>CM055123.1:234208067-234834179 GCA_029206835.1 Rana muscosa | reverse complement strand
AATTCTAAAGAGGAAACAAGTTGTCAGACTTCAATTGGGAATTAACAAGTCCGGTGAAGTGTAGCACCTAGGACTACCTGTAAGTACCTACGTTATCTTTAAGGCTGGATTCACACTGCTGCCAGATGCGGCTTGCAGCAGGGGGTCCAGTGCATCCCTGTTCTCCATTTCAGG
This sequence comes from Rana muscosa, assembly GCA_029206835.1. NCBI lineage: Eukaryota > Metazoa > Chordata > Amphibia > Anura > Ranidae > Rana > Rana muscosa. The sequence goes on along the minus strand of CM055123.1, from coordinate 234,834,005 downwards.
GACATATTGGGCCTAAATTTTGCCTGAATTTGGCCCTGAAACAGAGCCAAATACACACAGGCTCCTGTGCAAGCCACCCCACAGCCGCCCCAGAGATATGTGAACCGGCTCCATTGAGAGACGGTCACAATCTCCTGTCATGCGAATTGGATGTGGGAAAAACGCATCCAATTCTCACTAGTGTGAACCCAGCCTAGATGTGTATTTTTAACTACTTGCTGACCACCCCTAGTACTTTTACTGCGGGTGGCTCCTCTGGGTAGAATCACTTACAGATTTATGATTCGGCCCTTCTGGATCTGTGGCGTGCATGCGTGCTGCTGACAACCTGCTCCTGATGTGATTGGACACAGCGGGAGCAAATCAGTGGGTCCGAATTTTTCCAGACAGAGGCAGAACAAGGGAGATTGCTGTTCTGTTAGTAGGGAAGACAGAGATCCTGTGTTTCTGCTAAGCAGGAACACGGATCTCTGCCTTCCCACAGTACAAGCACCTCCCTCACAGTTAGTAAGAACTCCCAGGGAATACATTTAACCCTTTGATTGCCCATTATGTTAACCCCTTCCCTGCCAGCGTCATTAGTACAGTGATAGTGCATATTTTGTAGCACTGATTACTGTATTGATGTCACTGGTCCCAAAAAAAGTATCAAAAGCGCCACTGCGACCGATTTGTCACAGTTCATCTAAAAGTCACTGATTGCCACCATTACTAGCAAAAAAATAAATAAACAAAAATTCCATAAAAACATCCCATATTTTGTAGACGCTATAACTTTTGCACAAACCAATCAATTTACGCTTATTGGGAATTTTTTTTTACCAAAAATATGTAGCAGAATACATATTGACCTAAACTTTCAAAATTAGATTTTTTTGTTTATAGTGGAAAAAATAAAAACCCCAGAGGTGATCAAATACCCTGAAAAGAAATCTCTGTTTGTGGGGAGAAAAAAGACATCAGTTTTGTTTGGGTACAATAAGTAATTTTATGAACAGGGTCCATCCACACATTGCCAGCATAGGCAGTAGATAGTCCTCAATACCAGATATGTTCAGATATGACATGTGAGTGTTGTTCTCTAGAGAATTTTGTGATGATGCACCCCTAGAGGGCTCTTGATGAGAGCCTGTGACAGCCCATTCATTGTATTGTATTGTATTCATTGTATTGGAGATCCACCCTAAAAAAAAAAATGACACCAAAATGCTACAAAAAAAAAATAGAAAGGAAAAAAAAAAATTTTACTTACCAGAAATTGCGGTTGCTAGACGGATTTTCCTAATCTGCCAATTCCTATACCACGGCTGGTCTTTATCCTCGCGTTGTCTTCTGGGGAATGGGGCACGCTGCCTTCTGGGAACTGTGTGTATCCCAGAGAGCAGCCGCCCATTCATACAGTGCCGTGAGACTCGCGCATGCACAGTAGGAAACGGGCAGTGAAGCTGCAAGCCTCCACTGCCTGTTTCCCTTAGTGAGGATGGCAGCGCCGGGACTTGCAACGATCGAGGGATCTGCCTCGGGGGGCCGACATTGCGGGCGCCTAGGACAGGTAAGAGTCCTTATTAAAAGTCAGCAGCTACAGTGTTTGTAGCTGCTGACTTTTAAAAAAGAAAAATTGCGGGTGGAACCCCGCTTTAACCCTTGCCGCATTGGAAGATTACAGTGCTGGGGTCAGTGTGGGCAGGACAAAGGAAGATTTTTACTAACCGAAGAGGAATCGGCACAAGTGACACATCCTACTGGTTGTAAGTTGTTTTCCCTGTGCTGATTTGTGTGATTTTGGCTGTACTTAGGCTTTAAATTGCCCAGCCCCCCTGCCCCTTTACAATCCCTCTATTGTTAGTAGGCATAAAATGTATCTGTCTTCTGCATTAATGGGCACAACGTCACCATCCTTCGAGGAAGATTCTAGAAAATCTAGGCACCTTCTAAAGAAAATACTTCAGTTCATGGCAGGATGGTCTATTCGTGAGATTTTGGCTCCTCTGTACTCACCAGGATGTAACCGGAAGAAGTGTGACGTGATCCTCACCTAGGTGCCGTGGGTGGAAGTTAAAAGTAAAGTAAGGTTTAAATCAAACCTTTTTTCTTTATAGGTACATTTTACAACTACTAATAGTAGGTGATTTGTGAAAGGGGCCTAGGCAGTGTAAGCAAAGCATACATTTTACTGCAAGGGCCGCTTTAATGACAGACGTCTAAGATGGGGAATTGTAGCGCTCTGCTAGGACTGTATAATGAATGAAGAGAGAAGTCATAAATACCAGCTATGGATTTAAACTTGGACTCCGAGCTGATCTACTGGTTACCACCGCTCAAATTAAGAAGCCGGCTTGTGAGCGACCCTGGGGATCTGCCGGCTGCCAAGAGGAGTGGCTACGCATGGATGCCAAAATACATCTTCAGAATTGTCTGTTGTGAAAAACAGCCGGCCGGGGAGCCTGATGAGTTCCTCTTTGCTTATTATTTATTGTGTATCTCCAAGCTCTTTTGGGACCAAGACTAAGAAAGAACAAAGACGAGCGCCAAGCCATACCAAACAGAACTGCAGAAACTGCATATTTAAAGAACTTGCAGCACACAAACTGAGTACTATAGACATTCATGGGAAATACAAAGGAATTGGGTCAGACTTTAAAGAACAACTCCAAAGAAATTAGTAACATTTCCTATTCTTTCTGATGTTTAGTCCTTTACAAGATGAGATTTAAAGTTTATCAATACCCAAGCTATTTTATTATTATTACTAGTAGTAGTAGTAGTAGTAGTAGTAGTAGTAGTAGTAGTAGTAGTAGTAGTAGTAGTTTTGGTTGTCTTGCTGCTGTCTTGGTCCCTGTTGAGGAGATGAACCTTCTCGGTTTGCCCTTATGTGTTTAATTACATTGGTCCAGCTTTGTAAAATGTAAGTATGCATCTCATAACAATCACTATAGTAGTACTAAATACAATGGTCGCCTCGATCTTGCCCTGTGCCGAGCGGCTTCCCCACCGCAAACTGGCCATAGGGGGTTCTCGCTCAGCACTACCACCTTTCACAAAACGCCCTGTATTTTTTCAGTTAATACAGGGCATTCTATGACCCCTATAGACATGGTTGGGATTTTGATGTTAGCGCCCCGCCTCTGCAAGGTGACGTCATTAAGGTTGGTGTCACCCGTTGCGGTAAAATATGGTGTCACCCCACCTCCACCAACTATAGACCCCACTCTCCACTAAGTATAGATCCCCTCCATCAGTACAGACCCCCCTCCCTCAGTGCAGGCCCCTCTACAGTAAGTAAAGACCCCCCTCCATAAGTATAGACCACCCCCTCAGTACAGACCCCCCTTCACCAAGCATAGTCCACCCTCATTACAGACCCCCCTCCCTTAGTACAGACCCCCCTCTCCACTAAGTATAAACACCCCTCAGTACAGACCCTCCCTCCATCAGTATAGACCCCCCTCATTCAGTATAGACCTGGTCCCGGGGGCCCTGACAGAGACTAATGCTCAATGAGCGATCATGTCATTGGCCACCCCCCCATGCACCTGGGGGGTGGGCGGGGGAGGAACAGTGTGTAGCTGCGCCACCCAGAGAGTTGCTTCCTCAGACTGTCACTCTTCCGGCACCGGGCTTCTGTATTAGTGACAGGAGGCAGCCGCAGCAGCAGTGAGAGTGAGACTGAGGAGTCTCAATCAGGGCTAGCGTGGCGCTGGCATGTTTCAGCTGAAAAAAGCCATGCCACTGGGACCCAGGTCCCCTGCCTAGATGCCACCCTCTGGATGCTGTCACCTCTCTGCAGGTGTCATCCAGGTGTGGGCCACACACCCATAGCGATGACACTGCCTCTCCACCTCGTCCAATGAGAGAACTCATCTTGTAATCATAGAAAAAATACAAGGTGTTCTGTAAATGGTGAGTGAGTACAGAGCAAGCAAGCCCCCTGTGGTCAGTGGGCAGCCTCTCAGCAGAGGACATGGAAGATTTCAGCAATCACTGTAGTAGTGCCGACTACTACAATAACCTCCAGCTTGCACAGTGGTCCCTTAGGTATGAAATATGCGTACTTACTTTGGTGCAAACTGGATGCAATTAAAGTCTTACCGTTCAGTTCAGCTAAGGCTAAGTTTACAGTTGGCAGTTGATCTTCATGTTTATCACCTCCACCCAACCCCTCTGACCGACCTATAAGCAGACATGGCGGACACTTGAGTCTCTTTACATTTATCACCCCTGCGATGCTCCATTTTACACTGCGACAAAATTAACTTGGCATGTCAAGTTTGCAGACCCTTACATATACCCTATGAAGTAAAACAAATCCTCCTACATATGTTGTACATATTTATCTGCAGCCTTCTCTTCTCTACATCCATCAAAATCCCAGAATTTATAAAGTGTGCCTGAGCTGTCAGTTAAAAGGGGACGGAAAGCTAAAATTTCTCTCTGCAGAGCTCAGTGAGGAGAGCTCTTACAGCTGATTGGAGGGAAGGGACACACCCCCTCACACAAGAACAGAGCTGAGGCTCTCAATAACAGGTTGTGTGCTGGAGCTCCTCCCCTGTCGCCTTTTTTCTCTTGGTGTCAGGAAAACTTGTCAGATAGCAGAGGAATAAAGCAGACAGAAATGACACTCTTAATTGAGACAAGTACACAATATGGAGGTGTATGCTTTGTTCTTATTTCATGTCTGAAGTTTACAACCAATTTAACTGACGGCACTGGCTGTCCATTGAAGTCAAGCATATTGCAAATTCATCTATGTTGGTTGCGACGTGGTAGCTGTACAGTAAATGTAAAATCCTCATTGGGATTGAAAAAAAATGGCATTCATTAGATGCAAGTATTGCATCCTGAATGTCTGTGGCCAGCTCTAAACCACCTTTGAAAAGAAAACCCACCACAGATCGCTTTTCAAAGCAATAGCCAATGGCTCCTGCTGCTATCAATCTGTCCAATGAGGAAAGAGACAGCGTCGGGAGCCACTGCACTCATACACATCGCTGGATCTAATCGGGTTCAGGTAAGAAAAAGGGGGGGGGGAGCTGAAGCACAGAAGGGTTTTCGCCTTAATGCATAGAATGCATTAGGTGAAAAACCTTGAGGCTTTACAACCACTTGCAATGCAGCAGAATACCAAGGTCTGAATGGGTCCTCCTTTGAATGGCTTCCTTAATGCAATGCTTGTTAATACAGGAAAAATGCGTTAACGCACGTATGTTACAAATCTTTTTTGCAAGTAAGTCCTTCCAAATAATTGGATTTCAATGGTGCAGTTATCTTTTTTGGCTAAAACTGCCTTTTAAAAGTCTAAAATAAATCTTTTAAAAGAAATCTAAAAAAAACGTAAAAGATGTTCGAATCAGACTTTTGTAATTTAACTGATTGGCCTTCCCCTTTGTGGAGAGCGCTAAGCCGCAGACCAGCAGCCAACAAAATTATTCAAATATGGAACGTGTTAACTGCACCAAAGAGGTTTGTAGATTGATTCTCGTTATATTATTGAGCAATATCTGTGAATTATATTACAATAAAAAAACGTGTTACTAGAGCTAAATCTAAAACTAACGTAGGTAGGGAAATTTAATTCAGATCTATGTCAGACTGGTAGAGTTTCCCGCAACTATGGACTGGGAATGAATTTTATTTGCCTGGAGAGTTCAGCGCAACTATCAAACTAGTATATAAAAAAGGTACTTCTAATGCTCACAAATATAAACGTAAAAATTCCTGCACTTGGGTACTAGTTAAAAATGGGAAATTGCTTTTAGCTTTTTTTAGAAGGAAAAGGAAACTGTTGTGGCTCCCTGTTAAAATAATACTAAAGCTCTGTTTGTTTTACTTACCTGCTCCATGCGCTGCATGCTCGCTCCCGAGCCGCTGCTCTATGTACCTATAAGACATATAGAGTCGCCTGCAGCCCCCCCCCTCTCTCCTCATTGGCTCACTGGCTGTGATTGACAGCAGTGGGAACCAGTGGGCTCACGCTACTGTCTCAGCCAATGAAGAGGGAGAGTCCCCATCCAGCCAAGGCTATTGTGAACATCACTGGATTAGTGGGGGCTCAGGTAAGGATTGGGGAGGGGGGGTGCTACACACAGAAGGTTATTGTATCTTCATGCATAGAAAGCATGAAGGTAAGAAAACCTTCAGCCTCTAAAGCCACTTTAAGGATGAGTAGAGTAAAAACTGGCCCTGCAGCTTTGTCCCTGGTGAGTGCACTACAGCCAGGCACACAGCAGCTTCCATAGTCTTGCAACACAATGATCAAGCAAGGAGTATCTTTATGTTTAATGCTTGTTGAACTTGGATGGGGTGTAGAGGTGCTTTGGGATACTCCAGAATTTGATGCACACCATATTCAGAAGACTCTCTCTATTTTGCCTACTCTCTTCAAAGGCACATATCCTCCCTCTTTGTAGAGACTAGAAGCACAACTCTTCTGGGACTCCCAGCAGGATGAATCCTACTTTGGCAGCACACACACAGTCACACAAAGGGTTAACCACTTGGCCTCCGGAAGATTTACCCCCCTTCATGACCAGGCCATTCTGTGCGATACGGCACTGTGTTACTTTTAACTGACAATTGCGCATAGATGCAAGGCTGTACCCAAATGTAATTCTTTTCCCACAAATAGAGCTTTCTTTTGGTGGTATTTGATCACCTCCAGGGATGAGCCGAACACCTCCCAGTTCGGTTCGCATCCAGGACATGCGAACAGGCAGCGTTAAAGTCTATGGGGCACGAACATGAAAAATCAAAAGTGCTAATTTTAAAGGTTAATATGCAAGTTATTATCATAAAAAGTGTTTGGGGACCCGGGTCCTGCCCCAGGGGACAGGTATCAATGCAAAAAAAAGTTTTAAAAAAGGCAATTTTTTTGGGAGCAGTGATTTTAATAATGCTTAAAGTGAAACAATAAAAGTGAAATATTCCTTTAAATTTCATACCTGGGGGGTGTCTATAGTATGCCTGTAAAGTGGCGCGTGTTTCCCGTGTTTAGAACTGTCCCTGCACAAAATGTCATTTCTGAAGGGGAAAAAAAGGCATTTAAAGCTACTCGCGGCTATTAATGAATTGTCGGGTCCCGGCAATACAGACAAAAGTCATTGAAAAAAATGGCATGGGTTCCCCCAGTCCATTACCAGGCCCTTTGGGTCTGGTATGATTATTAAGGGGAACCCCAAACCAAAATAAAAAAATTAAAAAGCGCGGGGTCCCCCCAAAATCATTAACTAGGCCCTTCAGGTCTGGTATGAATATATTAAGGGGAACCCTGCGGCATTTAATCAAAAAGAAATGGCGTGGGGTTCCCCCCAAAAATCCATACCAGACCCTTCAGGTCTGGTATGGATTTTAAGGCGAATCCTGCACCAAAATTTAAAAAAAAATGGCGTGGGGTTCCCCCTAAAAATCCATACCAGACCATTATTCGAGCACGCAACCTGGCAGGCCGCAGGAAAAGAGGGGGGATGAGAGAGCGCCCCCCCTCCTGAACTGTACCAGGCCACATGCCCTCAACATGGGGAGGATGTCCTCATGTTGATGGGGACAAGGGCCTCATCCCACAACCCTTGCCCGGTGGTTTGGGGGGTCTGCAGGCAGGGGGCTTATCGGAATCTGGAAGCCCCCTTTAACAAAGGAGACCCCCAGATTCTGGCCCCCCATGTGAATTGGTAACGGGGTACATTGTACCCCTACCATTTCACAAAAGAAAGTGTCAAAAATGGTAAAAACCACACAGACACAGTTGGGACAAGTCCTTTAATAAAAAATAAATAAATAAATATTCCAGCGTTGTAATACATTCTCGATGTCCAGCGATGATCCATTCTGACTCCAGCAATGCTCTCCAGCGATGAAGGAAGCATGATCTTGCCAGCACCGTCTGTCCACTCCAACGAGAAACGACAGCATGGTCCTCCCTGCACCGGAGCCCCCCGGCTAATGACGCGCAAGCTGTTTGACTTCTTTTATAACCGATGGCGGGGCCACCCGTGACTGGTTTCCCGGGGTGACCCCGCCCCCTCTAACGTGTCACGGGGGCTTCCCGCGACGTGTTAGTGGCCCCGCCATCGGTTATAAAAGAACTGTCAGAAAGCTTGCGCGTCATTATCCGGGGGGCTCCGGTGCAGGGAGGACCGTGCTGTAGTTTCTCACTGGAGTGGGGAGCCGGTGCTAGCAAGATCGTGCTTCATTCATCGCTGGAGAGGAGAGCATCGCTGGAGTCAGAATGGATCATCGCTGGACATCGAGAATGTATTACAACGCTGGAATGTTTTTTTTTATTTTTTTATTTTTTATTAAAGGACTTGTCCCAACTGTGTCTGTGTGGTTTTTAACATTTTTGACACTTTCTTTTGTGAAATGGTAGGGGTACAATGTACCCCATTACAAATTCACATAGGGGGCCGGAATCTGGGGGTCCCCTTTGTTAAATTTGTTAAATTTGTTAGATTTCGATAAGCCCCCCCACCCGCAGACCCCCACAACCACCGGGCAAGGGTTGTGGGGATGAGGCCCTTGTCCCCATCAACATGGGGACATCCTCCCCATGCTGAGGGCATGTGGCCTGGTCCGGTTCAGGAGGAGGGGGCCGCTCTCTCGCCCCCCCCCCTCTTTTCCTGTGGCCTGCCAGGTTGCGTGTTCGGATAAGGGTCTGGTATGGATTTTTGGGGGGAACCCCACGCCATTTTTTTTTACTTTTGGTGCGGGGTTCCCCTTAAAATCCATACCAGACCTGAAGGGTCTGGTATGGATTTTTGGGGGGAACCCAATGTCATTTTTTTTTAAAAATGGCTCAGGGTTCCCCTTAATATCCATGCAAAAAGAATTAATAAAAATGCGCTACCCTTAAACAAGCAATCATAGTGCTAATAATTCATATGTGTTCACACACACCAAAAAACAAAAAAACAAAACAGAAACAAAGTCCTGTTAATGAAACACGGCAATATATCTGAAATATCCCCTGTGCACAGGTAAATGAATAAATAAAAATTAAAAATATATATATAAAAAATATATATATAAAAAAATGTGAAAGAGAGAAAGTCCAAATGAAGTTCATAAACAAAAAAAGCCACATCTGCTGATGTATATATAACAGACTCTTCTAAGCAGCTGTAGGCAAAATATCCACATCCAACTTGCTCAAACGATTTATAGAAGAAATAGCAGCTTACCAGATATAATAGATCTCTGTCACGGAGATCTATAGGGGCTCAGATTCATATGATGATCCCACCGGACATTCAGCCACGAAACACTGGAATCGAACGATATCCTCCTCCTCCTGGATATTTATTCCAAGAAAAGAGCTCTCCCTCCAGGTATCCGCTGATGTAATTAGCTCATGCAGCACAATGGATGTTGATATGGAAGAAAAATAAATAAAACCTCATGGTGCAGTATTTCAGAGAAAGCTATAATAACAGCATGTGTGTCGCTGGTTGAAAGGCAATCCACATGGGTGTCTCCACTCCCTGCTCGATCCTGGCCAGCCACTCTCCATATCCATATCAGACCTGAAGGGCCTGGTTAATGATTTTGGGGGGACTCCCACGCTTTTTTTTTTGGTTCGGGGTTCCCCTTAATATTCATACCAGACCCAAAGGGCCTGGTAATGGACTGGGGGGAACCCATGATGTTTTTTTTAATGACTTGTATCTGTATTGCCGGGACCCGACAATTCATTAATAGCCGCGAGTAGTTTTAAATGACGGTACTTTTTTTCCTTCAGAAATGACACTTTGTGCGGGGACAGTTCTAAACACGGGAAACCTGCGCTGCTTTAAAGGCATACTATATACACCCCCCAGGTACGAAATTTAAAGGAATATTTCACTTTTATTGTTTCACTTTAAGCATTATTAAAATCACTGCTCCCGAAAAAACGTTAGTTTTTAAAACTTTTTTTTGCATTGATATATGTTCCCTGGGGCAGGACCCAGTCCCCAAACACTTTTTATGACGATAACTTGCATATTAACCTTTAAAATTAGCACTTTAGATTTCTCCCATAGACTTTTAAAGGGTGTTGCGCGGCTTTTCGAATTTGCCGCGAACACCCCACATTGTTCGCTGTTCGGCGAACGGGCGAACAGGCAATGTTCGACTCGAACAGATAGCCCATCCCTAATCACCTCTCCATGTGCTATAAATGAAAAGAAACAACAATTTTGAAAAAAAAAATATATATATATTTTTTACTTTCTGCTATAAAACAAATTCAATAAAAACCAAAATTTTTAAATCGAATTTCTTCATAATTTGAGGCCAATATGTATTCTGCTACATATTTTTGGTAAAAAAAAAAATCACAATAAGCGTATATTGATTGGCGTGAACAAACGTTATAGCGTCTACCAACTGAAATATTTAAATTTTTTTATAATTTTTTTTATCAGTAATGGCAGCGATCGGCAACTTATAGCAGGACTGCAATATTGCAGTGGACATTCTGACACTTTTATGTTTCAATGTTTTTTTGGAGTTTTCCACAGAGACTATATTGATTCCAGCATTGGTACAGACATTATAAAATATCCACAGTAAAGCCTAGTACACACGACCGAGAATCTGACCGAGAACAGTAGTTTTTCTCGACGAGATTCTTGTCAAGCTTTCCTTGCATACACACTGTCAATTCCAAATCTCGTCGTTGTAAAGCGCGGTGACGTATAACACGTACAACGGCAGTATAAAGGGGAAGTTCGATTCCAATGACGCCACCCCTTGGGCTGCTTTTGCTGATCTCGTGTTACCGCGTGTTAGTAAAAGTTTGGGGAGAGACGATTTGCGCTTTTCAGTCTTCGTGCTTTTCAGTCCTTTACAGCATGACGAATGTGCTATCTCCATTACGAATGCTAGTTTTACCAGAGCGCTCCCGTATCATACTTGATTCTGAGCATGCGTGATTTTTTTAAGACTTGGAAAAGCATACACATGACCGGTTTTCTCGTCGGGAAACAGGCCGACGAGAATCCCGACGAGAAAAACAAGAATCCTGACAAAAAATAGAGAGCAGGTTCTCTATTTTTCTCGTCGAGATTCCCGGCAGTTTTCTCAATGAAAAACCATATACACTAATGGTTTTCTCGGCAAGAAAGCTCTCTCAGCAATTTTCTTGTCGTTTCTTGATGAGAAAACCGGTCGTGTGTACGAGGCCTATGAGTTACATATTAAGATGGCATAATAATCCAAACAAAGGAGAGAAAAAAAAAAAATTTAAGAAAAAGGAATGTTAAGAGGCATGTGCCTCTGAGCTCCACAGTTTCAATGGGTTTTGTCTTCAAGTAAAACTACCCTAATCACATGACCTTAACCCTTGTCGATAAACTTAAAGTATGTTCCTGAGCCTCTGCAGTCAAGGGATTGTTGCCTATCTAGAGGCGCTACAGTATAATCAGCGCATTGTGTCTCTCTGTCTCCAGGACGCTTAGTTGTTCAGTTGAGTTCAAGCTACGTTCTAGATTCTCAAAATTGGGGGCTCTTTCCTCTATGTAGAGCAGTGGTTCTCAACCTGGGGGTCAAATGATGATTTGCCAGGGGTCACCGAATCCTGGGCTGTTTCTGGAGCCTGCGGCCACCCACTCAGCCGCCCATTCAGTTCACGGCATGGCTGGGGGGGACAGAGACTAGAGGTCAGCTGACTGGTGAGGAATGTTGTGAAGTAGGAGGAGCTGGAGGAGACCCTATCTCCTGATTTCGGCATAGGTGTCACTGCTACGAGACACCACAAAGTCGGAGACACCATGAATCCGGAGACACAGTGAGTAACACTACCTGTGATTATAGTTGCCATTAAAAGTCCCCACTACAGTTCTCAGATCAGCAGATGACCTTCATCAAGAGCACCTAAGTTGACTGATCAGAACTCCCCGCTAGCGCTGCCGCTGATCCTATTAACCCCCACCAAGGAGTTAAGCCTCTTACACACGACTGGTTTTCTCAGTAAGAAAACTGCTGGGAGAGCTTTTTGCCTAGAAAACCGTTTGTGTGTATAGTTTCTCGTCTGGAAAACTGCAGGGAATCTCAACGAGAAAAATAGAGAACCAGCTCTCTATTTTCTTGTCGGGATTCTTGTCGGCCTGTTTCCTGATGAGAAAACCGTGCGTGTGTACGAGGCTACATGCTTACCTGTCCCCAGATAAGCCCACACATGCTCAATGAGACTTCGACGCATGTGCGGTAGCTTACAAGGGTAGTGTAGGGTGAAGCAAAATGGCGGCAACGGCATTGAATGTAACGAGTGCATGCTTATCGTAGACGATGTCGTCACCGCGTTCTTGCCATTCAAAAGAACGGCGGTTCTTTTGAATATGCGTGTGTACACAGGGCTTGGCAAGATAAGCTTGCCAGAAATCCCGTCGAAAAAAACAAAGTGTGTACAGGGCTTTAGAGAAGGAATAAAAGTAGAGAATACATGGAAGGGAGAGAAAAAGAGGAGGAGGAACAAAGAAAAAGGGAGCGAAAGACAGCTAAAGAGAGGGATGGGGGAAAGAAAGGAGAACAAAGAGAAAGAGTGGTACATCCTAAAATGTATCATAAGGGGTTTTAATATTGTACTAGTGGAAGGGACTCGGGGAGCGCTAAATATCCTTGGGATTGGGGCGCAAATTACTTGTCTTACCTTGGGTGCTGACAACCCACACTACGAAAATATATTTTTTTTTTTTTTAATTGTTTATTTATAGTTTTTCAAAGTATACATAATAAGCCTGTAATCCAGACTCCAGCATACAGTCAGACATGATAAACATAAAGAGGCAAAAAACACAATGCAACAAAGATCTTGGATATACATCTCCAGGTATAGGACAGGAAGTGGTATAATCAGAACATACTCCAAAGGCACAAGTAGCGAATCGGAGGTCTAATGTGACTAGTGGATCATAGGTATATTTGTTGAGAGTGAACAAACATAGGACGGATCAGAGGGAAGGTATAAAACCTTCCCTGTCGTATAATCATAGGGAACCCAGGAATAATATCCTGGAATCAGCAAGGGTTTGGATCCGGATCAGCACTGTATGTCGAGGAGTCCCAGCTGACCCAAATGCATTCGAACTTGGGGAGGCTGTCAGCGACCACAGCGGTGAGGCGTTCCATCCTCCTAATGTCAGCCACAGCTAATAGAAAGTGTGCAAACGTGGGAGGGGCAGTATCTCGCCAACGTTGGGGGATAACTCGCTTGGCAGCTAACAGGAGAAAGGCCATCAACTTATGATGACATTTGGGCAATCTCGGGAGGGGAAGACCTAATAACATATGCAGGGGTTGGAAAGGGACAGAGACCCCAAGAACCTTTTCCAGACAAACATGGACTTGCGTCCAAAAGGGGATTAATATCGAACATTCCCAAAAAATGTGGATATGCGTGCCTGTTTCGGAACCACACCTCCAACACTGGCTGTGGGGGGTCAACTTCCGGGCTGCAAGGAACTCTGGGGTCCTATACCAAAACATAAGTATCTTATAAGTGGTTTCTTTGTGGGCCACACATCTGGAGACCTTAGATGCCGCGACCCATATTTTCCCCCAATCTAATAGTGATATAGGCCTGGCCAAAATGTCGGACCATTTTTTCATATATGAATGTAGCTGTCCGGTGAGCGGGGGGGCTGAGTGTATGATTCGGTAAATAGTAGATATTTGATGTGGCTCATACGGTCCCTGGGAACACAGCCTTTCAAATGCAGTGGGGGGTTCCAATGTCAGGTTGGGGGCCTTGGAAGCAAAAAAATGCCTGATTTGGAGAAATGAGAAAAAAAGGGATTTCGGGACTTGGTGTTTGGACTGTATATCAGAAAACGAGAGAAGCTTACGTGTTACCGGGTGTACAAGATGGCGGATTTGAAAAATATCCGCCTGGGTCCATGGCAGCATAGATTCATATAAGAGGCTATCAGGAATGTCTGGATTAAAAAGCACATTTGTAAGGGGGGGGGGGGCATGGAGAAGACAGGGAATACCTACTGGAACACCTCTTCCAAATGGAGAGGGTAAAAAGCATAGGGTTCAAACATATTTTGCACAGTTGAGGAGTATATTTATCAGAGGAAGGCCATAACATGGAGCATGGGTGGGCAGGGACAGTAATTCCCATCTCAATCTCCGACCACCTATTCGAAGCTTTTCTAGATGTCCATGAGGTTACAGCTCTCAGATGAGTGGCATAATAGTACTTTATGACATCTGGAGCCCCCAGACCGCCACAAAAGCGTGGAGCCAAAAGGACTGTGCTAGCTATCCTGTGGGAGGCATCATTCCAAATAAAATTGAGAAAATATCTATGGATGGTTTTCAGCTGTGTCATCGGGATCGGGATGGGGAGAGTCTCAAAGAAATATAGTAATTTAGGGAGTATGGACATTTTGAGAACGTTTATCCTCCCAAGCAGAGACAGGGGTAGTTTTGTCCAGGACTTTAATAATCTATGTATTTCTGAGAACAATGAGGGGAAATTCACCTGGTATAAGGTAGAGTAGGAGGGAGATATGTGTATACCTAAGTATTTAAGGGATTGAGTGCACCAACGGTATCTAAAGGTGTTTTGTAGGTGAGTAAGTGTATCAGGTGGGATATTTATTGGCAAGGCTTCTGTTTTGGATGGATTTACTTTAAAACCCGAGAGGTTGCCAAATAGGTCAAGGAGTTTGTGGAGAGAGGGTAAAGATATGTGTAGGCGTGTGATGGTTAACAGAATATCATCTGCAAAGAGGGACAGCTTGTACTCCCTGTGTCTCAACGCCACCCCCCCCTATATCGGGATGGAGTCTGATGGCAGTAGCTAAAGGTTCCAGGCTAAGGATAAACAATAAAGGGGATAAGGGGCAACCCTGTCTAGTCCCATTACTAAGGGGGAATGGCGAAGAGACAGAAGAAGACATCTGGACCTGGGAAGTGGGGGTAGAGTATAGTGCAGTAAGAGCTTGGATAAATGGACCCGAAAAACCATATGTTGACAGAGTAGCAAACATGAAGGACCAATTTAAACTATCAAATGCTTTTTGAGCATCTAAGCTCAATATCAGAGCTGGCTTACCAGTCTTGGTTAACAGGTCAATGAGATCTATAGTTCGTCTGGTATTATCCCCAGCATGTCTAGAAGGAACAAATCCCACCTGATCCTTGTGTATTAAAGTAGGGAGGAGAAGGGATAACCTATTTGCCAATACCTTAGTGAATATTTTATAATCAGAATTTAAAAGGGCTATTGGGCGATAGTTATCTGGTAGAGAGGGGTCCTTACCCGGCTTCGGGATAACCGTAATGTAGGCATGTAGAAATTGGGGGTGGGGGACTGTTCCGGCCATCAGAGATTCAAAAAGGGTCAGCATATGGGGGAGTAAAATTGGGAGAAACTTCTTGTAGTAGGAGTATGGGAGACCATCTGGGCCTGGGGCTTTGTGTGTTGGGAGGTGCTTAATTATCTGGGAGATCTCTTCAGCTGTGATAGGTGAATTAAGTCCTTCACGGTCTGCCTGGGATAATTTAGGTAAATTTAGGGATTCAACAAAGGAATCATATTTCTCATGGGCGAACTGGGATCCAGATTCTGAGGAGATACAATTATAAAGTTTCCTATAATATGACTCAAAGACCCTGGTCATGGTTCTAGGGCAGTAAGTAGGTTTCCCGTCTGGCTGAATTATAAAATCCGGTATGGAATTGTTGGGACGAGGTTTTAGGCGATTGACCAGGATACTGTGGGGTTTATTAGCAAACTCATAATATTTTTGCTTTGACCAAAGCATTGATTTAGTGGTTGCACTCTTATCCAAAGATTTGATACGGTTTCTCAAAGATACCACTTTACGAAGGTTCCCCACTGTGGGATGTACAAGATGGTCTTTTTCAGCCCTCACCAGGTTGGCTAAGAGGGTCGAGCGCTGTAGAGCACGATCCCTCTTAAGGCGGGATCCAGAGGCTATACATTCGCCCCTGAAGACCGCCTTGTGAGCCTCCCAAAGGGTGGAGGTCTTTGAAACTGAACCTGCATTGAGTTGGAAAAATTCGATCAGGCTGCGTTCCAGGTGTGAGTGGGTTTCGGGGATACTCAGGAGAGATTCGTTAAGACGCCAGTGGCAGGTCCTAGGTGTGGGTGTGGACAGTATGAGATTTAGGGTAATAGGTGCATGATCAGACCATGTGATCGGGTGAATATTAGAGTCAACCAGATGTGTCACCAACGGTGGTGAAATAAAGAAATGATCCAATCTCGTGTATAACCTGTGTGGAGGTGAGAAAAAAGTGAATTGCTTAGCTATCGGATGTTTCACTCTCCAAGAGTCTAGCAACTTGTGGGTTCTAAGTAATCTACGAAATGCCGCAGAGGATTTTTGTACCCGTGTCGAGGGTGGATTTTTAAGCAGGGAGAGCCTATCTTTGGTTGGGGACATACACAAATTAAAGTCTCCACCTATTATCATGAAGGGTTGGGAGAAAGTCTTGAGCTTCTCAAAAAAAACTTCAAGGAACCCAATCTGTTTCGAGTTGGGAGCATATATGTTTGCAAGTGTGAAGGATGTGTTTATGTGGTCACAGTCCAGGAGAATAAAACGACCATGTGGATCCAAAAATGAAGACTTGACCCGAATGGCCGAAGCCTTCCTAAACAGGATGGCCACCCCTGCTTTACCAGAGGGGTCAGAGGCCACAAAAGTAGTGGGGAAGTGCTTAGATGCGAATTTAAATGAGCCATCAGCCTTAAAATGGGTCTCCTGGACCATGACCACATCCGCATCTGAAGATCTAAACTCCTTCAATGCCATCCAGCGTTTGGAAATGGAGCCCAGGCCCTTAACATTGTAAGATAATACATTTATGGCCATTCAGAGGTATGAACAGGAAAGCATATGTCATCTTTAAATACCATGTCGAGAGCACTAACCATGATGCAATGGTACTAGAATCTGGGTCAGTACTTTCGTATTTTAGAAAAAAATGAAATGAGGTGGAAACACATCTGTGTTTCTTGGATAGGTCAAAAATGGACCTATAGACAGTTAGATAATACCAGGAACATAAACAGTTAAATTTAAACAGTACAGATAGGATCCAACAACAATGAAGGAGGTATTTAGAGTCCAAAAAAAAAATGGACAAAAAATATAGAGCTCACGTGGTGTCCATGTAAAAATTGGACCAGGAGAAAATGGAAGCACAGGAAAAAGAAAACATAAAACCAGCAACAACAAAAAAAAAGAACCATAAAGGCATAGTGCCCGAAGGGGGGAAGTCCCCCTGGGGGTTATGATCACAGTCAAGGACCATGAAAAGTAGGTGAGGGCACGACAGCCCGCAGGGACCATCCCACCAGCCCCAATCCCCCTCAGACATCATTGTCAGCATTAAAGGGAACTAAACGGGAGTTCGTCATCGTAGGACAGTACAGGGACTGTCAACTTAGTGGAAGAAGACGCAATCAAACGTTCAAGCCTTAGGCCGCAGGTAAAAAAAAAAAAAAAAAAAAATTAAAATATGGAAGTGATGACATGAAAGGACAATCCGGGTATGGATCGAAATCTCTTTTCAAGAGAATATACAATTACATTTCAGCGTGGGTAAGATCAGAATGGACCTTTCAGTGAAGGAGCTCTCTGGGGGGTGAAAGTAGTATTGCGGGGTCTCCGGCGTGCAGGGGTCCATATCTTTCCGGGGGTGGACAGGGGTCTGGATAGTGTTGATTGCGGTAGCAAATTCTCTTCAGGAATAGGGGGAAGACCCAGGCTTCTGATGAAAGGGTCACATTCCTGTAAATCTCTCAGAGAGTGTTGTGAGCCATCCATAGTAACAGTGAGACGGAATGGGAACCCCCAGCGATAGGGAACCTGGTGATTTTGTAGATGAGCTGTGACAGGTTTCAAAGCACGGCGTTTAGCCAGAGTGATGGGGGACAAATCACTAAACAGCTGAATCTTCGCTCCCTTAAAATCAATTCTTGATCTGTTGCGGGTGGCTACGGTCAGAGCTTCTTTACGTTCATAAAAATGGAAGCGCACTATTATATCTCTAGGGTTCGCTCCTTGGGGGGGGTTTTGGAGCCAGAGACCTGTGTGCCCTGTCAAGCCTCCAGTCTATATCTGGTATGTCAGGGGCTAGATGGATGAACAGGGCCAGCAAATATGAACGGATGTCTTTGTCAGTAACTGCTTCTGGGACCCCACGTATTCTCAGGTTCTGTCTCCTTTCCCTGTTCTCGAGATCTTCTTGTTGCAATTGTAACTGCACCACTGTATTTTTCAGGGAAGCATTCTCGTCTTCTATGACATGAACATAATTGATCATATCATCAAACTTAGTCTCTAGGGTGTTTGTACGTTCCCCTAGGTGATCTATCTCCCCTCTGAGCTCGTGGGCTAGTTTGCTTACCGCCTTAGTAATGTTGTCTGTGAGGCCTTGGAGCAGGGCCTGGAGCCGGAGATCTAGTACTTCCACAGTCACCAGGGCTGTCATCGGAGGCTGTAATGAGATCTGCGGATGTTGCTGCACGGGCAGGGTAGGAGAAAGCTCACCCAACGGAATTGCGTCCGGAATTTCCTCCGCGGTCGTCATATTACCTGAGGCCGGGGATTGAGGCCTATACGCGAAGCGATCCATGAGGGAAAGATGGGGTGCGGCCTGCGGCGCGGTCGTCTTGTAGAAGCGTCGCTGATCTCCGATCTTACCCATAAACGGGATCACTCAATGGCTGAGTAGTTCCCGGAGCTATTGAGACTGGTCTCGGGACGAATGTCGCGGATGTAGCGGAGCGGGAGTCGCTTAGGGACGGGATGAGGCCGGAGCTCTGGTCCTACACGTCCACCATCTTCACGAGCCGCGCATGCGCCCATGAAAATAATTTTACTGTTAGGGGTCCCCACAACTTGGGATATTTTTCCAGGGGTCACGGCACTAGAAAGGATGAGAACCACTGCTCTAGAAGGTTCTGTATAATCGATGTGTAAGATACTGTAATCACCAAGTCCATCAGGTCCATTGGGAGCGTGACTCAATCCTCCAAAAACTGTAAAGCCCTGTACACACGATTGGATTTCCTATGGATTCTAATCCGATGGATTTTTCCATCGGAAATCCGATGAAGCTGACTTCCATCAGTCTTGCCTACACACCATCAGTCAAAAATCTGACCGTCCCAAACGCTGTGACGTAAAACACTCCGACAAGCCGAGAAAAATGAAGTTCAATGCTTCTGAGCATGCGTCGACTTGATTCTGAGCATGCGTGGTTTTTTTGTCCGATGGAGTTCCACACAGACGATCTGAATTTTCTATCGTTTTTTTCCCCATCGGATAAATTTAAAACATGTTCTATTTTTTCTCACCGATGGAAAAAAGACCGATGGGGCCCATACACGATCGGTTTGTCCGATGAGAAAAGTCCATCAGACTGTTTTCATCTGTAAAACCGATCGTGTGTACACGGCATTAGTATTCGCAAAGATTATCAGATATATAAATCCAAGCTTGAAATGCAAGAGGTAGATCAATTTCCATTGACATGTATCTGAACAGCCTGCGGTATGGTGATAAAACTTACATACAATCCATTGATAGTACCAAGCAAACATAGCACCAAGAGCCCAAGGTGATTTAATGATAAAATTGAGAAGTAGTAGAATAAGTCTGATGTGTTTTGTGGGCCAAACAGACTCCCCCTTCATCAGGGCTACAAAACACAAAAAGGTCATAAATATAAAAGTAAAAGGTCAGGAGTGAAAAAAACTAATATACAAGTTGTTTACTTTTTTTAATTTTAGATTTATATTAATTTTTAAATTCATGACCTTTTACTTTTAGATTTCTGGCTTTTGCATTTGTATATTTTTTGTAGCCCTGTTGAAGGGGAGTGTTTTTGGCCCCTGAAACCCATTTGACATTATTCTGCTGTAGCGCATCGCCCGTAGGAGCCATTGGTGAATAGGGTTCCCCAACCCTGCACAGCCAGGCACATTGAATTTCCACAGGCTCACTTGAGACAGGAAACCGTCCAGCCACTTTTTTTTTGTATTGTTTATTAATGGTTAATAAACTTGGATGGAGATGGGATGTCCATTTGACTGGAAAACGTCTTCAGGGACACTTCAACTATATACACTATCTGTATACACTCCTCTTCCTCCAGCACATTACTTGCTTGCAGAAACAACACAGACCCAGCTGGAACACTGTTTGCTGGATCTGGCAAGGCACTTAGCCAGATTAAGCAAAAGGCCTTTACAGGAAGGGACCATGGGCTCCTTTGGTGTGTAAAGAAAATTCCAGTGTCCAGCTACATTTCTGTGGCTACTTATCCCAACATCATCTTATCAGGCACTCCCAGCCTGCCTGGCTGCAGCTGCCCCTTTCACTAGCCCTCCTGGCTACTTTTCACAGTCCATCTAGACTGTCACACTCACCAGCCATTCAGCTGTCTTCTCCCTGGAGATCTCCCGGATGTGCAAGCTGGCTCTTACTGTCCTCAATCTTGTTTCTGTGCCTCTGGACAAGACTCCTCCATGTGTCTTGAGAGGATCCCTTTAGCACTTGAGCCCCAGACCCAAGCCCCCCCCCCCCAGACTAGGGGGCTACCCTCAAGGGCATCGGACAACCTCCTCAGTACTCCATCTCCAGCTTCCACCTGAACTCCACACTGCCCCTGTTGGTCTGACTCCGAGTATTTAAGAGATTTAAGAGGTGCCCCCCCCACACACACCTGCCCATTTGCCAGAGATTGGCTGGGGCCCTCCTCAATACTCCAGGCAGCTTCTCTCCCATTCTTCTCGAAGTTTCTCCAAGGTTACAGTAAGTAGGGGGAGGTAACGGAGGTGCTGCCTGATGAGTCATAAAGCCTCCCTGAGTTACTCATCCTGTCCCAGATTCAACACAGGCTTGACTGCCAGCCAAGCCAAACAATTTACCTACACTATAAAAAAAAACATTTTACACTATCTAGCACACTAGAGAGTGCTACACTGATATAAATTAATTTTATCAATAAATTACCTTGGGCTCTTGGACATTTGTTTGGCGCTGTCATTGGATTGTACAGTATGTATGTGGATTCTCAACTCTGAGTCCTTAGCAAGTTCCTGAGGGGACTTCCTGAGGGGAGTCTGTTTTGTGGAGTGCTCTCAAACCGGAGCCAATGTGCCCAGTGACAAGAAAATATTACTCTAGCGCTAAATTGTTGTGGATCTTGTTATAAGTTTGCAAACTTTGCGGCAAACCGCATTGAAGTCTATGGGGAAGAATCTTGTCATTCAATTCTGGCCATTTGTAGGCATAGTGAGGAAGCTATTGCCAAACAAAATGCATAGGAAGCTGGGCATTGCCATGTGGGGCATGTACCAATGCAAAAAAAACTATTTATCGCATCAAATTATTGGCTTTTGTGACTCACATGACCAGGGTCAAAGGCTAAGCACTGTACAGCCCTGGCCAAAAGTTTTGAGAATGACACAAATATTCATTTTCACAAAGTCAGCTGCCTCAGTTTTTACGATGGCAATTTGCATATACTCCAGAATGTTATGAAGAGTTATCAGATAAAAAGCTTTAAAAGGAGGGTGGTGCTTGAAATCATTGTTCTTCCTCTGTTAACCATGGTTATCTGCAAGGAAACACATGCAGTCATCATTACTTTTGCACATAAAGGGATTCACAGGCAAGGATATTGCTGCTACTAAGATTGCACTTACTGTAAAACAACCATTTATAGGATCTTTAAGAACTTCACGGAAAGAGGTTCAACTGTTCTGAAGAAGGCTTCAGGGCACCCAAGAAAGTCCAGCAAGCGCCAGGACCTTCTACAGTTGATTCAGCTTCAGGATCAGGGCACCACCAGTGCAGAGTTTGCTCAGCAATGGCAGCAAACAGGTGTCAGTACATCTGCAAGCACAGTGAGGCGAAGACTTTTGGAGGGTGGCCTGGTGTCAAGAAGGGCAACAAGGAAGCCACTTCTCTCCAGGAAAAACATCAGGCACAAGGATTGGCTGCTGAGGAGTCGGGTAAAGTAATTTTCTCTGATGAAGCTCCTTTCCTATTGTTTGGGGCATCCGGGAAAAACCTTGTCCGGAAAAGAAAAGGTGAGTGCTACCATCAATCCTGTGTCATGCCAACAGTAAAGCATCCTGAGACCATTCATATGTGGGGTTTCTTCTCAGCCAAGGGAGTGCCCTCACTCACAATTTTGCCTAAGAACACAGCCATGAATAAAGAAGTTCTCCCAACCATCCAAGAACAGTTTGGTGATGAACAATGTCTTTTCCAGTATGATTAAGCACCTTGCCATAAGGCAAAAGTGATAATTAAGTGGCTTGGGGAGAAAGACATCGAAAATTCGGATTCATGGCCAGGAAACTCCCCAGAGCTTAATCCCAATGAGGACCTGTGGTCAATCCTCAAGAGGCAGGTGAACAAAACAAAAAAAAAATTCGGACAAACTCCAAGCACTGATTATGCAAGAATGTGTTGCCATCAGTCAGGATGTGGCCCAGAAGTTGATTGACAGCCAATGGATACTGCAGCTGTTTGAGCCAATGAGTATAGAGAGAGAGACAAAAAAGAGCCACTGCTCTCATGCACATCGCTGGATTGAGATGGGGCTCAGGTAAGTATAAGGGTTGGCTGGGGAAGGAGCTGCACCCAGAAGTTTTTTTTTACCTTAAGGCTCAGAGTAAAAAAAAAAACCTTAAGTCTTTAGATTCACTTTACCACAGTTTAAGGTATAAATTGTTGTGAAATTGACAGTAATGCCGCGTACACACGGCCGTTTTTCTCGTCGAGAAAAACTAAATTTTTCCCATTCGACGAGAAAAACGATAGTCTGTGGGCTTTCTGTCGTTTTTTTCGACGAGAAAAACTGCATTAAAAACGACGAGAAAAATTAGAACATGTTCTAATTTTTCTCGTCGTTTTTTTCGACATGTTTTCAGCGGCAGTGTTTCCCATAGGGAAACACTGCCGCGGAGCCCACAGATGGTCGTTTTTCTCGACAAGAGAAAAAACGACGTGAAAAACGACCGTGTGTGGGGAACAAGCTGTTCCCTCGTTTTTAATGACATTATTCACGGCGGTTTTTTAACCGCCGTGAATAATGATCGTGTGTACGCGGTATTAGAGGTGTTAAAATGTCATTATATGAGGAATACAGATGGTGTTGAAAGCCCCCACCCCTTTCATGTCTACACTTCCAGGTCCTCCTGAATCACCAAGAAATGTGGATGATCTGTTCCTATGTTAAAAGCTCCACATACAGTATGTGTGCTCTTTGGTGCTGACCTCAAGAAAGCTGTGTTGGTTGAATGGACACTAATTCCCACAGACACGCTTCAAAATATTGTGGAGATCCTTCCAGTAAAGTGGTAACTGTTATAGCCATATATTGGAGAAAGGAGGTGGAGGGTGGGGGGGGGTTCATATTAATGGTTTTGGAATGGGATGTCCAGCACGCTCACATAGTGTGGCTACAAGAGAAGACGTGTCTGCTGGTCTTCCTACTTGTTCTAGGTCAGTCGTGCACCAAGGGGTTACAGAAGAAGATCAGCAATTGCAGGTCCTCTGTACTTTCCTCATAAGAAACTCACTTTAAAGGTGAATTCTGGGCAGATCTATAAGACACAGCAATTCAGCTCTCTATTAGGGTTGAGCGAACCCGAACTGTAAAGTTCGTGTTCGTACCGGACTTTTGGGTTTTGGTACCCGGACCCGAACAATGTTCGGGTTCGGAGTTCGGCAATGTAATGGTGCATTTTAAAAAGCTGCAGGGCAGCCAATCAACATTTGTTTAACTTCGGTGCCCATAAAAGCCATCACAGCCATGCCTACTAATGGCATGGCTGTGATTGGCCAGTGCAGCATGTGACCCAGACTCTATATAAGCTAGAGGCACATAGCACAGCACGTCACTCTGCTTCAGTTAGTGTAGGGAAAGGTTGCTGCTGCTACTGCTTTGAGGGAGAGAATTAGATAGGAGTCCTGATTCAGAAATCAAATTACTCAGCGATCTACCTTGCTTTTGTTGTGTGGTTGCAGTGCACATCTTTTTATCCTGTCCTGAGCCCAGTGCCAGAGAAAAGATAACTTTTATCCGTCTGTTAGTTAGGTTGGCTTCGGCGGGCATTTTATGCAAGCTTAGTGCACCAGCACTGCATATGTTACTGTGAGATACACACTTTAGATACTGTTCTCCTATTCTGCTATTTAAAAATAAAGAAAAAATTAGGGCAAAAAAAAAAATTTTGGTGCGTTTTCTGCCCAAAAATGTTTTGTTGTTGCATTTTCTGCATATCTGTACGTGTGAGATACACACTTTAGATACTGTTCTCCTATTCTGCTGTTCAAAAAATAGAATAATTTAGGGCAAAAAAATTTTTTGTTGGTGCGTTTTCTGTCCCAAAAAAATTTTTTGCTGCATTTTCTGCATACACCTACACCGCCACATCCACCGCCACCTGAACCTCCTACTCCATATGGACCTTGTCCTCCTAGGTCAAGATTATTATTATTTTTTTTTATGTATTATAAGTTATTACCGTATTTCCCTATCCACATTTCTTTGCAGAGCACTTGCCATGCTCTTAACAACATTTTGCAGCCCTCTAGCCCTTTCCATTACTTTTTTAGAGCCATTTTAGTCCTCAAAAGTTTGGGTCCCCATTGACTTCAATGAGGTTCGGGTTCGGGGTCAAGTTCTGGTCCCGAACTCAAACTTTTTTCCGAAGTTCGACCGAACCCGTCGAACCTGAACATCCAGGTGTCCGCTCAACCCTACTCTCTATTCATCAATACATCATATTTTAAATACTTGTACAAGCAGTGTAAATACCTGAATTTGACTTAACAACTTATTGCAGTCTCCTTATATTAGAGCTCATGTAGCGATCCCAACCTTGGTATAGGAGTTATCAAAGGAGGAAGGCAATACGATTGTTCTTTTAAGGGAGCTTTGATCAAAAATAACTGACAAATACAGCAGCACTTCAATGTCTTCAATTCCAATTCTGAACAGTGAGGAACAAATTCCAGCAGACACGGGTTTAGATTTAGAACAAGACTCCAATGCTTACATAAAAGAGACCAGGTAAATTGCGCCTTCCTTGTGCTTCTGAATATATGGTTCCCTTTTGTAAAGGCTTATACACACAATCGGATTTTCCGTCAAAAATGGTCCGACGGACGTGTTTTATCGGACAATCAGACCGTGTGTATGCTCCATCGGACAATTGTTGTCGGAATTTCCGACAACAAATGTTGGCTGTGCATGCTGTCAAATTTTCCGACAACAGGGGGCGTGGTCTGCCAGCGCTGGTGATGGCTGCTTAGACTCAGTGCTCGTCAGCTAAGGGAGAGACAAGAAGCGATTAAGGCCCAATCTCACAGTCAATCCACGGCCATCCTGCCTCCTGACACATCGGAGATTATAACCAGCCATGTCTAGGAAGAGGATGACTGAACATCAGCCGAAAAAACTGACAGCCTTCTTCTCCACATACTCCAGCAAGGTTAGTCAGCCCCAAAATGGCGCCGGCGCGGCTGCGATACCGGAGGCCTACACGGATCTACCCGACGATATTCCGGGAGATCAAGACTCACCTCGCCCTCCCCAGTCCCCTACCCTCAGAGCAGGAGATAACCCTGTCACAGGCAGCCCAGCGAAAACGCGGCTGCGATTAGAATCACTGCCGCTGCCGCGGACATCTCAAATTGAGGCCCCGGCTTTCAACCACTTCCAGGCCAACCAGGCCCTACAATCATCCATGGCCTCATTCCCCACAACGGGCCAACCAGTGATGGATACTACATTAAAGGAAATGCTACTTTCTCTCCAGTCCTCACTGATGACTGACCTTTCATCACTGTTCACTAAAATATCTACAGATATGCATCTTATGGACAATAGAGTGACGCACTTAGAAAACAGCATGGAGGAATGCACTGAAACGGTGAACGATTTAGTCGACTCATATGCTGACATTAGAGAAGAGCAATCCTGGGTGAGGGCAAAGCTGGCAGACCTAGAAGACAGGTCCAGAAGAAATAATGTAAAAATTAGAGGAGTCCCTGAAACCATCCTACCTCTGGACCTCCCTAGGTATGCCAAGGAGCTTATGCACTTAATCCTGCCCGACGCTTCGCCCAGAGACTTGATTGTGGATCGAATCCACAGAATTGCAAAACCCTCTCACCTAGCTGCATCAGTCCCTAGAGATGTCCTAATGAGGGTACATTTTTTCCCTGTGAAGGAGAGGCTGCTCATGACATTGAGAAATAACCCTTCATTGCCTGAACCATACGCAGGGGTGCAACTATTTCCTGACCTCTCAAAATACACCCTGCAAATGAGGAGACAGCTTAACCCGATCACCAAAAGCCTCCACAACCACAAGATCCAATTTAAATGGAGATACCCTGCAACCTTGATCATCACAAGGAATGACGATTCGCATGTGATCCACACCCTCCAAAAGGGAATGCATCTACTCCAGTTCTGGGGAATCATTCCTGACACACTGCAGAATTCAACCCCTCCGAAGGAGCAACGCAACAACAGCACGACACGTCGCTCCTCACAGGGTCGCGGCACTTGATCAAATCAGCTTATTTTTTTTTATTTTATTTTTTCAACCAGCATTTGGGCCTGATTACATCTACAAGTATGATGCTCTCCCTGGCTCTCAGCCTTTCGATTTGTTAGTAAATTGAACAGTGACAGTTGTTACCCCCTCTTAGTGGTTTAGCTGAATGCGTACATTCTCTACTCCACCTAACGTTCTATCCGGTGGTCACCCCATCGAAAAAGAATACTCTTCAAGTTCCAGTTTTTATCTGGTTTAGTTCTATAGTTAACCTTTATTGTTTTACAGCAGCTTCGCCGCAAGTTTGGCAACTACAACACCCCTAGAAGGTCTATCAGAACGTATACTTATAGGCAAGATCTGTCCTCTGAACCCAGGGAACCAACACATCCGCGACGTACCGTAAGTGCTTAAACCATATCTGTTTTTCCGTGCCTCCACACAACACCTGCAATGCCGACTACAGTATTATCCATAAATGCGAATGGACTCAACCACCCAGCAAAGAGGTATTCGCTATGGAAAACGGCTGTGGACCTAAGATGCGACGTACTGTGTGTCCAGGAGACGCATTTTCTTTCCACAGCTCCACCTACATGCACGAACAGACATTTTTCCCAGATTTTTTCCGCCCCCTTTACCTCTAAAAAAAGAGGGGTGATGATAGCAATACGTAACTCGGTATCATTCCAACTGCACAATGTTAACCTAGATCCAGAAGGTCGTTACATCATTCTTGTATGTACCATTAATAACAATAAGTATACTTTGGTGAATATTTACGCTCCTAATGTCAAACAAGCTCGCTTTCTTCGCAAAATTATGCGTATTATACAACCTATGAGACATGGCAACTTAATCTTGTGCGGTGATTTCAACCTAGTACCTGAAATCCACATGGATTCTACATCCGCTTTAAAACGCAGAGAATCTCCCTTGAAAAAATTCATTGTTGAGCACGACTTGTTTGACGTCTGGAGATGTTTGAATGGAGAGGAGAGAGATTATACATATTTCTCTCCTTTACATAAAACGTACTCCCGTATTGATAATTTTCTCACTGACAAATGGCTCCTCCAGAACATTAGCGCAGCTGTTATCCACTCCGCATCCTGGTCGGATCATGCCCCTATTACTATTACTGTGTCTGATTCCTCGCGACAAAACAACACATTCATATGGAGGGCGAACAACTATATCCTGCAACATCCAAATTACTTTCCAGAAATATCAGCCCAATTAAACGAATATTTCGAAATAAATTCAGGCTCTGTGTCCGACCAGTGTGTGCTGTGGAATGCGCACAAAGCGTTTATCAGAGGAATGCTAATCAAGCTTAGCTCCCGCCACAAAAAAAATAGAACAATGCAGATAGACTCCCTTCTGTCCCAAATTGAAAAATTAGAACAACGAAATAAATCCAAACCCAATTCAACATACTCAGCACAAATCCTAATATTTAGACGAGAACTACGTATCCTCCTCCTCCAGTCATACGAACGAATCCAGAGAAGACTAAAAGCCACTTCGTACTCCACATCCAACAAAGCAGGTAAAACCCTTGCACAACGTATAAAGGGCAGGCGTATAAAAAATAAAATAGACCACATACTACATCCCCACACAAAGGAAAACCTCAGAAACCCACAAGAGATAGCGGATGCTTTCAGCGCGTACTACAGCGATCTATATAATCTACAGCGAGACCCCGACACACACCAACCCACCCTAGACGAAATCACAGACTTTCTCTCACATGTCAGTCTTCCGTCGTTAACGTTAGAGCAACTCTCCCGCCTCAATGACCCTTTCACAGTACAAGAAATAGTAGAAACTATCAACACTCTCCCCTTAGGGAAATCACCAGGTCCCGACGGGCTAACGGGAGAATACTATAAACAATTTGCGCATCACCTAGCTCCACACCTTGCGAACATGTACAATGACGCGGCCTCCTCTGCTACATTTCCTCGGGAATCCTTACAAGCATTAATTATTACCCTCCCCAAGCCAGGGAAAGACCCAGTAACACCTCAGAACTTCCGTCCAATATCTCTATTAAACCTAGACTTAAAAATTTATGCCAAGTTGATCGCCACACGACTGAATCATATCATGCCCAACCTGATCCACAAGGATCAATCGGGCTTCACAGCGGGAAGACAAGTGTCAGATGCTACAAGGAGACTAATCAATATCATACATTATGCCGAGAATAGTGGAACGCCTTCCCTGCTCCTTTCTTTGGACGCGGAGAAGGTGTTCGACAGGATCAACTGGAAGTACTTACATCAAGTTCTCCAGAAGTTTGGTTTCACAGGTCAAATACTTAACGCTATCCTAGCACTATACACCTCCCCTTCGGCCCGGGTATTCTCTGCAGACATGATCTCCCAACCATTTAACATTACCAATGGCACTAGACAAGGCTGCCCATTGTCGCCACTGATCTTCAACCTACTAATGGAACCCCTGGCAGAACACATTAGACAGAATCCAAATATCTCTGGTCTCAAGATAGGACACCAAACACACAAGGTTAGTCTGTTCGCAGACGATGTCATTCTTATGACTACAAACCCGATATCATCCCTACCAGAAATACAAAATACTCTTCAGTGGTTCAGTAAAATTTCCTACTATAAGGTCAACGCTTCCAAGTCATACATATTAGACCTAGGAATAGATGCAACTTCCAGGAACCTACTCCAAACGCAATTTCCCTTCACATGGGCGGAACACGACATAACATACCTAGGGATCCAACTGCCAAGATCGACAAAAAATCTCTTTAAGTGCAACTTTATCCCGTTTCTTACCAAACTAAAAACTGAGGCCCAGAAATTAGCGAAACAGGAATTATCATGGTCGGGTAGACTCGCTGCATTCAAAATGTTACTGTTACCACAGCTGATATACTTATACAGGACCATCCCCATCCCTATCCCGTCGTCTTACTTTAAATCTCTCCAAACAACTCTGAACAAATTTCTATGGAAAGGCAAACCACCTAGATGCGCAAAACATACACTTATAAAACATAAATTAGCGGGAGGAGCAGGTCTGATTGACTTTGAAGATTACTATTGGGCATCCCTACTGACACAAATACAGGAATGGTTTCACAACCCTCCTAGCAAACTCTGGAGCATTACCGAAGCTGCAGTGATTAAACATCATACATTGCAAAACTGGTTGCTGAGTACCCCTCTTGGAGCCCCCGTCTCCAATGCCCTTCCTCCTACGATAAGAGCCTCTGCACAAGCTTGGACAAAACTAATAAACCTAACTCCAACAATGGCAAACTCATTCTCTCCCCCGTTACCGTTAGAAATACTCTGTCATTTCACTACAGATCTATATCTAGCACACTGGACACGTAAAGGTATTAACCACATACAAGATCTACTACAAGGGACCACAATAATGTCGTTCCAAACACTTCAGCAGAAATTCGCCCTTCCCAATTCGGATCTATTTACATATCTACGAATCAAACATTGTCTATCTCACCTAGCTCAGCCACTCTACACACTCCCACTTAGAGCGTGGGCATACTTGACAAATCCCTCGAAGATAAAAGGAATTTCCCTTTTCTATAATATTCTACATCAGAAAATGGAAATTACTAAAACTAAACCGCACATACACTGGGACACAGACCTTGGGAAAACCTTTACTGAATCTCAGTGGAAAACAGCACTACGCTCCATATACAAGGCAACCCTGAATTCAACATTCTGGGAAATCACTCAAAAAATTTCTCTGCGGTGGTATCTTACACCAACTAAATTAGCATCTTTTAACAACACCACCTCAGATGTATGTTGGAGATGCAACTCAGGGAGAGGTGACCTGTTTCACATCCTCTGGGCGTGCCCTTCAATACAAACATATTGGATAAACATCTTCCTCATCCTATCGGACATCGCACAGGAACAAATGCCACCTTCTCCGGCATTGGCATTGCTCAACTTGACAATTGAGTCGGTGCCAGGCCCATTGAGATTGGTTATAACCAACGTCCTTCTTGCTGCTCGGCTGAGTTTGACCAAATTATGGAAAAACACCCAACCTCCTACGACTGAATATACCATTGATCTCGTTAACCTACACTTCACATATGAGATTACACTGGCTTCTAGTAGAGGTCAACTTAACAAAACAAAAAATGCATGGCTCCCCTGGACCAGGTGGTCCGGAGCAGAGCGGTTCATACAACCCACAGGAGCTGATAGTACCCCCGGACTGCGATAACTGAGTCATCTGTCTGGATACGATAGCTATGATAAAGTCACGTTAATATGTTTTGAAGTTACACTCTAGTGACGTATGTTTTTTCTGATTGCACTGTAAAGAACTATATGATATCTCCTGAAACAAAAATTTGGAACGCAAATTGTTTGAACTTGTATGTACTACACTTGAAAAATTTAATAAAAAACTATTGATAAAAAAAAAAAAAAATTCCGACAACAAATGTGTTCCGTCGGATTACCCGATCGTGTGTACACAAATCCGTCGGACTAAAATCCAAAGTACAAACACGCATGCTCCGAACCAATACTAACCATCAGACAACAATAGCAGAAGTTGCCCAAAGGATGGCGGTGAAGAGCTGAAAAACCACGTGGTTTGGTTATGTTGGCTGAAAATGTTCTCCCGTCTGTATGCAGAACAAGTTCAGGGACAGCACCTTTCAGACAAAAATCCACGGAATTGTCCGATGGAAGTCCGATCGCATGTATGAGACTTTAGAGTAACTTTTCTAACTATTAGGCAGCAATTATGGCAAGGCAGATGGTAGACACCTTTTATCCTTTGGGATCCAGAACCATGACTCTCCAGAGCCATAAAGACTCACATTTACTCCCCCTAGGTGAAGGGGTGAATCTAAACTGCCCCTGACAATTGGGTTCCTGTCCTTAGGTACACACTTTTTTTGTATATCAGAGCCCCTTGGTCACACAGATAGCACATCTGCATCTCAAAATGGCTTTTGAAATCTCATGAGAGCTCCCTGTCAAGACTAGACACAGACTTTCCCAAAATGGCGCCCAGAGTCCATGGCCGAGGATACAATAGTCCCAAGTAGGGCTCCCTCTAGTGCCAGTAGTGGTTTACTGCCAAGGGGTTAGCTGGATAGCTGCCTCACTCCCCAGCACAGCTGACCTGATGAAGTGACATTATCACTCCTTGGGTATAGCAGAGGCTGCCTCTATTCTGCTACCTACACTTAGACTGGGACAGGAAGCAGCAGCACAAGGAGCCAATATGCTGTTCTGTGCAGGGAACATGCTGATAGGAGGAGGGGCAGAGTGACAGAGAGATAAGCTCACTAAACTGTATCAGAAAAAAAATCAATAAAAAAATCAATAATTGCCAGTTATGTCTGTGCTGTGTTGCAGAGCTGTGCAATTCTTAGGACTGGATGGACCAAAATACTCATTCTTTTTCAGGTAAAACAGAACCCTTCTGTGTATTTCATCTGTGTATTTAACTATGTGCCCGGAGTTCAGCTTTTAACAAATTAGAAGGCTAGCATTTTATCTTTCCCTGACCTTGCTAATTGTTTTAGCAAGCTGTCCCTCAAAAAAAACAACAATCGATCAATACAGTAAATAAAATGAAATGTAAAATCTGAAGGTCTAACTCGTCTGTAATGTATTCTTTGCCCTCAGGACTGTGACTGTTTCGAACAGAGACGCTGAGCTGGTCCACCTGGAGACCAAAACTGCTGAAGGACGTAAGTTACAAATTGTTCTCTTGTTCTGTTCAGTTCCAACTTTCCAGTCGTTTTAATTCTACAGCATTTTACTTTAATTGGGTTGTTTCCCTTCACAGGAACAGGCTAAAATTAAAAGTGTACTTAAAGACATTTTTTTATTTTTTGAGTCTTTGATATATTGGAGAGAAGGAAGAACCATCACTGTTGGGCAGGGCCATCTTAATTGCATCATGGGCCCCTGGGCAAAGTAATGCACTGGGGCCCATACCATCCTGTTACTAGGGACCAACTCTGAAGAATTGCAGTGTAAATAGTTGATAAAAATAAACATACAGTGAAACCTCAGATTGCGAGTAACGCGGTTAGTGAGCGTTTCGCAATACAAGCATTTTTTTTTTTAAATCCTGATTTGGTTTGCGAGTGTTGTCTTGCAAAATAAGCAGGATTCAAGCCACAGCGGTGTGCAGTACCGCATTTGGCCAGAGGTGCGGGGGCGCCAGAGCCATTCGGAGCCGTCAGTACATACTCAGAAAAACTCGAAATTACTCCGTTCCCAAGCCTTTCCGATGTTTTCTGAGTTCCGCCGAGCTGTCCCGAGGCTTTCCGAGTATTTCCGAGGCTCTCCGGAGCCCCCCACCTCTGGCCACATGCGGTATTGCATGCCATATAAGTCAATGCAGGCCATATTATTTTAGTTTCCATTCACTTGTATGGGGAAACTCGCTTTCATATGCGAGTGCTTTGGATTACGAGCATTTTCCTGGAACGGATTATGCTCGTAATCCAAGGTTCCACTGTATATGTATTTGTACTTTCAGAAAAATGTATTTTCAACAGTAAAAAAACATGCCATAAATCAAAGACTAATTAACACAAATACAGGGGGGGGGGGGGTCAGCATGGTACAGTAAAGGGGGGTCAGCAAGGCACAGTACAGGTGGTTTAGGAGGGCACAATACAGGGGTCAGAATGGTACAGTACAGGGGTCAGTTAGGGGTTGCTTGCTTGGCACTTTCATCATTCACATAATTTCTTGTATTTCTTAAAAATTCTGATTGGACTAGGTGGAGAATGTAATGTCACTGTCCCTTCTCTCCACCTTATGCAATCAGAGAACACCTTGTATTCATTTGAAAATGCAAGGCATTCTGGAAATGGTGGCAACGACTCCCTGTGGTCACTATGTAGAAGGGAAGTCTCTCAGCAGTGGACCCAGACGACAGAACTATGTGTGTAATAGTGCAGACTACTATAGTGATTGTCAGCTTTTAAAGTGGTCACTCAGGTATAAGATATGCATGCCTCCATTGTGCCAAGCTGGACCAATGTTATGCCGCGTACACACGACCGTTATTCATGTCATGCAAAAAAACGAAGTTTTTCGCGTCGTGATTCCTCTCAAGCCTGCCTTGCATACACACTGTAGCTGGCCAGCTAAGACCTGTCCTAGGTTGCTAATGTGGCTTACATGCATATATAGCTAGACCTGCTAATAATGTTAAAACAGTGCATATGCTCATTTGTGAGAAATAACAGCAGAGTTATTTACTGTGACTTTATATATGGATGTCATATAACAGTTGTATATTGTGTTCACAGAAGCAAAAGAAAAAATATACCTTTAAGATTATTATATACTATGCAGAAAAGTAAGCTTAATAACACAGCAGAATTGCAACCAGAAAGCATAGAGTTAAGCTTTTGTGACTCATCAGGAGTTTTAGCCAATCACAACCAATCTCACTGAGCAAATGTCTCTGGCCAATCATAGTCAGCATTTCACTCATGTTCTGTCTAGGAAATCTCATAGCACATGTCTAGCATTGCATTTTACATCAGAGTGTGGAGCTGAACAGTTCAGATCCATCCAGAGTCCAGTTTTATGGATTGTCAGTGTTATATAAGAAGAAAAGCTGAAGTGAATAAAGAAGTTATCTTAAAGGTTTGGTGTGCTCTTTAAACCTACTGCTTCCATAGAACGGCGCTAGAGGAATTAGAGTAACAGATAGTCTTGTGTGGACTAAAAGATCAGAGAAATCAAATTCTTCTAATGCCACAGCGCATAAAGGCACTTCATAGTGCTGCGCCTGCCACACACACGTTCATGAAAAAAAAAAAACGCTCGAACAAAGCGCGGTGATGTACAACACGTAAGACAGCACTATAAATGGGAAGTTCCATTCAGATGGCGCTACCCTTTGGGCTGCTTTTTCTGAAAAATAAAACTTCTGTACCGATAAAATATAATTTCTTTCTATAACTCTATACGGTATAGAAAGAGAGCGCAAAACAGTCTAACACCATCCCTATCTATAGCCCCCTTGTGATGTTTGTTTCCCCCTCATTGAGCTTCTGTACACAGCAAGCATAGTTGCCAACATTTTTTATTTTATTTTTTTTAGAGAACTGGGCGACAGCAGGGGACTGGGCGACAGCAGGGGACTGGGCGACAGCAGAGGGCTGGGCGACAGCAGAGGGCTGGGCGACAGCAGAGGGCTGGGCGACAGCAGAGGGCTGGGCGACATTGGGTTGAAAACTGCTCTGCCCAGTAACTCACACTCAGGACAGTGCTACAGGAGATACCAGATACCATCTTGATCTTTGTCAGCTAACAGCACTTTCTACTTCTATGTAAAAGTCTAAAGATAGAAGTAATAAAGATGACAAAGATCAAGATGGTATCTGGTATCTCCTGTAGCACTGTCCTGAGTGTGAGTTACTGGGCAAGTTTTTAACCCAATTTCTCCCAGTCCAGTGGCTGCATAAAAGACAAAACAACATTTTTTTTTTTTACCTCCATGTTGCTCTGCCCAGAAGGACCACACGATCTTTCCTGACGCCAGCTGCTCCGCCCCCCAGTGACATACGGGATTAGCCCTTGCCTGGCCACACCTCCTCACGAGTCCCGACCAGTGACCATGAAGGAGGCGGCCAGCTCCTCTGCATCTGAGCCGCCGAACATCTCTGCAGCTGGGGGAGCCGGGGGAGGGATCTGTCAGTGTACTGCATGTGATAGTTCCCTCCCCGCGCTCCTGCACAGTCCCCGGCAGCGGGCATTCCCTCTCCTCCTCCGGACCTCCAGTACACACTCCTGCAGACCCGCCATACAGGGACATCGGCTCCAGAGATTACATCCAGCTGGGATGAGGAGGTGACAGGCCATGGCTGCGCCCTAGGCGGCTGCCTTATCCGCCTAGTGATAGCGCCAGCCCTGCTCCCATCTCATACTTGATTCTGAGCGTGCTCGTTTTTTTTCCCCTTGTAAAAGCATACATACATGATCATTTCGGGCAGTTTTCTCGTTGAGAAAAATGCTATCGAGCATACACACGACCGTTTTTCACGACTAATCTAAAAAATGGCACTTTTCTCGTCATGAAAAACGGTCGTGTGTACGCGGCATAAGAATTAAATGAAATCATGCAAAACAAAACCAAAGAAATTCCCAGCTCTTACCAACCAGCCTGCTAACCAACCGTATTGTCCTATCTAACAGTATGCGTAAAAAATAAGGGTTTAATTTGCACACATTTGCAAATACATGCGTAAGCTACAGAGCCCCGTCAAGGCACCCCAATATTTTTGTAGTCCTAACTCAAAATTTTGAGAACCTCTACAGTGGAAGCACATGCATTATAATGGATAGGCAGAGGTCAGGTGTTGAAATATTGGTGAGGGGATGCACTGGACACCTTTGCTGCCATGGTGCTATATGCTGGGTGTCCAGTGCGCCCCTGTGCCTATAAGGAGGGGTGGGCTCCCTCCAGGCTCACCTGACCTCTGCCTGTTCATTATAATGCATGTTCTTCCACTGTGAAGGCTCTCAAAATTTAGAGTTAGGACTACAGAAAATACTGGGTGCCTTGATGGGGCTCTGTAGCTTACGCATGTATTTGCAAATGTGTGCAAACTAAACCCTTATTTTTAACGCATACTGTTAGGCAGGACAATTTGGTTGGTTAGCAGGCTGGTCAGTAAGTTGAGCTGGGAATTTCTTTGGTTTTGTTTTGCATGCGTTGCCCTTCCATGTGCAATTAAGAACATACCTGGAATTAAGCTCTAACGGGAACAAGAACTTTTTCATACTACGAAAAATTATACTCCCTGTTGTGCTTGGTAGGCAGCACCGCTGCCGAATGTGACTCATTCAAGTGGGTTCAAATGGGACTGCTTTCAATGCACAAGATTGCAGCTCGGTGGTGCAGGCTTTTTAGTGTTAAAACTGGTTTTGAGACAGTGACATATCCCCTCCTAGCTGCCTACCATCCACCATCATGAATTACTTTTCAGAGGGGCAAGAAAGGCTGCTGCTAATGTAAACAAGCCCTTAGGGTTTTTGAAATTCCAAATTTCAGAGGTTCACAATATTTCTAAAGTTTTGGCTGAGGCACAACCAATTACACTTTGTAAAAGCTTGCTCGTATCTATTTCAGATATACTTTATTGCATCACCTATAGCTTAATCACAAAGTCAGGTCAGAAATGGCTCTGGATAAGCCTCAAGTTTGTAACAAGCCCCTAGGGGCACCGACTGGAAGACTATTCCCCTGGGGTCCCTCCCCTCTGAGGCAGCTTTCACCTGCAGTCTAGGGGTGTGTTCATCTCTGCAATGTATTGTAAAAAGCTTGGGAAAATTTGGGCTGCACCTACCATTAAAGGGAAATTGGAGTGTGCTATATATTGTGTTTACCTTTTTATATTTTTACCTTCTTGCTGTACCATATTTTTACTATCCTGTGACATTCTGATTTTTCAATTATTTTGTGGCCATTTGCATTTCACTGCAATCACTTCACCTCAATTTGCACCAGTATATTGGGAACGAAGCATACCATGATGATGCGTTCTTGGTGAGTGTGACCCTGTGTCACATAGCTGGTGAAGGGGCTTGAAAAGATCAGAAAAAGGTAAAGTGAGAAGGTAGTGCAAGGGTATGGAGTGACACAAGAGCCTTGTAGTTCTTGTCAGATGCGAATACAGGCTGATCAGTGCTGGGTGCTGCCCCACAGGAGATGATGGACAGGAAACTGAACACAGGAACACCGCAAAACGGAAAGTAAATACCACAGGAACAGGTGGCAAAATATTAAATACATAAAGGTAGTTATGTAATCAATTCTGTTCAACCAATAGACGAAGAAAAAAAAAATATACAGTCCTGTATATACAATCCTATACTCGCAGACGAAGGCAAAAAGCCCCAATAAAGCATGACCCAATTTGCTCCAGAAGGGGAAAAAAATTCTTCCTGATCATGGAGTAGGCAATTGGATGTTCTCTGGATCAACTTTCCCTATAAATGTTATGACCCAGTTATATTATGTACATTTAGGAAAGAATCCAGGCCTTTCTTAAAACAATCTACTGACCCGGCCAGAACCACCTCTTGAGGGAGTCTATTCCAAGAGTGCTCTCTTGTCCTCTGTGATGCCCCCTTATGTATTTGTACATGTTGATCCCCCTTAATCTCCTCTTCTCAAGAGAGAATAAATTCAGTCCCTCTAATCTTTCCTCATAGCTGAGCTCCTCCATGCCTCTTATCAGTTTGGGTGCCCTTCTCTGCATTTTCTCCAGTTCCCTGATATCCTTTTTGAGAACTGGGGCCCAAAACTGAACTGCATATTCCAGATGAGGTTTTACTAATGATTTGTACAGGAGAAAAATTCTCTCTCTCTCCCCCCCCTCTCTCCCCCCCTCTCGCTCTCTCTCTCTCGCTCCCTCCCTCTCTCTCTCTCCTCTTGGAATTATTGCATGCTATTATTAAAGAGGAAGTAAACACTGCCTCTTTTTTTTTTTTTTTTTGGTGACCTGCAAAGTAAAGACATAGTTTTCTAGGATGCATTGCATTCTAGCACATGATGTGAAACTTACCTGCAAACTAAGCCATTGTTGTCCCCACTGAAGGCCGCATCCATCTACTCCTGTGCATGCGCATGGGATCCGCCGGTCACGGGGCACGGGCGTTCCTTCAGAGCGCATGCGCAGATGATGTCACCGGCAGCGTATGTAGTAAATATCTAATAAACAGTGCAAGTTTAGGAGATATTTACACTATAAGGCTTACCTATAGGTACATACAATCAAGGGAAGTTTACTTCCTCTTTAAGCTTATGATCTACCAGAACACCAAGGTCCTTCTCTGCCACTGACTCCCCCAGCTGTTCTCCCCTAGTATGTATTTATAGCCCCCACTGAGTAACTTTACATTTATCTACATTAAACCTCTTTTGCCACATATTTGCCCAATTAAACAGTGTATTAAAGTGGAAGTAAACCCTCCTATTCTTTTCAGCCAAGGAAGATGCCATTTTGGCCCCTGGAAATGTAACTGTTTTTGAAACTGTTAAATGGATGGATTTACTTCCGCTTTAAGGTCAGCTTGTAGAGACATCCTGTATAGACGTTATTCCACTGCATAGCTTGGTGTCATCTGCAAAGACAGAAATGTTACTTTTAATCCCAGACCCAATATCATTTATAAATATATTTAAAAGTAAGGGTCCCAACACTGAACCTTGGGGTACACCACTGATAACTTTACACCATTTAGAATATGAATTATTCACCACTACTCTCTGAATTCAGTGTTTTCTTGTCAAATATATTTTATTGAGTACAAGTTGTGATACAAATTATAGATGATACATTAAATACATCAAAAATAGAGAAGCTCAAATATTCTTATTTCAATAAGTAAACATATTAGTAGATACTTGTGGACAAAGTATGGTATATTAATTAGTTTCCAGTGGTAATAATATTATTAAGTTTTAGAAATTTTATGCAATTATTAGTAACTACCAATATATATATATATATTATCCTCTGTGGAGCAAAGAGTTATTAACAATACTAAGGGAGCTTCAACATCATAGTAATAAAAAAAGCAAAAAACAAAAACAAAGGGAAAGGAAAAAAAAAAAGAGATAAGTGAAAATAAGTATAAGAAAATTAAATGGAGAAAAAAAAGAGTACTGGAATATAAGGGGGGTCCGCGTGGTCGAGCCAAGAGTCACCTTTCAAATCCAAGAGAAGTTGAACAATGGTATATATAACATACTGATTCGGCTACCATGGCATTAATACCCTATTGTCCAAAGTTGGCGTATTATATATAATCCAGGGCTGCCACATCTTTTCAAATCTGGGGATCAGGTCCATTGCAATAGCGGCCATCTTGGCTTGGGTCATGGTATAATTCATTTTAGCTATAGCTTCCTGTAAGACCAATTTAGGTGATTTCCAAGATTTTGCTAGTGTCTGTTTGGCAGCTGCGAAGAGTTGCACCAGCAATTTGAATTGAGTATGTGGAATAGAGTCTAGTTTTAGGTTAAGTAGGGCCATTGCAGGATCAGGAAGGATTGCTTTCCCTAGTAATTTAGTTGCAATTTTAAATATACCTTTCCAGAATGTTTGTGCTTTAGGACATGACCACCAAATATGAAAATACGTGCCCAAATCCGTACAACCTCTAAAACATTGTGGTGATCAATTCAGTCTTTTAGCCAGTTTTCTAACCATTTACAGACTGATTTTTCCAAGCCTGTAGACTTTACCGTACACAATAGTCGAGTGTGGGGAACTGTGTCAAACGTTTTGACAAAATCCAAGTATAATACGTCCATAGGCACTCCTTTCTCCAAGGTTTTGCTCACCTCCTCATAAAAAGAAATCTGATTTGTTTGACAACTTCTGTCTTTCATGAATCCATTCTGTCTGTTAGCGTAAAATATTTTTTCTAGCAGAAACTCACCTATGTGGTCTTTTAATAAACTCTCCAGTTTTATTGGGTTGGCTGTGGGCTTAGGCAGGTGTGCAGGCAGGGCATTGTCTGAAAGCCTGCAGGATGCAGGGTAACTGTGGCACAAGAACTCAGGATTGTTGCAAAGTCAGGGAAGTTGGGTCAGTAACTGGTGATTAAAACAGGTACAGTAGTATTAGCGGAAGTGAGGTTTGGGTTCAGGTCGTAGTCGGCAATGGAGCAGGTCAGGAACAGAAGAAGCAGCCAAAGCGTAGTCGATTTGCAAGCTGGGGTC
The DNA here is from genome assembly GCA_029206835.1 of Rana muscosa. Lineage (NCBI taxonomy): Eukaryota > Metazoa > Chordata > Amphibia > Anura > Ranidae > Rana > Rana muscosa. The sequence continues at coordinate 234,793,690 of CM055123.1, read as the reverse complement.
AGTAATAGGTAGTCAGGCAAAAAGTCACAAATCACAGATTCACAGACAAGACGGCACTGGCTATGTGACGCTGACCAGTTTAAATAGCCTGTGCCATCATTAACCACAGGCACACACACACACACACACACACACACGTGTTCTATGACCCAGCCTGTGCATGAGTACAGATTTGTCAGTCTGCATAGTGGCATGAGCTTCCTTGACACATGACACCCTGTACTGACAATAGAGTCCTTGGTCTTTCAGGTTGACTTTGGGCATCATTCAAATAGGAAAACTGAAGACATCTACCTATTATGACCGATAAGAGGGACAACTTCGGCTTGCAGACATTTTCTTTTTACACCTCTGTAAATTTATATCAATAATAAAATAAATTAAATTAGGCTTTTAAAATGGATCCAGCACATTTTCTCTGCATAGCGCCCCATCAGGCTACTAACAGTTCAATTTCGTTTTTGGCCTCCCTGTAGCCAGGAGGGAAGCAATTGATTGGTTAGGCCTGCTCTGGGCTCTGCTGGTGTGGGCTCCGTTACATCCTAGGAAGCTGGGACATAGTGGGTGAAAGAACACAGATCACACCCTTCATAATAATGCTTTTCCAGCTCAGTGTTGAGTGACCAAAAGGGGTCTGGAATCCAGAGCAGAGCGCTCTTGCTTCTGGGGGAGTAAGACCCAGTGTGAGGGCTGTGGCATCCATGGGACATCCACCTGCAAAAATCTTTTATGGGCTACTAGGGGACCTTTCTTGTACTCTCCTGAAGCATTTGCTGAAAGATTCCTAAGGGGACAGGATACAGGGTTTTGGAGTACAGAAACTGATACTGCATGGCTGATAGTGTAGATGGCCCTCGGCTACTGTGGCGGCCACCATGGTAAAAGTATGTCAGAAGAAACCACAATTTTGCACTAGGTGGGGACTAGGCATCCAGATAGAGCCACCGGAGATGACGTTACAGAGCCGCGCCAGAAGGGGGAACCTGCCGAATGAGGGTGGTTGTGGAGTGGCTCATCGGCGCTACTGTAGCCAAAATCACAGTTTCATGGAAGGCACAGCCTATGTCCCAAGCGCTTTACAGAGAATTCTGGATGTGTGTTTTGTGGCTACTCCCCCCAAGGGTTATCTCCAGCAGCTATGGACAGTTTGCTGTTACAAGGATTATCCTAGGTCTGTATACACCAAGTGGCATCATATCCTTTTGGTGTGTGTTACTGTACAAGCAAACTTATTGGGATATAATAAACCAGGGGTGTCCAACCTGTGGCAAGCGGCCCAAGACGGCTATGAATGCGGCCCAACACAAAATCACCAACTTACTTAAAAAAAAAAAAAATTGGGGGGGGATTTTTTGTAAAAAAATATGTTTACAGTTCGCAAACACAAATTTTACAGTGGCTGGACTTTTAAAAGAAAAATCTCTCACTCTTCACAATCACTTCTTATTCATGTCATCAGTTTTCAGCAGTATCTTTATTTGTGAACAACTATTTTCAAGAATGAAGCACACAAAGGGAAAAAGTACAACTAAAATATCTGATGAGCACCTTCAGAATTCATTGAAGATTTCTACTACATTCATCCAACCAGATATTGAAGTGTTAGTTTATCAAAAACAGTCCAAATATTGGACTAGTTTTATGCTACCCTCTTTTACTGCTATAATAAAAAATATTACAAAACAAATAAAGTTGTATTACTCAACTAAAAACGACCAATGTCCCTTTAGCTAGATCAGGGGTCAGCAAACTTTCAAAACAAAAGGCCAGTTTACTCCCCTTACAAACTTTAGGGGAGCTGGATTGTGGCCAGTGGGAGTAGAAAATGCCCTGGCATCAGTGGGAGTAAACAAGAATTACACAATTGGTGTCAGTGGGAGGATAGTCCCACATCATTGGTGTCAGTGGGGGGAATAGTGCCCCATAATTGGTGTCAGTGGGGGGAATAGTGCCCCATAATTAGTGTCAGTGGGGGGAATAGTGCCCCATAATTAGTGTCAGTGGGGGGAATAGTGCCCCATAATTGGTGTCAGTGGGGGGAATAGTGCCTTGTATCAGGGAGGAAAACTGGCCCAGGGGCTAGATAAAGGCAAGCAAAGGGCCACATCTGGCCCTCGCGCCACAGTTAGGAGACCTCATCTGACCTGCTTCACATGGGTTTTGTTCTCCTATTGACTTGCATATAAATGCAAAACCCATCCGATGTGAACAAAAGGCGGTCATAGCAAGTATATTTACTAAATTTCTTCCCAGCAGGTTTTCTTGATCTTGTGTAATGGTAAACATTTCTCAGTTCCCCCCCGCTGCCTTCTCTTATCTGCTTGTTTTTTTATTCCCATCCCTGTGCCCCCCCTCTGGACCGTGCCTCCTTTTTTCCTGTGGGAGAATGCTATTAAAATGATTTTCTTCTGTAATGGAACTCTGGCCAAGTGCAATGAAAAGTTTTAATGCAAATTAGTTCCTATCGTTCTCATGCTAATCAAAGCATTTGAATTGCTGAGATGAACCTTTTTGAATGTCTCCCTGAAAAGCTTTTTCCCTTTTCTGAAAGAGATTTGAGGATTTTCTCCGCTCGGCCTTACACAGCTTAATTCGATCTATAGATTGCCAGATATTAAATTCAATTAAAATAATAATAAATAAAAGGGCTCTTTTTTTTCGTATTCAGATTGGAAAGGAGACCTGAGAAAAGCACCTCTCATGGTATTTTTCTTGGTGAGATGCTTCCAATGGCTATTCATGGGTCTCAAAGGCTAAGCAGCTTTCTGACCCTTGTGTGCAATAACTGCAGTCTAAATACAATGCAAGTATAAAATGTATTTAAAGCCAAAACTTTTTGTTTTTCTTTTTTAGTTTTGGATGGTATATGGAAGGGCTAGAAACTCTAATGCCTTGTACACACAATCGGAATTTCCGATGAAAAAAGTCTGACTGAATTTTTTCATCAGATATTCCGACCGTGTGTGTGCCCCATCTGACTTTTTTCCGTCGGAATTTATAAAGAGAACATGTTCTCTTTTTTTCCGACGAAAAAAATTCTATCGGAAATTCCATTTGTCTGTGTGGAACTCCGACGTTGAAAAAAACATGCATGCTCAGAATCAAGTTGACGCATGCTCGGAAGCATTGAACTTAATTTTTTTTCGGCTCGTCATAATGTTGTACGTCACCGTGTTCTTGACGGACAGAATTTGGTGTGACAGTGTGTATGCAAGACAGCTTGAACAGAATTCCGTCGGAAAAATCCCTCAGAGTTTATCCCAACGGAAAATCAGATCATGTGTACAAGGCATTACAGGTTTTTATTGCTTCTCAGGTAGAGAGGTAAAGTCCAACTAGACCACTGTGAGTGCAGGCAGGGACAGAAAGCACATCCTAGCTCCAAGCTCCAGCAATGTCAAAGGAAAAGATCCATAATGAAACAGGCCCATGTGCATTAATTGAGATTAATGGCAGCCTCAGCCCAGACTCCAGCCAGGCCACTCCCCCAACTCATTACGCTTCAGCCCTTGGTGCTTAATCATAGGGAATTGATGAGGATCCCCATGATTTAGCTACAAGGGGCGAAAGGTAACGTTGGGGGCATGGTCTGGCTGGATACCAGGCTGAGGCTGTCATACTTCTCACTACATGCGGATGGGTCTGCTTCATGATATGTGGCTTATGGATCTTTTCCTTTGACATTGCTGAGGTTTTTATTGCTGTCTGTGTCCCTGCAGGGAAGATTCACCATCTTAGCCCCTTCCCACCCAGGCCTGGTGCCCCATCCCATTTAGTGGATCTCTATGCCAGGAAGTGGCTGTCAAAGGTGTCACATGATTGGAAGCCCATCCCGCCAGCTCTGATCATTACTAAAGAATGGGAGCTGTCTGCATGCTAGGAGCATGCCCTCAGGACAGAAACCTTTGTCATCAATGGACAGACATATGCAGAGTGAAGGTGTTACTTATGCATTACATGGACAGCAAGAGTTAATGTCATCCTGGAAACCATTGGACTGAAAATAAAAAATATTCCCATTTGTATGTTATCTTTGAAACAGGAATAGAGGGGAAATCTTCCACTTTTTTTGAGTGATAGATTAAAGGTGAATCTGCATAACTTTATTCCGAATGTGGGAAGGCAACTCCAAATAAATGGCCGTGGTTGTGGAATAGGATCTCAAATAAACTTATGGTGGGATGGTGTCAGGTCACCTGTGGCCAGATGACAGATGCACACTGTTGGGGGTCAGGAGTGCACCACAAGGTAGTGAACCCTATGGCTGACTGCTGCGGATGGGATACTGGGTGGTTGTGGAAAGCGGGACCAGTGGAGCACAACAGGGATCCACAGGAAGCTAGAGCCAAGATTCCCCAGGGCACAGAGTCTAAGAACCAGCATGTTTTCACCAGAGCCTCTAGTGGTGAGGATGTTACGCTGCAGCTGGGTCCAGGTCGCGGCCCCTAGAGTCCCCTAGCTCACGCTCTGTAGGGTAAGGAGGATAGAGGGGAAGCAGCAGCACAGGATACAAGAATAGTGAGGGGAAAGGCCAAGGTCAGGGCAACAAGCAGACAAGCATAAACGAAGGACAAGCCGAAGGTCAAGGTCACAAGCAGACAGGGATAGTCGGGAACAAGCCAATATCGACACAGAGACAGACATAGCACACGGCAGGCAGGAACCCAAACACACAATGCTTAAACAAACACGTTGATCAGTAAGGCAGACTTGCAGTGCACAGGTTAATATAGAGTTCTGTGATAGGGCCTGGGGTGGAGCCAGCCTGGGAGGAGAGATTATAAAAGCAACCAGGTGAGGAGAGTCTGGCCTCTAAGGTGAACACATGAGGAGGAAGGTAAGCTGACAGACAAACATTACTGCATATCCATGACAGATGGTCAGGCATCCACAAAATTTTAGCCATATAGTGAACATATAAGAGGGCCTTGTAAACGCAATTTTTTATTTTGGTGCGGGGGTCCCCCTAATATTCATACCAGACCCAAAGGGCCTGGTAATGGACTGGGGGGGGGGGACCCATGCCGTTTTTTTCAATGATTTTTTTATCTATATTGCCGGGATCCGACAATTCATTACAGCCAGCAGTTTTAAATTTTTTCCTTTAGAAATGTAATTTTGCTGTGGTACTGTTCTAACATGGGAAAGATGCACTACTTTACAGGCATACTAGGCACACCCCCCAGGTACGAAATTTAAAGGAATATTTAATTTTTATTGTTTCACTTTAAGCATTATTAAAATCACTGCTGAAAAAAATGTTTTGTGTTATTCATATTCTCTTAAAAATGGCCAAGAAATCATAAATTCTGCCAGGGTATGTAAACTTATGAGCACAACTGTATGTGAATCAAGCATGTACAAAACATCTTTTTCACTTCCATGGCACACAGTATCTGGCAGCAAAGAAAAACACTGGAGCGAGAGGCACTAGCAGGGAGTACCAAAATACCTTCCCAGCAGCCAGCATCAGGTGAAAACTGATTACCCTGATCTGCTGGCTGCTGGGAGACACCTGCTGGTGAACACTGGAATTACAACCACAGTTCCACCAGCAGGCGATCCGGGTCCGGACACCAGTCTTCCAATAGTGTCATATCTCAAAGGTTAAAGCCCTGTACACACGATCGGATATCCTATGGATTCTAATCCGATGGATTTTTCCATTGGAAATCCGTCTTGCCCACACACCATCAGTCAAAAAACCGACCGCACCAAAACGACGTGACGTACACCACGTACAACGGCACTATAAAGGGGAAGTTCAAATCTAATGGCACCACCCTTTGGGCTGCTTTTGCTGATTTCGTGTTACCGCGTGTTAGTAAAAGTTTTGTGAGAGCCGATTCGCGTTTTTCAGTCTCCGTGCTTTTCAGTCCGTTACAGCATGACGAACGTGCTATCTCCATTACGAACGCTAGTTTTACCAGAAGGAGCGCTTCCATCTCATAATTAAGTCTGCGCATGCGTGGGTTTTTTAACCGATGGACTTGCCCATAGACGATCTGAATTTGCTATCGGTTTTTTATCCATCGGAAAAATTTAAAACATGTTCTATTTTTTTCACACCGATGGAAAAAAGACCGATGGGGCCCATACACGATCAGTTTGTCCGATGAAAACAGTCCCTCGGACTGTTTTCATCGGTAAAACCGATTGTGTGTACAGGGCTTTACTGAACAAAATGACATGTAGTGGTATATTAAGACAAACATTAAGACATTTGGGTGGAATGGAAACAATGGTCAATCAGATCAGTGCTAGTGGAGCTGAAGAATCTGCAATCTCGCAAGAGGTTACCACTGTCTCAGAATTAAATGGCAAGCATCAAGTTCACTAACACAGTCACATATCAAGTAAGAGAATGTAGCGCACCCCCTAAGGAGCCGCAAGTAGATAGGGAACCCCCCTCCCTGCACAGCCAAACACACTGCAACTTCACAGCACACTTGTCAGAACAGTCCAGTGCTTTGTTTTTTGTTTTATTGAGGGGAATAAACTTGGATAGAGATATTATGGGATGCCTACTTGATCAAAGCAGTAGAACTCTTCAGGGACACAACTATATGCTGTCCATATATATATACACTTCTCCTTTACTTCCTGCACAAATCTTACTTGTAGAACTACAACTCCCAGGACCATCTGGCACTGTTTGGATGATCTGACAAAGGCTCAGTCAGATAAGTAGCAAATGCCCTTTACAGGCAGGGACAGTTGGCCCCTTGTTTGTGTAGCAAAGTCCTAGTGCCCAGCTGTCATCCCCCTGTGGCTACTGATTTCAGCACCACCTCTTCAGGCACTACTAGTCCACCTGGCTGCAGCTGCCCCTTTCTCCAGCCTTCCTGGCTATTACTCCACAATCCTCCCAGACTGACTCTGCATCCATCCCAGACTACTCTCTCCCAGTCCTCTCAGGCATGCCTCAGTCTTCTCCTACTGTAACACTCACCAGCCTACCTGGCTGTCTTCCTCCCTAGAGATGTGACCTGCAGAAGTCTCTCCTGCTGTCCACCTGCTCTCGTGCCTTTTGCACATGAGCCCAGGCCCAACGTCACCACCCCCAAGACTAGTGGGTTACCTTTAAGGGCCACCGACAGCTTAACATTACCTGCTTAGCTTCCACCTGAACTCCACTGCACCAGCTGGGCAGACCCTGAGTATTTGAGGTTGCCTGCCCCCTGCCAACCCATCTGTTGGGGATTCATCAGGGCTCTCAGAAAACTTCAGGCAGCGCCTCCTCACCTCCACATCCATTCTTCTGGAAGTTTCCAGCAAGTTACAGAAGTAGGGGGGATCTTAGAGATGCTGACGGTTAGTCACCCAGCTCTCCCCGATTCTCTGAAACCCTGACCCAGAAAAACACCAGGCTTGGCTGCCAGCCAAGCCAAAAAATGTACCTACTCTAATAAAATATCTATTTTAGCACACTAGAGGGTGCTACAAGAAAATTATTGAGGGGATAAGTTTGGCGTCTGTTTATGGCATAGGGAGTAGAGGGAGAGATTTCTACTATAATGACAAGAGCCCTTGCCTTGTTACAGTAACAAAAAGGAACATTGTTGCATTGCATTTAAGCAAGTTTCATGTGCAGAAGATAAGAGTTTTAGCTTTTACGTTTATTTCAGTCATGTATTATCCTGTGACTGTTATCCTGTGACTGCAGCTATGGTGATACCTTCTCCAGACAAACCCGTAACTGACACTAACGAGGTTTAAATTCAGTGAATGAGACAGAGGTCTAGCTGCATTTATCACGGGTGCCTATGCATCTTATGAGAGGATTATGATGTCTCCATCCACAGCGGCATGTAGCAAATGAACAAACCATGGAGGGATTCTGAAAGCACAAATCACCCAGCTACCTACAGGCAATTACCGCTAACACACTGCAGGGCCGATCCAGAAACAACTGACACCATCCGTTGTCCTGTTTTACATATTTTAACCAGAACAGGACATGAAACAATTATTACAGATTTAATCTGAATTTTCAATTGCTGAAAGTGTGGCTCAACACAAACAGATAGATACAAGGCAGATTTTAACTTTTGCTTTGCCGGTTTAACCACTGAAGCCCCGGACCATTTGGCTGGCCAAAGACCAAAGCACTTTTTGCGATTCGGCACTGCGTCGCTTTAACTGACAATTGCGCGGTCGTGCGACGTGGCTCCCAAACAAAATTGACGTCCTTTTTTTCCCACAAATAGAGATTTCTTTTGGTGGTATTTGATCACCTCCTTTTTTTTTTTTTTTTTTGCGCTATAAACAAAAATAGAGTGACAATTTAATATATTAAATATCCCCAAAAAATATATATAAAAAAAAAAATTTCCTCAGTTTAGGCCGATACGTATTCTTGTACATATTTTTGGTAAAAAAAATCACAATAAGCGTTTATTGATTGGTTTGCGCAAAAGTTATAGCGTCTACAAAATGGGGGATAGATTTATGGCATTTTTATTAATATTTTTCTTTTTTTACTAGTAATGGCGGCGATCAGCGATTTTTATTGTGACTGCGACATTAATCTTAATCCTATAGAAATCCTATAGAAAATATGTGGAGGGAGCTGAAGGTTCAAGTTATTAGACGTCAGCCTAGAAACCCTAATGACTTGGAGAGGATCTGCAGAGAGGAGTAGGACAAAATCCCCCCTGAGATGTGTGCAAACCTGGTGGTCAACTACAAGAAACGTCTGACCTCTGTGATTGCCAAAAAGGGTTTTGCCACCAAGTACTAAGTCACGTTTTGCAAAGGGGTCAAATACTTATTTAATTCATTAAAATGCAAATCAATTTATAACTTTTTTGAAATGCGTTTTTCTGGATATTTTTGTTGTTATTCTGTCTCTGACTGTTAAAATAAACCTACTATTAAAATGATAGACTGATCATTTCTTTGTCAGTGGGCAAACGTACAAAATCAGCAGGGAATCAAATACTTTTCCCCCTCATTGTGTGTAGAGAGGAGGGAGCTGGAGTGAGGAGCAAAGAATATGTTTTGTTGGGGGGGAAGGTCTGCTTTAACTGCAATTATGTTCAGCGAGTCATGTGAGTTACACACTAAAGAGCCAGGGAGAGCACTCTAGCAGTCTACTGCATCCAGGATCACCTACCTGCTAGTTGGACAGAGGTGATTTTTCTGACTTACTTTCCAATGAAAAGGCTGGACATGTCACCTACTTGGCTGTGCAGTGTAGCAGATGGGTATAAATCACAAGACTGTCTGAACAGAATTACAAATTACACTATTTTTTTTTTCAAATACATATTTCAATTTGCCTGCAGCTCAGCTAAAAATATTCCACCTCCTCTCTACTTGGAAACCTAATATTTTTTATGGGATTTGATAGCTAGAAAGTGCCAATGTTTCTCCTTATTCCAGCACCCTTAGTCATAGGGAAAATGAGTGCACTGCAAGGGTAGATTTGCTTCTGTGACACTGTCACATTCGCCCCCATGCCAACACAGATTATGCAGGCAGGAAGCCAGGCCAGATGTTTATCTAAAGCTGGAGTGAGTGAATATAGAAAGGAAGTGGCTGTAGGAAGCTAGAGGAGAAGAGGATGAAAACAAATGTCAACGAAAGCTCTTGCTTCCCACCAATGATCGGTAGCCAGCGGACTGGTTCCTGATCATATAACCACTGTGACAGCCAATCACAGTAGTCTCAATGATTACTGATTCTTCCTGCCCCGGGTATAATTAACCTTTTAAAGGCACTTCAGGTTGGGCAGGAAGGGGTTAAACAACTGAAATCATTTCTGTATACTAATGTCAAATTGAGATTTTATTTTTTGAGTTTATAGTCCTGATGAAGGAGTCTGTAATGTTCTGAAACCTGTTGGCCCTTATGTAAGATCATTGTGGCTAACAAACTTCATGTGAACATGAAGTTTCCGCCAGATATATTTTTTGGTGTTGAGGCCAAATAATTACCGTATTTATCGGCGTATAACACGCACCTCAATTTAAGAGGGAAGTTTCAGGAAAAAAACTAAATTTTAAATAAACAACTTTGAAGTAAAGTAAGGGTAGCTCAAAACTTTTTTTTATTAATATTTATACCACTTATTATATTAATGGCATATTTAATATTCTCCTATCCATTATTGGGAACTAACAGTTCCCTATTGCATTATTTAGGTGGAATTTAGAATTCCTTGAAGGGCTGTATTCAGGGCTGGGATGTCAGACAGTGTGTGTCTCTTGCCTCCCCCCCCCCCGTCAGGCAGTGTGTATCTTTGCTCAAACCCCCCCCAGACTTTTTCCCACTCTGTCATTTGTACCTGCTCACGTCTGATCCCTGGCAGCTCAACTCCCGCTAGCCGTGCAGAGGGTTACCATGGTTACGCTCTGACGGCTGCGACAGTTAGACGGCCGTGAGAGAGACTGACTTCCTGTGTGTGTACTGCAGTGGGGAATGGCTGCCGGAGGTCACAATGCTGGATCTGAGTGGCCCAGGACTCCCAGGTCCCCCAGGCTGTCTCCGATGGTGTCCACTCGCCAGGTGATCTCAATGAAGTAGGTACCAATGCTTTTTTTTATATATATATCGGCGTATAACACGCATACGCGATTTTCACACTTTTTTCAGGGTGAAAAAGTGCGTGTTATACGCCAATAAATACGGTACATTTTAGTCTAATCTGACCAGAACACCTTTTTCGATGTGACCTCAGAATCTTCAAGGTGCATTTAAGGTGGTCAGAAGAGACTAAAATTGAATTATTTGGCCTCAACACCAAATGATATATCTGGTGATAATCCAATACAGCTCACCATCCAAATAACACCATTCCTCCAGTAAAGCACGGAGGTGGTAATATCCTGTTATGGATGTGTTTCTCTGCAGCAGGGACTGGAACACTTGTCAGGATAGAAGAAACATGGATTAGGGAATATTCTGTCAGATTTTTGAGGAAAATCTGCTGCCCTCTGCCATAAAGTTGTCAATTGAAGAAGGTTTTCCTTCCAACATTGCCGAATGATCCAAAGCACACAGAAAAAATTACTACACAGTGGTTGAAAGAGGAAAAAAAAAATCTCCTTTTAAGGGCTTAGTCCGAGTCCAGACCTAAACCACATTGAAAATCTGTGGAATGACTTGAAGGCTGCAGTCCATAAACGGTCACCATCAAATTTAACAGAATTTGAGCAGTTCTACAAAGAAGAGTGGGCAAATATTGCAAAGTCTAGATGTGCAAATTTAGTAGAGACATATCCCAACAGACTAAAGGCTGTTATTAAAGCAAAAGGTGATTCAACAAAATACTGACACAAGGGGCTGATCTTCCAATGTGGCCCAGGAAAACCAAAATGGTGGGCATCCCTGGTCCACAACAGGAACTGAAAGGAATTCCCTGGTTGTCACCAGAACTATATTCCCCATTGGAAGATTTCCCCTCTATTCCTGTTCTGTGACAAACCAAAATGTGGGTTTTTCTTTCACTCTTGGTTATAATAACGGTAACCTGGACAAATAGGGAGTGTGAGTCTCCTTAATATGGACACAGACAGCAATAAAAACCTGACAGATGTTTAATTCCTCTCCACTCCATCCAAAAAAAAAGTTTGCCTTTAGTTATAATTGAAATACCCCTTGGATAGTGAGTGACCTCAAGTTGTTGTACAAGCAATCAATGACAGTTGAAAACGTAAGCTTTTCACCAGTTTTTACTATAGCGGCCCCTGACCAGAACATGTGATCACCAGGTTCTTGGTCAACATTTAAAGCAGGGGTCTCAAACTGGCAGCCCTTCAGCTGTTGCAAAACTACAAGTCCCATCATGCCTCTGCCTGTGGAAGTCATGCTTGTAACTGTCAGCCTTGCAATGCCTCATGGGACTTGTAGATTTGCAACAGCTGGAGGGCCACCAGTTTGAGACCCCTGATTTAAAGGATATGTCATCTCAAATCTTTGATGTAGTCCATGGAGAATTGTCTGTGATGTGACCATCTGCCTATTTTCTTGTATTTCAGATGCACAGTATATTGTCTGTAAGATGAACAATTGTTCAGAGAATGTGAGGACAAAACCCTTTCCGGGATACATCGACACCAACTCCCTCATAGTCCAAGATGAATATGTCTTTGTTCAGGTGAGTGAAAGCTGATTTTTTCTGGACACAAATGTATTTATATATGATTAAGATATGTTTATAATGGTGGAACAAGCCAGGGGTTAGCCTCCAACTTTGACCCCAGTGTGGAATTGTCCTCCTATCTCTGAGCTTCATTATGAGATGAATTTCCTGGGCCGTGTTTTTGAAGTTCTCCCATTATATATATTTCTATGAAAAAACCTTGGTCATTATGGTGTTTCTGGTTTCTGAATTGGCATGTATTGAGGATGCATTTTATAAAGCGGGTCTGGGAAGAATACATCAAAGACAAGCCTAGGCTTTTAAAGCTGGATCAGAATTATGAGTAGATATTTCCTCCCTCTTTTCTTGTCCACCCAATTACAATAAAAGATACCTTCCAATTTATGACATATCCTTGTTATAAGAAGGTCTACATAAGTTCTACATAAAGCCTAATTCTGGCAAACAAATGTAAATAGAGTTGGGAAAATCAAAAGCTCAACTCCATCCTGTTGCATTTTTTTTTTTGCTTTGTTTATTTTTAAAATTGGTCCTCTTGAAGACAAGGCCTTTTCTGTAACTTTTTTTCTTTTGAAAGTTTAAATTCAAATTTTTTGCTAGAACATTACCGTATTTATCGGTGTATAACATGCACCCTAACTTTAAGAGGGAAGTTTCAGAAAAAAAACTTTCCACGGCCCCCTGCGTATAACACGCAGGTACAGTTTACCCTCTATTTTCAGGGTAAAAAATTGAGTGTTATACGCCAATAAATACAGTACTTAAAACCCCCAAACATTATATTTTAGCAGAAACCCTAGAGAATAAAATGGCGATCGTTGCAATATTTTATGCCACATAGTATTTGAGCAGCAGTCTTCAAACGCAACTTTAACCACTTGCCAACTGCCGCACAAACGTATACGTCGACAGAATGGCACGGCTGCGCGAATGGGCGTATATATATACATCCCCTTTATATTGCCGCCGCGTGGTCGTGCACGCGCCGGTGCGCTCGCGACCCTGTTGCGAGCTCCATGACTATGCCCACGGAACCCGCGGACTCGATGTCCGCCAGTGTCCCGCGATCATGTCACGGAGCTGAAGAACTGGGAGATGTCAGTGTAAACACAACATCTCCCCGTTCTTCCTAGTGACATGTCACTGATCGTCTGTTCCCCCTCATCAGGAACAGCGATCAGTGACGTGTCACTCGTAGCCACGCCTAACAGTTAGAATCACTCCCTAGGACACACTTAACCCCTTCAGCGCCCCCTACAGGTTAACCCTTTCACTTCCAGTGTCATTTTTACAGTAAGCAGTGCATTTTTATAGCACTGATCTCTGTAAAAACTACAATGGTCCCAAAATGGTGTCAAAAGTGTCCGATGTGTCCGCCATAATGGCGCAGTCATGATAAAAATTGCGATCACTGCCATTACTAGTAAAAAAAAAATATTAATAAAAATGCCATAAAACGATCCCCTATATTGTAGACGCTATAACTTTTGCGCAAACCAATCAATAAACGCTTATTGCGATTTTTTTTTAACCAAAAATATGTAGAAGAATACGTATCAGCCTAAACTGAGGAAAAAAAAATGTTTTTTTAAAATATATTTTTGGGGGATATTTGTTATACAAAAAGTAAAAAAATATTAAATTTTTTTCAAAATTGACACTCTATTTTTGTTTATAGCGCAAAAAATAAAAACTGCAGAGGTGATCAAATACCACCAAAAGAAAGCTCTATTTTTGGGAAAAAAATACGTCAATTTTGTTTGGGAGCCACGACGCACGACCGTGCAACTGTTAGTTAAAGCGATGCAGTGCCGAATCACAAAACGTGACCTGGTCTTTGACCAGCCAAATGGTCCGGGGCTGAAGTGGTTAAAAAAAAATACACTTCAATGAATAAAAAAAACAAAAAAAAACAAAAGTTACCAGAATTTGTTTAATATAATGTGATAGATGATGTTACGCCGGGTAAATAGATACCTAACATGTCATGCTTTAAAATTGTGCACGTTCATGGAATTGTGACAAACTACGGTACTTAAAAATCTCCATAGGCAACGTTTTAAACATTTTTACAGATTACCAGTTTAGAGTTACTGTCCCTTTATGTATGTATGTATTTTAATCACTTTTATTCCTACTACACTACAAGGAATGTAAACATCCCTTGTAATAGAATTAAGGATGACAGGTCTTCTTTATTGAGAAATCTGAGGTCAAAAAGACCCCAGATCTCTCATTTACTTTAAAAGCGAAAGGAAAAAAAAAACTATTTTTTGAAATTTTGTTTATTATGGCACAGGAACAGAAAGTTATATCAGACGTCGCTCCAAGGGTATAGAGATGAGTGGCCTCACTTGTCTCCCTGCCGTTACATTGGATTGTTTTTTGACATTATTGATGGGTCAGGTAAGCCCGGGAATGAACGAGAGGCAGCAGGAGAGGGGCACACTCCAGTGCTGCCCCACTGACCCAACCCTAACCCAGTATCCTTCATCATCTTCTCAAACTCCCAGTAGACTAGCATCAGTCATTCAAGTCATTCAACTTTCTTCTGGAGAAGGACATGGCATTATGTGCCTTGGATTGAGAACCCACAGTAAATTAGTATGTACTGTATAAAACGATTTAAAAAAACTGCAAGGGTAAGAAGGCTGTTGGTCAGGAGTGGGTTAAAACTTGAATTGGGTGGGATTCACATCTGCTTATTGCAGTAATGTGCAGTAGAGCTGCACAAATAATCGTTAAAAAAATTGTGATCTCGATTCAACCCCCCTGACGATCTCCAATGCAGAGTTTGCCGATTCTTTCATATAACAAGTGGAGAGACTTTATCTGCTCACTCAGCTGTCAAAAGAATATATCCAGTCAGTCTGCCAAGTTTTTAACGGGAAACATTGTAACTAATGCTTCCTTCTTGGATCAAAGGGATAAACTTCTGTGTGTGTAAAGAAAAAATCCGGGCAGTCTGCCAAGTTTGTAACAACATGAAACATTGTAACACAGTTCCTTCTTATGCCGCGTACACACGACCGTTTTTCATGACGAGAAACATGCCATTTTTTTATATGGTCATTAAAAACGACCGTGTGTGGGCTCCAGAGCATTTTTCACGACGTGAAAAATGGGCATTAAAAGTTTGGAACATGCTCTAATTTTTCTCGTAGTTTTTCACGTCGTAGTTTTTCTCGTCATGAAAAACGGCCGTGTGAAAAAAACGTGCATGCTCAGAAGCAAGTGATGAGACGGAAGCGCTCGTTCTGGTAAAACTAGCGTTCGTAATGGAGATAGCACATTCATCACGCTGTAACGGACTGAAGAGCACGAGGCTGAAAAGCGCGAATCGTCTCTCACCAAACTTTACTAACACGAGGATCAGCAAAAGCAGCCCAAAGGGTGGCGCTATCCGAATGGAACTTCCCCTTTATAGTGCCGTCGTACATTTGGTACGTCACCGCGCTTTGCTCGAGCATTTTTTTTCATGATAGTGTGTAGGCAAGGCAGGCTTGAGAAGAATCACGTTGAGAAAAACTTTGTTTTTTTCAATGACATTAAAAAACGGTTGTGTGTACGCGGCATTAGAGCAAACTTCTGTGTGTAAATGCAGGAAGTTTAACAAGACCAAATCTTTTTCTGACACTTGTTTCTTAAGTTAAAATCAATATTTTTTGCTAGAAAATTACTTGGAACCCCCAAACATTATATATAATTTAGCAGAGACCCTAAGAAATAAAATAGCAATTGCTGCAATATTTTATGTCACACTGTATTTTCCCAGCGGTCTTTCAAATGCAATTTTTATTGTGACCGTGACATTGCGACGGACATATCGGACACTTTTGACACATTTTTGGGACCATTCACATTTATACAGCGATTAGTGCTATAAAACTGCACTGATTACTGTTTAAATGTGACTGGCAGGGAAGGGGTTAACACTAGGGGGCGCTGAAGGGGTTAAATATGTTCCCTTGGAGTGATTCTTACTGTAGTGGGAGGGGACTGACAAGGGGAGGAGACCGATGTGTGTTCCTCTGTACTGGGAACACACATCGGTCTCCTCACCTCTGACAGGAGGTGGATCTGTGTGGTCTGTGTGATCATGGCAGGATCCACACTCCTGCCATGATCACGGGCAATCGCGGGTGCCCGGCGGACATCGCGGCCACCGGGCAGGTGCACCGGGTCCCGAGCGGAACCACGGGCGCGCGTGCGCACCCCCTAGTGGCCAGGAAGCAAAAAACATCATATGATGTCCACCCGGAGGGAGACAAGGTTCCTGCCGATGTCATATTACTATGGCTCGGTAGGGAACTGGTTAATGAATAAATAAAATAAAAAAACGAAACAGTAAAGTTAGCCCTTTTTTTTTTTTTGTTTGTTTTAATGTGAAAGATGATGTTACGCCGCGAGAATCGTGATCTATCTTCTGAGCAAAAAAATCGGGATTCTCATTTTAGCCAGAATCGAGCAGCTTTAATGTGCAGTTAAAAGCATGTTTCTCTTACCATCCATGGACTGACACGGTGTCTCTTTACACTTTACACGTGGGTTATGTCCCTGCTTGCAGGAGAAGACCTAGGCAGAATGTGAGATGTTATACATACATTCTAAAAGCCAGAGCTGAACAGCCCCACCCAGGGGGCGGTCCCTCCGGACATAACCCTCCCACTACAGTCAGCAGACTTCAGTTTTTTTCTGCCTAGCAGAAGGAGAAGACGTGGCTCTCTCAGGAGCCAGTCTCCTGACCTATTTTTATTCCTTTTCTGGAATTCTTTTTTATTTTATTTTTGAGAATCTTCTATCAACTGTCGGCTGGGCAACAGGTTGGGTACAAGATATCCTCGTAGTCTTCCCTGTCCGACCATCGAGCGTGCTGATCCTCGCCTTGTGTGCGTGAGACTCAGTTCACGACAGGCCCCATGACTCCAGGGGTGGCCGGGTTTGCTTTCATGCTCCCACGGTCCTCTCAAGACTGAACAGTTCCTGACTGACTGTATCTTTCGCGGTGGACCGGGCCGACAGCTACTCAGTACTGCACTGTGATAGTCCTGTCAGAAACACACCAGTGGGTCCCTCAGGGGACGGGTAAGTAGTCTCTCCTGCCTGCAGGTGAGTACAAAAAGCTGTGTGTTTCTCTGTGGGGGATTTTCCCTGTCTCCCCCTGTATTTCATTGTCACTCTCTGTCACCATTGCTGGCGCTGTGCTGTGTGGGGTGCCTGGGGGTCACACTGTTCTTGGAGGGGCTAATGCTGGTCTGCAGATATGCTTGGGGCCTTTTTTTTGTGTGTTTTGGGGCCTGAGCGCCGAGTGGCGCTGTGTGTGTGCTGTTTTTTTCACTTTTGCTGAGTCATGGCGGCCATCTTGCCGTGGATCGCCTCAGTGAAGTGTGGCGGCCATTTTCTTGTAGCCCGCGCGCTCTTCAGCACTAGTTTTGGCCTCTAGCGCTGCTGTAACAGCGCGAATCTCCTCACAATCTCCTCACAGCTCACCAGCGCTGACACAGCGCGGTACAGACAGCGGAACTGAGCGGTCCCTGGTCCGGTTTGGTGAGTCCCCTGGGCGCCCCCTCCTCAGTCAGCACAGCCTGTGGGTGGACTTTTTATCTGAGGAGTCTCAGAGGGGGGCAATATGGATTCTCTGTCACCAGCTTCCCCTAAATGTCAGTGGACAACAGGCAGTGCTTCAGCACCTGCGGTCCCTAGGGACCAGTTGTGAGCAGTCCTGGAATCATTTCTGACCAGGATGGGAGCTGTGTGCAAGCGCAAGGGAGCAAAAAAAGCGCCCTCCCCCCACTTTACTTCATGAGGGCAGTGCGCTGATTCAGATATGGGCCTAGCCACTACCGCTCAGGACCCTAGTTCTGAATGTATTGGATGGTTTTGAACAGGACATTCCTTATGAGGAAAACTCCAGTTCTGAGTCAGTAAATGACAGGGCGCTTGTTAGTGTACTCATGACTGCGGTGAGGGACACTCTCAAGCTAAAATGCTGCGGATGCAGAACCTCAGGCGGATACAGTCTCCTTTGGTTCTTTTAAGGCCAGGCCTTCTAAAGAGGTTTTTCCATATGTACTTTCTTTGACCAGCTCCTTGATAAGGTCTGGGAAAAGCCGCAGAAGAATTTTTTTTATGGTCCCGCGGCGTTTGTCTATCAGATACCCCTTGAAGATGCCCTACTTAAAAAGTGGGCTTCTCCCCCAGGGTCGACCCTCCAGTCGCCCGGTTGAACAAGGCCATCACTCTCCCGATGGAGGGGACTCCTGCATTTGAGGACCCCACTGACAGGAGGTCAGAAGTGGTGAGCAGAGCCATGTTTGCCTTTGTCATAGAAATCCTGTCAGCTACAGGATTCCTGGTCTTCCTGATTCCGAATCTCGGGCACGTCCACGCGCGCGGGCACGCGCGCGCGCGATGGCGAGCACGTGCGCGTGCACGCGCTTAGCGGGGGCGCGCGCACACTCCACAAAGCGCGCCAGAAGAGCTATTTAAACATGCCTGTGACAGACAGTCCCTGCTGTCTGCTCTACAGCGTGTAGTACTCAAAGAGACCTGATTCGTGTATTTACCTGCATCCGACCCGGCTTGCCTTGACCCTTCCAGTTTCCTGCCTGCCTCTGACCCCCGGCTTTGTTTGACCAATCTTCTGCCTGATCCTCCAGTACCTTGCCGTCAGCCAATACTACCGACCCGGCTTGTCCGACCAATCTCTCCAGTTGCTGTGTCCTGGTTCCAGTCCAGTCAGCCTCATCAGTTCCAGTCCAGCTGCTTGTTCCTAGTTCCAGTCCAGTTGCTTGTTCCTGGTTCCAGTCCAGTTGCTGTATCCTGGTTCCAGTCCAGCCAGTCTCTTCAGTTCCAGTCCAGTTGCTGTGTTCCTGGTTCCGGTTCAGCCTGCCATACTTCCTGGGTGCCTGGATCCGTCCCAGTCTTCAGACTCTACTCTACCTTGATCCATCCTGCCAGGCACTCGTACCCCTTCTACCTCCGTGCCTCCTGTCTTCAGTACCAGGGGCCGCCGGTGGAAGCCATAAGAGAGGCCTCCCTCTGCAGATCCGGGCTCGTCACCGTCAGGTACGTGACAGTAGCAGACAGCCATGTCTGAGCCCGGGCAGGGAGCCTCACCTATGGAGGAACTCTGTCGGCACCTGGCAGGTTTGTCTGAAGCAGTCAAGAGTCTTCAACAAGGATACACCCGCTTGGAAGAACAAGTGCGGGTCCTCTCCAATCCCTCTGCCATCCAAGAGGGGCCCCACGCCTCTGCTTCCACAGCCGGAACAAGTTCCTCACCCACAGTGGTCATGCTTCCTCCTGAACCTAAGGTTCCTACACCCGAAAGATTTTCCGGGGATCGGAGCAAGTTTAGGGCCTTCCGGAATTCGTGTGAACTGTATTTTGCCCTACAGCCCCGTACCTTTTCTCTAGAGGCCACCAAGGTGGGCTTTGTGGTCTCTTTGCTCGCTGGAGACCCTCAGAGCTGGGCCCACCGTCTCTTTGAACAGAAGGATGTATCACTAAACAACCTCGCTGCTTTTTTCGATGCCCTGGCCCAGCTATACGAAGATCCCCAACTCTCAGTAACCGCAGAAGCCGCCTTGCGTTCCCTTCAACAAGGACGCAGACCAGCGGAGGACTATGTGGCAGAATTCAGGCGGTGGAGTGCGGATACCAATTGGAATGATGCCGCCCTCCGCCATCAGTTTCGCTTAGGACTTTCCGATTCCTTGAAGGACGAGCTAGCTAGAGTTGGTGTACCACAGACACTCAACCTGTTGATTGATCTAACCATCCAGATTGACCGACGTCTGAGGGAACGGAGGGCTGAGAGGACCACTGGCTTCTCCCGCCCAACCTGGATGCTTCCTCGGGCTCCTAGTCACCTGTACTCGGCTCCTGCTACACCTCCAACTCCCACATCTGACACGCCTGAACCAATGCAGCTCGGGCTCCTTCGTCCATCCCTCGCTCCTGAGGAACGCCAGCGCCGCCGAATAAATAATCTGTGCCTGTACTGCGGGGACCCCGGACATTTCGTTAGAACCTGTCCCCTGAAGCTTCGTAAGTTTCTTTCAGTTTCTTCTAACATGACTAACCTACAAGCCAAAACCACATCTCACCTTGCCCTCTCTGTTTCATTACAGCTCCCAGGAAGGACTTTGCAAGTAACCGCCATTATTGATTCCGGAGCATGCAGCTGCTTTATGGACTCAGCCTTTGCCATTAAACACCAAATTCCCCTTCGTACCAAGACCCACGGACTTCGTGTCCATCTGGCTGATGGTTCCGTCATTAAGTCCGGACCTGTGACCCAGGAGACCACTCCTATACCCGCTACCATCTTTACCACCTCTGGAACCCACCAAGAATGCTTGTGTCTGGACATCATCTCTTCCCCGTTGTTTCCCTTGATCATTGGTATGCCTTGGTTACAAGCCCACAATCCCACTATCAACTGGACTACGGGAATAGTTGCCTTTCCTTCTTCCTATTGCCAACAGTCCTGTGGCTCATATAAACCTCCTGGGCCGGCCTCGTTACTATGCATTGACACCGAAGATGGCACCCGTCAATCCATCCCAGAAGTTTACCACGACTTTCTTGACGTATTTAGTAAACAAAAGGCAGAGACTCTACCACCCCATCGGGCCTACGATTGCCCCATCGACCTACTTCCTGGAGCAAAGATTCCGTTCGGTAGAGTCTTCCCTTTAACGGAGGTGGAACAAGGGGCTTTAAAAAATTATGTTGATGAGAACTTGCAAAAAGGGTTCATCCGCCCTTCCACATCCCCAGCAGGCGCAGGCATCTTTTTTGTAGAGAAAAAGGACCACACCCTTCGACCTTGTGTGGATTACCGGGAATTGAATAAAATTACAGTAAAAAATCGCTACCCTCTCCCCCTGGTACCAGAGTTATTTCAGAGACTAGGTACTGCCACCATCTTTACCAAACTTGACCTCCGCGGAGCCTACAACTTGATCCGTATCAAAGAAGGTGACGAATGGAAGACCGCCTTCCGTACCCGGTATGGACATTTTGAGTACTTGGTAATGCCATTCGGGTTGTGTAACGCCCCTGCCACTTTCCAGTATTTTATCAACGATGTTCTACGGGACTTCCTAGACCTCTTTGTTATTGTTTATCTTGATGATATCTTAATTTTTTCTTCCTCCCTTGATTCTCATCGCAGACATGTCAAAAATGTGTTGGGTCGGCTCCGCCAGCATGGCCTGTATGCGAAGGCCGAAAAATGCGAGTTCGAGCAAGAGAGTATATCATTTCTGGGGTTAATCATTTCCAGCGAGGGCATCAAGATGGATCCTCAAAAGATTACCGCAATCCTGGACTGGCCAGAACCGGTGGACAAGAAGGGAATCCAACGTTTCGTTGGATTCGCCAACTTCTACCGCAAGTTCATCAGGGGGTTTTCAGCTATTATCGCACCCATTACTCAACTCACCAAGCAAGGAACACGTTTTCACTGGTCTCCTGAAGCCCAAGAAGCTTTTGAACGCCTGAAGGCCCTATTTACCTCAGCCTCTATCTTGAAACACCCAGACTCCTCACTACCATTCGTACTTGAGGTAGACGCCTCCGAAATAGCGGTAGGAGCAATACTGTCCCAAAGACAGGGAGTCAAAGCCTTGCTCCACCCAGTAGCCTTCTTCTCCCGCAAGCTTTCTGCAGCAGAGAGGAACTACGACGTGGGGGATCGGGAGCTACTAGCGATCAAGTCTGCACTAGAAGAATGGCGGTACCTGCTGGAGGGCGCGGCTCATCCGATCCTAATATTCACTGACCACAAGAACCTGGAGTACCTGAAAGCCGCGAGAAGATTGAATCCACGGCAAGCCAGGTGGGCACTCTTCTTCTCCCGGTTCTCTTTTCATGTTACTTATCGTCCTGGGGCCAAGAATATTAAGCCTGACGCCCTGTCTCGGATGTTCCATAAGTCCAAGGAGACTTCTCCGCCTGATACCATCCTTGCCCCCGGAAATTTCCTTCTTCTACAGGAGAACCTGTTCACTCAAATCAAACAAGCTTCCACCGGGCAGAGACAGTTCTCCGAGCCGGAATTGCAGGTTAAGGATGGACTATTGTGGTACCAAGACAGAATCTACGTACCTGAGAAACTAAGAGTAACCGCATTAGAACTCTGCCACGACCCATTTTGGCGTTGCCAAGACCACTGACCTGGTACAGTGCACCTTCTGGTGGCCTCGAGTACGTGAAGACTGTAGGAGGTTTGTAGATTCTTGTACAACTTGTACCCGAAACAAGGGTTCCAGATCCAAGGCCTGGGGACTACTAAAACCCTTACCCGTTCCAGATAGGCCCTGGAGAATGTTGTCCATCGACTTCATTGTCGAGTTACCCCCGGCCGAGAACCATTCCACCATCTTCGTTATTGTGGACCGTCTGTCCAAGATGGCACACTTCATCCCTATGAAAGGGACTCCCTCCGCTCCTGAAACCGCACAGGTATTCATCAGAGAAATAGTCAGACTCCACGGGGTACCAGCCAATATTGTTTCCGATCGCGGGGTTCAATTTACCTCTCGATTCTGGAGATCCCTTTGCAAAACCTTGAAAATCGAATTATCGTTTTCCTCTGCTTACCATCCACAGACCAACGGACAGACGGAGAGAACGAATCAAACGCTCGAGCAATACCTGCAATGCTTCTCCTCTTTTGCTCAGGACAACTGGGTTTCCCTACTTCCGTTGGCCGAGTTTGCGTATAACAATTCCATCCACTCCGCTACCTGCCAGACTCCTTTCTTTGCAAACTATGGTTTTCATCCTACTTTTCTGCCTAACTCCCTTCCTGAGTGTCCTGTACCTGCAGTCCAGGAAAAGTTAAATTTTTTCTCGGTCAATAACCAGCTTTTACAAGAGACCATGACCAAGACTCAAGAACGCAACAAGACAATTTATGACAAGAAGAGACGGGGTGAATTAGTGTTGGTACCCGGCGACCAAGTATGGCTATCTACCACAAACCTAAGAATGGCATGCCCTTCTAAAAAACTGGGCCCCAAATTTTTAGGTCCATTCCCTGTTAAGAGGAAAATTAATGAAGTAGCTTATGAATTGGAACTTCCTGACTCTCTTAGAATCCATCCAGTTTTTCATGTCTCTCTCCTAAAACCCACAGTCTCTAATCCGTTTCCAGATCGGAAGCCGGATCACCCTGATCCGATCATTATTGACGGTGAGCAGGAATTCGAAGTAGAAGCTATCATGGACTTCAGGAGAAGAAATAACCAGAACCAATTCCTAATTAAATGGAAGGGCTACGGACCCGAGGAAAACTCATGGGAACCCGAGGAGAATATCCATGCCAGGAGTTTGATACAGGCTTTCAAAAGGACTCACCCTGGAAGGTTCACCCGGCTGGGCATCCGGAGGCTGCCCCTTGGGGGGGGGGCAATGTCATAGAAATCCTGTCAGCTACAGGATTCCTGGACTTCCTGATTCCGAATCTCGGGCACGTCCACGCGCGCGGGCACGCGCGCGCGATGGCGAGCACGTGCGCGCGCACGCGCTTAGCGGGGGCGCGCGCACGCTCCACAAAGCGCGCCAGAAGAGCTATTTAAACATGCCTGTGACAGACAGTCCCTGCTGTCTGCTCTACAGCGTGTAGTACCCAAAGAGACCTGATTCGTGTATTTACCTGCATCCGACCCGGCTTGCCTTGACCCTTCCAGTTTCCTGCCTGCCTCTGACCCCCGGCTTTGTTTGACCAATCTTCTGCCTGATCCTCCAGTACCTTGCCGTCAGCCAATACTACCGACCCGGCTTGTCCGACCAATCTCTCCAGTTGCTGTGTCCTGGTTCCAGTCCAGTCAGCCTCATCAGTTCCAGTCCAGCTGCTTGTTCCTAGTTCCAGTCCAGTTGCTTGTTCCTGGTTCCAGTCCAGTTGCTGTATCCTGGTTCCAGTCCAGCCAGTCTCTTCAGTTCCAGTCCAGTTGCTGTGTTCCTGGTTCCGGTTCAGCCTGCCATACTTCCTGGGTGCCTGGATCCGTCCCAGTCTTCAGACTCTACTCTACCTTGATCCATCCTGCCAGGCACTCGTACCCCTTCTACCTCCGTGCCTCCTGTCTTCAGTACCAGGGGCCGCCGGTGGAAGCCGTAAGAGAGGCCTCCCTCTGCAGATCCGGGCTCGTCACCGTCAGGTACGTGACAGCCTTGTTGGGATCCGCCTTACGGCCTGTGGTAGCGGCGACCCTTGTGTCTTAAACACTTACAGGTTGTGCAAAAATGTTGCACCTAGCTGTACAGGAGCATGATCTTCCTCCAGACACAGTTGCTCTGGCCCACCAACTGGTTCAGGGCCTGGTTTATGTGTGCGACGCCACGTTGGACGCGGCCCCTTTAATATCCAGGGCCTCTGTCTCGGCGGTGGTATTGCGTCGTCTTATCTGGTTGAAGTGCTGGTCTGCTGACCTAGCCTTAAGAAGCTCCTGACAGATCTACCATTTAAAGGTGGTAGACCTTTCGGTGCTGCTCTGGATGACATCGTCATGGATGTCATGGGAGGTAAAAGCACTCTTCTTCCTTAGACTAGCAAGAGTGAGGAGGCCCGCCGAAAACAGGGGCCTTCCTTTCCAGCAAAACAGGGTTTTTTCGTCAGTCAGAGTCCACGGGTAGGTCCTCTCAGACTGACGGCAGTGCGGCTGGTGGGCACAAGTGCCCCTGGGTGCGTAAGCCGAACAAGCGGCTCCCAAGCCCGCCTCCGCGTGAAGTCTTGCCTCCGCCCGACTCTGGGGTGGGGGGACGACTTCGCAGGTCACGAATCGGTGGTCCTCCCGAATCTCCGACTGGTGGGTGTGCGAGGTGGTCACCTCAGGATACAGGATAGTATTCCGATCCTGGCCCCCAGACAGATTCTTTCCCTCAAATCTTCCTCTCCTTCCTACCTGTCGGGCAGCCCTCTTGGGGGCTGTACAGGATTTGATCAGGTCCGGAGTGATTGTGACGGTTCCGTCACAGGAGAGTTTTCATGGATTCTACTCGAATCTGTTTGTCGTCCCAAAAATAGGACGTGGTTCGACCTATCCTGGACCTCAAGGCCCTGAATGCCTTCGAGAAGGTGCAGAAATTCCGCATGGAATCCATTCGCACAGTGATCGCTACACTCCACCAAAGGGATTTTCTTCTGGCGTCCTTGGACTTCAAGGACGCCTACTTGCATGTTCCGATCTGCGCAAGTCACCAGAAGTTTCTGCGCTTGCGATCAGCGAAGTCCACTATCGATTGTGGCTCTTCCTTTTGGCCTAGCCTTGGCACCAAGGGTGTTCACCAAGGTGCTTGCTCCGGTTCTAGCCTTCTGTTACAGTGAGGTATTGCTGTCGTGGGCTATCTGGACGATCTTCTGCTAAGAGCAGAAAGTGGCTCAGACTTAGAGGAAAGGTGACTATCGTCAATTAGACCCTCAGGGACTTCGGGTGGTTCCTGAACATTCAGGAGTCAGTCCTGGTCCCGACTCAGTGTCTGGAGTATCTAGTTCTGATTCTAGACTCCTTGGAGGCAAAGGTATCCTACCTCTGGAGAAGTTGCTGACACTTCAGTCTGCGGTGCGGGTGCTGACATCCCGAAAATGGTTGTCAATCCGTTTTTTTGCATGAGAGTCCCGGGACTCGTGGTGGCCTCCTTCGCGGCCGTTCCGTATGCCCAATCACACACCAGGGCATTGCAGAAGGAGATCTTGTCCACCTGGGACAAATCCCCGTTGTCCTTGGATCTTCAGATCCAGGTGATTCACCTGGTCAGGGCGCCCCTGACATGGTGGTTGAGATCCTCGGCTCTTCGGTCCAGAAAGTCATTCCCCTCCCATCCAATGGACGGTACTCACGACGGACACCAGCCTGACGGGCTGGGGTGGAGTCTGGGGAGTCCTGTCGGCTCAAGGCCTTGGACTCCGGACGAGCCCGTTTACCAATCACTGTTCTGGAAATACGGGCCATTGGACTGTGTCTCTCCTCAGGTCGGAGAGAGTACGGGGTCGCTCCATCAGAAGCCAGTCGGACAACGCCACGGCGGTGGCGTATGTAAACCATCAAGGGGGGACTCGGAGCTCAGCTGCGGCTTCCGAGGTAGTCCGTATCCTGAAGTTGGCCGGAAGAAACGTGCCGGCTCTGTAGGCCATTTACATTCTGGGCATAGACAATGGGCAGGCGGACTATCTGAGTCGCCAATCGCCGGACCAAGAAGAGTGGCCCTTGCATACTTCAACTCCTTTGCCGACGTTGGGGCACGCCGGATGTGGACCTGATGGCCTCTCGACTCAATCGCAAGGGTCGAGGTTGTGGCCAGATCCAGGGATCCTTGGGCGATGCCTCGGATGCGTTGGTGGCCCCATAGGGTCCTTATCGCCTGATATAAACTCTGGTGATCCTAATTGTTCCTGATTGGCCTCAGCACCACTGGTACGCTGATCTGGTACGTCTCGTCGCGGATGTTCCCTGGCGGTTGCCGATGAGGGAGGACCTTCAGTCTCAAGGTCCTATGTTTCATCCGGCTTACAGTCTCTGGCTTTAACGGCAGGGCTGTTGAAAGCCAGGTGTTGAGGGTCCGAAGGTCTCTCGGACTCGGTCATTTTGACCATGTTAAGGACACGGAAGTCTTCCTCCAAGCAGATCTATCACCGTGCCTGGAAAGCTTATATCGCCATATGCGAAGCGCTGGACTGGCGTCCTCGGACGTATTCCGTCCCCAGAATCCTGCGTCCTCTGCAGTGTGGAGTGACCCAAAAGCTTGCTTTGAGTACCATCAAGGATCAGATTTCGGCCTTGGCCGTCTTCTTTCAGCGACCTCTAGCGGGTCATTTCTCGGTTAGCACCTTGTGTTGGGGGTTCGCCATGTGCTCCCTCCTGTCAAGCCTCCTCTCCCACCGTGGGATCTGAATTTGGTGCTCTCGGTCCTCCAGGAACCTCCTTTTGGGAATATCCGGGATATTCCCCTCTTGTCTTGTCTCAGAAGGTGGCCTTTTAGTGGCAATCACTTCTGTTTGACGGGTGTCTGAGTTGGCGGCTTTGTCCTGCAAGTCGCCATATTTAGTCATCCATAAGGATAAGGCGGTGTTGCATCCGTGACCTTCCTTTTTGCCAAAGGTGGTGTCGACCTTTCACCTACATGAGGACATTGTCCTCCCGTCCTTGTGTCCTCATCCATCGCATCCCAGAGAGTTTGCGCTGCACATATTGGATGTGGTACAAGCCTTACGGGTGTACCTGTCTGCAACTGCTTCTATTCGAAAGTCCGACTCACTGTTTGTGACTGTCTCTGGTCCATAACAGGGCCAAGCGGTTTCGTCTGCCATCATTTCTAGGGGAATCAGACAAACCGTCATTCAAGCCTATGCTCTCAATGGGCGGGCGCCTCCCTTTCCGGTTACGGCGCATTCCACCAGGGCAATTGGTGCTTCCTGGGTTTTCCGACATCAAGCGTCGGTTGCACAAGTGTGCAAGGCGGCGACCTGGTCGTCTGTTCATGCCTTTTAAGTTTTATAAGGTTAATGTGGCTGCATCTCCGGATGCTTCCTTCGGCCGCAGGGTGCTGCAGGCCGCTGTTTAAAGTTGCGACTCCTCCGTTGAGGAGCTCTGCCTTCTTGGAGTGAAGTTTTTGGTTTTTCCATTTATACTGCTCCCATCCCTCTTGACACTGCTTTGGGACATCCCACGTGTAAAGTGTAAAGAGACACCGTGTCAGTCCATGGATGGTAAGAGAAAATAGGATTTTTTGTACTCACCGTAAAATCCTTTTCTCTGACATCCATGGACTGACACGGCACCCACCCTTCCTTTTTAAGTTTGTACTGCTTTGTTACGAACTGAAGTCTGCTGACTGTAGTGGGAGGGTTATGTCCGGAGGGACCGCCCCCTGGGTGGGGCTGTTCAGCTCTGGCTTTTAGAATGTATGTATAACATCTCACATTCTGCCTAGGTCTTCTCCTGCAAGCAGGGACATAACCCACGTGTAAAGTGTAAAGAGACACCGTGTCAGTCCATGGATGTCAGAGAAAAGGATTTTACGGTGAGTACAAAAAATCCTATTTTTACCATGCATTACACAACATATTCAAAATGAATCCCTGCAGGGTCATTTTTCCTCATTTCTTCCATCCAACCCACTTCCACATGTACACACCACCTGGGAATGGGTCATTACCCTGTTTGGGCTCATAGTACTCTCTAGACTCTAGTCTCGTACACACGGCCGGTTTTCCCGGCAAGAAAGCTGCTTGCAGAACTTTCTTGCCGAGAAAACCGGCCGTGTATACGAGGCTTTCAGGTTTCTCATCAAGAAAACTGCCCAGAATCTCGACGAGAAAAAAAGAAGACCTGCTTTATTTTTTCTCATCGGGATTCTCGTCGGCCTGTTTCCCGACCAGAAACCCGAGTGTGTGTACACTTACTTGTCACCGTGGAAACCCGCGCATGCTCGAAATGACTTTGACGCATGCGCGGTAGCTTCCTAGGCATAGGTAGGGTGTAGCAAGATGGCGGCGACGGCATCGAATGTGACGAGCGCACGCTCGTCGTAGTCTGACGTCACCGCGTTCGTGCCATTCAAAAGAACAGCGGTTCTTTTTAAAGGTACGTGTGTACACTCGGCCGGGACAAGATTCTTGTCCAAGACTCTCGTCAGGAAAAACGACAAGTTTTTTCCTGACGAGATTCTCAGTCGTGTGTACAAGGCTTTAGTAGCACTTAATTTACTCATCACTACATAAGCAACACTTACAGTATCCCAAAGGAAGGACAACCCACTTCTGCTGTTAAGGAATAAAAGGATTTCTTTTTCGTACATCACGGGACACAGAGCGACTTAGTCATTACTAATGGGTTATATAGATTACCTTCAGGTGCTGGCACTGGCCACTTCCAAACCGGAAGTACCCTCCCCTATATAAGCCCCTCCCATCCGGGAGCACCTCAGTTTTTTGCCAGTGTCTAAGGTGTTGGCCAAAGAGTAACATGTGTTTTCACTGGGCTTGCGTACAGGTTCTTTTGGGCCTTAGTAAGCTGTTCCGGATCCCACCAAAAAAGCTTCATAGCTAAACGGTCGGTACCCGGGCCTTGCAGCAGAAGAGCAAGGTTTTGCCTGTAATGCCTCTCTTAGGAGGGCTGGACCCTGGGATCCAGAGCTCTGGTCATACCCACGACCAAGATGTTGTCTGTGCAGGGTGCTATACAGGTCCAGGGGAGTGGAATCCTTGGGAACCCGGTCCCTGAAGGTTTAATTACAATGCCTGCCGTGATAGGTGAAGTTTGGGCTTCTGTGGACCAAACAAAGTCCTGCGGCAGGGATCAGGTAAGTGGGGGCCCCCAGGAACTTGGTTCTATTGGGGGACCCCCAAGCCTAATTTGTCTTTCTGTCTGTTACCTAACGGTATTCCCGCTAATATCTGTGTATGCCTGTAACTACTGAAAATGTAAAATTTTAATAGTAGTCAAGAAAAAAAAAAAAAAAAGGGACCGCGGTACCTGTGTTAAACCACTAGAGGCCGCTGTGGTCCATTTTTCTTGTCATGTGGATCTTTGGTTTTCTCAAGTCAAAAGATCCAGGCAGTTGGTAAGTTTCTCTGTGGGAATCCACTTCCTCTGCCCTGTTGCTGCGCTCATCCACCGCACAGGCCCTCCGGCAAAAGGGGCCCTGGCTCCTAGTCCCTGTTTGATTTTCGAAAAGGGCGCCAATGGCGCACGGGCGCGCGCGCGGGCGCGTGCACGCGCCTCCTATGAAAAAAAAGGGGCGGGGCGGGTGGATGACGCTCGATGCGCGCCACGGCGCTTCTGCGCATGTGCAGGCGCCCCAGCTTGTATAAAGACACAGTACAAGTGTCAGCTGGATGCAAACAGAGCTAGCAACAAACAGTGGCACACAGAGGCGGTTGATGCAGGCATCCCCATAGAAAGGCACTTTAGTGGACACCAGCTGGTATATAGCAGCAACTGTGTTAGACTATTACCAGCAAAATTGGTGTATGACGACGGGAATACCTCAGCTTTGTGCTTATAGGATATGTCGTCCAGACGCTCTGGAAATAGATCTTCCAAGAAGCGAAAGGGGTCTCCGTCGGGCTCTGAGGATTTTGGGCATGCTGTACTGCGCCAATCTCCCCTGAAATTTCAGAGGTCAGTAGCCGTAGGAACCCCGCAGGAGTACCTGGTACTGCGGCTGTCCCCAGTCCACCTGCTCCTGTATATATAACAGAGGAGGTTTTATCCTCAACTCTGGGAGGATTGGAAGAGAGATTAACAGCATTGATCGCTGCTTCCCTGTCAGGAAAAGCGCGTCCGATCTCCGTCTCCTCCTGCAGAGTGCCTGTTGGTGGAGGAACAGTCCCAGAGATCGACCTACCTGAAGGGGATCAGGTGAGGTTGATAAAGTTATAGAGGAATCAACAGTGGAAGAACCTTTCTCAGCATCTCAGGCTGAAAGATTATGGGTTCAGTCTCTGACTAACATGGTCCGAGCAGCATTTTAAATGCCTCTGGCGGAACCATCAACCACTACTGTCTCCTCGCTGGGGTCGCTGAAAGCTCCCCAGACTGTCTGTTCCTTCCCAATCCACCCTTTATTGGAAGGGTTTATTTACCAGGATTGGGAGCATCCTGTAAAATATTTACTCCCCCCAAGAGATTTCCAGTGATCTATCCCATGGAGGATAAGTTCATAAAAAAAAAAAAAATGGAGGGTCCCTACAGTGGACACAGCCATCTCTTGTGTAAATAAATCACTAACATGTCCAGTAGATAATGTTCCAATGTTCAAGGACCCAATAGATAAAAAATTGGAGTCTTTACTAAAATCTGCTTTCTCTACAGCAAGCATGGTGACACAACCTGCAGTAGCAGCGATTGGAGTCTGCCAAGCAATGAAAGATCAGTTGAAACAAGTCTTAAGGGACTTACCAGATCAGCAGGCTCTTGCCCTAGCTGACCTACCTAGAGCCTTGTGTTGCGGTGGACGCCATAAAGGATACAATCCAACAGGCATCCCGCTTTACGCTGTCTGTAGACATATGCGTAGGCTTCTATGGCTCAAAAACTGGTCTGCTGAAGTGATTAGCTTCCCATTTCATGGAGAACGCTTATCTGGAGATGATCTGGACAAATATATCCAGAAAACTTCTGCCGGTAAAAGTACACTCTTGCCGGTTAAGAACAAGGGTAGCAGTCCTTCTTTTAAGAGGCCTACTTCTCCAGTCCCTGGCACGTCGGCTGTGAAACAGTTCCGACGGCCTCCGCGGTCAAATCCAGGGGGCAGAAATCAGGGACAATCACAGGGTAACAAGAAACCCTGGGTCAAGAGAGGTACAAAACCTCCCCCTAAGTCATGAAGGGTTGCCCCCACTCAATTGGGTGAGGGGAAGACTTCAGTTGTTCACAGAGACCTGGCGGGACACCATCAGAGATGGGTGATCTCCGCAGTAAGTCTGGGATACAGGCTGGAGTTAAAAGACATTCCTCCTGCCCATTTTATAAGGTCAAACGTGCCAAGCGATCCCCAGAAGAGTGGATCCCTCCTTCTGGCACTAGAGCAACTATTGCCCCAAGGGTAATCATGAAGGTTCCCTTGGAAGAAAACGGGTTCGGGTTTTACTCGAACCTTGTCACAGTCCCCAAACCAAATGGGGACATGAGGCCCATATTAAATATAAAAGGGCTAAACAAGTTCCTACATATCAGGACTTTTTCGGATGGAGTCGATCCGATCGGTGGCCACCGCCCTACAAGGGCAGGAATGGTTAGCCTCGATCGACATAAGGGATGCTTATTTGCATATTCCCATCTGTCCGGCCCACCAGAAATTTCTACGCCTTGCAGTAGAAGGGCGCCATTTTCAGTTCAGAGCCTTACCTTTCGGTCTGGCCACGGCACCACGAGTGTTCACAAAAATTTGGGCCCTACGATTGGCCAAACTAGGAACACAAGGTGTAACGATAATGGCATATCTAGACGACTTGTTGCTGATAGACCACTCAGTGAAAAAAACTAGAAGTGGTCGTTCACAAGACAATCAAGTATCTGGAATCTCACGGTTGCATTATCAACCGAGACAAGTCAGCCCTAAAACCAGTCAAAAGCCTGGAATACTTGGGGGCTAAGACTGGATTCAAATCAGAGAAAGATTTTCTTACCTCCAGAGAAGGTGTCGTCTTTGAAAGATTTGACCCACTTAGTGGGTACAAAAAAGAAAAACCATCCATACGCCTGTGTATAAGGCTGCTGGGAAAAATGGTGGCTTCATTCGAAGCGGTACCCTACGGTCAATTCCATTCAAGGAACTTGCAGAGGGCCATACTGTCAGCCTGGAACAAAAAAGTTCAGGCTTTAGACTTACCAATGTCCCTGTCCCCTTCCGTTCGCAAGAGCCTCCATTGGTGGTTGGTACCAGAATCTGGAAAAAGGGAAACCCTTCAGTCCGGTTTCTTGGAAGGTGGTCACTACAGATGCCAGCCTCATTGGCTGGGGGGGGGCAGTACTGGAGCAAGGGTCTCTCCAGGGCAAGTGGTCAGAAGCAGAGAAGGCCCTGCCCACCAATCTCTTAGAGATACGAGCAGCCCGGTATGCCCTAGTAGCATGGACATCCAAACTCCAAGGGTCACCTGTCAGAATTCAATCAGACAATGCCACAGCAGTGCCATATATCAATCACCAGGGTGGCACCAGGAGTCGTGCAGCCCAGAGGGAAGCGAATTGCATCCTGGAATGGGCAGAAAGGTATGTCACAGCCATATCCGCGGTTTTCATCCCAGGAGTGGAAAATTGGAGAGCGGACTTTTTAAGTCGCCAGCAATTATGCCCGGGGAATGGTCTCTTCACCCCGAGGTTTTCCAGGCAATATGCCAGCGGTGGGGAACACCGGATGTAGATCTGCTAGCATCCAGATTCAACGCAAAGGTGGACAGATTTGTGTCTCGCACAAAGGATCCCCTAGCTTGGGGTTCGGCCGCCCTAGTGTTCCCTTGGGATCAGTTCAAGCTGATATATGCATTCCCACCGCGATTAATCCACAGAATCAGGGTAGAAAAGAAACCAGTGATTCTGGTGGCTCCAGCGTGGCCCCGAAGGGCATGGTACGCGGAGATTGTAAAAATGTCAGTGGGAAGTCCTTGGACCCACCCACATCGTCCGGACCTGCTTTCGCAAGGACCGATATACTACCCTTCCTTACCAGCCCTAGGTTTGACGGCCTGGCTATTGAAGCCCACATTCTAAAAAAGAGAGGGCTCTCTAATCCTGTGGTATCTACCATGATCAATGCCAGGAAGCCGGTATCCAGGCAGATCTATTATAGGATCTAGAAGGCGTACATCACGTGGTGTGAGGCCAGGAAATGGCATCCACGTAAGTACGTAATAGGTAGGATTCTGGACTTCCTACAGTGGGCTGTACATAGGAAGCTGGCCTTGAGTACTATCAAGGGTCAGATTTCGGCCTTGTCAATATTTTTTCAAAGGCCCTTGGCTTCGCATTCACTAGTCAAAGCCTTTATACAAGGAGTGATGCGTATTAGCCCTCCGGTTAGTATTCCCATATGTCCTTGGGACTTAAACCTGGTTCTGTCGGTTCTACAGAAACAACCGTTTGAACCATTGCAACACATTTCCTTGGTTCTTCTCACCAGGAAATTGATTTTCTTAGTAGCCGTTTGTTCGGCTAAAAGAGTATCGGAATTAGCCGCCTTGTCCTGTAAGGAGCCATATCTGGTTGTCCATAAGGACAGAGTAGTATTACGTCCTCATCCAGCCTTTCTTCCCAAGGTGGTATCGAGGTTTCATTTGAACCAAGATGTGGTTCTTCCTTCTTTTTTCCCCAAACCTAGCTCGGTAGAGGAAAAGTTATTACATTCTTTGGATGTAGTAAGAGCAGTTAAAGCTTATCTAAAAGCCACTGCTCAGATTCGCAGAACGGATACTTTGTTTATTCTGCCGGAAGGCCCTAGAAAGGGTCAGGCAGCATCAAAATCTACTTTAGCCAAGTGGATTCGACAGGTCATAATACAAGCCTATGGCTTGAGAAAGAGACAGCCTCCGTTCAAAGTTAGGGCGCACTCCACAAGAGCAGTTGGAACTTCATGGGCAGTGCATCACCAGGCCTCCCTGGCTCAAGTCTGTAAGGCCACAACATGGTCCTTAGTACACACGTTTACTAGATTCTACCAGGTAGACGTCAGAAGTCAGGAGGATGTCGCCTTTGGGCGCAGTGTGTTGCAGGCCGCAAAAGAGCCTCATGCCTGATGGCGCCCAGCTTATGTATCCCTCCCCTCATTTGGCATTGCTTTGGGACGTCCCATTAGTAATGACTAAGTCGCTCTGTGTCCCGTGATGTACGAAAAAGAAAAAGGGATTTTTATAACAGCTTACCTGTAAAATCCTTTTCTTGGAGTACATCACGGGACACAGAGCTCCCACCCCTCTTTTTGGGACACTTATTGCTTTGCTACAAAACTGAGGTGCTCCCGGATGGGAGGGGCTTATATAGGGGAGGGTACTTCCGGTTTGGAAGTGGCCAGTGCCAGCACCTGAAGGTAATCTATATAACCCATTAGTAATGACTAAGTCGCTCTGTGTCCCGTGATGTACTCCAAGAAAAGGATTTTACAGGTAAGCTGTTATAAAAATCCCTTTATCTGATCACGAGACTCAAAACACCAAGAAAAAAGGCATGTATAGGGTGTTGTTTTTTTTTGTTTTTTTTAATAGATCTTGGCTTCAGGGAGTAGAGTGGGTGGCTGGAGTTCCACTCTAATCCTTTTCTATCTGTAAATGAACACCTTCTCAGCAAGTTTGTTGTTCCTTGTGTCAGGACGATGGTAACTAAAGTCATGTCTTTGCAGCTGCAGTTCTCTCTGGGGATCTCTTTAAAACTGTGTCTGTCATAGAGAATTAAAAACTTGTGAAGTCTGCAAGTACCTGTGTTAATGTTGAAATTGATCCACGTGTCCCTGTGGAGCCCCTTTGCTCAAAGGGCAGCCAAAGCAGCAACCGACTAGAATTCCCTTCCCTGAAGCCAGACCGTACATATTGAATTCCACTTGTTTGATATTGTATGTGTGCCGCACTTTTCATTTAGCCCTTTGTTGCTTGCAGTATTATTTTAAAGAGACTGTCAAAAAAATATGGCGCTGTAGCAGTAAAGCTAGTAGAACTTTGGAATGTTGGCACTGAAATTCTGAAAAATCATTCATCAGAACGTTCCTTCTTGCCATCATTAGGTCGACTAATTCATTCAAAACTCCTAAAAATGTTATCTAGACCTGCTACTGGAATGGAATCCCAAATGTAATAATAGGTTTTATTGCAAGATGCATGGTTTTCCCCACAAGAAAACTACATTCACAGTTATGCTGCATACACACGATCGGTTTTTCTGATGAAAATAAACCGATGGTCTTTTTTCATCGGAAAAAACGATCGTGTATGGGCCCCATCTGTCTTTTTTTTATCGGTGTAAAAAAATAGAACATGTTTTAAATTTTACCGATGGAAAAAAAAACGATAGAGTTCCCCACAGACAATCGGAATTTGCTATCGGAGAAAAATCCACGCATGCTTAGACTAAATTACAAGACGGGAGCGCTCGTTCTGGTAAAACTAGCGTTCGTAAGGGAGATGGCACATTCGTCATGCTGTAACGAACTGAAAAGCACAAAGACTGAAAAGCGTGAATCGGCTAACACCAAACTTTTACTAACACACGGTATCACGAAATCAGCAAAAGCAGCCCAAAGGGTGGCGCCGTTGGATCTGAACTTCCCATTTATAGTGTTGTACGTCACAGCGTTTTGGAAGGTCTGAATTTTGTCTGATGGTGTATAGGCAAGACTGATGAAAGTCAGCTTCATCGGCATTCCGACGGAAAAATCCATTGGAAATTCGATCGTGTGTACAGGGCATTAGAATTCCATTCATTTGAGAAAAAGTTTCCATTTGGCCCCTTTTTTCTCATCACTATGGTAGAATTTGGACATTGATTTTACCTCAATAACCATTAGAAATGGAATATTTTGAAATAAAAAATGTCAAACTACTGTAAATTCTACTGGTGTATGGTCTGTAAGGATTTGCTAAGGTTTTCTCAGGCAACTGTCATGTGAGAACAGGGTGCCGGCCCAATCAGCTGCATTCATGGAATTCCCCACCCACAGATGCACATAACAAAGGGGTGGGGATGAGGGTAAAGTCATTGATCTAATATGGCCACTGGCCACATAGCAATGCCTTGTGATCACACATTGGGCAATTACATTGTTTAAATAAGGTCATGTGGTCATATTAGGTCAATGTTGTCACCAGCATCCCAGTCCCTTTGCTA
The DNA here is from genome assembly GCA_029206835.1 of Rana muscosa. Lineage (NCBI taxonomy): Eukaryota > Metazoa > Chordata > Amphibia > Anura > Ranidae > Rana > Rana muscosa. Next base: position 234,757,258 of record CM055123.1, on the reverse strand, counting down.
CATGCGGCTGCGAGGTGGTGAATTCCACCGACACAGCTGGCTGAGCCAGCAGCCTGCTATCATGTGACAGTTTACCTTGGGTGATTGTTGGACCCAAAACTTAGCTCATCTTTACTGGCTATTGACCAGCAACATTTTTGTTAGAAATTATTTTCTTTTGGAAAGCTTGCTTGGACTATTTTAACAAACTAAGTTGTAAGAGTCAGTTCTCATCTGCAAAAGCCAAACTTCTAATGCTGGTCATACACCGTTAAATTTTCATTTGAACGTTTGTACAAAATTCAGAAAAAGTTCATCAGATTATTCTTTTTTGCCATTATTGAGTCAACTGATTTATTTGAAAGCCCTTAAATGTAGTCCAAACCTGCTACTTAAATGGAATCGCAGATGTATTAACACCTTAGAGCCAGCGCCTACCGGCTCTTTAACCATTTAAGCCACATTTTGCTAGTCAAAGACCAGGCCACTTTTTGCGATTCGGCACTGCGTCGCTTTAACTGACAATTGCGCGGTTGTGCAACGTGGGTCCCAAACAAAATTTACATACTTTTTTTCCCACAAATAGAGATTTCTTTTGGTGGTATTTGATCACCTCTGTGGTTTTTATTTTTTGCGCTATAAACAAAAATAGAGCCCCAATTTTGAAAAAAATTCAATATTTTTTACTTTTTGCTATAATAAATATCCCCCAAAAATATATTAAACAAAAACTTTTTTTCCTCAGTTTAGGCCAATACGTATTCTTCTATGTATTTTTGGTAAAAAAAATCGCAATAAGTGTTTACTGATTGGTTTGCGCAAAAGTTATAGCGTCTACAAAATAGGGGATTTTTATGGCATTTTTATTAATATATATATTTTTTTACTAGTAATGGCAGTGATCTGCGATTTTTATTGTGACTGCTACATTATGGCGGACACATTGGACACTTTTGACACATTTTTGGTACCATTGTTATTTTTACAGCGATCAGTGCTATAAAAATGCACTGATTACTGTGAAAATGACACTGGCAGTGAAGGGGTTAACCACTAGGTGGCGCTGTAGGGGTTAAGTGGGGTTAAGTGCCCTAGGGAGTGCTTCTAACTGTAGGGGGAGTGGGCTGTGTGTGACACGACAGTGATCACCGCTTCCGATTACAGGAAGCTGTGGTCACTGTCCTGTCACTAGGAAGACTGGGGAAATGCGTGTTTACAATAGCATTTCCCCCTTCTTCCTCATCGTGACACCATCGCGGGTATGCCCGCGGACATCGAGTCCGCGGGACCCGTGGTCGGAGTCATGGAGCTTGCGACGCGCGTCCACAATGCCGCTTCTTAAAGGGGCCTGCCCGTGCCAGTCTGCCGACGTATATCTGCGTGCGGCGGTCGGCAAGTGGTTAAAGGCTCTAGAATTCCGGGAGGCGGGGCAAGGCTTATGGTCATCTGACCGCCATGATTGGCTGTCACGGCTGTCACATGATGTTAAAGCTTGTACAAGCAACGAACGGGAGCTTTCAGTTAGCGGCTGGTGACTGTGCCGGGAGCATGCAGGGCTCACGCTCTTGGAACAGCTCTATCGGCGCTATTGCAACTGCTCTGCGCCAAAATTCTACTGGTGTTTGGCTAAGGTTTGGGCTGAAAAAAGTTCAACCAGAACCCACAGGAAACTGTCACATGAGACCAAGCCACCAGCCCTGGCCATGAAATTCCCTGCCCCACAGCCGCAAGTAACAAAAGGGCAAGGATGCTGGTGACATCATTGACCTAAGATTGGGACCGGGGCCTAAACCTGTAACCTCTGTGGCGTCTGGCTGTGGCACTTCTTACTGTGCCACCAGGGATGCTGACCCTGACTAATTCCTTGGACAACCTTAACTTGTGTCTTGTTTCTTCTGAACCCTGAACACTTTGCTCCTCCAATGAACTTCCTGATTTAGGCCATGTCTCTGCATTTCCTGTATGCCAGATTATTGCACTCTCTCCAGCTGATATTTCTCCTTGCATACCTGCTGCTGTCCTTATCTTCGATATGAAGTTTTGCAGACCCTTTGCTTGTTCATCGACTATGCTTCTGTCTGATCCCATCGAGCTACTACTTGTTACTGACTTTTGGCTTTTTTACTGACTATGCTTCTTCTTGATCCCTACCTACTACATCTGCTGCTGGAGCCTGGCTCGTTTACCTCTTGGTGGGGCATTCCTGAGGACCGTGACATGGTACTTACACATATCTTGGGCTTCTCCCCCTCCCATATGACTCCCTGCAGGTCGCACATGCCTTGGCGGCACCAATGGCTGGGAGGCTGCTGAATTTCTCTGAAGCATTTGTAGTGGAACTCTGGTTAGAAGCAATGTTTTTAACAGACAGTCGACTGGTAATTATATACTCTGCACTTCTTACCATTGGGTACACACCCATGTAAAGAATTGAAACTTACTACATAAATTTCTTACAGCAAACCACAAATCCTCTGAAGAAGATCCTTCGGGATCGAAACGCGTCAGTTTCTGACAGATGCATGCGAAATGTGAAACTGTATAGCAATGCTGTGTTTGTAATTCTGTGTGTTTATCTGACACATTTCTTGTACCGGAGCTTACAATTGTTATGACTGTATCCAATGTAACCATATAATAAATTATTTTAACATATATTTTTGCAAACGATTTTGAAATTTCGCTGCTAAAAAACCCCATAGGGGAACTTTCCCATTTCTAACACATATCAAAACCCATCTCTGCCCTCTGGAGCTCTGGTAAATATCGGTCAGTGCTTAGACCTCGTGCCTCAGGTGAGCCTTACCCCAGACCATAAGACCTAATAGGTCCACATGGCTATATTTGGATAATGTCATTGTCCAATCTACATTATTTGCCCAGTGTCAACATTACTATTCAATGTATGGCCATATGGCAATACTATGTGGCCATATTAGGTTAATGTCACCAAAATCGCCTGCCCTTTGTTAGAGAGAATTCCATGGCTGCAGCTGATTGGAATGGCAGCCTACTATCATTTGACAGTTTCCCACAGCAAACCTTAGCTCATACTTGCATACATACACCAGTAGGATTTTTCTAGTGGGGTCAAATCGATGTTTGTTTTCAACCATAGGGATGAGAAAATTCTAAGAACCAGGATGGAAAATTCTTCTCGAAAGAACAGAATTTTAACTGTGAATGTAGTTTTCATTCAGGGAAAATCACGAATAATATAATAAAACATGCTTAAATGGTCTAAAAATCCCATTCAAGTAGCAAGTTTGGATGACATTTATAGGGCTTATGAAGGAAATTGGTTGTTTCAATGATGGCAAGAAAGAATGTTCTCATGAACATGTAGCGCCTGCCCCTCTTCTCTCTCCGTGCGGCTCGCACTGTCTCTTGTCTAGGGGTATCTGATGGTGGAGAGAGAGAGAGCCGGTGGGCTACGCCTAGCCTCCACCACGTGGGAATACCTGTGGTATCAGCAATGTCTTGTTTACCTTCGGGTCTGTGCTGTGCACCCGGATCCTCCCTCCAAGAGTCACCGTGAACTTCGTCCGCCAGGAATTGAGCCTCACACCATTAAAGTCCAACACTCCTTTATTAGAACACACCATACAGGGACTTCCTTGATAGATAGAACAGAAAAGGAGGTGTGAGTGTGAATAGGCCCAGACACAAATTCAGTCCTCCACTCTCCTCCTGGAGAGTGGGCTATGGTCTCCGCACGAGGTAAAGGGGATCCTTCTGGACGTTCTCCGACAAGAGACTCACCCGTCACCGGCAGTCTGCTGCACCGGGTCTTCGAGTGAGGAGCTCTCCCCGGTCCATTGCGTCTCACTCAGATTCAGGCCTCCATCCCCGAAGCGCCTTAGGACCCTTCCCTCGCGGAACTCAGTGTTGGGCACTGAGCTCCGGACCTTCTTGCAAGTACCTCACCCCAGGACTGAAGGTGCCTGAGGTGGAACACGATCTCCGGTGGTCCCCTAGGCCGAGGCCTCCTAGAGGACGAGCACGAACCCACGTCCGCAAGCTGAAGGTGCTTGGGACGAAAAAACCCTGTGACCAAGATGGCCGGCCCCTTTATACCCTCTCCCAGCAAGCATGGCCCGTGCCCCACCCCACCATACCGCTGCCGAGAGAGGACAAAAAGGAGGCTCGGCCACACAGTGATATTCGTCCCTCCGGCCACGGTGACAGCGCCACCTGATGGACCGCCAGGAACATAGCACTGATGTCACAGCCAGATTCAAAAAATGCACCCGGGAAAGTAAGTACCCGCTACAAACAATTTTCAGAATTTCCATACAAATGAAAATCTAACCATCAATGCTTTAGAAATGTGACATTTTCATTTGGGAACTGACCTTTAAAGGGGTTGTAAAGGTTTGTTTTTTATTTTCTAAATAGGTTCCTTTAAGCTAGTGCATTGTTGGTTCACTTACCTTTTCCTTTGATTTACCTTCTAAATGTTTTTTTTCTTTGTCTGAATTTCTCACTTCCTGTTTCTCCTCAGTAAACTTCACACCATCATCCCAGTGGTGTTGAGTCAGCCAGAACAGCTTACTGAACAGCTTACTGAGGAGGAACAGGAAGTGAGAAATTCAGACAAAGAAAACAAAGAAAAAAAATTTAGAAGGGAAATCTAAGTGTAGCGGGTATGTACTTTCCCGGGTGTAAATTTGAACTTGACAGAGACATTGGTGGTGTGTAATTCCCTGCAGCCCAGCAGGTGGCGCTGTCGCCCTGGGCTGGGGTTGAATCATTGCTGTGTGTCGTGCCTCCTTTTTGTCCTCCCTCTGCAGCGGTATGGTGGGGCGGGGAACCCGCCGTGCTTGCTGGGAGAGGGTATAAAGGGGCCGGCCATCTTTGTCACGGGAGAGTCCAGGGCACCTTCAGCCTGTGGACGGTGGTTTGTGTTGGTTCTCTAGGCGGGCCTAGGCCTAGAGGACAGCCGGAGGTCGTGTTCCATCCCAGGCACCTTTAGCCTGGGGTGAGGTACTCAGATGGAGGTCTGGAGCTCAGTGGCCAACACTGAGTTCCGCGAGGGAAGGAGATCCTAGGGAACCCCGGGAGTGGGTACCCGAATCCGGAAGGCGTAATGGACCGGGAAGAGCTGCTCACTCGAAGACCTGGTGCAGCATATTGCCAGTGACGGGTGAGCCTCTCATCGGAGACCGCCTGGAAGGAAATCCCCCCTCGCTCGGAGACCGCAGCCCACTTTCAGGGAGGAAAGTGGAGAACACATTGTGTCTGGGCCTAATCGCATCCACACCTCCTTTTCTGTTCTGTTTCTACTAAGGGAGTTCAACTGATTGTTTCATTCAAGAAGAATAAAGGAGTGTTGAACTTTAATGGTGTGGGGCTCATTTCCTGACAGACATTGTTCAAGGTAACTCTTGGTGGAGGCTCCAGGTGCACAGCACTGACCCAAAGGTAAAAGAACTTTGCTTCCACCACACTGATACTTGTGGTGAAGGCCAGGCGTGGTGTCCCCACTCCCTTCCCCTCTGAAAGGTACCCCTAGACAAGAGAAAGACAAGCTGAAGAAAGAGAGGGGAGTGAGGAGGGCGCTACATAAGGAAAAGGTAAGTGAACCAACAATGCACTAGCTTAAAGGAACCTATTTAGAAAATAAAAAACAAACCTTTACAACCCCTTTAACCTTTTGTGTAGGCTCTATTGCAACAGCACTAGTGACATCATTGGCCTAATATGGCCAGATTAAAGTGGGCCTTCACCCACTTTACACATTTTATATGTTCTTCTTCCTTCCCCACCTCCTGTTAAAAAATCTGAAACAATTTTTCCTCCCACATACAGGGGGTCCCTGGGTTACAAACAAGATAGGGACTGTAGGTTTGTTCTTAAGTTTTATTTGTTTGTAAGTCGGAACAGGTACATTTTTTAGGGGTAGCTCCAGCCAAAAAAATCGTTTTTATACTTTTTGGATAACATAGGGAAGGGTTATCACCCCTGTAACATTTGTTTTGCTGTCTGTGCCCCTGTTCAGAACATTTCACCTCACTTTCCATCCCAATGACAAATGGATTTTGAAAATTTTTGGTTGTTAGGGAAACATGGACTGGTGATAAAGCTCCAGTAGAGAGGAGACACCTTTTTCCCATAAAAATGCTTACAGGAGAGAATTTCCCTTCCTAGGGGTAGATTTCCTCTCACTTCCTGTTGTCTCCCTCCGTTTGCAAGTAGGAGTCGTTTGTAAGTCGGATGTTTGTAAGTAGGGGACCGCCTGTACTGTACCTGATTCGGGGGTCCTAGACTGGCTCTTCCCCTTTTCTCGTTTAGGTGAGAATGACATATCCCTCTCCCCAAAGCCTCCTGAGATAATTAGGTCATCTATCTTAGAAGGCTTTGAAGCAAACTCAGAAGCACTGCTTTCGCACACACTGGAAATTGCATATAGACTGCACATAGGTAAGAGAACAAGAATAAAAATGTAATGGTGGAGTGAAGTTCCTATTTAAAGAAATATTCGGAAGGACCATGACTGGATGAATCTGCACAATGTATCATGATTGCTTGTTGCAAACAATCTTCAATGCTCTGCTCTATACTTCTCACCCCCGCTCCACCGACCAAAGATGACAGCTCCAAACATTCTGGAACCAGCTAAAAACCACAATACAAGAAGTAGAAATGGATCCGCTCAACTTCTAATGCCTTGTACACACGATCGGAATTTCAAATGACAAAAGTCAGACGGAAATTTTTCATTGGATATTCCGACCGTGTGTGTGCCCCATTGGACTTTCTTCAGTCGGAATTTAGAAAGAGAACATGTTTTTTACGAGGAAAAAAATTTCTATTGGAAACTCCATTCGTCTGTATGGAACTCCGACAGAGAAAAAAACATGCATGCTCAGAATCAAGTCGACGCATGCTCGGAAGCATTGAACTTCATATTTCTAGGCTCGTCGTAGTGTTGTACATCACCGCGTTCTTGACGGTCGGAATTTGGTGTGCCAGTGTGTATGCAAGACAGCTTGAACGGAATTCCGTTGGAAAAACCCGTCAGAGTTTATCCCGACGGAAAATCCGATCGTGTGTACAAGGCATAAGAGTCCAAGATAAGTTCATCAAAGTTACCTCCCAATATCGAGTAACTTTATTAAACTCTACTTGGATTCTTAAAGAGGAAGTAAACTCTGCATTTTTTATTGCGTTTTTCAGTTCATATAATATGTAACATTATTTAAAATAATTGCCCTGTCTAATATCTGCAAAAACGCTTCTTACTTTCTGTATTTAGTAGTTTTTAATAAAATCTTCTTCCGGGATTAGGCTGCACCATCTTGAGTATGGTTTTCTGAGTCCCCTGTGGACTTCATTTCCGCCCTTCCTTATTTTCCCTTGCTGAAATCTCGCATATGCGCGAGCATGTGTTACCGAGCCTCTTTCTCGGTCAGCGTTCCTACGGCAACCAAGCAAGGAAGCTGGGAAACACTGCCCAGTCTTGCGTGTCTTCAAAGCGGTGCCACGCAGAGTGGAACTCCCAGACACGGCATGATGCTGGAGGGGGAATGTCACACAGAGTATGCCGTGAATTGGAGGACGGACAGCGCACGCGTCGGGGACATAAACAAACATTGCGGGACGAAATATAAGAAAAGAAAATAAGTAAGGAAACTTTTACAGGCAGTAATCCGTAGATTTAATAATAAGGATTATAATGAGCTGAAGTTGTGATAGAGGGTTTACAACCACTTTAAGAGTTTACTTCTTGTATCATAATTGATGCATTTTTAGAAGCTCATATAAATAGGATATTTTCAGAAATAAGTTGCTTTTGCTGCTATAGATTCAAAGCTTTATGAAATAAAATAAAAAAGAGGCTTCACAAAAGTAGACACCGTGCATTTTTGCTTTGTGTTAACAGCTGGCATATGCACAATGTGACTACCTCCTGTTCACAGGCAGAGCCCGGTGCTGTGCCGCTAGATAATTCATTGTAGGGTTCCTGAAGGCCTGTCCTGTCCATTAGTTGCTCAATATCACCAACATAGAGTAATTAAGTCTTCTCGAAGCAAACAAGAAATATGCTTATCTCAACTCAGCTAATTGTATCCCCTGAGCTTAATCCGTTTGCTTCTTGCCGGTGAATGTTTTGGACAAAGCTTTTTGGCTGAAGAATGGTTGTAAGCCTCAAGCATCGTTAATCCTGCTGTCTGCATGGTGCGTATTTCCAGCAAGGATCAACAGGCAGGAAAAAAGAGCAACTCCTGGATTACATAAATTCCTCTTACACCACTCTCTCCCATCTGGGATTTAATAGCAGCTCTGTTTATTTAGGAATCTCAGCATGCATTTAAGACTGGTTGCTTCTCCACTCCAAAAAAAGCCAATCCCTCTCAAGCCGATGACTTAGCTTAAGTTTACCTGGAAACAGAGAAACCCCGCTACCTGCAGTGATTATGTAAAGAAGAACTAAAATATATCACAAATTTGACAGCAACAAAATAGTCCTCCTATGACAAAAACAAAACAAAAACTAGTAGGTCAGATATTGCCATGAAACTTTGGTACATAAAGTAAATCTAAACCCTAATCTGTAAAATCTCATGTAAACTTTAACATGTTGCTGTACATGTTTTTGAAATGTGCAGTTTTCAGGAAAATCATCCCTTGTGATCCTGCCATGAAGGTCCTTGTTCAGGTACTTCCTGTTATGAGGTGACCACTGTTTTCAAATTGTGATCCTGTGTTGTCCCCTTTTCACATGTGCTACACTGTAATCTTCTGTCATATGTTGCACGTTTCCCTTAAAGGGGTTGTAAAGGTTCGTTTTTTATTTTCTAAATAGGTTCCTTTAAGCTAGTGCATTGTTGGTTCACTTACCTTTTCCTTCGATTTCCATTCTAAATTTTTTTTTTCTTTGTCTGAATTTCTCACTTCCTGTTTCTCCTCAGTAAACTTCACACCATCATCCGAGCGGTGGTGAGTCAGCCAGAACGGCTTACTGAACAGCTTACTGAGGAGAAACAGGAAGTGAGAAATTCAGACAAAGAAAACAAAGAAAAAAAACATTTAGAATGGAATTCGAAGGAAAAGGTAAGTGAACCAACAATGCACTAGCTTAAAGGAACCCATTTAGAAAATAAAAAACAAACCTTTATGTGACAGGGGTCACTTTGGGCACAGGGTGAGCAAGAAAATAATGGACATTAAGAATATGTCTTGGATTGCTTTAAAATGGGACAGTGATATTTTTCCACAATATTCCCCAGGCAATCTGTAAAGAACTATTTACTGTTTGATTATGAACTCAACAGGTTAACTGAAAAGTGACTTCTTCATGATGTTGGGACACATACTGTTAGATGCTAATGTCACCACATCCAGCCCCCACCTGTGTCTGCTAAGATGTCAGATGTGTATTGGGAGACAGTGAGGCTAGCCTAAAGGTCATGTGTCTGAGTCATCACTGTAGTTAATTAGCTCATGTAAATTAGGTCTGGTCAAAGGTGTATTGTCTGAGGAGAATGTAAGAACCTCCTCTCTGTGTGTATAAAACTGGGAGTTTGTCATTAAAGATGGTCAGTCCAGTTGGGAACTTCAATACAGAGTGTTTGTCTCGTATGTTTGGAAGGATTAATCATATGGGAAGCGGTCGCCTGACTGTGGAGGATCGGCAGTGGATGTGTGTCCAGAGAGGGAATATCCTAAACGGCGTTAACCCCTTTCATACTTGGGGTGTCGTTACATTGGTTGGCAGCAGTGGGATTTTCCCTCCAGTTACTGGGACACTCCAAACCACCACAGTGAATGACCAGCTATGCAGCCTGCAGGAAAGCCACGCTGAAAGACTTACTTGAGAGCCGTGGAGGGATCGGTGGGACAAAGAACAAGGCCACCTTGATCAGGGAGCTAGCCGAGATGGATCAGAGGGATGGTGATGCAGGACCCCCGTCAGTTGAAGACTTGTTTCAGCAATGAGTTCGAGAGCGGTTGGCATTATATGGGGCTAACCCATCAGAGACCGCCATACAGAAAGCCATTAGAGACATCCAGCTGCAGGATGAGAGGCAAGAGAGAGAACTGGAGCGACAAGAGAGAGAACTAGAGCGGCAACATGAGCGGAGAATGGCGGAAATACGGCAATCGGAGACCACGCCTAAAGATGCAGCGCCTGTCCGTAAGTTGCCCTTTCGGGCATTCAAACTATTTAAGGAAGAAGAGGAGGAAATTGAAGCGCTCCTGCAGGACTTTGAGAGACTATGCCAGATACATGAAGTACTGCCCCAAGATTAAGTCGCCTTACTGGCAAGTAATTTAACTGGCAGAGCGGCGGATGCGTATCAGGCCCTGGAGGATGAGGACGCTAAAGACTATGACTGGGTAAAAGAAGCTCTGCTAGCTCGATTTGCAATTACACCCGAAGCCAGCCGGATTAAGTTTCGAGAATCCCGGAAACAAACCCACATAACATACGTGGAGTGGGCACATCGTCTGCAGCGAAAACTTAAGGGCTGGTTTCAGGGAAGCCGCGCTCATACCATAGAGGACATTACCCAACTAGTACTCTTAGAACAGTTCTTTAACCACACCCCTCCGGTATTACGGGATTGGGTGCGAGATAAGCGACCACGGACTGTACAGCAAGCGGCTACTTTGGTCGATGAATATCTGGACTCTCGAAGGTCAGGCGAAAGCGAGCGCTATCCACTATCTCGGCCCAGTTTACCAGCCTCTAACCCAACTTCAGCACCACCTCCAGTGGCCACTTATCCTCAGCAGCCCAGGTTCAACTCCCAGGACTACTCACAACCCATCAGGTGTTTTTGGTGTAAACAGCTAGGGCACAAAAAGCCAGACTGTCCGTTGAATCCAGCCAGACAGTCCCAGTCATGGAGACAGCCAGCAAGGGGGAGCCCCCGCACATCCATGCCTGCGGCCCACTGCGTTGAGTAGGAAGAACATTGGAGCGTCCTGCATGAGGCTGATCCAATACAAGCAGCTAACCGGGACAACAGGCAGCAACACAGGCAGACTGTCTGGGTCAATGGAAAGGTAGCCAATAGCCTACGTGATACTGGTGCCACCATGACCCTACTACAGAACAACCTCATCCCAGAGAGCCAACACACCGGAGACACTGTAGCCGTAAGAGTAGCGGGAGGTACCATCTTCCGGCTACCCGTTGCCCGTGTTCACCTGGATTGGGGGGTTGGTTCGGGACACGTGAATGTGGGGGTGATGAAGGATTTGCCAGCGGATGTACTACTGGGGAATGATTTGGCCCCCCTCGTTTCTGCTTACGCCCCGATGGGCCCCGCTGAAGCCAACCCAGTGACTACCTGTGCCCAGACCCATGCTGCTGGAACTGGCCCGCTTACGGCTGAGAACTGGGTAAGACTATCTTCCCCGACATGTACCTTAGATCAGGGAAAATATCACAGTCTAGAATTGGAATGTGACAAGTTGGCCAGGGAGAAATCGGAGATGCAACGACACTACATCATATATTATGATATGTCCCATGGCTTGAACATTGAAATGCACAAACAGGCTGAAATTGTCAAAAGGTTAAATGGGATTTGCGCCCAGGTTTTGCCTTACCTCTCCCAAGAGCATCAGCAGCAAGTTTTGGGAGCCATTGAGAGAGCAAAGCAAGTGACTGTTCCAAAACTGAATTCCATTATTCGCCCTGCAACCTTTCAAAGTCACAATCAGCTACTGACCCGGTAAGCAAAACGGCCATGCTGATGGGTTGTCCAGGCATTAGAGGAATGGAACTATGGACTAACTTCGGAGTCAACCCGTCTGGGGTCTCCTCCTGTGTTAGTCTCCTGCCGAAAGGGGAGATGTGTGACAGGGGTCACTTTGGGCACAGGGTGAGCAAGAAAATAATGAACATTAAGAATATGTCTTGGATTGCTTTAAAATGGGACAGTGATATTTTTCCACAATATTCCCCAGGCAATCTGTAAAGAACTATTTACTGTTTGATTATGAACTCAACAGGTTAACTGAAAAGTGACTCCTTCATGATGTTGGGATACATACTGTTAGATGATAATGTCACCACATCCAGCCCCCACCTGTGTCTGCTAAGATGTCAGATGTGTATTGGGAGACAGTGAGGCTAGCCTAAAGGTCATGTGTCTGAGTCATCACTGTAGTTAATTAGCTCATGTAAATTAGGTCTGGTCAAAGGTGTATTGTCTGAGGAGAATGTAAGAACCTCCTCTCTGTGTGTATAAAACTGGGAGTTTGTCATTAAAGATGGTCAGTCCAGTTGGGAACTTCAATACAGAGTGTTTGTCTCGTATGTTTGGAAGGATTAATCCTATGGGAAGCGGTCGCCTGACTGTGGAGGATCGGCAGTGGATGTGTGTCCAGAGAGGGAATATCCTAAACGGCGTTAACCCCTTTCATACTTGGGGTGTCGTTACACTCTACAACCCCTTTAAGGAATCAGTCCTTCTAAAACTGATATTTCCGGTATAGGTGAAGACTGGGTGACCTGATAGTCTTTTATATTGTGGCTTTACCCACGCATGAATTTAATGGCATACCAGTCTTCATGGGCGTCCACAGAACTTTTTTCAGAGAGGGGGGGGGCATCATTTTAGGTCATCCATGCTCCGCCCCTTTTCGACATTGTCATGAAGGAGAGGGGCTTAGTCATTATCACATAAAGTGCAGGCATGTCCCATCAATTGCAGCCTTGTTGTGCTCATCAAATGTGGCCTGTACAGTACAGAGGGTGTACAATATGTGTGTATATATAGGGGGTGGATGGTATTAGTATATACAGGAAGGAAGGTGGGTGTATACAGCTGTATACAGGACAGATGATGTATATCTTCAGTCAGTGATGATGGATGAAGGTCTCTATATACAGGAAGGAAGGTGGGGTATATACAGCTACCTGTATATAGAGACCTTCCTCCATCACTGACTGCAGATATACATCATCTGTCCTGTATACAGCTATATATACAGGACAGATGATATATATCTGCAGTCAGTGATGATGGAGGAATACATGAAGGAAGATGGGTGTATATAGCTATATACAGGACAGGACAGATGATATGATCTTTCCTATATCTGGCACCCCCCTTCACTGATCATACCTGTATGCACTCAGCTGCCCCCCTCATCTGTATATATGTCAGGCCCCCACACACACATCTGTGAGCACACACACACACACAGCTCTGCCCCCCCTGTACACAAACAGCCTCCACCCTTCACTTGTACTCGCAGCCCCCACTTGTAAGGTGGTCTTCCTTCTATCCTGTTTCCACATGTCCCTGTGAAAATCCAACAGGCAGCAAAGCAAACATGAGGCGCGCACATACAGGAAGCAGCCAGAGGTGGCTGTAAAGAGCTCTGTAAGCTCAGTGACACTGATCTGCAGGAGCTGTGGAGGCCGACTCTCACAAACCTAGAGAGCCAGCACAGCTACAGATACGGCCAGGGCCGTTTGAAGGAATTTGGGGGCCCCAAGCAGATTGAGAATTTGGGGCCCCCAAGCGGGGGGGCTACTGATTTTTTTGAGAAGCGGGGGGGGGGTTTGGGCTGCTACACAATTTTTTTAGATTTTGTCTTTTAATTCAGAAGCGGAGGGGTGCTACTGAGATTTCTACTGATTTTTGGTTTTAATTTAGAAGGGGGGGTGCTAACGCGGGACATCGATCGCGGGAGGAGGGGCCGCCGTTCGCGGTAGGGGGACCACCGATCGGGGGGGCACCGATCGCGGGAGGGGGGGCCTGCCGATCGCGGCAGGGGGGGGGCGCGGATCGCGGGGGGCCGCGGATCACATGAGGGGGGGCCGCCAATCGCGGCAGGGGGGGGCGCGGATCGGCCGCGGATCACATGAGGGGGGGGCCGCCGATCACGGGAGGGGGGCTGCCAATCGCGGGAGGGGGGGCGCCAATCGCGGGTGGGGGGGGCCGCCGATCACGGGAGGGGGGACGCCGATCGCGGGAGGGGGGCCGCCAATCGCGGGTGGGGGGGCCGCCGATCGCGGGTGGGGGGGCCGCCGTTCGCAGTAGGGGGACCACCGATCGGGGGGCACCGATCGCGGGAGGGGGGCCTGCCGATCGCGGCAGGGGGGGTGCGGATCGCGGGGGGCCGCCAATCGCGGGAGGGGGGGGCTGCCGATCGCGGCAGGGGGGGCGCGGATCGCGGGGGGGGGGGCGCGGATCACATGAGGGGGGGCTGCCGATCGCGGGAGGGGGGCTGCCAATCGCGGGAGGGGGGGCGCCAATCGCGGGTGGGGGGGCCGCCGATCGCGGGAGGGGGCCGCCAATCGCGGATGGGGGGGCCGCCGATCGCGGAGGGGGGGCCGCCAATCGCGGGTGGGGGGGCCGCCGATCGCGGGTGGGGGACCGCCAATCGCGGGTGGGGTGCCGCCGATCTCAGGAGGGGGGCTGCTCTGCTGGGGCCCCAGGCCAGCTGGGGGCCCCAAGCAGTTGCTTGGTTTGCCTCTCCTGTTCCGACGGCCCTGGATACGGCCATGGCAGACCCTTGCCGATTTCCAGGGGGGGTCACTCGCCCCCCCTCGCCCCTACCTGCGGATGCCCATGCTAGTCTTACTCCTTAGGGACTGAGGTCAGAACTCTGCACAGGCCAGTTAAGTTTCTCCACCCCAAACTCGCTCATCCATGTCTTTATGGACTTGCTTTGTGCACTTGTGTGCAGTCATGTTGGAACAGGAAGGGGCCAAAATGTCTTGGTATGCTGATGCCTTAAGAGTTCCCTTTATTGGAACTAAGGGGCCAAGCCCAGCCCCTGAAAAACAACCCCACACCATAATCCCCCCCTCCACCAAATGATTTGGACCAGTGCACAAAGCAAGGTCCATAAAGAAATGGATGCACAACTTTGGGGTGGAGGAACTTGACTGGCCTGCACAGAGTCCTGACCTCAACCCGATAGAACACCTTTGGGATGAACTAGAGCGGAGACTGCGAGCCAGGCCTTCTAGTCCAACATCAGTGCCTGACCTCACAAATGCACTTCTGGAAGAATGGTCATACATTCCCATAGATATACTCCTGAACCTTGTGGACAGCCTTCCCAAAAGAGTTGAAGCGGTTATTGCTGCAAAGGGTGGGCCAGCTCAATATTGAACCCTACGGACCAAGACTGGGGTGCCATTAAACTTTAGGTGTGCCAATACTTTTGGTAATATAGTGTATATCTTAACACCTTCCATACCGAGTCATTGTAATGACGTCGGCAGGAACCCTCCCTCCGGGTGGACGTCGTATGACGTCCTGGGTTTCCCGGCCATCTAGGGGGCACGCACGCGCCCGCCGCATCGCTCGGGACCCGGTGCACGTGCCCGGCGGCCATGATGTCCACTGGGCACCCACGATTGCGCGTGTTTACGGCAGGACAGTGGATCTGTGTGTGTAAACACACAGATCCATGTCCTGTCAGAGGTGAGGAGACCGATGTGTGTTCCCAGTACAGAGGAGTTAGAGTCACTCCCTAGGGAACATATTTAACCCCTTGATCGCCCCCTAGTGTTAACTCCTTCCCCGCCAGTGACATTTACACAGTAATTAATGCATTTTTATAGCACTGATCGCTGTATAAATGTGAATGGTCCCAAAAACGTGTCAAAAGTGTCCGATATGTCCGTCGCAATGTCACAGTCACAATAAAAATCGCAGATCGCCGCCATTACTAGTAAAATAATAAAAATGGCATAAATCTATCCCCTATTTTGTAGATGCTATAACCTTTGCGCAAACCAATCAATATACGCTTATTGCGATTTTTTTTTTTTACCAAAAATATGTAGAAAATTCGGAAATCCAAAAATTCGTAAATTGAGAAATTCGAAATTTCGGAAATCCGAAATTATGAAAATTCGGAAATTGAAAAAGATTTTGGAATTAACTAATTTCTCTAAATTCGTGAAAAACGAATTAGAAACTAAACGAATTGCACATGTCTACTTTTGAGGATGCATTTCTTGTTGTCATGGGCATTACTCACTTTGCTTTGGGTTTTGAAGGTTTATTGAATAGTAGTAGGAATGATGGTAAAGGGGGCAAGTGTCCTCTCAATAATACAGTCTCTGGTCTTCTTTAGGGATGAGCTTCGTGTTCGAGTCGAACATACGTTCGACTCGAACATCGGCTGTTCGATCGTTCAACGAAGATCGAACGATTTGGGCCGTTCGCGCCAAATTCGAGTGACGCGAACGGCCCACAATGCACTACGCCATCGCAGTGTCATCCAGGCGCTGTGATTGGCCAAGCATGCACTGTGACCCCGCATGCTTGGCCAATCACAGCGCCGGCAGCGAGGAGAGCAATGATTGGCCACAGGCAGGATGCCTGTGGCCAATTATTGCTGAGGGTGTTTAGTACACGCCCCACACTATAAAAGGCCGCCAGCACGGCGGCCTAGTGTAGTGTGTTCCGGAGCAGGGATAGAGCAGCATAGGCAGGGACAGTGACTTTTATTTCTTTCTTGCTTAACCTGGATTCCTTTAGTTTAGGGAAAGAGAAGGATAGGTAGGGAGAGTGTCAGTGTGTTTTGTGCTTGTGCTATAGTGTGCTTAAAAAAAACATTTTTTCTAGGGACAGAAAACTGTAGGTAGGGAGAGTGTCAGTTTCTTTCACTGTGCAAGTCCTTGTTTCTAGGGACCTGGAAGGACAGTGAGTGAATTCTCCTTGTGCTATATTGTGCTTAAAAAAAACATTTTTTCTAGGGACAGAAAACTGTAGGTAGGGAGAGTGTCAGTTTCTTTCACTGTGCAAGTCCTTGTTTCCAGGGACCTGGAAGGACAGTGAGTGAATTCTCCTTGTGCTATATTGTGCTTAAAAAAAACATTTTTTCTAGGGACAGAAAACTGTAGGTAGGGAGAGTGACAGTTTCTTTCACTGTGCAAGTCCTTGTTTCTAGGGACCTGGAAGGACAGTGAGTGAATTCTCCTTGTGCTATATTGTGCTTAAAAAAAACATTTTTTCTAGGGACAGAAAACTGTAGGTAGGGAGAGTGTCAGTTTCTTTCACTGTGCAAGTCCTTGTTTCCAGGGACCTGGAAGGACAGTGAGTGAATTCTCCTTGTGCTATATTGTGCTTAAAAAAAAACATTTTTTCTAGGGACAGAAAACTGTAGGTAGGGAGAGTGTCAGTTTCTTTCACTGTGCAAGTCCTTGTTTCCAGGGACCTGGAAGGACAGTGAGTGAATGCTCCTTGTGCTATAGTGTGCTTAAAAAAAACATTTTTTCTAGGGACAGAAAACTCTAGGTAGGGAGAGTGTCAGTTTCTTTCACTGTGCAAGTCCTTGTTTCCAGGGACCTGGAAGGACAGTGAGTGAATTCTCCTTGTGCTATAGTGTGCTTAAAAAAAACATTTTTTCTAGGGACAGAAAACTGTAGGTAGGGAGAGTGTCAGTTTCTTTCACTGTGCAAGTCCTTGTTTCTAGGGACCTGGAAGGACAGTGAGTGAATTCTCCTTGTGCTATATTGTGCTTAAAAAAAACATTTTTTCTAGGGACAGAAAACTGTAGGTAGGGAGAGTGTCAGTTTCTTTCACTGTGCAAGTCCTTGTTTCCAGGGACCTGGAAGGACAGTGAGTGAATTCTCCTTGTGCTATATTGTGCTTAAAAAAAACATTTTTTCTAGGGACAGAAAACTGTAGGTAGGGAGAGTGTCAGTTTCTTTCACTGTGCAAGTCCTTGTTTCTAGGGACCTGGAAGGACAGTGAGTGAATTCTCCTTGTGCTATATTGTGCTTAAAAAAAACATTTTTTCTAGGGACAGAAAACTGTAGGTAGGGAGAGTGTCAGTTTCTTTCACTGTGCAAGTCCTTGTTTCTAGGGACCTGGAAGGACAGTGAGTGAATTCTCCTTGTGCTATATTGTGCTTAAAAAAAACATTTTTTCTAGGGACAGAAAACTGTAGGTAGGGAGAGTGTCAGTTTCTTTCACTGTGCAAGTCCTTGTTTCCAGGGACCTGGAAGGACAGTGAGTGAATTCTCCTTGTGCTATATTGTGCTTAAAAAAAACATTTTTTCTAGGGACAGAAAACTGTAGGTAGGGAGAGTGTCAGTTTCTTTCACTGTGCAAGTCCTTGTTTCTAGGGACCTGGAAGGACAGTGAGTGAATTCTCCTTGTGCTATATTGTGCTTAAAAAAAACATTTTTTCTAGGGACAGAAAACTGTAGGTAGGGAGAGTGTCAGTTTCTTTCACTGTGCAAGTCCTTGTTTCCAGGGATCTGGAAGGACAGTGAGTGAATGCTCCTTGTGCTATAGTGTGCTTAAAAAAAACATTTTTTCTAGGGACAGAAAACTCTAGGTAGGGAGAGTGTCAGTTTCTTTCACTGTGCAAGTCCTTGTTTCCAGGGACCTGGAAGGACAGTGAGTGAATTCTCCTTGTGCTATAGTGTGCTTAAAAAAAACATTTTTTCTAGGGACAGAAAACTGTAGGTAGGGAGAGTGTCAGTTTCTTTCACTGTGCAAGTCCTTGTTTCCAGGGACCTGGAAGGACAGTGAGTGAATTCTCCTTGTGCTATATTGTGCTTCAAAAAAACATTTTTTCTAGGGACAGAAAACTGTAGGTAGGGAGAGTGTCAGTTTCTTTCACTGTGCAAGTCCTTGTTTCTAGGGACTGGGAAGGACAGTGAGTGAATTCTCCTTGTGCTATAGTGTGCTTAAAAAAAACATTTTTTCTAGGGACAGAAAACTGTAGGTAGGGAGAGTGTCAGTTTCTTTCACTGTGCAAGTCCTTGTTTCTAGGGACTGGGAAGGACAGTGAGTGAATTCTCCTTGTGCTATAGTGTGCTTAAAAAAAACATTTTTTCTAGGGACAGAAAACTGTAGGTAGGGAGAGTGTCAGTTTCTTTCACTGTGCAAGTCCTTGTTTCTAGGGACCTGGAAGGACAGTGAGTGAATTCTCCTTGTGCTATATTGTGCTTAAAAAAAACTTTTTTTCTAGGGACAGAAAACTGTAGGTAGGGAGAGTGTCAGTTTCTTTCACTGTGCAAGTCCTTGTTTCTAGGGACCTGGAAGGACAGTGAGTGAATTCTCCTTGTGCTATATTGTGCTTAAAAAAAACATTTTTTCTAGGGACAGAAAACTGTAGGTAGGGAGAGTGTCAGTTTCTTTCACTGTGCAAGTCCTTGTTTCAAGGGACAGAGAAGGACACCTGAAGGTAGCCCTTATTGCTTTTTTCCCATCTCCCTGCAGGCCATCTATTAGAATGTCTGGAAGGCAAACAAGGAGAGGCAGACAGTCAGGAGGCAATAAAAGAGGGCAAGCAGGCTCTGTGTCTGGGGGCAACAGTGCTGGTCGTGGACGCGGTGCATTGTCATCAGCACATGGCCATGGGACACGCTTGTCCTTCTTTTCCGCAGCTGGACATGTTGAGCCACATCATGCCGAAGACTTGGTAGAGTGGATGACCAAGCCCTCCTCCTCCTCCTCATCCTCTCTCACCCAGGCTCAGGGTACTGGCAAAGCAGCTGCCAAAGCGTCCTCTTCCCTGGTATCAATGTCAGACTCATCATCAGTCACTCCTTCCCTAGACCCACCATGTCCTCCTCCTGAGGAGTCCCCCGAACTGTTTGAGCACAGTGTTGGGTACATGCTCCAGGAGGATGCCCAGCGTTTCGAAGGGTCTGATGATGAAACCCAGCTACAGGAAGGCAGTAGGGTGAGAGCAGACAGAGGGGATGCTCAAGAAGGACACCAATCTGGCAGTCATGTTCCAGCAGCTGCAGCATACTGCCAGATTGGCTCCAGTGATGAGGAGGGAGGGGATGATGAGGTCACTGACTCCACGTGGGTGCCTAATAGGAGAGAGGAGGAGGAGGATGAGGAGGAGGCACATCTCCAAGGAGACAGGATGCCCTTTGGTGGCCAGCGTAAGGGCAGTACACCGACGGAATCACACCGCAGAGCTCCGCCTGTGCAGGGCGCTGCCTCTGCCCGTCATTCAAAAAGTTCCTTGGTGTGGGCCTTTTTTGAGGCTAGTGCATCAGATCGCACAGCTGCTGTTTGCAACATATGTCTCAAGCGTATATCGCGTGGCCAAAACATCAGCCGCTTGGGTACCACATGCCTGACCAGACATATGTTGACCTGCCATGCAGCTCGTTGGCAAGCCTACCTCAAAGACCCACACCAAAGAACAAAGCGGACCTCTCCTTGCACCGCATCAGCTGGGATCTCCAACCCCACTATAACTTCAGTCCTCTCTGAAACATGCACTGAGAGGAATGAAGGTGTAGAATTAGGTGTGTCACAGCCAAGTACTTGCGGCCACTCTGCTAGCAGTACACCGACGTCCGATTCTAGCAGGCAAATTTCCCTGCCCCAGCTGCTGGACCGTCGAAAGAAGTTCACTCCCAGCCATCCACATGCCCAGCGGTTGAATGCTAGCTTGGCTAAATTGCTAGCGCTTCAACTGCTGCCTTTTCAGTTGGTAGACTCGGCCCCCTTCCGTGAGTTTGTGCAATGTGCGGTTCCTCAGTGGCAGGTTCCCAAACGCCACTTTTTCTCACGGAAGGCTATTCCGGCTCTCTACCGGCATGTGGAAGGCAATGTCTTGGCCTCGCTGGACAGGGCGGTCAGCGGTAAGGTGCATATTACCGCTGACTCATGGTCCAGCAGGCATGGACAGGGACGTTACCTTTCTTTCACGGCCCATTGGGTCACTCTTTTGGCAGCTGGGAAGGATGCAGGACAAGGTGCAGTAGTGTTGGAGGTTGTCCCACCGCCACGCCTCCAAAATGCTACTACTGGTTGTGACACACCTCTCTCCTCCACCCCCTCCTCTTCTTCTTCCTCCATGGCCTCTTCCTGTGGTTTGTCCTATGAACCAGCGGTGCTCCGTAGCCGTTCACGGGGCTACGCAAGTACGCAGGCAAAAAGATGCCATGCCGTGCTTGCGCTGGTGTGTTTGGGGGACAGAAGCCACACTGGGGCAGAGGTCCTGTCTGCTCTGCAGGGCCAGGCCGAGAGGTGGTTGACGCCACGCCAGCTTAAGCCAGGAATGGTGGTTTGCGACAATGGCACCAACCTCCTCTCCGCCCTCCGACAGGGACAACTGACCCATGTGCCCTGTGTGGCTCACGTCCTTAACCTGGTGGTGCAGCGGTTCTTGGGCAGGTACCCGGGCTTACAGGATGTCCTGAGGCAGGCCAGGAAAGTCTGTGTGCATTTCCGCAGATCTTATAATGCCAGTGCTCGCCTGGCTGAGCTGCAAAAGGAGTTGAACCTGCCCAAGAACCGCCTTATATGTGACATGCCCACCAGGTGGAACTCAACGTTGGCCATGCTGCAGCGGCTGCACACGCAGCAGAGGGCCATCAATGAGTACCTGTGCGACTACGGCACCAGGACAGGGTCAGGGGAGCTTGGTTTTTTTTCTCCACGCCAGTGGGGCATGATCAGGGATGCATGCACTGTCCTGGCACCATTTGAGGAGGCCACGAGGATGGTGAGCAGTGACAGTGCATGCATCAGTGACACTGTACCTCTTGTCCACCTGTTGGAGCACACGCTGCGTGGAATAATGGACAGGGCACTTGAGGCAGAACAGAGGCAGGAAGAGGAGGACTTCCTTGCCTCTCAAGGCCCCCTTTACCCAGACAGTGTTCCTTCTGTCCCACCCATCGCACAGGAAGAGGAAGAGGAGGAGGAGGAGGAGGAGGAGGAGGATTGTGTCAGCATGGAGGTGGAGGCTGGCACTCAGCATCATCAGCAGCAGTCTTTTAGGGATGATTTACAGTCCCAAGAAGCCAGTGGACTTGTACGTGGCTGGGAGGAGGTGACTGCGGATCATGTCGTCCTTAGTGACCCAGAGGACTCCGGAGCGAATGCCTCAGCAAACCTACGCTGCATGGCCTCCCTGATCCTGCAAAGTCTGCGGAAGGATCCTCGTATTCTTCGGATCAAGGAGAGGGACCATTACTGGCTGGCCACTCTCCTTGATCCACGGTACAAGGGTAAGGTTGCGGACCTTATGTTACCGTCGCAGAGGGAGCAGAGGATGAGACAACTCCGGGAGGCCTTGCAGAAAGGTCTGTGCAACGCGTTCCCAGAGACTGGGAGGTTACAAACTCCTGGTCCAGGACAACGAGTTGCTGAGGCTTCGGCCAGTCAAAGAAGGAGCGGTGGGGAAGGTGGCCGTCTGACCGATGCGTTCAGACAATTCTTTAGTCCGCAGCCCCAAAGTATGATTGGTTCCAGCAACCATCGCCAGCGTCTGATAAACATGGTGCAGGAATATCTAGGGGCAAGGTCAGACTTGGACACCTTCCCCACCGAAAATCCTCTGGCTTACTGGGTCTTGAGGATGGATCACTGGCCAGAGCTTGCACAGTATGCAATTGAGCTACTGGCCTGTCCTGCATCCAGCGTTCTTTCGGAACGCACATTCAGTGCTGCTGGAGGATTTGTCACGGATCACAGGGTGCGCCTGTCCACCGACTCGGTTGATCGACTGACTTTCATCAAGATGAACCAGTCTTGGATCACCACCAGCTACCACACACCTGATGCTGATATAACAGACTAATTGATTTTAACATGTCACGTCCCTTCAAGACTGATGCTGATGCTGAGTGCCTGTGCTGTTATGTTGACTGGCTATCCTCCTCCTCCGAGTCCTCAATGATACGATTGATGATGATAGCTTGGAAGATCATTTTTGTTTATGGGTGCCGCCACCAGTGGCTAAGGCCCAATTTTTCAGCCCCTGTTTTACAGGGGCGTGTACTTACAATTTTTTTAGCAATAATTTGCCATAGGGCTCATTGCTGTGCTCCAAGTACAGTATCTGTGAGGGGTTGTAGTGTTGTGCCACCAGTGCCTAAGGCCCAATTTTTCAGCCCCTGTTTAACAGGGGCGTGTCATTACAATTTTTGAAGCAATACTTTGCAACAGGGCTCATTGCTGTGCTCCAAGTACAGTATCTGTGAGGGGTTGTAGTGTTGTGCCACCAGTGCCTAAGGCCCAATTTTTCAGCCCCTGTTCAACAGGGGCATGCAATTACAATTCTTGATGTAATAATTCACAGCAGGGCCCATTCCTGCACCCACCAAGAGTAAGTCTGAGGGCTTACAGTGTTGTGGCAACGCCACCACCACCACCACCACGAAAGGCCCAATTTTTCAGCCACTGTTCAAAAGGGGCATGTAATTACAATTCTTGATCTAATAATTCACAGCAGGGCCCATTCCTGCACCCACCAAGAGTAACTCTGAGGGCTTACAGTGTTGTGGCAACACCACCACCACCACCACGAAAAGCCCAATTTTTCAGCCCCTGTTCAACAGGGGCATGCAATTACAATTCTTGATCTAATAATTCACAGCAGGGCCCATTGCTGCACCCACCAAGAGTAACTGTCAGGGCTTACAGTGTTGTGGCACCAGCACCACCATCAAAGCCCCAATTTTTACTACCACTGTTCAACAATTATATGTAATTAAAATTCCTGATATAATAGTTGACAGCAGGGCGTTCCAGCACCAACCAAGAGTAACTTTGAGTGCTTACAGTGTTGTGCCAACACCAACAACTAAGGGGCCTATTTCTGCAGAGTATATACGGCAGGTCCCTACTTTCAAACATCCAACTTACAAACGACTCCTACTTGCAAACGAAAGAAGACAACAGGAAGTGAGAGGAAATCTACCCCTAGGAAGGAAAATTCTCTCCTGTAAGAATAAATATGGGAGAAAGGTGTCTCCTCTGTACTGATGCTTTATCAGCAATCCTTGTTTCAAGAAAAACACCACATTTCAAAAACAGTTGTCATTGGGACGGAAAGTGAGGTGAAATGTTCTGAACAGGGGCACAGACAGCAAAACAAATGTTACAGGGGTGATAACCCTTACCTATGTTTCCCAAAAAGTTTAAAAATAGATTTTTGGGCTGGAGCTACAGTTCAACAATGTACCTGTTCAAAATTACAAACACATTCTACATAAGAACAAACCTACAGTCCCTGTCTTGTATGCACCGCCTGTATACGGCTGTTCAGAGTATATAGGGCCTTTTTTATTTTATGTGCGGGGTTCCCCTTAATATCCATACAAGACCCAAAGGGGCTGGTAATGGGCTGGGGTAGGGGGGGGGTCATGGGGTAATTATGCCATTTTTCTTAAAGATTTTCATCCATATTACCGGGACCAGACATTACATTAAAGCCGCAAGAAGTTTTAAATGGCTTTTTTTTCCTTTAGAAGTGTCATTTTGTGCAGGGACAGTTCTAAACACGGGAAACACGTGGCACTTCACAGGCATACATTAGACACCCCCCAGGTACGATATTTAAAGGAATATTTGACTTTTTTTTTTCACTTTATGCATCATTAAAATGACTGCTCCCGAAAAACGACCGTTTTTAAAACTTCTTTTTGCATTGATACATGTCCCCTGGTGCAGAACCCGGGTTCCCAAACCCTTTTTAGGACAATAACATGCATAATAGTTGTTATAATTAGCACTTTAGAATTCGAACGTTCGCATCCATTGTATTTAATAGGGTTCTAATGTTCGTACGAACTTTCGGTCCGTTCGCGGGTTCTGGTGCGAACCGAACCCGGGGGTGTTCGGCTCATCACTAGTCTTCTTGCTCATCTCTCTGTTTTTGGCAGTGCTATATTCAGCAGTGGTGGCCCGTCCCTAATGGGTGCACGGGCGCCACCCCCCTAATCCATGCGACCGGCCCCTAATCTACATGTAGGGAATCGGACGCATGGATTTCAATGTTGTTTTTTGGAAGCACATAAATTAGAGCCTGAAGCTCTATTTGGCTTCAAAAAAGGGTGGGCTCTTGGCACAGAGCATCAGAAAGCGGGTCTTAAGACCCAATTGGCTGAGAGGAGATGCGACCATATTGGCCACCTGCGGAGGAAGCTGCTGAGGAAGAGGAGACGCAAGGGAAGCCACCGTGAAGCCGGTCAGGAGGAGGACTCGGGAAGGAGCCGAAGCTGCCCATGACTCAGATGGAATAAGTGCGGGGCTGGTGGGTGGACGAGCCAGTGAGCGATGGCGGTTGGGGTTTGACCGATCGACCAACCGACTAACCGACTGACCAACTGACGGAACAGTGATGAGCACTGATAGGTGGCACTGATGAACACTAATGGGCGGCACTGATGGGCACTGGCAGGCAACACTGGTGAGCACTAATAGGCAGGATTGATAGATGACACTGATGGGCACTGATTGACAGCAATTATGGGCACTGATTGGCAGCACTGGTGGGACTACACTGATAATCAGTGCCCTGATTATCAGTGCCAATGTCAATTTAACATAAGCCGGTTATCGGCTTTCCTTTTCTCGTCACAATGTCAGCATGAGGAAAGAAAAGCCGATAACCGGATTTTGGTTACATCCATCATGACATTAGTCCTTGGCTGATAGCTGATCACATGGTAAAGGGCCGCTGTGATTGGCCCTTAGCCTCGATCTGTGGTTAGTGGAGTTCAGGGGCACGTAGGCAGTGCGATCACGGGAGGATGTCCATGGACGCCCTCTCAGCAAACTAAGCTGGCACTGCAGCTGTCTTTTGGCTAAAGCACGGGCAGGAAGTACAGTATCTCACAATAAGTAAGTACACCCCTCACATTTTTGTAAATATTTTATTATATCTTTTCATGTGACAACACTGAAGAAATTACACTTTGCTACACTGTAAAGTAGTGAGTGTACAGCTTGTATAACAGTGTAAATTTGCTGTCCCCTCAAAATAACTCAACACACAGCCATTAATGTCTAAACCGCTGGCAACAAAATTAAGTATACCCATAAGTGAAAATGGCCAAATTGGGCCCAATTAGCCATTTTCCCTCCCCGGTGTCATGTGACTCGTTAGTGTTACAAGGTCTCAGGTGTGAATGGGAAGCAGGTGTGTTAAATTTGGTGTTATCGCTCTCACTCTCTCATACTGGTCACTGGAAGTTCAACATGGCACCTCATGGCAAAGAACTCTCTGAGGATCTGAAAAAAAGAATTGTTGCTCTACATAAAGGTGGCCCAGGCTATAAGAAGACTGCCAAGACCCTGAAACTGAGCTGCAGCACGGTGGGCCAAGACCATACAGCGGTTTCACAGGACAGGTTCCACTCAGAACAGGCCTTGCCATGGTAGACCTAAGAAGTTGAGTTCACGTGATCAGCGTCATATCCAGAGGTTGTCTTTGGGAAATAGATGTATAAGTGCTGCCAGCATTGCTGCAGAGGTTGAAGGGGTGGGGGGTCAGCCTGTCAGTGCTCAGACCATACGCCACACACTGCATCAAATTGGTCTGCATGGCTGTCGTCCCAGAAGGAAGCCTCTTCTAAAGATGATGCACAAGAAAGACTGCAAACATTTTGCTGAAGACAAGCAGACTAAGGACATGGATTACTGGAACCATGTCCTGTGGTCCAATGAGACCAAGATAAACCTATTTGGTTCAGATGGTGTCAAGTGTGTGTGGCGGCAACCAGGTGAGGAATACAAAGACAAGTGTGTCTTGCCTTCAGTCAAGCATGGTGGTGGGAGTGTCATAGTCTGTAACTGCATGAGTGCTGCCGGCACTGGAGAGCTACAGTTCATTGAGGGAACCATGAATGCCAACATGTACTGTGACATACTGAAGCAGAGCATGATCCCCTCCCTTCAGAGACTGGGCCGCAGGGCAGTATTCCAACATAACGACCCCAAACACACCTCCAAGGACGACCAATGCCTTGCTAAAGAAGCTGACGGTAAAGGTGATGGACTGGCCAAGCATGTCTCCAGACCTAAACCCTATTGAGCATCTGTGGGGCATCCTCAAATAGAAGGTGGAGGAGCTCAAGGTCTATAACATCCACCAGCTCTGTGATGTCATCATAGAAGAGTGGAAGAGGACTCCAGTGGCAACCTGTGAAGCTCTGGTGAACTCCATGCCGAGGAGAGTTAAGGCAGTGCTGGAAAATAATGGTGGCCACACAAAATATTGACACTTTGGGCCAAATTTGGACATTTTCACTTAGGGGTGTACTCACTTTTGTTGCCAGCGGTTTAGACATTATTGGCTGTGTTGAGTTATTTTGAGGGGACAGCAAATTTACACTGTTATACAAGCTGTACACTCACTACTTTACATTGTAGCAAAGTGTAATTTCTTCAGTGTTGTCACATGAAAAGATATAATAAAATATTCACAAAAATGTGAGGGGTGTACTTACTTTTGTGAGAAATTGTAATTAAAAGCTTCAACAAGGCCGCCCAACGCTTTGCTAAACCTCAGTAAAAGCTGCTTCTATACAAGCTGAAGTCCCAAGGCCTTACAGCAGATGCAATCAATGTCAATATTCTCTTCTCTGTTTCCTGCCTTTTGTTTCTTAAATAAATGTAAAAAAAAAAATGACAAAAATGTACCAAATTTGGTGTCCTGTTGGTGCAGCAAAATTGTAATGAGTCGCTTATCTCCGATCTGCAGTTTATCAGAAACTTTAAAACAATCAGTTTTCTAGTTGAACTGACTCTTTAGT
This sequence comes from Rana muscosa, assembly GCA_029206835.1. Classification (NCBI taxonomy): domain Eukaryota; kingdom Metazoa; phylum Chordata; class Amphibia; order Anura; family Ranidae; genus Rana; species Rana muscosa. The sequence continues at coordinate 234,729,816 of CM055123.1, read as the reverse complement.
GCAGATACAGTGTAACAGAGCGGGTTATCTGAAATGCGGCTCCCTTGGAGCGCCAGGCGTAGGCTGCACCCCACCATGCATCAGCAGCAGAGAAATTAATAAATAAACAGAAGCAATGTGGTTACAGCTTGTCGTTGGCACAGAGATATTGCTCAAGTATCTGCTCTTACAGCTCAGTGCACAATCCACCCTCTCCCCCTCCTTCCTCCTGTCCTACAGAAAACAAGCACAATACATATGTATGAGCACATTAACACTGATAAGGAACCTCATAGAGTTTCTGCACTCCTCTGCTAGTCAGGAAACAGATATGGGAAGCAGAGATTTGTAAGTCATTGGGACTTCTCTCTACTGCAAAGAAAAGCAGACATCTGCCTGACTATCTGCTTAAAGTCAACCACCACTGATTTCCAGGGTCCTGGACAGCCTCATCTGGTCAGCTTTGTCCTTGGAAATACACTATATTGTCAAATGTATTGGGACGCCTGCCTTTACACACACATGAACTTCAATGGCATCCCAGTCTTAGTCCGTAGGGTTCAATATTGAGTTGGCCCACCCTATGCAGCTATAACAGCTTCAACTCTTCTGGGAAGGCTGTCCACAAGGTGTGTCTATGGGAATGTTTGACCATTCTTCCCGAAGTGTATTTGTGAGGTCAGGCACTGATGTTGAAAGAGAAGGCCTGGCTCGCAGTCTCAGTTCTAATTCATCACAAAGGTGTTCTATCGGGTTGAGGTCAGGACTCTGTGCAGGCCAGTCAAGTTCCTCCACCCCAAACTCGCTCATCCATGTCTTTATGGACCTTGCTTTGCGCACTGGTGCGCAGTCATGTTGGAACAGGAAGGGGCCATCTACAAACTGTTCCCACAAAGTTAAGAGAATGAAATTGTCCATAATGTCTTGGTATGCTGACACCTTAATGCCACGTACACACAATCGGAATTTCGGACAAGTAAACAGTGTTTTTTTTCCAACGGAATGTTGGCTCAAACTTGTGTTGCATACACACGGTCACACAAATCTTGTCTGAAATTCCGATGGTCAAGAACGCGGCGACGTACAACACGTTCGACGAGCCGAGATCAATGAAGTTCAATAGGCAGTTTGGCTCTTCTGCTTGATTCTGAGCATGCGTGTTTTTTTTGCGTGTCGGAATTGCAAACAGACGAGCGGAATTTCCGACGAGAACTTTTTCCATTGGAAAAATAGAGAACCAGATTTCGATCTTTTGCTGGCAGAAATTCTGACAGAAAATGTTGGATGGAGCATACACACAGTTGGAATATCCGACCAAAAGCTCCCATCACACTTTTTTTGACGGAAATTCTGACCGTGTGTATGCAGCATAAGAGTTCCCTTTACTGGAACTAAGGGGCCAAGCCCAACCCCTGAAAAACAACCCCCCACCATAATCCCCCCTCCACCAGATGATTTGGACCAGTGCACAATGCAAGGTTCATAAAGACAATATATCGTGTAGCGATACCCCAAAACTAAGGGAGCCGCTGGTTTGCTTTTGGGCCCTGTATACGGCACAGCCAACCCCCGGCAATCTACTCAACCCTTCTCTGGCACAGCTAGTCTAGGGGTGGTGTTTTTGTATAGCTCTATACCAGTTCATGTACAATCCCCCAATACTTATCTAGCAGTGATAAGATAGATTAATGGACTCCAATACTGGGTTAGTTAATTGTAAAAGAGGTTTACCTGTGAATAAAGAAATTAACGATCAATATCACATATAACACATGTATGCAGAGCCATGCAGTAATACTAACACTGGTTAACTATAGTGCACAAACAGTTCTATCTCACACTAACATTTAGCTAAAGTCCCGTTAGCAATATGGCGCCCAGCAATACTATCAACTCCCAGTCAGGCCTGACTCAGTTACAGCTCAGTCTTTTAGGCAAGGAATCTTCGCATGCAAGATGATCGGTGGTGCACATACAGGAACAATATTTGTAATCCAATAATGGCCTGAGGCAATGTAAGCAACTCCCCGGAGACTATGTAACTCAGTCCCACAACTAGTCTCCTGACAGGAAAAAGGATAATATAACCCGATGGGCCAAGGCAGTCTATAGGCCTAATAAAGTACTCGGTTATAGTTGTGAGCAGGTGCTCTCTCACCCCTCCGGACTCGATCCCAGTCCGGGACTCCCACCGCTGTGTCCACACACACACAGGATCTGCCACCGTCTGATCTCCGGTTCACTGACATTTCTGAAGCAGGTAGATGTCTGCAGCCGCACAGGCTCCGCAGCAGAGTGGAAGGCTCTCTGGAAGTGCGCAAGGCCCAGGCCTCGGGCCTTGCACTCGCAGCAGGTCCACACAGGAAGTCCTCTTGCCAGCCGCGCGGTGTCCAAAGAGGCCGGGCTTAGCCTCGCCCTCCCCTTTTATACCCCACCTATGAGTCTCTGCGGCAGCCCAATGCACCCTGGGTGCCAAACAGGGTTATGGGTAACGTAGTCCATGGGGCCTCAACAGGGACCCCGCTACAATTGTATCTCAGAGTTTGTGTATTTATAGATTTTGCAATGGAGGTGATGGAGGGATAAAACTTCCCTTATGTTTTAATTCCTGTCTGTATCCTTTTGGAAAGTTTTTTCCAACTTCCTGTGATGTCACTGAGACAGGAAGCAAAGGGAATTTTTGCAATAGGGACACAGACAGCAGACAAATGTATTGACAGGAGCGCTATGTTTTTTTCAAAGCTGAATTGTCCTAAAAGCAAAAACCTTCCCTTGCAATATGACTAAATGCTTTACAGAGGTAAATGTTCTTTTATTTGTTTTTGTGCTCCCCTGGCAAACGGTGCTCCTCTCTGCTCCCAAGTCCTGCAGTGGACTATTTGTCAGCATCCTGGGCTGTGGGCCTTGCATTGGGCTTAAAGACGTCAGCGAACATTAGACATCTGATTTCACCTCCACTTTATCCAATCCTAGAAAGCCTAGTATTGAATGAAAACAATTCAAGGCTTTCTGTGAAAAGTCTCAATGTTTAGCAAGCGACCCCTTGTGGTTAATATGCAGAAGGGCAGTCACTCAAAACAGGACTCGTAAGATTGCTGCTATCGCTGCAGTAGCACCGACTACTACAGTAATTTACTTCTTTCATAGGGATCACTCAGAGACATGCATACTTACAGTACATTAGCCTAAGCTGGACCAATGTAATTATGCAACAAAATTCATACCTAAACTTTACTTTTAACAATGGCCTAGCTGATAATAACTGTCACTTTTAAAGTGTAAGTAAACCCCCTTATGCCCCGTACACACGATTGTTTTTAATGTAATTTTTTAAACCGACGTTTTTCTCCTCGTTTTTTTTCATGTTTCCTCTCAAGCCTGCCTTGCGTACACACCATCATTAAAAAAACCTATCAAGCAAAGCGCAGTGACGTTCAACACGTACGACGGCACTATAAAGGGGAAGTTCCGTTCGAATGGCGCCACCCTTCATGTTAGTAAAGTTTGTTGAGCGGCGATTCGTGCTTTTCAGTCCGTTACTGTGTAATGAATGTGCTATCTCCATTACGAATGCTAGTTTTACCAGAACGAGCGCTCCCGTCTCTTACTTGATTCTGAGCATGCGCGTTTTTTTTCACGTCGTTAAAGCATACACACTATCGTTTTTCACGTTGTTAAAAAAAACGACATGAAAAACGACGTGAAAAAAGAGAGCATGTCCGGAATTTTTAATGGCCGTTTTTCACGTCGTTAAAAATGCTCTGGAGCATACACACGATCATTTTTCAGGGCCATTTTTTAAAATGGCAGTTTTAACGGCATGAAAAACGATCGTGTGTACGGGGCATTATCGTTTTGAGCCAAGGAAGCTGCCATCTTTGCCTCTGTTTAATCTACAACTGCCATTATGCTGCACATGTGATCAGTCATGACACCAGCCATTGGATGGTTTGACAGTTTGGTTGAGAGCACAACCAATGGGAGTGTTACATTTCCGGCATATGCGCATGCGCCACTCGCATGTCGCTTTGTGAATGGGCGGCTTGCCTCCTGGGATACACACAGTTCCCAGAAGGCAGTGTGCCCCATTCACAAGAAGAGGAAGCAGAAGGAGACCCACCGCGGACGAGAAGAGGAACATTAGAGGCAGATAGGGGACTTCCGCATAGCAACAGGCATAGGGTGAGTATAAATCTCCTTTTTTTTTTTTTTTTTTTTTTTTAGGATTTTTAATGTTAACATTTTTTCAGGGTGGACCTCCGCTTTAAGTACATTTATCCTGGTATGTTAGCTTTGTGAATTTAATAAAATCCAAACTATATCTAAACATGCTCCCACCTACATTCTAAGACACATCTAACCATCCTGTAAAGGAAAAATATCTATACTTGCCTATTTTCCGGGATCTTCGGTCCGGTCATATGATTGGCTCCCAGCAGCAGCTTCAGTGTAGAGGAGGGACAGCCAACAATGGATGCCCTGTAGTAAGCCTATGAAGCCGTTGCTGGTGATCTCTCCTCTTCACTGAAGCCGGCCTCTGTAGTAATCATGTGACCGGACCGGAGTGCCCTCAGAATAGGTAAGTATACACATCTTTCCTTTACAGAGTAGTTAGAATTGTCTTAGAATAGGGGTTATGGGTGGGAGCAGGTATAAGTATAGTTAGGATTTGACTGGAATTCTACTTTTAAGCCTGGTTCACATTGATGCAAATTCTACATGGATTAGATCTGATCCGAAAGGCATAGATTTACATATCATCTGAAAAAAACATTGTTTGTTAAAAAAGTTGTTCGCATTCAAGCAGTGCAATTCTGATCCAGTTAAAAAATGGGTCCCATGCTAGTTCAGTGAGGATTCGGTGCAAATTTTATCTCCAGCTATGCCAAATCCCCTCAGAAATCCCATTTGCATTAGAGTCACACCTGTCACGACAGAAATCGCACTGTGAAATCGCATCATATTTACACTGCATCAGTGTGAACCAAGGCTAAATTTTAAATTTAGGCTTATGTATTACCATGCTCTGCGCTAATCCTATACAAGCTAATGCCCATGTGCATAAGGACTTACAGTAGATATTATCTATGTCCATACGCTCCACTCTGCTTCCTGCCCTTTGTTTCTTAATTCAATAAAAAAAAAAAAAATGCAATGCGTGGAATGCGTGTGTAGCACCTTCTGGTGTGTGCTACTAGTATGAGAGTAGGCAAACTTTACCCTGACTCATGATTAATCCTGTGAGTCTATATTGGGGTCAGGGTTATTAAAGTTCAGGGCAGCATGACTCATACAGACAGCTCTCTGGTGCCTCCTCCTGGATCTAGAATATTGGAGAATGTTCTGGAAACTAGAGGGTGGAGGCTAGGAGGGGCTGCTCTGCATATTTAGGGGCCCTTAGCCAATCCCCAGGAGGTGGGCCTGGCAGGGGACTAAGCGAGCCCTTAAATAGATGTGAGTCATGTTGGGAAGGGAGTTGGGTGGAAGATTAAGATGTAGTGCTGAGGAAGCTGTTGGTGGCCCTTGAGGTGAACCCCCTAGTCTGGGGGCAGGGCCGTCGGAACAGGACAGGCAAAACAAGCAATTGCCTGGGGCCCCAGCTGGCCTGGGGCCCCAGCCTAGGATGCCTGCCTGCTGCCTGTCACTGTCCTGGATTTCCAATGCCGCCCTGGGTCGATCTAAATCAAATGCACGATCGATCTGACAGTGGCTGTGGACTCCCCTAGCCTAGCTAGCTGGCACTGTCTCTGCTGGTTGCTACGTGAAGCCCACTTGGCTTGTAGCAACCAGTGACGTCACTAGCAGAGCAGGAGAGAGGCAGAGTTGTGCCTATCACAGGCAGCGGAGGAAAGATCTTCTATATAGCTCCGCCTCCGAGTCCACCCTCCTCCTCCTCCCGCTCTGTCCTCGAGGCACACTGTCCAGCCACTCAGGCAGCGGCATGCTGCTGTGCTGAAGTCTGAAGAACACAGAAAGACGTGACAGAGTGAGACAGATTTCAGCCAGATGTAGAAAGCAGGCAAGTAAGCATTGCTCACTCACCATTGTCAGCACAGCACTGACCAACACATCATAAGGGGTGGGCACTGCACTGGGCAGGACTGGACTGGAGCAGTTGTCAGCTCTGAGGGGTTCATGCTGGGACCTGTAGTTCTTCACTTTTGGAGGGGGTCACATGATTTCCAGTCCCAGCATGAACCCTCCCTGCCCTGCCAGGATAGGACACACAAACACATCCTAGCAGAGCAGGGAGGGTTCATTGTGGGACTTGAAATCATGTGACCCCCCCCCAAAAGTGAAGAACTACAGGTCCCAGCTGAACCCCTCAGAGCTGACTCCTGCTCCAGTCCTGCCCAGTGACCACCCTTATGTGGGCACTGGGCAGGACTGAAGCAGTAGTCAGCTCTGAGGGGTTCATGCTGGGACCTGTAGTTCCTCACTTTTGGGGGGGGTCACATGATTTCCAGTCCCAGCATGAACCCTCCCTGCCCTGCTAGGATGTGTTTGTGTGTCATCTCCTGCCAGGATAAACTGTATCGCTATTCTGTGGTTCCTGTAGGCTTTGCGGGGGGGGGGGGCCCTCCAAGTCCATTTTGCTTGGGGCCCCCAAATTCCTTCAAACGGCCCTGTCTGGGGGGGTGCTCTGGCTCAGGCTGGGGCTCAGGTGCTAGCCTGAAAGAATCCTACCACAGGAGAATTTGGAAGGAGTCTTTTTTGAAAGGCAGCGGGAGCAAGGAGGACAGTTTGTGTACATGGTGCAGGGACTTACAAGGGGTGAAAAGGCAGCCAGGTGGGCTGGCATTTCTTGCAGAAGTAGAGCTGGGACCAGTGAGTTGGAATTGCTCCAGGATGCAGTTCACAACACATGTGCTACGTTTCTAAAAGGCCTGAGAGTTCCTAGCCTGTAAGGGACTGTTGCTAATCTAACAAAGACTGTTGGTTTCTAAACGTCAAGTGGAGCTGTGCAGAGGATCAAGTTATGCAGGAGGATCAAGTGGAGCTGTGCAGAGGATCAAGTTATGCAGGAGCAGTGGCGGCCCGTCCATAGGGGGCGCCCGGGCACCGCCCCCCCCCCCCCTCCTGTGGCCACCAAAAAAAAAAAAAAAAAACGGGCCCTTTAAGAGTTTTTTTTTTTGATGTCTTTTTTTTTTTCTCTTTTTCGCTTTTGCGCCCGGCCGTCACTCACAACAATACATAGGTTCATGCATTGCATGAACCTATGTATTGCTGCCGCTCACTATTCAGATGGCCGGCCCCTTGAGCGCCGGCCATCTGAATGACAGCGTCTGATTGGCCTTTAGAAGTGCCTATCAGAGCCAGCAGGCTCTGATAGGCTTCCCGACTACAGCCTGAGGGCTGTAATCGGCTTCTAAATACCTAATGAGAGGACGCACAGGGGTGCGTTCCCTGGCCAATCAGGTTCACCGGGTCTGGTTACCGGTAACCTGATTGGCTAAAGTGACATCGAGGGCGGGAGAAGACATCGAGGACGGAAGAAGGACGGCGCTGACTCGAGGAAGGTAAGTGCAGGGCTGGGGGGGGGGGAGCAAGCTGGCTGTATTTGGGGGAGAAACTGGCTGCATTTGGGGGAGAAACTGGCTGTATTATGGGGGAGAAACTGGCTGTATTATGGGGGAGAAACTGGCTGCATTTGGGGGAGAAACTGGCTGTATTATGGGGGAGAAACTGGCTGCATTTGGGGGTGAAACTGGCTGCATTTGGGGGTGAAACTGGCTGTATTATGGGGGAGAAACTGGCTGCATTTGGGGGAGAAAGTGGCTGTATTATGAGGACAAACTGGCTGCATTATGGGGGAGAAACTGGCTGCATTTGGGGGAGAAACTGGCTGTATTATGAGGATAAACTGGTTGCATTATGGGGGATAAACTGGTTGCATTATGGGGGAGAAACTGGCTGCATTTGGGGGAGAAACTGGCTGCATTTGGGGGAGAAACTGGCTGCATTTGGGGGAGAAACTGGCTGTATATGGGGGAGAAACTGGCTGTATTATGGGGGAGAAACTGGCTGTATATTGGGGACAAACTGGCTGTATATTGGGGGGAAACTGGCTGCATTTGGGGGAGAAACTGGCTGTATATGGGGAAGAAACTGGCTGCATATGGGGGAGAAACTGGCTGCATATGGGGGAGAAACTGGCTGCATATGGGGGAGAAACTGGCTGTATTGTGGGGGAGAAACTGGCTGTATTATGGGGGAGAAACTGGCTGTATATTGGGGACAAACGGGCTGCATTTGGGGACAAACGGGCTGCATTTGGGGACAAACGGGCTGCATTTGGGGACAAACTGGCTGCATTTGGGGACAAACTGGCTGTATTTGGGGGAAACTGGCTGCATTTGGGGACAAACTTGCTGTATTTGGGGGGGGACCTGTCTGTATTTGGGGACAAACTGGCTGTATTTGTGGGGGCAAACTGGTGGCATTTGGGCACAGTGGCTGTGTTTAATGGGCACAGTGGCGGCACTTGATGATTTTTTTTTTTCAGTTTGTTTGCGCCCCCTAAAAATTTTGAGCACCAGCCGCCACTGTGCAGGAGGATCAAGTGGAGCTGTGCAGAGGATCAAGTTATGCAGGAGGATCAAGTGGAGCTGTATATAGGGAGGAAGTTGTTCCTGGGTTTTTGTGTTACTGTCAAGTTGGGCATAATTCCTATCACCATCCAAGTTATCCCCACAATAAAACAACAAAAACAAAGCTAAAGGACTGTTTTCTGTGTCTGGATGTCAGTTGAAGATGCTATGTACCTGGCCGTTCAGCAGTGGGGAACCCTGGCACTTGCAGCCCCTATGGGGGTAGTGCTACACATGTAATCTTTGTTGCCAGGCCTTGCAGCAACAATAGTGTGTTACCACAATGCAGTGTAATTGGGCCATGTCAAGTAAAACAAAACTCCAATTTTTGGGTTTTAAATAAAATAGGAATGGTTGGAGCCTCTGTTTCTGCCTGTGGTCCTTGTGCAGACTTCCGAAAGCCCTGAGACTGCTGCTAGGCACCGCCATCCTGGATGTAACGTCAGCAAACCGGGCAAACTCAGAGCTGTCACTCAAGTGACACTCTATAGCAACTTTTATCAACCTTTTTACCCAGAAGGAACCCTTGAAATATTTGTAGGTCTTGGGAACCCCTGCTAAAGTTAATTTATGGGGGTCAATGGAAATAGTGCCCCATACATTAATGATGTGAGATGTTTGCTTCCTTTACAGTGATGGTCACACTCTTAAACCTCATACACACGATCAGACTTCCATCGGACAAATTTGTGGATTTTTGTCCTAAGGGCGTTCGCCATGAACTTGTTCTGCATACAGACGGCAGAACTTTTTCATCCAACATTCACGAAAACCAAGTGGTTTTTCAGCTCTTTAACGCCACCCTTTAGGCAACTTCTGCTAATGTCTGATGGTTAGCATTGGTTCAGAGCCTGTGTGTTTGTACTTTGGATTTTAGTCCGACGAATTTGGGTACACACGATCGGATAATCAGACGGAACACATTTGTTGTCGAAAAATTCGAGAGCATGCACAGCCAACATTTGTTGTCGGAAATTTAGACAACAATTGTCCGATGGAGCATACAGACGGACGGATTATCCGACAAAACACGTCCATCGGACAATTGTCGTTGGAATATCCGATCGTGTGTACGGGCCTTGACAGACAGCTAAAAAGATCATTGCTATCATGTCACTGGCTCTGCCAAGTGGGTTTGGGTCCAAAACTATGCAGACACCTTAAGATGGGAGGTTAATAAACCACAGGTCAAGGAAACCCCTAGCTACATCTGGAGGAACCCAAGTTGAAAATGGCTGCTCTATAGGATTCCCATTCACTCGATCTCCAGCTGCTATATAGAATGGAGTCGTGGGGGAATGGCAGAGTAGCTGGACCAGAAAAGACAGCAATTAGACAATCCCAAAGGAGGAGAGGGCTATGATGTGCATGAAGGGAGGGGCTGTGCTAGGGAATTGACTCTAACTGGAGTTGTCAAATTTTCAAGCTATTTCAAAGTCACATAAATAAATAATTTGATTTTCTGCAGTTTTATGAGAATTTTTGGTGATAAGGTCTCTTTAACCGCAACAGTCCCTAATCATGACGGACATTCTAGTTTTGTGTGGAGTGATTTGTTCACAGTCTGTACGGTTCTTTTAAATCCTAAAGAAAACTCTATTGCTGAACATTTTACAACCTGATTTTTGCAGAATATATTTTAAAAAATAATTACCAGATGTAAAAAGTCCCATAATCCCCTCATTTAGAGATTTGTGCACATATATTGCCTTCTAATCTACCCGTTCCATAGATCTCCGTCTTGTACTGATTGCTAATGCACGGTGATTACAAGTCATCTAGGATTTTGCATATACAGCAATAGTGCTGACCTGGTTTTCACGCTGACTGCTATCTGTCATAATAACGCTTTCATGGCCAATTCCGGCAAAGGCTTTAGAATGGACCTATCAGAATAATCTGTGCTTCACAGATGTTAACAGGTCTCATGCAAGCATTGCCAGACAGCATTCCTAATTGGAGTAAATAAAACAAATTGCCCCTACCAGAAATAAATATCTGCTTCCAAGCTCCCGCATTTCATACAAAGCCTAGGCAAACATCACATGGTGGTTGACTTCCATACACACTAACCCTTTCACTGCCAGAGCTGTTTTTGTTTACTTGTTTAAAAAAATCATTATAGGCCTGAAGATTACATAAAACCCCCAAAATATTATATATATTCTGAAAGTAGACACGCTAGGGAATAAAATAATTGTAGTTAAAATTTAGTATGTCACATGATATTAGCGCAACAGTTTAGCCAACACAACATTGCAGTTAAAAGTACACTAATGTTAATATTAGGGGACACAAATGCAACATATTACCAAATTTTGGGGTAAATTATAAAAGGTGAAGTTGTGCCAAATAGATAGATATTCAACAGGTCAAACCTCAAAACTGTGCGCACTCGTGAAATGGCAACAAACTTTGGTACCATACAGGTGATACTCAAAAAATTAGAATATCGTGCAAAAGTTCATTTATTTCACTAATGCAACTTAAAAGGTGAAACTAATATATGAGATGGACTCATTACATGCAAAGCAAGATAGTTCAAGCCGTGATTTGTCATAATTGCGATGATTATGGCTTACAGCTCATGAAAACCCCAAATCCACAATCTCAGAAAATTTGAATATTGTGAAAAGGTGCAATATTCTAGGCTCACAGTGTCCCACTCTAATCAGCTAATTAAGCCATAACACGTGCAAAGGGTTCCTGAGCCTTTAAATGGTCTCTCAGTCTGGGTTAGTAGGAATCACAATCATGGGAAAGACTGCTGACCTGACAGTTATGCAGAACACCATCATTGACACCCTCCATAAGGAGGGAAAGCCTCAAAAGGTAATTGCAAAAGAAGTTGGATGTTCCCCAAAGTGCTGTATCAAAGCACATTATTAGAAAGTTATGTGGAAGGGAAAAGTGTGGAAGAAAAAGGTGCACAAGCAGCAGGGATGACCGCAGCCTGGAGAGGATTGTCAGGAAAAGGCCATTCAAAAGTGTTGGGGACTTTTACAAGGAGTGAACTGAGGCTGGAGTCAGCGCATCAAGAGCCACCACACACAGACGGATCCTGGACATGGGCTTCAAATGTCGTATTTCTCTTGTCAAGCCACTCCTGAACAACAAACAACGTCAGAAGCGTCTAACCTGGGCTAAAGAAAAACAGACCTGATTTGTTGCTCAGTGGTCCAAAGTCCTCTTTTCTGATGAGAGCAAATTTTGCATCTCATTTGGAAACCAAGGACCCAGAGTATGGAGGAAGAATGGAGAGGCACACACTGCAAGATGCTTGAAGTCCAGTGTGAAGTTTCCACAGTCTGTGTTGATTTTGGGAGCCATGTCATCTGCTGGTGTTGGTCCACTGTGCTACATTAAGTCCAGGGTCAACGCATCCGTCTACCAGGAGATTTTGGAGCGCTTCATGCTTCCTTCCGCAGACGAGCTCTATGGGGATGCTGACTTCATTTTCCAGCAGGACTTGGCACCTGCCCACACTGCCAAAAGCATCAATACCTGGTTCAATGACCGTGGGATTACTGTGCTTGATTGGCCAGCAAACTCGCCTGACCTGAACCCCATAGAGACTCTATGGGGCATTGCCAAGAGAAAGATAAGAGACATGAGACCGAACAATGCAGAAGAGCCGAAGGCCACTATTGAAGCATCCTGGTCTTCCATAACACCTCAGCAGTGCCACAGGCTGATAGCTTCCATGCCGCGCCGCATTGAGGCAGTAATTGCTGCAAAAGGAGCCCAAACCAAGTACTGAATACATATGCATGCTTATACTTTTCAGAGGTCCGATATTGTTCTATGTACAATCCTTGTTTTATTGATTGCATGTAATATAATTTTCTGAGATTGTGGATTTGGGGTTTTCATGAGCTGTAAGCCATAATCATCACAATTATGACAAATCACGGCTTGAACTATCTTGCTTTGCATGTAATGAGTCTATCTCATATATTAGTTTCACCTTTTAAGTTGCATTAGTGAAATAAATGAACTTTTGCATGATATTCAAATTTTTTGAGTATGGCCTGTATATTTTTCATAGGCAACACTTTAAAAGACCCTACAGGTCATCACTTTAGAGTTACCCATGAATAATTGGCCTAGAATTATTGCCCTCACTCCAGCAAGCACGGCAATATATAACATGTGCAGTGCAATCAATGTTTTTATGCATAGGAGGGGAAGGCTCAAACATTTTGGGGGAAGATTTTAGGTGCTTGGGTGGAACTTAAATTCTTTACACTTTTTAATTTTGTATTTAATTTTTTTTTTAATAATTGCTAAACTTTTTTCATCACATGTAAAAAAAAAATATGGTAACAGGTTCTCTTTAATGAGACGTCAGGGTTATAAAAGATACCTGATGTCTCACCTGTCCTCCAATGAATTCAATAGAGTTCAGATAATGTTCCATAGGCTCCTGCTAGGGGGTGATTTTCAAAGTGATTTAACAAACATGTTATACTTACCTGCTCTGTGCAGTGGTATTTCACAGAGTGGCCTCGAACCTGCCCGTCTGGGATCCCCCACCTGTGCTATCCACTGATCGTCTTCTCCATGTGCCCCCATAGCAACCTCCTTGCTATAGGAGCACTCATGCAGGTGCATTCCCAAGTCGCGTTGTGTGTGTTTATAGACACACACAGGGTGGCTTGGCCCCACCGCCTGCTTCTATCTCACAGGATTTTACTGACAGCAGCAGGAGCCAATGGTTTCCATTTGTGGGCAGATTGAAACAGTTAGTTTGGTGCTATCCCAGCTGGGAGGTCAAGAGGTAACTCCATGCCTGGATTCTTGGTCTCTTTGGCGTGTTCTTCTCTCGTTCTGGCCCACTTATCTTGTGACATTTAAATTGGGTCAGCGGTCAGCGTGCAAAGGAGTGGGAGTTTAGACTTCTTTTAGATAGAGAGGCGAGCGAGTCCAGAGAGCCTCAGCGCATATGTGGGTTGTAAGACCTGTAAGGGATTGAGACAGAAGACAAGACGCGGACCGGCAGAAGAATGTCATGTATTACTGCCGTGTTGTCCACATGTAGAGACTCCTAACTTGGAGATCGCACTGAAGACACTAGCACTGGAGTATGCCTCCGATGGACTTGCACTTGCACGAGAGAGCCTGTGAAAGCCTACGATTACTGGACTACATTTTTGCAGGTATGTCAGGGCAGCACACAAGCTGCCTGTAGTTGAGCAATTAGTAAGTGAGTAATTCCTTACCTGTTGGACTATGAAATGTCTATTATGCACTTTTTCTAAGTAAAGTATTAAAACATTGTCCATTGTCTAAACTTACTAAGGAGGTGTATTGCAAGTAACTGGCACACACATAGTTAACAAGTGGGTCACCTAGAGTAACAGAAGTTTAGCAAGCAGCCCGTCGATGGAGTGTACCTGTTATAAGTGGCTGGGCCTCTAGCAGCAAGGTAGACATTGTCGGCACTCCATGCCAGCAGTCTGTCTTCCATAACAATGGAAGCGGATTGCACCTCAGCGGTTCCCCTGTTCTGTACAAAAGTACGGTGGTTTAAGATTTAGGTTAATGTGTGAAGCCTGCTCAGAGTACACGACGGGGCCCGTCTGGGGATTAGTAGTGGAAACGCTCGACAGGTGGATGTGAACAATGGCTCAGCGTGTCCCTCCAAAATGCAAGTTACTGTGAAGGTGTACATTGTCATGGGGAACTGAGAGTTAACTTGAGAACATTGCAGGACCAATGTACATGGTGAGCGTTTATCTCTAAGAGTGGAGGCCCGCCTTAAGGTAAAGTATTCCGCCATGACAACCTCAGCCTTGCCCCAGGGCATTGATGAATATGACACAAAACAGAGGTGCCCCATGTGTGTGTGTAAAATGACCCTATAACGATGTGCCTAACATAGCCTAGAAGAACCCATCCCGGGGGTAGGCCTCCTGTGTGAACCTCTCTTGGAGCCCAACGAGATAATAGGAAATATGGAGGATGTGACAAACAACCACCACCCTGCCCAACCCCTTATACACTGCTCTCACTGATGTCCATGAATGCAGTAATGCCTTGTACACACAATTGGATTTTCCATCGGGATAAACTCCGACTGATTTTTCCGACAGAATTCCATTCAAGCTGTCTTGCATACACACTGTCACACCAAGTTCCGACCGTCAAGAAGGTGGTGACGTACAACACTACGACGAGCCAAGAAAAATGAAGTTCAATGCTTCCGAGCATGCGTCGACTTGATTCTGAGCATGCGTGTTTTTTTTCTCCATCGGAGTTCCATACAGACGAACTGAATTTCCGACAGAAATTCCGTCTGACTTTTTTCATCGGAAATTCCGATCGTGTGTACAAGGCATAAGAGATCAGAATGGGGCTTCTGGCGGGGACAGCGCTGGATTAAGTGTAAGTAAGTGTTTAGGGAGGGGGGCAGGCACGGACATTGGAAGTTTTTTACTTTAATGCATTACGGAAAAAAACTACAGTGCTCATCAGTGCCACTACAATGCTCATCAGTGCACATCAGTGCCCATCAGTGTATATCAGTAAGTGCATATCAGTGCTCGTCAGTGACCTACAGTGCCATCATTGCCCTACAGTGCACATTAGTGCTCTACAGTGTCATCAGTGAGTGCTCATTAGTGCCACTAAAGTGCTCATTAGTGCCACTACAGTGCCCTATTAGTGCTCATCGGTGCCACTACAGTGCCCTATTAGTGGTCATCAGTGACCAATAGAGCACACCAGTGCCCATTAGTGAGTGCTCACCAGTGCCACCCTATCAGTTGATCCTCATTAGCACCCATCAGTGCCGTAAAAATATGTAAAATAATTCATAAATAAATGCGTTTTCATTTTCTTTCCACATTTTCCAAAAACTTGTGGAAAAAAATGACATGTTCAAAAGACACATTATGCCTCATAGAATATACGCTGGGGTGTTTGCTTTCCAAATTGGGGTCATTTTTTAGGCATTTGCATTGTCCTGGTGCTCCAGGGCCTTCAAAACTGTAATAGGTAGTCAAGAAATAAGATGTGTAATTTATGTCCCTAAAACACCTGACAGTGCTCATTGCATGTTGGGCCTCTCTATGTGGCCAGGCTGTAAAAAAGTTTCACACATGTGATATTGCCATACTCAGAGGAGGAGTAGCAGAATGTGTTTTGGAGTGCAGTTGCAAGTATGCATATGCCATGTGAGAGAAAAAAAAACTGTTAATATGACAATTTTGTGAAAAAAATAAAAAATCTTAATTTTCTGGGGAAAAATTACAACTTCAAAAACTCATCAGGCCTCTTACTAAATACCTTGGAATATCTACCTTACAAAAATAGGTCATTTGGGGGGGGGGAATTTGTACTTTTCTGGCTTGTTAGTGTCTCAAGAAATAAGTTAGGCCGTCAGTACATCAGGTGTGATCAATTTTCAATGATTGGTACCATAGCTTGTGGACTCTATAATATACACTGATTTGGGTTACTTTTACCAAAGATCTGTAGCAGTATAAATATCGGTCAAAATTTATGAAGAAAAATTACTAATTTGCCAAATTTTTTAAATAGAAACAAAGAAAATAATTGTGTTTACTAAATATTCAGTCTTTTTTTATTTATAGTGAAAAAAAAAAAAACCCAGTGGTGATTAAATACCACCAAAAGAAAACTCTGTGGAAAAAAAGGACACCAATTTCATATGGGTACAGTGTTGCATGACTGAATAATTGTCATTCAAAGTGTGAGATTGCTGATAGCTGAAAATTGGCCAGGTTAGGAAGGGGGTGTAAGTGCTCAGTAGACAAGTGTTTAATGATAAAAGGTGTAACTTTTATGACAAATTAAACTGTTGCTGTATATTGTGACACATTAGGAATTTATTTGTTCAGGTTTGTAAAGCTACTGGCAGGTCTATTTTAAGTCTCTCATTGGCCCAGGGATGTTTACATTGCTCTGACCTTCCTATAGTTACATCTTATCTATCAGCTTATTAATACCTTTCTGTTCTTTGTTTTACACAGCTGACCTCTGGGGGGCGCCCACATTACTACGTGTCCTACAAGAGGGAACCATTTTCACAGATGAAATTGCCCAAGTATGCTCTGCCCAAGGTACTGTGATCACTGGAAAATTTCCATATTACTAAATGACATTCAATGCAATGCGTATTAACTGAATAGTTCACATTCCAAACAAGATTTTCCACTGTCATCAAAAAGCGTAAAACTTTCCAGCATTTACATGGCTGAACAAAATGGTTATTTAAAGCCTTTATGGGTTTTTTTTTTATTTATTTTTTATAGTGGATTCTGCTATTTGTTATACACTGTGAGGTTTCTCCCTACAGCTGCTTGTATTTTACAGTCCATTCATAAATGAAGGTGATGATGTCAATCTGGTGTCATGCCGCTTTAAGCAGCAGAGGGAATGCTGTGATTAAAGGAGAGGCCAGTCACATGACTTTGATAGGCCCAACTTGACCATGCTTAACTCCCAGGTTTTTTTTTTTTTTCATTCTTTCATTGTTCCACTAGCTTCTGAGTCCAAAAGCCATCAAAGCCATAGTGCCATGTACATCTGTACATCTGTAGAGCAGATCACTGTGTCCCATTGTCCATAGCTTTTTTTTGATTAGCAAGTTCACTTGGATTACATTTTTGGCCGTCTGGCAAATCTAAAATTGCTGGACCAAATCTGCTTTACGACTGATAAAAGTTTTTTTTTTAGTCCTGCCAATCTCTTTCAATATATGTCAATCCTTAATGTTAGTCTTTCACATCTAATCTCCTAATTTGGCCATACACATAGCATTTTGATAAAACATTTCCATTTTTTTTTCTTTTTGCAAAATTCTAGATAAAATTGAAGAATCAAATTGTAGAATCAAAGACATAAAATTATCTTTATATTGACCATAAAAAGATGAGATAAAAAATTGCCTTGAATTAACTAAAAAGGAAAAATATGCCCAGCAGATTTTAAAGCGGTTGCCATAGTTTTGATCCATTTTCTATTTGGTCTTTCAATAAACTGTATTGTTGTGTCTATTTAATATGCTCAGTTTTGTCTTCACAAATGACCGAATCTGGGAAATCTATTGAACTTGTGGGTGGTAGATTGCTTAGTTTCTGATGATTACGTGCAATTCTATTTTTGATTCCAGGTTGAGTGCAAAGGGTTATAAATGAATGAAAGCTACCCCACATACGACTGATCTAAAGCAAACCTTGCACTTCAGCAAGGTCCACTTATGCATTGTAACCCTCTTCCTGTAATGCAACATAAAAGTTCAGAAACAACTTGGGGATGGAAAAACTGTTAGAAAATAAAGTAATTTTTCCCGACTTTTATAGTGCGGAGCAAGCCCGGGCTGGGACAAAAAATAGGTGTGGGCATTTTAGACTGAGCAGCCTATTTTTTTTTTCTAAAATTACAAATAATGGCAACTACCAGTTTCTCTGTCTTTTAGTTATATTTAGCTTTCTTCAGTCACTATTGCGACAGACAGAGACCCATGGGTGTGCTGTTTCTACTTGCTTTTTGGCGGGACTGATGACGTCACACCTGTCTAGGGGTGGGTAGTTCTTTGCCTCTTCTGATTGATGGATGTTTATTTAAATATTCTGCATTGTTACTTTACACTTATCACATGCCTGATGAAGGGCTACCGTGTGACTCCGAAATGTTGCACTTTTTTGTTTGTGATGTGATCATGCTTCAATAAAAAACTTTTTGGACTTAACTTGAAGATCCGTGGTGTGCTGGCAAATATCTTCATAATAATGGGTGAGAGCCAGGGGCAGAATATATTAGATATAATCCCAAATTTTATGTTGTGGTTCTCACTCTCTAGAGCTCTCTGTCACATTGGCCAGCTCTTGTTAGGATATGCAGCCTGGTGGGCCCTATGGCCAGTCCAGGCCAGGTCCCATCCCACTGATCATAGAGGCAGACAAAGACCAGCACTGCTTTCTATGGCAAAAGGTTGTCTTTCCATGAAATTTTATTGAGGTCACTGACGCATAGGCTGAAGCTCCAAGGCAACGGTGCACCATAGGGGTTGTATCCCGGGGTGATGCTTCATGCATGTGTATCTATGATATGTCTACGGTGCCAGCACACTGCTCCATGTCTGTCCTAGGATATGCGGCCCGGGTCCACCGGGGAAAATCCCTGGTATCTTATGGCCAGTCTGGGCCTGGTGCAGTGGATGATGCCAACCTCCTGCCAACAAGATTCTTGAGAGTATCGAGTAACCCAAACCTCAAGAGAAGATGATGCATGCTGAAGGTGCTTCTTATGAGGTCTGAGCTACTCAACATTCTCCAAGATCTGCCTGGAAAGAGGATGACGTCAACCTCACCCAGGTGCTGTAGGAGGCATACGTAGAAAGGTAATGTAGCTTTTCCAACACAGTTTCTAGCTTTTCCAACACAGATTTTTGTTGTTTTTTATTTTTTTTTAATTTCCATCCGGCATTTGAGGAAGAGGGAGGAGGAGGCACATTGAATAAGTCTACATCATCACTGGGGTGAAAGGTCAACATTAATGGTCTGTGTTGGTGGACTATCAGCTTGCTTCTGAGATTATTCAAAATTCATTGACAGGTGCAGTTGATGTACTACTGACTTGAATTTGACCTGCTTCAAGCTGGCTTTGCATCCCCATAGACTTGTATGGGAAGCAACAAAAAAAAAGGCCAGTCAACACAGGCCCTTAGACACCTAAGCAATAATGCTATATTAAGTCATCTTTAAAGTGGAGCTTCACCCCTTTCCTCCCCACAGTCTTCTGGGACACGTCACAGGTCTCAGAAGACTTTGCACAGTGGGCACCCGGCTGTGAAGCCGCAAGCTGTCAAAGCCAGGAGCCCACAGCTAAGGTGCCAGGGACAGAAGACAGGAGGTGAAAACGGCTGGGGTGAGCACAGAGCTGGATCGTTGGACAGATGAGTGTCTGTTAATTAAAAGCTAGCAGCTACAGTTTTCTTTACACAGAAGACTGGAGCTTCTCTTTAACAATGGAGAAGTGCAAGTGGCTATACGTGAATTAAAGTTGTCCCAAGTATGGTGGGACTAATGCAGACCTTGCATGTAAGGAAGGTCCACTTATTAAGTGTAACGCCCCTTTCTGTAATACTGCGTAAAAGTGCAGAAACAACCATTGGATGGAAAAATTGGTAGATAATATATTCACTTTTCCCCGACTTCCAGTGCAGAGGGTGATACCAATCTCCTGCTGATGAGATCCCTGAGAATATTAAGCAGGCCAAACCTCAAGAGAAGATTCTATGTGCTGAAGATCTTCTTATGAGATCTGAGCTACTCAATGTTCTCCAAGATCTGCCTGGAAAGGGGATGATGTAAACCTTGCCCAGGTGTTGAGGAAGGAAGCCGTAGAAAGGTCTAGCTTTTCCAATACAGTTTTTTTTTGCACTTAGTGTTTCAGGAAGAGGGAGGAGGAGGCACATAGACTTTTTCAATCTTGTCACTGAAATGCAAGGTCAACTTTAATGGTCTGTGTTGACGTGCTTTGGGCTTGTGTTGATGATATTGGTTTGAGATTTTTCTGAGATCACTCAGAATTAATTGACAGGTGCACAGGTTGACCTACTTATGACTTGAATCTGACCTGCTTTAACACGGGCTTTGCATCACCATAGATTTGTATGGAAATGCAAAACCTTTTTGAAGACAAAAAAAAAAAGAAGCCCATCAACACATACTTTTAGTCACTTAAGCAATATTGCCATATTGAGTCATCTTTAATAACACCCTTATACTTTATCAGTGTAAAGTAATGACTTCCATTAATAACTTTAAAAATCAGTTCTTAAAAAGGCACCAAGGAAATATGGTCAGCAAAATTATAAGGCATCTGTTAAGAGCTTAAAACACTCTCCAACATTATTGCAAGCAAGTTTGCGAAATTGGTTGTTTGGCTAAGTACTGCATGTACTACATAAATTGTAATTTAAAGTGTAAAAAAAAAAAAAAGAAGAGAAGCCTGTAATTATTTTACCGTCAGCTACAGTACATCAGCAGGCTAGGTATCACAAGAGCAACACAGAGGCAATAGTTTAAGGGGATGTCTGTCCGCAGCGGGTATCCTAGTTTTGGGTGAATCACGCCACGTTCAATAAGCTTCTGTCTTCACGTAATTCTCAAGGACTCCAGAGGGGAGATCCAGGGGATGGCAACTTATCCAGCTTTATCCAGAGTGATGGTTTTATGATTTCCTGCTGCAGGCTGTGCAGGAATAAATATAGACGCCAGCAGTAGCAGGGTGACACCATTTCTGAGAAGAACACCAACAAGCAAGATGTGTTACAGCTAAGTGGAGGGGGACATGTGTGTACAAGATGTTAGCAGGTGAATAAAATGATCAAATCATCTAAACAAAGAAATATTTGTATTTATTTATTATGAGTACTTATATAGCACTGTCAATTGACGTAATGCTTTACATAAATACATGTATTGTATTGGATATTCACATCAGTCCCTGCCCTAAGGAGCAAATATACAAGCAAAAGTGAAAAAAAATGATATGCAAATATTAATACGTATATTTTGGTTGTAGCCTCTAGTGTCATGTTCCCACACCAATTGAAAGTCTCTAATGTGAAAAGCCATGCAACCAATAAATCAATAATCATACATACATACATAAAATGCATGAAATCAAAGCAAATTATAATACTCTTGTGTCCCATATATCTAAAAGTGTACCATCAGAATATATATAAACAAAATCAATATATAATTAATGTCTAAATATTCAACCCAAAAAAGTCCCAAAATGTCTTCTTCTGTGAATATCAGTAAATCATATTTTGTCGTGATGTCCTCGTCCATAAAAAGGCCATAAAGTTATGATTAATAGATCACCACCAGAAACATATGCTCAAGCACCTTGTCACCATGTTGATGATGTCAACCCTGGACTGTGGTTGTGGGAGGTCTGCAGATAGGGGGTTTATCAGAATCTCATCTAGCTTTTCAGATCAGATCCTGCCCCCCCCCATGTGAATGAGTAGGGGTACATTGTACCCCTACTCATTCACCCAAAAAAAGTATCAAAAAGAAACAAAAACATATACATATGTTTTTTATTTTTAATAAAGAAATTGTCAATGTCCCTCGATGTACTGTAGATTCATCGTCAATCATGATGCCTGTCGCACCGCCAGACCTTAAAAAAGAAAAAAAAACTCTGCCCGTGATAAAGGCTAACTGCTGACTGCCTGCTCTGCCGTTTGACAGTTCTTAAATAAGTAAGGGGCGGGGCCACCTGTCGATATCACCTTGCAGCACCGCCCCCACGTGACAAAACCAACCCAGCATGCTCCGATTGGTGACGTCACAGGGGCGTGGTGCCACCAGGTGGCTCTGCCCCTTACCTATTTAAGAACTGTCAGATGTCAGAGTAGGCAGATGGCAATTAGCCTTAATCGCGGGTGGAGCATTTTTTTTCGGGTCCGGCGGTGTGGCGGGCATCGTGATTGACAATGGATCTACATCGGGGGACATTGACTTTTGATTTTTCAAGTTCTGGTCCCATAGACTTTAATAGAGTTTGCAGTTTGGGTGCAAACTTTTTACATGTTCGGGAGTTCTGGTGTGACCCAAACCAAACTATTCCCCAGTGTTGCCATCTTGAACACAGGAGTCGGCCTTAGGCTTCCTGAGAAATCACAGCCGTCTCCCCACTGTGCAGGTGTAAACTTGTTAGTGCTCTGGTTCTGCAACCTCCCAGGGCATGTAACATGCCCCAGCAGGCTGTGGGAGGGAAAAGGGTAGAGCAAGGGGTGTCATCTCCACCTAGAATTGCAGAAGTGGGTCGATCACATCCTCCTTCTGAATGACAGTAACCAAGCAAGGAAGATCAGTGGAAAATTACCAAAAAAGACCAAAAATTCATTGGGAAGAAGGGACTCAAGAGTAGGCAGCAAGGGTATAATAGAAAATCTGGATAGAAATGCCAGAAACTCTTGAAGCAAGCCACAGCCCACCTTTTACTGTAATATCAATGTATGATGATGTTGTTTTCCATAGGTTCTCTAGTGATAGCACTTTAACTTTCAAAACTAAAATCGTGGGTTCCGTTATCACCAATGACACCATGTTTATAGAGTCTGTACATTCTTGGTTTTTGTGTGGGTTGCCATCTACATTACAGAGACACTTTGGTAGGTTAACTACCTTCCACTGAAAATTCTACTATTTTCTGCACATGTGCCAATGTGGTAGAGACATTAGACATTGTTTCTTGGGGCGTGGCCAAGACCGGCATGTGAGAAGATGTGTGTCTCACAGCTCCTCCACAGCACAGTCTACTGATCCTCTGCCAGCAGGGATTCGACGGCTCCAAATGGCTATCCCGCTGGCTACCAACCCAGTTACCCTCCCGGTCCACCCGCCGGCTCTCTGCACCCTCGGAAGGGCAAAGAAAAAGGACGATTTCACGGGGCCCGAAATCCAAGATGGTGCACGCCACGCAGCGCGGAGAAGTCCAAGGAGGGGACCAGCAAGTGGGCATCAAAGGCTCAGGGTAAGGACTACCCGAGGGACATGACTTACTATAAAGCTGGGGGGTCCCCAAGATCAGACCGAGGGGGGGCCGCAGAGCAGTCCCACATGGCAGCGCAGGCCTCACAGGAGCAGTCTGCTGGAGAGGTGGGGAGACCAGGCTGGTACAGTGGAGCAGTCTCTTCCCCTGCACACAGACACAGATACAGAGGACACTGAGCAACCGATCCTGGCTGAGATACTCGGGGCAGTGCACATTTGTACCGCTTCAGTGGATACCCTTAAAGAGCAGTTTGGGGGACTGAGAGAGGTTGTATCCATGCGGAGACAGGATTTACAAAAGATCCGTGAACGCACAACAGCGGTGGAAAGCCGGGTGAGTGAGGTTGAAGATAAGCTGTTCCCAGTTGCTCGGGGGGCCCATGTTGCACATCAGCTAGCCAGGGACACTAATTACAGAGCTGATGACATGGAAAACCGTTTAAGGCGGAACAACGTACGCATAGTGGGGTTGCCAGAGAAAACTGAGGGCCGGGACCCCACCACCTTTGTTGAAGGGTGGCTGTTGGATGTTTTCGGAAAGGAGGCCTTTTCCCCATTTTTTACGGTGGAGAGGGCTCACCGCACATCAGGCCGCCCACCACAGCCTGGCGCCCCCCCTAGGCCCATCCTTGCTCGTCTCCTACACTATAGGGACAGGGAGGCGGTGCTGAGACATGCCAGGGAGAAGGCCAATGTCCAGGTAAATGGAGTCCGGGTGTCCTTCTACCCGGACTGCTCTGCGGAGGTGCAGAGCCGCCGTGCCAAGTTCTCTGATGTAAAGAGCGCCTACGTAAATTACAACTACCTTACGCCATGTTATACCCCGCCAAGCTGAGAGTTACTGCCAATCGGCAAACCCACTTTTTTTAATCAGCCCAAGATGCTGCACTATGGCTGGATCGCAATGAACAGGCCTTACGTCACTGTGACAGAGAGGAGGAAGGTGATTAACATGATGGCTGTTGATACAAGGCACTACGCTGTATTCCTACTGCACCACCTGCACGTTCTTCTATGGAAAGCTCACCATGTGCTCATCTTTTACCCCCTTCTTTATTTTGTTCTGCTGGGAGACAATATATTTGTATGTGAACCTTGAGCTATCTTGTAAAGTTGCAAGAAAAATTTGATTTCTCTATGCGAGCTGTAGAACAAATGTGCCTTACTTGTTTTTGCTCCTTGTTTGAGCTATGTGGCCTGCTCTGTTGGCGGCCCAGACTTATGTTTTTTCAAGATCATCGTGCTGTTTTTTGTTTCCAGGCTACATACAAGGGCTCGTCCTGTTGACGGCCTGGTTCTTCATTTTTTTGAACTTACTGTACCTATACCGAGAGCTATGCCTACCTGCTGTTGCATTCTGGAACTGTGACTCTGCAATCCTGGATAGTGTTGAGCGAACCCGAACTGTAAAGTTTGGGTCCGTACCGAACTTTAGCTTTTTCCCGAACCCGAACCCGAACCCGGACTTTGCGCAAAAGTCCGGGTTCGGGTTCGGCAATCTAATTACGCAGTTAGAAATGCTTCAGGGGCCAGCCAATCACCTTTTGATTAGCTGGTGTGCCCTTAGAAGCCATCATAGCCATGCCTACTAATGGATGGCTGTGATTGGTCAGTGCAACATGTGACCCAGCTTCTATATAAGCTAGAGGCACACAGCACGCACGTCACTCTGCTTCAGAATAGATAGGGATAGGATCTTGTCTGCTGCTGCTGCTTTTAGGGAGAGATAGAAAAATACATGAGTTAGTCCTGATTCTGGAATCTGAGGGAAAAGATAGAGAGACAGTGTAGTGTAGGGCCAGGTTCCTGTTGGTGCTTTCAGGGAGAGAGATATATTATATAGGAATAGGAGTCCAGATTCAGAGATATAACTCAGCGATCTGCATAGGTTTACCTGTTTGTGTTGCAGTGCAGTCTTTTTACACTGCTATGAGCCCAGTGTCAGAGAAAATCTACCTTTTATCTGCAAGCTCAGTGCACCAGCACTGCATATATTACATTGAGAGATACACCATTTCCATACTGTGGGTGTATTCTGCTCTTTGAAAAAGATCCATTTAGGGGGAAAAAAAGGCACTTTATTGTGCTCTTTTCCAAAAGACCCATTAAGGGCAAAAAAAAATAAAAAAAAATCATTTTATTTTGCTCGTGCAAAAAAAGACCCGTTTAGGGCAAAAAAAAAAACATTTGCACTTTAATGTACGCTTGCAAAAAGACCCATTTAGGGCCACAAAAAATATTTTGCAGTGTGTTATACATATGTGGAGGCGTGTGAAATAAACCATTTCTATATATTTGTCTTCTACTGTGCTATACTAAAAAAACAAAATTTTTTTTTGAATAGCACTTTCTGCAGTTCTGTAGCTGTGCGATTCAGCGGTTACGTACTGTGGGTGTGTTGTGGTCTTCCAAAAAAACGCCATTTAGGGCCACAAAAAATATTTTGCAGTGTGTTATACATATGTGGAGGTGTGTGAAATAAACAATTTCTAAATAGTTTTCTTCTACTGTGCTATACTAAAAAAAAACATTTTTTTTGAATAGCATTTTCTGCAGTTCTGTAGCTGTGCGATTCAGCGGTTACGTACTGTGGGTGTGTTGTGGTCTTCCAAAAAACGCCATTTAGGGCCACAAAAAATATTTTGCAGTGTGTTATACATATGTGGAGGTGTGTGAAATAAACAATTTATATATAGTTTTCTTCTACTGTGCTATACTAAAAAAAAAAAAAAAATTCTGAATAGCATTTTCTGCAGTTCTGTAGCTGTGCGATTCAGCGGTTGCGTACTGTGGGTGTGTTGTGGTCTTCAAAAAAACGCCATTTAGGGACACAAAAAATATTTTGCAGTGTGTTATACTGTACATATGTGGAGGTGTGTGAAATAAACAATTTATATATAGTTTTCTTCTACTGTGCTATACTAAAAAAAAATCATTTTTTTTGAATAGCATTTTCTGCAGTTCTGTAGCTGTGCGATTCAGCGGTTACGTACTGTGGGTGTGTTCTGCTGGGTGGCCACCCTGCTGGACCCCCGTTACAAGGACAACGTACCGTCCTTAATTCCCTCACTGGAGCGGGATCATAAGATGCGCGAGTACAAGCGCACGCTGGTAGACGCGCTGCTGGTGGCATTCCCACCTGACAGCGGGCGTACGGTGGAAGCACAAGGCGAAGGCAGAGGAGGAGGAAGAGGTCGCCAACGCAGCCGGGGCACCGGCAGCACCTCAGAAGGCAGGGTTAGCATGGCTGAAATGTGGAAAAGCTTTGTCAGCACGCCACAACAACCAGCACCACCAGCTGAGATGGAACGTCTTAGCAGGAGGCAGCATTTCACCAACATGGTTGAGCAATATGTGTCCACAGGCCTACACGTACTGGATGACGGGTCTGCCCCCTTTAACTTCTGGGTCTCCAAATTGGGCACATGGCCTGAGCTTGCCCTTTATGCCTTGGAGGTGCTGGCCTGCCCTGCAGCCAGTGTATTATCTGAACGTGTATTTAGCACGGCAGGGGGCGTTATCACAGACAAGCGCAGCCGCCTGTCCAGAGCCAATGTGGACAAGCTCACGTTCATTAAAATGAACCAGGCATGGATCCCACAGGACTTGTCCGTACCTTCTGCAGAATAGACATGTATACCGGTGTTGTGACAAAAACTGTCCGGCCATCGGATTGTGTCCGGCCCGTACTGCGAAGGCACAGCGCTTGCGCAGTACAGAGGACAAGGAGATTCACAAAATCTCCGAAGATGAACGGCGCCTGCGCCGTGAGTGCAGGTTCAAGCCCCAACATCCAAGTGGACATACGGTAGCACATAGTAACAGGGCCCCTCACGGGCTCACTTCGATCGCCACGCTTCGGGCACGGCCTCACTTGGCTCGGCTTGATCCACGGATGGTGTGGCCTTCACCTGAACTCACCACGCAGGTGCCGTTCATCTTGGGAGATTTTCGAAATCCTCTTGTCCTACATACTGAGCAAGCGCAGTACAGGGTGGACACTATTCGACGGGGGAAAGAATTCGACACATCACTGGCCTTACCCAGCCATTGTTGTATTTTTGAACCAGTGTTGGCTACCTCGTCCTCCTCCACCGCCGCTTCCACCTACACAGCCACATCCACCGCCACCTCAACCTCCTACTCCATATGGACCTCGTCCTCCTAGGTCAAGATTATAATTTTTATTTTATTTTTTTGTAGCGCACAGATCCTTTCCCCCTTACCTGCCTTTATGTTGTTGGCTCCTCGCAGGAGGGAGAAAGGCACACCGCACTACCAGCCCGTACCCTCCTATATAAAGAGGTTGAGCGGTGTACTTGACGGGCCGTGTCCACAGCCGGAGTCAAAACTCCTCCAGAGGATGATTCTCACCTCTACTGTAGGTAGAGGCAAGTCCTTTAATTCCCAGTAAAGTCAATGTCCACACCAGCTGAAATTACAACTCTTATTCTCTCATGGCAAAATAAACTCTACTCGGATAGAAAAGGTTAGAGCAAAGAAACAGGACAGCTTAAGGTGTGGAGGAGGTCCAGGCACAAACGTAGCACATTCACTTCACTGCTTAGGTTTCTCAAACAGTTTTAGGTGCACGGTCTCTGCCACAGACCTTGAGGTTGGTCTCTGCCACAGACCGGGTGTACAAGGCCCCTGCCACGGACCTGGAGAACTTTGGTCTCTGCCACAGACCAGGGTGTATAAGGCCCCTGCCACGGGCTGGGTGAATAAGGCCTCTGATACAGTCAAGATGACCTTGAGCTTCTCCTTCTACGAACCTAGCCCATATCAAGGGAAAGACATCTCTCCAGGGAGTCAACAGACCCTACCTTCACCGTGATTCCTGCATCGGTCCATCAGAATGATCCTCCCTTCCCTGGAACATGGTCCCCTACACGAGGCGGCACCCTAAGACTCCTCGACCCTTAGCGGACTCCAGACGAAGGCTCTGGACTCCAGGCTTTACTCCTGCACCTAGGCCTCCATACCCAGGGCAGCAGGAACTCCAGGATAGAACCTCACCCCGGGCTAAAGGTACCCGAGATGGAACAGGAACACATGCACCCAGGCCGAAGGCACCTGGGCGTGGACCCCACTGGACATCAGCCCCCAGGCCAAAGGTCTGCCCCTTTTATATGCTCTCCCAGCATGCACAGCAGGTTCCCGGCCCCGCTGTACTACTGCCAAGAGGGGACACAAAAGGCACAGCACTGTATCGGCGGTTCAACCCTAGCCTACCATGGCAGCGCCACCTGTAGGCCGCAGGGAACTGCACACCAATACTGTCCCCCGAGGACAAAATGGTCCATGAATCCTACAGAATTAGGGTGTTTGAGCCTATTTACCACTCAAACACTTCCCTTAAATTTAGCACCCCGCTACATTTTTATTTCAAAGTATTTTATTTTACCACTAGCTTATCCATTAAATTGAATAATTTATTCCAGAAAGGGCGTATTCTGGGGCATTCCCACCATATGTGTGGCATCGTGCCGTTGAGTTTCTGAGGTTCTTAATGACTTCCCGTACCTCTTCTGCTGAAAAGGGGGCCTCCAGCATATTTTTTAATTTTTTTTTTTTTTTTATGTTATTTTAAGTTATTTCCCTACCCACATTTGTTTGCAGAGCACTTGCCATGCTCTTAACAACATTTTGCTGCCATTTGCACCCCTCTAGCCCTTTCCATTACTTTTTTAGAGCCTTTTTAGTCCTTAGAAGTCCGGGTCCCCATTGACTTCAATGGGGTTCGGGTTCGGGTTAAAGTTCGGTCCCAAACCCGAACTTTTTTCCGAAGTTCGGCCGAACCCGTCGAACCCGAACATCCAGGTGTCCGCTCAACTCTAATCCTGGACACTACTGGAGTTTTTGACATCTGTCCTAGACTTGCACCCCTTACATGGCGATTTCCCTTGCTACAATTGTCTCTTTTGCACTTCTGCGGAAGGAGACCCCTGAGTCTACCTACCTGCAGAGCCCCAGATCTCTTATACACCTTTCTAGACACTGTGTTGGTGTTCCACCCCCCCTTAAGAATGTTTGCTTTCTCCCAATGGCTGAATTACAAAATGTTTCTTGGAATGTGTGAGGCTTAGGCTCCCCACTTAAGCGCATGATGATTTCCACCTGTGTGAAGAAATATCACCCTATGATTTTATGAATGCATGAAACGCATTTAACCAATGAAACACAATGCTGACTTAAATATGCATGGGTGGGTAAGGCCTACCATTCCACTCACACCTCTTATTCCAGGGGTGTGAGTGTAATGATTCATGGCTCCGTAGATTTCCAGGAAATTGATGTGTGTATTGATGCTGAGGGACGGTTTTTATTTTTACATTGCCGGGTGGGAAAGGTGTACTGTATTTTGGCTTGTGTGTATATACCCCCGCCGTTTACGGTGGCGGTGCTCCGACGGTTGCTGGCCTACTTGGAGGGCAGGCTGGATCTCCCGCTACTGATCGCGGGTGACTTTAATTGCTGGTTGAGTCCCTCCATGGACAGACTCCCCAGCTCTGGGGTCTCTGCCACATCAAGGGAGTCTCCATTGCTGAGACTGCTCAATGAAGTGGGTTGGATTGATATATGGAGGTTCAAACACCCTTTGGATAAACAGTTCTCTTGCTTATCCAAAACTCACGGGACACTGTCCAGAATTGACCTGGCTGTGGGTAACCCTGCCATGCTCCCATCTGTCTCTGATGTGATATATAGGCCCCAAAGTGTGTCGGATCACTCACATCTAGTGATCACTTTGATTGTCTCCCCACCATCCACCCTTCCGAGAGCCTCGTGGAAATGTAATGCCTTTTGGCTGAAACTATTTTTGACTCATGATGAGGTGGAGCGGAGCATGGGGAACTTTCTCGATGGCCGGGACTTGGCTGACTCCCCGGTGACACAGTGGGATGCCTTTAAGGCATATATGAGGGAGCTGCTTATTTCTGAAATTGATAAGGTAAAGAAGAACTCTTTTGGGCTCAGAGAGGACCTTGAAAAACACGTAACGGCTCTAGAAGAGGCATTTGTTCAAACCCCAACGGAGTCTGCCAGGGAGGCATGGCAGTTGGCTCAATCAGCTTATGAGTGGCTGCTGTCCTCCACGGCAGAAAATAAACTTTTTTCTCCTAAGTTAGCTTTTTTTGGGGGAGAGAGCACGGGGCGCCTGTTGACTAGGATAGCTAACTCTCAACAACGTTCCCCCACTATTGGGGCTATCAAAATGACAGAGGGCAAGATAGTGAACTCCCCTGACCTAATCATGGCAGAACTGGCCAGATTTTATGAGACCCTTTATCTCCCGACGGAGCAATTCACCCAGCCAGAGTTTCTGACCTACTTACAGGGCATTGACTTCCCACAACTCACGACTGACCAGCAGATGGCCTTGGAGGAGCTGCAGACAGCGTTGGCTGCATTGGCTGCGTTCCCCAATTGTAAGGCCCTACGGGCTACCCATAGAGGTGTACAAGCAATATGCGGATATCCTCCGGCCAAAACTTTTGGTGGTGTTTAACATGGCCAGGGAACAACAGGTTTTGCCTTCTTCCATGGCCACAGCTAATATTGTTTTAATATTGAAACTCGGAAAAGACCCTATAGACCCAGGCTCCTATAGGCCAATATCACTGCTACAGAGCGACATTAAGCTACTGGCCAAAATGCTGTGGATTAGGCTGAATGGTGCCATTACAAGCATTATTCACCATGACCAAGCTGGCTTCATGCCTAACAAATCGACTATACCTCAACATGCAATCGGCGGATAATGTAGGGCAGAGGGCCTTGCTTTCATTGGACACTATGAAGGCTTTTGATAGCGTTGAGTGGGAGTACTTGTGGGAAATTCTTAGGCGATTCGGCTTCGGGGACTCATATATTTCCTGGGTACGCTTGCTATACCAGAGTCCGCAGGCGGCCATTCTGGCGTCTGGGGGTATGTCATACACTTTCACTTTGGGGAGAGGCACGCGACAGGGTGCCCCTTGTCACCCCTGCTCTTCGCATTGGCTATAGAACCCCTAGCAATTAAGGTAAGAGCCAGCCCGGAGATTGTGGGGTTTAAGTACGGGGACAAGCAGGAGAAAATAATTCTCTACGCAGATGACACTATAATTTTACTCGGGGACGTGGAGGGCTCCCTTACAGAAGCTATGGCCACCATAGGGGAGTTTGGTAGATTCTCTGGGCTCCAGATAAACTGGACTAAGTCCTCCCTGATGCTTATTGATGAGGGAGGGATTCCCCCAACCTCTTCTACAGTGCCCCTGACTGCCTCATTCAGATACTTGGGTATCCAGGTGACGCCCAAGATCTGTGACTACGGACGATTGAATGTGTCCCCGCTGTTACAAAATTTTTGACACCGGATCAAGAAGTTGAATTCACTCTGCCTGTCAGTGGCAGGCAGAGTGAATCTTAAAATTATCCTCATGCCCCAATTGCTATATGTGCTCCACAATGCCCCGACGGTAGTGACCTTAAAAGTGTTTAGAATAGTAAATTCCCTGTTTCGTACGCTTATATGGAAGAACCGCACACCCAGAATTAAACTAGAACATCTACAACGACCAAAGAATGAAGGGGGGGGGCTCGCCCTCCCAAATCCTTGGCTATACTACATTGCTGCGCAACTGCAGCATTTGATAGGTACAATATGCACGAGTGTAGGCAGGGAAGGAGAGAACAGTGGCTCCTCCGAACTAGTGATGTTACACACTGTAAAGAAGGATGCGATACCGACAGCCCTGGAGTCGCTAGCTTTTGGAAAACCGAATAAACAGTACCCGACCTATGACCTTATCCAAAAAGTATGGAACAAAACTAGGCATCTACAGGGAGTGACAGGGTACACAGACTATAGCCCCATCCAGTCTAATGACTCATACCCTGAATTGGCTAAACTACAGCATGGTGCACTTTGGAGGAGATATGGGGTGGTCTACCTTAGCCAGATTTTTTGCAATGGGAAATTACTCTCCTTTGAAACCCTACAAGGTCTTTTTGGTTTGCTGCAGTCTATGAGGTTTTACTATATGCAACTACACCATGCTATAACTGCCCAGAGCAATCCTGAGTGGATCCGAACCCCATTGTTTAACTTGATTGCAAGAGCTGCCACTACTAAGGGGTTTATATCGCAATGTTATAATATGCTACTACAAAACTTTCTGACTAAACACCCTTTGGGCATGCTGGCCAAGTGGGAGGGGGAGGTGGGCCCGATTGATGGAGATCAGTGGGAGGAAGCCCTGCAAGCGGTACCCACTTGCGTCTTGAATGTATCTCATAGATTGTCGTAACTATATTTGTTGCTGAGGGTGTACTATACCCCCCACAGATTGTTTGCTATGGGCTTGCGGCCCACTCCAATGTGTACCAGGTGCAAGAGAGAACATGGAGACTTGATCCACCTACTGTGGAGATGCCGAAACTTCACCCATACTGGAAGGGAGTGGTGGACACCATAGACAGGGTGTTTCAGGTCTCGCTGCCTACAGATCCAAAACACTGCTTACTTAATATACTGAATGAGCTGGAATAGGAGGAATGTACCAGGGTGGCTGTTATTAGATCTCTGTTTATGGCACGCAAGCTTATAATGACCCATTGGATATCGGAGGACCCTCCTGCTCTGGGTGATATGCTCCGGAAAGAAAAATAATATACCAGCCTAGGGGTAGCACCCAGAAATTTGAGAAGTTATGGGGACCGTGGCTGAATGAATGTACTGGGCCTGGCCCTGGTGGATCTGGTCACGGGAAGATTGCTGGGCATGGGTACCTGAACAAGGTATATGCTAGATGACTGAGCCTTCTTTGAGGGCACTGGCAGCCCAACAGAACAGGGCGGGAGACATGCTCAGGTGGTCAAGAAATGTATAAGATAAATATGCAGACTATGCAAACTTATGGTTTATAATGCTTGTAAATGTACCGGATTGTTTATGTAGCTTCGGTATATGTCTTTTATATGTTCTTTAGTAAACTTTTTTTGTGGATTAAAAAACAAAAAAGATTGTTTCTTAATTTGTAGAGGCAGATGCCAGAGGTCTCCTAAAGTGCTGGAAATAAGTTTGAGTATTACCTACTGTAAATAAGTTTAATAAATACAGTATATAGTTGCCTTACAAGCAGTAAATCTCCAATACTGCTCTGGTGGCAAATTGGTTAATTTGTAACGTCACAAGGGTATCGCAGTGAGGTGCATTCTTCCCAGCTCTCCTTACAACCTCGTTATTATATTAGCTAATCTGAACCACCTGGAACAATGATTCACAATGATTCACTCGCAGTGAAAACCATTTTCTCTGCCCGACACCTGCCAGGTCACAGCTTGCTGCACTGCGCGGTCCCGTTATTTTGTCATTTATCAAAAGCAGAACTTGCAAGTGTGTCTATTTCTTTGTGTTGTCCTTCGCGGCATCATTTATCTTGAAAAATTACTGGAAGATATCTACAGATTCATCCATTTTTCAGATGCATCTATCCCAAAGGATGGAGCACTGTCATTAATCTGATTTTTTAAATCGACCTGCGTCTAACAAGGCAGCATCTTTGGGTCTATGCTACAAAAATGAAAGTTTAATTTATTTACTGTACCGGAAGCTTTATGTCCATCGGATGGTTTAAGACTGCAATGAGTAAAGATGAAAAGGATTTCCTTAAAACTTCTCAGGTGTCAAAATGTACTACTGGTCACCAGGTGAATGAAGGGTAGCCAAATTGAGCCTTGAGGCGAGGAGAGTGGGCATTGAGCTACCAACCTGACCTCCATCCTTTTTAATTTTCTTTGAGTTTTGGAGAGTGGCGAAGGTTATGAATCCCTGTCAGGGTTTTATTGCTGCCTTTGTCCCAGCTGGGGAAAGACCATCTTTCTATTTGTCCCGGTGACCTGGGACAGAGAGTGGAGGAAACTCCAGATCGTGAGTTTTCACCTAAATAAGAGTAGAGATCTCCCAATAGGGACACTTGTTCTGGTGATTGCTGTCTAATAGGGCATTTCACTTTCAATTCCTGTTGTGTCTTCAAAACACAAAGTGAGGGCAAATATCCCTGATGGGACACTGGTGGCAAAAAAAACTCACAAAGGGTTTATTAATGCCCTACTACAGCCGAGCTCTGGCTTTAGATTTACTTTTGGAGTTGCTTAACATAGACCTTCAGCTCTAAAAATTTTAAAATGAACAAACTCTTCCTTCAGGATACTAGGCATCAAAATATGCCAGAATAATAGGATTTTTATAACAGCTTACCTGTAAAATCCTTTTCTTGGAGTACACCACGGGACACAGAGCCAGTCATTACATAATGGGTTAAGGGTCACCAGCGGTGATTGGACACTGGCACAACCAATGGAAGACAGTTCCCCTCCATATAACCCCTCCCATCAGGGAAGTACCTCAGTTTTGTAGCAAAGCAGTAAGGTTCCCATAAGAAGGGGGGGACCTCTGTGTCCCGTGGTGTACTCCAAGAAAAGGATTTTACAGGTAAGCTGTTATAAAAATCCTATTTTCTTTATCGTACACCACGGGACACAGAGCCAGTCATTACATAATGGGACGTCCCAGAGCAATGCTCATATGAAGGGGGGGAGACACAGATCAAACCGACCGCTTGCGGACCAGAAGCCCTATACTGCTGCCTGCAGCACACTTCGCCCGAAGGCGGAATCCTCATGTCCTTTCACATCTATTTGATAGAATTTGGAAAATGTATGGACTGAGGACCAAGTTGCAGCCTTACAGATCTGAGCCATCGAAGCCTGGTGGTGCACTGCCCATGAAGCACTTATCGCCCTGGTAGAGTGCGCCTTAACAGGAAAAGGAGGAGTCCTGTTCTTTAAACCATAAGCTTGAACAATTACTTGTCTAATCCACCTGGAAATGGTGGATTTTGATACCGCTTGGCCCTTCTTGGGACCATCTGGTAAAATAAACAAAACATCTGTTTTACGTATCTGAGCGGTTGCTTGCAGATACACCCTTACCGCTCTCACTAGATCTAGAGAGTGTAATAATTTTTCCCCCGCCGTCCGCGGGTTTGGAAAAAAGGAAGGCAGAACAATGTCTTGATTCAAGTGAAAAGCCGACACCACCTTAGGCAGAAAAGCCGGATGGGGTCGTAGTACGATCTTGTCCTTGTGACAAATTAGATAAGGCTCTTTACAAGAAAGAGCTGCTAGCTCTGATACTCTCCTAGCAGAAGCTATAGCAATCAGAAAGGCCAATTTCCTACTTAATATAATTAAAGGAATATGGCGAATAGGTTCAAAAGGTTGCTTTTGCAACACTGACAATACCAAATTCAAATCCAATGGACACAAGGGAGACCTGACTGGAGGATTTATCCTCAGTACCCTCTGAATGAATGTCCGAACTAGGGAGTGAGATGCCAATGGTCTCTGAAAGAAGACTGATAGAGCCGATATTTGCCCTTTGATGGTGCTAAGGGCTAATTTCATATCCACTCCTAACTGGCAAAAAGCAAGAATCCTACTTATTTCATATTTCAGAGGATTCCAACTTCTGGATTCACACCAGGAAACGTATGCTTTCCAGACTCTATGATAGATGAGTCTGGAGGCTGGCTTTCTAGCATTAATGAGCGTAGAAAGAACCAGGCCAGAGACCCCTCTCTTTTTCAAAATGTGGGTCTCAGCAGCCAGGCCGTCAAATTTAGCCTTTGTAAGGAAGGGTGGAATACTGGACCCTGTGACAACAGGTCGTGTCGAAGTGGAAGCTTCCAGGGCCTTCCTATCGCCATTTTTACGATCTCGGCATACCAAGGCCTCCTGGGCCAGTTTGGGGCCACTAGGATTACTGGTATTCCCTCCTCCTTGATCCTGCGAAGCAGTCTTTGTAGAAGAGGGGTCGGAGGGAATGCATAGATCAGTGAGAACTGATTCCATGGAGTTATTAGAGCGTCTGTCCCGTAGGCTAGAGGATCTCTCGTTCTGGACACAAAGTTGTCCAATTTCTTGTTGAACCTGGAAGCTAGCAGGTCTACATCTGGGTTTCCCCATCTCAGACATATGGCCTGGAAGATCTCTGGGTGAAGAGACCACTCTCCTGGTAGCAGCTGCTGACGACTCAGGTAGTCTGCCTGCCAGTTTTCTATCCCTGGAATGAAGATTGCAGAGATGCAAGGTACATGCTCTTCTGCCCATGCCAAGATCCGGTTCACCTCTCTTTGGGCTGCCCGACTGTGGGTGCCTCCTTGGTGATTGATGTAAGCTACTGCCGTAGCATTGTCGGATTGAACCCGAACTGGGTAGCCCTGTAACCTGTATGTCCAGGTTTTGAGGGCTAGATATACCGCCCGGATCTCTAGCACATTGATGGGCAGGATCCCCTGAGTCTTGGCCCAGGTTCCCTGGGTAGAAGCCTCCTCGAATACTGCACCCCAGCCCAATAGGCTGGCATCCGTAGATACCACCTTCCAGGCCACTGGGAGGAAGGACTTTCCCTTCCGTAAATTCCTGGCTTCTAGCCACCAATTGAAGCTGTGGCGTACTTGTGAGGACAGGCGCATGGGTATATCCAGAGCTTGGCTCTTCCTGTTCCAGGAGGCTAAAATATTGCCTTGAAGTAGTCTCGAATGAAACTGGGCGTAAGGGACCGCCTCGAAGGAGGCTACCATCTTTCCCAATAGTCTCATGCAAAGGCGAATAGACGGCCTCTTGTTTGCTTTGACCTTGTGGATCAGGTCTTTCAGAGACTGTATCTTTGGCTCTGGCAGGTATACCCTGTTTTGGGCTGTATCTATGATCATGCCCAGGTACACTATCCTTCTTTGGGCCTGGAGAGAGGATTTTTGTAAGTTTATAATCCATCCTAAATGCTCCAGGTATCCTACTGTAGTGTCTACAGCGTGATCCAATCCCTCCTTTGACTGATCTATTAATAGTAGATCGTCTAGATAGGCTGTTACCGCAATGCCCCGTGTTCTTAGGTTTGCTAACAGAGGAGCTAGCACCTTTGTGAATACTCTGGGCGCGGTGGCTACACCAAATGGCAGGGCCACAAATTGAAAGTGGCGATCTTCTACCGCAAACCTTAGGAATCTTTGGTGAGCGGGGAGGATTGGTATGTGTAGATATGCGTCTTTGATATCTATGGACGCAATGAATTCTCCGCCTTTTAAAGTAGCGACCACGGATCGAATCGTTTCCATTCGAAAATGGCGAACGTTCAGAAACTGGTTTAGATTTTTTAGATCCAGGATGGGTCTGACTTCTCCGTTTGGTTTTGGAATCACAAAGAGGTTTGAGTAAAAACCTGAACCTTGCTCCTTTTGGGGTACCTCTGTAACCACACCTTGAGCTATTAAGTGATTCAAACCTTTGAAGAAGGATCCTCTTTTTTGTGGATCCTTGGAGAGTCTTGAACTTCGGAATTGAGAAGATGGGATCTCTCGAAATTCCAGTCTGTACCCTGAGGATATTGTGGATACCACCCATTTGTCCTGGGTTTCTGTCCGCCAAGTCGCTGAGAACTGACGAAGCCTTCCCCCCACTCGGCCGAGCGGGGGCGCCCCTTCAATGAGAGGTTTTGGGGGCTTGCTTATTAGCTCTTGAACCCCACGGCTTCTTGTTCTTCTGAGCCTGTTCTTTGGCTTTTTTTGGGCGGCTGAAAAGGCCGTCGCCACTGGCTGGAGTCAGATTTCCCGGGAGCTGGGGAGAGAGTGTGTTTAAAACAAGGTCTCTTGTTTTTCTTTCTCTCAGGTAAAAGTGTCGTTTTACCACTTGATATCTTTTGGATATATCTTTCTAAATCTTCCCCAAAAAGGCGTTCGCCATGGAACGGGAAACTTGCCAACAACTTTTTGCATGGGGCTTCCGCTGACCAATGCTTAAGCCAAAGTACTCTGCGCATCTGTACCAGCTGGAGTGTAAGGCGTGATGCCTGTATGATAGAATCTCTCATGGCATCCACTGTGAAGCATAAGGCTTTAGGCAAATTCTCCCAATTTTTAGCCTGCTCTGAAGGCAGCTCCTTCAGCCCCTGCTTTACCTGTTGGCTGACGACCTGACACATACCGACTGCTGCTACTGCAGGTTGGATAATTGAGCCGGCCAAAAGGAAGGAGGATTTCAGTAAGGATTCCAACTTCTTCTCAGAAGGATCTTTAAACACTTGTACATTATCCACTGGACATGTCAGGTTTTTATTTACACAAGAAATAGCCGCATCTACCGTAGGCAGGCTCCATTTCTTTAAAAAAATTTCCTCCATAGGATAAAGAATGTTAAACTTTTTTGGAGGTGAAAAACGCTTATCTGGATGTTGCCAGTCTGCGTACAATAGATCCTCTAGTAACGGATGAACCGGGAAGGAGCATGCACCTTGCAGGGATCTTAATGATCCTAGGGAGGAGACAGGTGATTCTGTTACCTCCAAAGAGGGTAACTTAAATGCAGATCGCACAGCTCCTGCATAGCATTGTACCTGTGACTTTAAAATCTGGGATACCGAAAAAGGCTCATCCGATATCCCTGATCCGTCTGACTCCTCATCCTCTGCTGATGTAGCCTCCTCCTCATCCTCCTCCTCCTCAGGTACTTCTGAAGGGAGGTCCAATACTGGAGGAGATCTGCTTCGCTTATTGTCCTTTTTAGAGGATTTAGCGATTAAAGTAGCAATTTTCTCCTCCAGATTATTTAGGGCAGCTGATAAAGTGTCCTCAGTGACATATGCAGGCCCAGGCTTCACTGGGGAAGCCGCCATACCTGACAGAGGTAATGGCTCATCCTGTACAGGTGCTTTTGGCAACACAGGAGAGGAAGGTACCGAGTCAGCACAGCTAGAGCCCCCTGTCTCAGGCGGCGGTGCTCTTTTATCTCTTTTTGTCCGCATTACTTCCCCTGGAAGACTTACTGTTTAGACAAAATACAAGGTACCTAAATGCATATACTACCGTGTTCAGTTTAGCAAATACATTAAGTATGCAACTTTTAACACATAACTATGCATAACATGGATGTCTTCTAGGAAGTACCCAATCCAACCACATGGAGTCTTACGTCCCTGTATAGCTGCTGTGTTTCTCTGCCAGGAACAAGAGAACTAACGAGCTTGCTTGCTGCTACAGTGCTTTTTACACTGACAGTCTTTTAAATTTGGCGCCGTTTCTGTGCCTGCGCGCGCCACGTGCCCGCGCACGCCTTCGGCCCCCTCCGATAAAGCGCGCTCCCGCGCGCTGCGCGCGGCCTTTAGCGCTATGGTGGTGGCCATAGTGAGAGAGGACTCTCATCAGCCCCTGTCCCCACTTACCTGCATCTGCAGGTGTCTGTATCGGCCACCGGAAGGAGGAGCGGGGAGCTCAAGCAAGCTCAGCAGCGGAGGTGACGAGCAGTGTACTTCGCCGAAGCCGACACTGAACAGAGTGAGGTGAGTATATTCAGCTCTTTACTCCCCCCAGTGGTGGAAAAAAAGAAGACATCCACTTTTTTGAAAAAGGTCCCAACCTAGTTATGGACCTTCTAATCTCACCTTATCCACGCCGCAGGTTTTTCTGCTGAAAGTTTTCAGACAGATACCAAACTTCACCCTTCACGGTGGGCTATGTGTGCCAACCTTCAGGGATATGGGTTCCTATTTAAAGGATACCTCTCCCCTGGGCCTTGTACAAGACTCTTACCAGGACTTTATAGCGAAATAGCGAAAGTGCTGGATCTTAGAGCCCAGTCCTCCGAAGAGAGACATTACAGGCGACGCCTCATGGATGAGGCCCGGATCCCATCCAGATTCAGCTCCTTTGTAGGCGTCTTGGATGGATCCGAAAGCATAGCTCTTTTACCCCCAGAGGGTCTCTTTGGTAGAGCTTTCCTTTAGCACCTCCTAACGCGTCCAACACCTTTCGACACTGGCGAAAAAACTGAGGTACTTCCCTGATGGGAGGGGTTATATGGAGGGGAACTGTCTTCCATTGGTTGTGCCAGTGTCCAATCACCGCTGGTGACCCTTAACCCATTATGTAATGACTGGCTCTGTGTCCCGTGGTGTACGATAAAGAAATACACTATATTGTCAAAAGTATTGGGGCGCCTGCCTTTACATGCGCTTTAATGGCATCCCAGTCTTAGTTTGTAGTGTTCAATATTGACTTGGCCCACCCTTTGCACCTATAACAGCTTCACTTCTTCTGGGAAGGCTGTCCACAAGGTTTAGGAGTGTGTCTATGGGAATGTATGACCATTCTTCTAGAAGCACATTTGTAAGATCAGGCACATCTGATGTTGGACGAGAAGGCCTGGCTCACAGTCTCTGCTCTAATTCATCCCAAAGGTTGAGGTCAGGACTCTGTGCAGGCCAGTCAAGTTCCTCCACTCCAAACTCTGTCATCCACACTATATTGCCAAAAGTATTGGACTACCCCTCCAAAATGATTTGGTGGGGCGGTGGGGGGGGGATTATGGTATTGGAAGTGTTTTGTAGGGGTTGGGCTTTGCTCCTTAGTTCCAGTGAAGGCAACAGCATACCAAGACATTTTAAACAATTTCATGTTCCCAACTTTGTGGGAAAAGTTTGGGGATAGCCCCTTCCTATTCCAACATTACTGCACACCAGTGCACAAAGCAAGGTCCATAAAGACATGGATGCGCAAGTTTGGGGTGGAGGAACTTGACTGGCCTGCACAGAGTCCTGACCTCAATCCGATAGAACATGAATTAGAGTGGAGACGGCGGGCCAGACCTTCTCGTCTAACATCAGTGCCTGACCTCATAAATGCGCTTCTCGAAGAATGACCAAACACTCCCATAGACACACTTCTAAACCTTGTGGACAGTCTTCCCAGAAGAGTTGAAGCTGTTATAGCGGCAAAGAGTGGGCCAACTCAATATTGAACCCTGCAGACTAAGGCCCCAGACAAAAATCTGCAGAAAATCTAATAGTGTGTATGGGGTCCAAGGCTGGGATGCCATTAAAGTTAATGTGCGTATAAAGGCAGGTGTCACAATGCTTTTGGCAATATAATGTATCTTGTTCCATGGCTCTTTTCCTTATAGGGCCCCCAGGAAGTAATCCTATAGTGCTGTAGTGTTGCAGGAGAGAAAGCACCAAACGGAGGTTCCAAAATGTGTATTTGTTAGACATGTGTATTTTGTTTTGTTGTAAATCGAAATTTGGACAACATTTTTGTGATTCAGATGTATCCAAATTTCTGAGTCACAATAGTAATGAAGTTCCACAAATTGGAAAAAAATTATAATTCAAATTCATACGTTCCATTCGTTTGTAACTTCAGAGGGTTTTGTAAGTTCAATAATACTGTATATACTCGAGTATAAGCCGAGATTTTCAGCCCTTTTTTTGGGGCTGAAAGTCCCCCCCTCGGCTTATACTCGAGTCATTGAAATTTTTACATTGTAAAGAAGTTGCGGCTGCGGCGTCCATCATTCAAATTCCGCGGCGTCCATCGTTCAAATTCCGCGGTCTCTTCCTGTTCCTTCCGTGATAGGCGAATCTCATCAGACACTCACCGCCTATCACGAACGTTCTCTCATCCTCAGTTTTCCAGCAGACGTCTGTGATTGGCAGAACACCCAACACAGTGTCTGCTGGGAAAACTGAGGATGAGAGAATGATCGTGATAGGCGGAGAGTGTCTGCTGAGACTCGCCTATCACGGAAGGAACAGGAAGAGACCACGGAATTTGAACGATGGACGCCGCGGAATTTGAACGATGGACGCCACAGCCGCAACTTCTTTACAGGTAATATTTACAATGTAAAATAGGGAACAGCGAGCTAGGGAACAGTGGACAGTGAGGCATCGGCTTATACTCGAGTCAGTAAGGTTTCCCAGTTTTTTTTTGCAACATTAGGTACCTCGGCTTATACTCGAGTATATACGGTATGTGTCACACTCTGTGTTGTTATGACTGGCCAAAACCAAAGTCCCATAACAACAAAATCACAAGCCAGTCCCATCAAAATGGCAAGCAAGACGCAAGGCATTTAAGTCGCCAGCAAATTGCAATGCAAAGTTGCACTGGAAACCTAACAAATGAATCAAAATCTTCTGAAATAACTTCCAAAATATGAATC
Source organism: Rana muscosa (assembly GCA_029206835.1). Classification (NCBI taxonomy): domain Eukaryota; kingdom Metazoa; phylum Chordata; class Amphibia; order Anura; family Ranidae; genus Rana; species Rana muscosa. The sequence continues at coordinate 234,687,650 of CM055123.1, read as the reverse complement.
GATTTGTAACAACGAATATACAAAACGAATCTGAATATACTAAATGAATTCTGAAAACAAATCATTCTAGCATAGCGAATATGACTTAACAAATAAATCCGAAATTAAGCAATTTTTTTCGTCATGCACATCTCTAATATGTGTAATTACTATAAAAGGTCCCTACATTAACTTTGAAGATTCTAAAATATCCTACTAGTATGGGATGAGTAGCTTCCCCCATGCCATAAATCATGCCTGAGTACCTATTCAACCACAGTTCTGTTACTTTAAAGCTGGTGGGGCATACCTAAGTCTACACACGCAAATACTGATTTTTAGAAAGTCAGTATTCGCTTAGTAACTGTAGTAACAGAGGAACAATCTAATACTTTCGGTTGCTTCTTTTGTAGCAGGGATTTTAGTTCAGAACACAACTCAACAATAAAGGTTACATTTAAGAAACAATAAGAAACTGAAGGGTCTATTAACATGAAAAGGATTTCAGAGATATGCAAATTAGTCTCACATGGGTTTTGGCTAACATATTTGATCTTCTTGACACATGACATGATGACTTGCATAAAAATAAGGAAAAAAATCAAGACATAGATGTGTTCTTTAAACAAGGCTCCAATCATATTTAAAAGGCGCCTGTCATTTTTGACATATTAATCAGTGTGATGTAAATAATGGCATTTTAAATTGTACATTTTTGCCAAAGTGGCTCTCTTTAAGTGCCGACAGCTAAGATGGACATTATTAGACAAGATGAGAATATGTGAGACAGAAGATCTTTGTAGACCAGAGGCGCGTACGTTGAAGGATCTACAATATGAATCTTATAAACCGGACTCTTGACCAGCAGTCAGAAAACTTTTTTAAAGAAACTCTGAAATAAACTAGAAGCTAATCCTGGGCATATCCATTTCTTATTAAAGTTCAGTCAACCAAACACTGATATTTCAGTTTTGATAGTTGCAAGAGAATCAATCAATAAAGGCTTCATGAATATTTGAGGGATTCCAGGTCTTTGAGCTTGAGTTCTGTAGTCTGCATACTACTGTGACCATTATGTGGGTGTCCCGCTCCAACTGATACATTATTTTATATTATTATATTATGTAACAGGAAGTTTGGGAACACACCAAGGACGATGGAATCACATTTCTAAACTATGATTGGAAGTTTTTTGACAATTTAGTCCATGGTGTAGTGCAATGAAGACACATCTGGATCAGGGGCGGATCCAGAGTCTAGTCTCGGGAGCGGCACTGCCAGAAAATTTAAGGGGTATAGGACGCGTGATGTAGGAGGCACTGCGCGTGTGGCTGGTGGTCGCGGTTTCCGCTGGCTACCCGCGATTGCTCCTGAGAGAGACGGAACGGAGTTCTATCAATGTAAACAGACAGCTTTCCGTTCTGTCAGGGGAAGAGAGACAGGGCATCTGTTCTTAGCAATTAGGAACAGCAATCAGTCTCCTCCAGTCAGTCCCATCCCCCCCACAGTTAGAAACACAGCCTAGGGAACACATTTACCCCTTGATCGCCCCCTAGTGTTAACCCCTTCCCTGTCAGTGACATTTATACAGTAATCAGTGGCTATTTTTAGCTCTGATCGCTGTATAAATGTCACTGATTCCAAAAAAGTGTCAAAAGTGTCCGATCTGTCCGCCGCAATGTTGCAGTCCCGCTAAAAATCACTGGTTGCCGCCATTACTAGTAAAAAAAAATTGTAAACAATTTGTAGATGCTATAACATTTGCATATACCAAACAATATACGTTTATTTCGATTTTTTTTACCAAAAATATGTAGAAGATTACGTATCGGCCACGCAATTGTCAAAGTGACGCAGTGCCGTATCGCAAAAAATGGCCTGGTCATTTATCATTAAGGGGGTAAATCTTCCGGAGCTGAAGTGGTTAAAGCGGAGTTCCACCCTAAAGTGGAACTTCCGCTCATCTGATTCCTCCCCCCCCCCTTCCGGTGCCACAATTGGCACCTTTCGGTGGGGAGGGGGGACAGGATACCTGTCTTTGACAGGTATCCTTTCCCACTTCCGGGAGTCCGGGCCGCGGCCTGTGACGTTACCACAGGGCTCCCTCCTCTTCCCCCGGCCGCCGGGCCAATAGGAGAGAGGAGCAGGGCCTCACGCATGCGCAGTAGGGTTCCCGGCATGAAACCGAAAGGCTACACTGCCGCGTTCCCTTAACCGCAATGGTGGCGGCAGCACCCGACAGCTGATGGAAACATCAGCTGCGGTGCTGAGATCGAGGGACTCCAGGACAGGTAAGTGTCCTATTATTAAAAGCCACCAGCTGCAGTATGTGTAGCTGTTGGCTTTTAATTTTTTTTTTTTGGCCGGAACACCACTTTAAGATTCAACAAAATGAAAATGTCAATACTAAAAGGGCAGTTTTTTTTTTTCCTTCATAAATAATGGCATACCTGTATTCTGTGATTTTACACAATCATTACTTTTTGTACTCACTTTAATTCCTATACTTTGGTGCTCTGGTGGGGGATGGGCTTCCAAGGAGCAATAGAGATGAGGCAGGATCTGGGACTGCAGGAAGCATCGCCATCACTTCACATGACACAGCCATTGCTTCATGCCTTATTCATCCTGAGTGTCTTCACGTTCACGCTGCGCTGGGCCCTTGGAGAAGATCATGGAGGGAGGAGGTGGGTGGAGACAACACTCTCACACTAGGCACAGAGGAGGAAGAAGGCTCTGAATGCGGCACCTCGCTCTTCTCCTCCTCAGTAGCGGCTGGGACATGACTGACCTGACATCACTGGTTTCTAGACGCCAGGCGGCACAGGCGCTAGCAACCAGTACAGCAGGCATTAGAGAGGCCAGGCCAGTGGTGCGGCTCCACCCACCTCCTCCCTCTATCTTCTCCAGGCTCCAGCGTGGCATGAAGAGAACAGGGTTTCTCCCTCTGCACCGCTGCTGGCCTGCCGCTGATGTGAGAGAGATGCGGGAATCATTAATATTTTCAGGGGGGACAATTTCCCCATTGCCCCCCCTGGATCCGCCCCTGATCTAGATGGTGCCATTCCTCTTAACCCTTTTGCATTCACTGGTTGTGAGTGTACTAAGTGCCATGGGGTTTATATAACTTCTTCTTTTCCTTCTTTCTCCTTCTTTTTCTTTCTTCTTTTTCTTCTTCCTCCTCAATCTTCCTTTTCTTCATCTTCTTCCTTCTTCTTCTTTTCTTTCTTCTTTTTCTTCTTTTTCCTTGTTCTACTTTTTCCTCCTTCTTCTTCCTCTTTCTTCTTCTTCCTCTGTCTTCCTTTTCCTCCTTCTTCCTCCTCCTTTCTTCTTCTCCCTTTTTAGTCTTCCTTCTTTCTTCCTTTTCCTTTTTCTTCCTCTTCCTTCTTCTTCCTTCTTTGTGTTCCTTTTTCTTCTTCTTTCTTCTTCCCTCTTCTTCTTTGTTATCTTCGTCTTCTTTTTCTTCATCTTCCTTCTTCTTCCGTGTTCTTCTTCTTTTTCCTTCTTCTTTTTCCTTCTTCTTTTTCCTTCTTCTTTATCCTTCTACTTTTTTCTTCTTCTTCCTCCTCCTTTTTTCTTCTTCTCAGTTTGTCCAGCACTTTTCACAATATAGGTGTAGCACACAGACCCCCTATCCCTCATCTTTGGCTCACTTGCAGGATAAGGGGCACACCATGCCACAAGCCCGTACCCTCCTGTGTGAAGAGGTTGAGCGGTGTAATGTTCCTGGGTCTTTATGGTCAGGCTTTCCCAAGAATGGTTCCCGTCTTCACTGTATTAAAGACAAGTGTCTATTCCCCAATAACTCCAAGGTCCACACTAATTGCAACTCCAACGTAGAGTTTATTTTCTCTTATGCATAGTCATTGAAATAGGAAAGGTTGGAGGACGATCAGGACAGCAAGAGGTGTTGGAGTAGGTCCAGGCACAAACAAAATTATTCACTACCTATATCTTTTTATTTTTTTTGTAAATTGTTTTTTATTGAAAGATTTTTAAAACAGGGTGGTACAGATTAGACTTGCGCACAACGGAAAAATTTGTTTAGTTTCGGTTCGTTTTTTGTGCACAACGGAAAAATTCGTTTCTTTTCGGTCCTGTTGATTCGTAATCATTCGTAATTTTGCTAGACGGGATTTTTCGTGTTTGGACTAATTCGTATTTTCACAAGCGTCATTTTTAGTTGAATTCTTAGTTGATTTATAATTCGTACTTTCGGTAGGGTACATTGTTTTTCGTTGATTCTGGACACAACTCCTACTTTCGTAACTTTTTTTGGGTTCGTTGATTCTGAATTTTACGTGTCTCTCTCACAACGACGCTGCCTATTATGCCTAATGTGCTTCGAATGGATTTGTACTTTTCTAAATACATAGCGGTTATTTGTAACGATTCAAAATCTTGTATTTTACTTTCGTTTTTTACATGCGGCTATAGCCTCCGCCCCTGTACACCATTTTGAGAGGGTTCAGCACGGTGAGGGAGAAGCAGAGAGCAGAGCAGAGTGTTATTGTGCTTCGAATGGATTCGTACATTCGTAACTTTTTTCATAACGAATTATGCCGAAGACATTCGGGCATTCGCTATTTTGCGGTATAATTTATTTCGGATTCGGTTTTATTCGTATATGCTTTGTTCGGAAATTCGAATGCTTCTGAATGTCCGAAAGTTGCTAAATTCAGACGAATTTCGATTCGTTACGAAACGAATTGCACAAGCCTAGTACAGATAAGAGAGTAACAAAGAGGCAAGCAATGGATAGGTTCTATAAATCCACAAGTATACATTTCTACTTATGCATGTCAAAAGAAGTCCCAATGGGGATTAATAAACAGATTTTATAACATCCATCATAAGGTGTAACACCATGGCTTACAAGAAACTGAAAAGGGGGGAAGGGAGGGAGGGGTGGGGGGCAGGAAGGGAGGGAGGGGGGGAGGGGGAAGTAAAGGTGGGTCAAGAATGGGAAGGGGAAGGTGGGGTCGATCTGCGGTCAAACATGCTACATAAAGTAGCTAAAGCACATACGAAGATAGGAAGTTTATTTATTTAGAGACAGTGGATTAGTACATCATACAATGTTTGTCAAACATTTGTTGGTTGCCAAGTCTATTGGCCAATAAAGATTTGTATACATAGTGTGTCTGGGTGATAAGCAATACTTCAGATACATTTGGTGCTTTGTCAGTTTTCCAATTTCTTGCAATTAGCGTTCTAGCAGCTAATAGGATATGAGTTATCACTGTTCTAAAGTGAGGGGGGAAAATGTCAATTCCTACGTTCAAAATAGCTAGGGCGGGGCTAGGACGGGTTAAAATTCCAGTAATTCCTGAGATATGGCGAAAGATGGAATTCCAGAAACTGGTGAGGTGTCTGCAAGTCCATAGCATATGGAGTAAGTTGCCTGTTGCATCTGGATGCTTTATAGAGCGAACAAAATGTGTGTTGCCACTGGGGAACTGAAATATCCACACCCAGGTCTTCCTCCCATTTCCTAAATGGTTGGCATTTTATAAATGTAAGTTTATGTTGGAAGAGGTTTAAAATAGGGAGATTCCCTTTGTGGGGGTAGGATTAGTGTTGTAAAAGCGCCATACCACTGCAGGGAGACGAAGCCTGTGTGAACTGAGTGATTTGAGAAAGTGGGAGATTTGAATATATTTCACTACCTTATATCTTCAGGTAGTCTCAGCTCATCCGGATAGTCTCCCATTAAAATGGATCCTAACAGCCGGAGTGAAGCTCGCACTAGATAATACACACACAGTCTCTGCACAAACTCTGCCACAGATCCGGTGAGCTTTAGGCCTCTGCCACAGACCTGATAAATTTTAGGTCTCTGCCACAGATCTGGGGAACTTTAGTTCCAGTACTAGGCCTCTATCAGGAAGATGACATCCCTCCAGAGAGTTACCGGGCCCCTTCCTTCACTGTGATCTCTCACCAGTCCCTCGGCCTCCTCTTCCAGATACGGGTCTCCTCGCAAGGCAGCACCCTGAGATTCCTCTTCCCTCTGTGGGTCCCAGCCGAAGGTGCTGGACCCAAGGCCTTCAGTTGCAGTCCCAGAGCTAAAGGTGCCTGGGACTGATCCGCCAGTGTACCGAATCAGGAACTCCACCCCAGGGCTAAAGGTGCCTGGGGTGGCCACAAACAGAATCACACGCTCCCGGGGTTGGACCCCCGGGAACTCCCCCCTCTACAGACGGGGTCTGCCCCTTTTTATATCCCCTCCCGGGATGCACATCATGCCGACACGCCCACCATACTACCGCCGAGAGGGGACATCCAAGGCACTGTACTAGTTGTTCAACCCTAACCTCCGATGACAGCGCCATCAACAGGCCACAGGGAACCACACACCAGCATCCCACCTATAGTAGGAAATGGGTTTTACAGAACCCTATCAAATAGTGCGTTCGAGTACAACTACCACTCAAACATGCCCTTTAGATTTCAAAGCCCCACTACATAGGGAAATAGGAAAAAGTACAGTTGCAATACAATTCATTAGAAGAGGGTTAGCAGGGACCTGTTTTGTGAGAGTTTGTATTCTAAACGAAGAGGAACCTAATACAAAGGCAATAATTGTGGAGGATGTGTTGATGGAGAAAGTAATATCCTAGTTTTTAGGTGGAGGTGGGATAGACTTCTCTAAAAAAGATGAGTTTTCAAGGATCACCTAAAGGTGGACAGACTAGCAGATAGCTGGATGAGTTTGGGTAGGAAGCAGCTCTAAAAAAGATCTGGAGGCAATCACGAGAGGAGGTGAGGAGTTTTTAAGAAATACAAGAGACAAGGATGTGACTACCCCCAAAACTAGTCATCCTTAAAAACAATGTTGAGATTAGTTCAGTGTCCACAACTGACTTGGTTTAGCTAATGTCAGATGAGGTTTTAAAATGATTCCTAATTTGTGAAAACGTAATAAGCAAGGTCTACACATGAAAGGATTCTAATTGTGAACAGATGGAGAAATTAGCAGTCACACGCTGCTTTATCGGGCGGTTCCTTCAAGTGAACAAACCAGGCTCATCCATATGAATTTTTGGATGTCAGCTCAATCATTTGCTCATTTCAGCTCGGCACTAAATTTGGGTGCCTGCGTTTCAATACCTCTGCCATGGAATGGTGTGTAATTTACCTTCAAGGGAGCTCCGTACTGTTCTGGGATGGGAGCCAAGCCTTACATTGAAAATGATACAATTAAACTAAACATATCAATATCTGTTGTATTTCATCCTGAACAAATACAAAAATAAGACATTGTTCTAAGCAAGATAAAGTGAGAGAGAGAAGGGAGAGCATGTTGTAATCCAAATGAAAAAATAAATATTTTGCTATATCCTTCCGAAAATTGAGTATAATGTTACTTTTAATGCTACGTCTGGAACACAGAGTGAGCTAACAGAATCAAACTAAACTGCTCCTTAAATGTTCTAATAAGCTATATTTTACGAAATATGGCAAGTCTGTACATTACTTCTTAACTCTTTCATGACTGGGAGTATATCTCAGTAGCATTAGTTCTGCCTAATGCCTTTAACCATTCAGTTCAGCCTCATCAGTGCCCATCAGTGCAGCCTCATCAGCGCCCATCAGTGCAGCTTATTAGTTCCGCCTCATCAGTAGCCATCAGTGCCGCCTCATCAGTGCAGCATATCAGTGGCCATCAGTGCAGCATATCAGTGGCTATCAGTGAAGCCTATCATTGCCCATCAGTGCAGCCTATCGGTGTCCATCAGTGCAGCGTATCAATGCCAATCAGTGCAGCGTATCATTGCCCATCAGTGCAGCGTATCAGTGCCCATCAGTACAGAGTATTAGTGCCCATCAGTACAGAGTATTAGTGCCCATCAGTACAGAGTATTAGTGCCCATCAGTACAGCGTATTATTGCCCACCAGTGCAGCATATCATTGCCTATAAATGCAGCCCATCATTGCCCAACAGTGCAGCATACCATTGCCCATACGTGCAGCCTCATCAGTGCCCAGCAATGCATCAGGGAGGAATCAGGAGTATCTGCCGGCCGGATGACACAGAGCGGGGATCTCCCGCTGAAATGCAGCTTGAAACAAAGTTTTGCCTCCTAGGCTGGATACTCTAATAGATAACACACTGGTCCAATGCTGGTTCAGGAGGTGGGACTTTGTGTTACAGCGGCCAGCTATTCATATGCAAGCCTTGTCTCAGAGGGAGATCCCCGCTCTGTGTCACCCGGCTGCCTGATCCTTCTGACAGTTTCCTGGCTGATCGGTTCTGGCAGAAGCAGTGCAGCCTTTTGTATGGCCCTCTCTGGGCCGCTCTGGCTGCACCACTTCTGCCAGAAGCCATCAGCCAGGAAACTGTCAGCCCAGTCCGCCCCTGCTACACACTCATCTTCCGCTAATTTCAACTCACCATGTGAGCAGGCGAGTGGAAATTTTGAGGGCTACGTGTGCGGACACCTTGCTCTGGGGGGGGGGGGCACTCTTGCCCCCCATGCAGACGCCCATGCCTAAGAGCATTACATTTTGTCCCATTGGCACAAATAAAAGGTACATGTTGTTTCAATAGATGAACAGCTATGAACATTTTTTTAAAAATAAATATAGCACTAAACCTTGATATCGTTTCGAGACAGAGAGGTGGATATCTGGCCAGTGTTTAGGGATTTGAATAGGCACTCTGCAATGCTCCTTGTTAGTGAGTGCTGCATGCGTGTTCATTCGCCCATTTCCTTTGCTCCATAGCAAAGACTGAGTCCACCTGCAAGAAAGCCTCTTAACTACTTGAAAAGTTCCCTTATGCATTATTAGAACATACAGTATATCCTCTGGCAGAGCCGGTACAGTCCAGTAATCTAAAGCGGTTCTCCAGTGAGCATAACTTACTTATACCAAGCCACAGGGATGCATGGAGTGATTTGCCACAAAATTATTGCAGGTGGGAGCGTTTCTTTCACTTCCTGTCCCAGAGACTTAACAGAAAGTGGGAGTAAATCGCCATTAGATAAACAGGAAGTGAGAATAAACTCCCTTCTTGTGTGAATGGGGGCAACATTGAATGTTATAAGGTTATTTTCTCTCCAGATCAGATGTGCATGCATTATGGCCACTAGATGGAGCTGAAAATGATAGCAAAAATGTATTTCCTATGCTCATCAGCTCCATCTAGTGGCCATAATGCGGCCACTATTCCTAAATCACACATTTGACCTGGAGAGAAAAGAATCGAATAACATTGTAATTTGCCCTGATATGCACACAAATAATGTACATGCAGTTTCACAGTACAAATAGCTCTGCAAATTTTGTATAAATATACCCCTAAGGGCTCATTTACACTTGCTTCAAAATGTGGCATTGGACACAATTTTTTTTAAAGCACTCTGAATGCCAATCAAAGCCCCTGTCACTAAATAAATGGTTTACGTAGAGCCCTGTTCACATGTCGCTTTCTTGATTCTTCAAAGTGTCTCCAAAGCCACTACTATAGAATTCTATGACAACGCTCACTTACAGCACCTGCAGCTTTTGAGGGGCTTTTTTTCAGCGTTAGCTTCTTTTTGTTTTGGGGGTATTGCAGCTACAGTGCCTTGAAAAAGTATTCATAACCTTGGAAATTTTCCACATTTTGTCATGTTACAACCAAAAACATAAATGTATTTTATTGGGATTTTATGTGATAGACCAACACAAAGTGACACATAATTGTGAAGTGGAAGGAAAATGATAAAAGCCTCCAGGCTTCACAGCCGGTTTCATACTGCTCATGCGCGAGTCGTGCTGCACATTGTGAATGGTCCCGCCGTCTTCTGGGACCTGAGGGGGGGGGGGAAGGTCCGGAAAACCTCAGTTTGCTGTGGCGATCTTACCTGGAGGTGGAAACCAGGTACCTGCTCCCCCCCAAAAAAATTGTCTGCCAAATGTGAGGGGGTGCGAATTAGCAGAGCTTCCGCTTTTCGTTAAGCTCCACTTTAAAGTTGAAGCAAGTATAAATGAGCTTGTCCTTGCAGACAAGCGGTAAGCTTACCACCTCTGAAAAGAAGTCCATGGTGGATTGCTTTTTAGAGGGAGGTATAGCAGCTGACAATTTTTTTTCTACTTTCCTTTAAAATTGCCGAATTACAGATTTACATTTGGCTTGCAGTTGTGGTGCGTCTCTATTGATGTCCATTGACTGGTGGCTCCACTGGCAGGTGCTGCCTGTCAAATTGCAGCCTGAGTTAAAAATGCTGCACCTGTGAAGCAAAGCATTGTAGTCATGGCGTGTAAACTGCCCTGTCAGTTGTAATGTTCAAATTCGAATGGGCTGCCAGGGGGACGATAAAACTGCAGCTCAGCTGCCTGTATTAACCATCCCTCGGCCGCTCCTGTGAACGAGGCCGTAGTTCTCTGGTCCAGACTTTTTATATGTAAATTCCAAACTCCCTAGGTAAAGGGGCACCCTGTTTGTGAAGTTTTGCCTTGCGTATGAACTTGATTGACGAGCGCCTCATTCATTCATGTTGCAGCAATAAAAACACTTAAAAAAAAAAAAGTTTTTGCTACATATTCACTTTAATTAAGTAAAAAGTCAATGCTTTTTTAATAAGTACATAACTAGATTAAACATCTGTCACATCGGCTTGCTTTAAAACCATAACGCGCCATTCCGGATAATTACTAAACTAGCTAGTGGCAATCTCTGATAATAATTGAATGATTAGGAGGGGGAAAAAAAAAAAAAAACACGTAAGGATTCAAAACCCCCCTTTTGCGCGAACGAGACTTTTTTGTGTATTTTTTTTTTTTTACTTAATTATTTTCTTAAGATCTTAGCCCAGCCTATCTCTATTTAGAAGCGTCACTGATGTTCCATGCAAAAGCTACAGAAGCTCTCAACCCAGAAACTGACTTACAGGCTGAATATAAAAGATTTGTTCCATCTCCTAAAATAAACGATGATTTTAATGAGAGGGCCGGATGCAGGAGTTCTGTGTGTTTATCGCCGGCGTTTGATACACGGGAGAAGGGGAGAGAGAGAGAGAGCTCAGCCAAAAAACAAATTTAATTGCATTGCAGTGATGCTGACATTTGCATGTGTTGTCAAGAAAATGAGTTTGCCGCCGAACAGCAAATGTTTTTTGATTGATGTCTAGTTAATCTATAAACAGATTACCATAAGGTTACATTATTATCCTCGTTCCCGCTGAGTGATGTTCCGTCCTCGCGATACAAATGTATATTAATAGCTACGGATGGTGATATTTCTATAATCAACTGGATGCAAGTCTCCCGGGTCTAACAAATCATTTTTAAAGAGGGTTTGTAAAGTGGTCCTGTCCCCACCCACATCCTGATCAGTGGCGGATGGTGCTCAAAATTTTTGGGGGGGCGCAAACAAACTGAAAAAAAAACAAAACATCAATTGCCGCCACTGTGCCCATTAAACGCCCAAATGCAGCCAGTTTGTCCACAAATACAGGCAGTTTGTCCCCAAATGCAGCCAGTTTGTCCCCAAATGCAGCCAGTTTGTCCCCAAATGCATGCAGCCAGTTTGTCCCCTAATGCAGCCAGTTTGTCCCCAAATGCAGCCAGATTTTCCCCAGCCCGCACTTACCTTCCTCGGGTCAGCACCGTCCTCCTCCACGCTGTCTTCTCCCACCCTCGATGTCGCTTCAGCCAATCAGGTTACCGGTAATCAGATCCGGTGAACCTGATTGGCTGGGATGCGTGTCTGTCCAAACAAAGGTACACCCCCCCCCCCCGTGCGCCACTTAATTAGCTATTCGGAAGCCGATTAGAGCCCTCAGGCTTTAATCGGAAAGCCTATCAGAGCCAATGGCTCTGATAGACACTTCCACAGCCAACCAGCTGCCGTTATTCAGATGGCCGGCCATCTGAATAGTGGGCGGCGCGGCAGCGGTGACAATACACAGATTCATGCAATGCATGAACCTATGTATTGTTTTTCAGTGGCGGTGCAGGAGCGAGAGGGGGCGGCGCTCCGGCGCCCTCTATGGACGCACCGCCACTGATTCTGATTTTCTTGGTCACTCGAAGAAAAACTCCACTTGATTAAAAAATAAATAAATGCACAAATACAGTGTAAATAAATACATAAAACTTGGGCCCCATGCACACAGGATGTCAAAAATATATATATATATTTTTTTTTATTTCTGCCTCCAAACACCCCTCTATGTTAGCCTATGTGTCCATGTACACATACACTATCTTACCAAAAGTATTGGGACACCTGCGTTCACACGCACATGAACTTTAATGACATCCCAGTCTTATGCCGCGTACACAGGATCGGACATTCCGACAACAAAACCGTGCATTTTTTTCCGACGGATGTTGGCTCAAACTTGTCTTGCATACACACGGTCACACAAATGTTGTCAGAAATTCCGAACGTCAAGAAACGCGGTGATGTACAGCACGTACGACGAGCCGAGAAAAATGACGTTCAATAGCCAGTGCGGCTCTTCTGCTTGATTCCGAGCATGCATGGAATTTTGTGCGTCGGAATTGTGTACACACTCTCGGAATTTCCGACAATACGTTTTGAAATTCCGACAGCAAATGTCCGATGGAGCCTACACACGGTCGGAATTTCCGACAACAAGCTCCCATCGAACATTTGTTGTTGGAAATTCTGACCGTGTGTACACAGCATTAGTCTGTAGGGTTCAATATTGAGTTGGCCCACCCTTTGCAGCTATAACAGCTTCAACTCTTCTGAGAAGTCTGTCCACAAGGTTTAGGAGTGTGTCTATGGGAATGTTTGGCCATTCTTCCAGAAAAGCATTTGTGAGGTCAGGCACTGATGTTGGACGAGAAGGAAATTCATCCCAAATGTGTTCTATCGGGTTGAGGTCATGATTCTGTGCAGGCCAGTCAAGTTCCTCCACCCCAAACTCACTCACCCATGTCTTTATGGACCTTGCTTTGTGCACTGGTGTGCAGTCATGTTGGAACAGGAAGGGGCCATCTCCAAACCCAAACTGTTCCCACAGAATTGTGAAAATGAAATTGTCCAAAATGTCTTGGTATGCTGATACCTTAAGAGTTCCCTTCACTGAAACTAAGGAGCCAAACTCAACCCCTGAAAAACAACCCCACACCATAATCCCCGCTCCACTAAATGATTTGGAGGGGTGGCCCAATACTTTCGGCAATATAGTGTGGATGAATAAGTTTGGCGTGGAGGAACTTGACTGGCCTGCACAGAGTCCTGACCTCAACCCAACACTTTTGGGATGAATTTGAGTGGAGACTGCGAGCCAGGCCCTCTCGTTCACATCAGTGTCTGACCTTACAAATGCGCTTCTGGAAGAATGGTGAAACATTTCCATAGGCACACTCCTAAACCTTGCTCCAACTCTTCTGGAAAGGCAGTCCACAAGGTTAAGTAGACAAGAAGACCTGGCTCGCAGTCTCCACTCTAATTTATCCCAAAGGTGTTCTATCAGGTTGAGGCCAGGACTCTGTGCAAGCCAGTCAAGTTCCTCCACCCCAAACTCACTCATCCATGTTTTTATGGACTTTGCTTTGTGCACTGGTGCAAATCATATGGTGTGGGGTTGTTTTTCAGGGGTTGGGCTTGGCCCCTTAGTTCCAGTGAAGGGAACTCTTAAGGTGTCAGCATACCAAGACATTTTGGACAATTTCATGCTCCCAACTTTGTGGGATCAGTTTGGGGGTGGCCCCTTCCTGTTCCAACATGACTGTGCACCAGTGCACAAAGCAAGGTCCATAAAGACATGGATGAGCGAGTATGGGGTGGAGGAACTTAACTAGCTTGCACAGAGTCCCGACGTTAACCCGATAGAACACCTTTGGGATGAATTAGGAGTGGAGACTGTGAGCCAGGCCTTCTCGTCCAACATGAGTGCCTGACCTCACAAATGCACTTCTGGAAGCATGGTCAAACATTACCATAGACACACTCCTAAACCTTGTGGACAGCCTTCCTAGAGGAGTTGAAGATTAAGTTATAGCTGCAATGGGTGAGCCAAGGCAATATTGATCCCTACAGACTAAGACTGGGATGCCATTAAAGTTCATGTGCGTGTAAAGGCAGGTGTCCCAATACTTTTGGTAATATAGTGTAGGTGTTTACAGGTGTTTAGAGGCAGAAAAATAAATACAGTACATCATCATTGTGATTGTAACGTTTCATTTTGTTTTCTCTAAAAATAACAAACATGTCATACACATCTGTTAAGTGCTTTTGCACAGAGCAGCCCAGATCCTCCTCTTCTCGGGTCCCTTGTCGGCTCTCCTGGCCCCTCTCCCCTGTTGAGTGCCCCCCACAGCAAGCAGCTTGCTATGGGGGCACCCGAGCCAAGCTGCAGCTCTGTGTGTCTATTCAGACACGGAGCCCTAGTTTGGCCCCACCCTCTCTCTCTCCTGGTTGACTTACTGACTTTGATTGCTAGCAGCGGGAGCCAATGGCGCTGCTGCTGTGTCTCAGCAAATCAGGAGGGAGAGTCCCGGATGGCCAAGGCACTTGTGGACATCGTTGGATAGAGATGGGGCTCAGGTAAGTATTAGGGGACTGAGGGGGGCTGCTGCACACAGAAGACCTTTTACCTTAATGCATAGAATGCATTCGGATAAAAAACTTTCTGACTCTACTATCCCTTTAAGCAGGAGGAGTGTTTGGGTGGAAAAACCACCGAATGTGCATAAACGATCAATAATGCTAGCGAGTTTATGAGCATTTGTGCATTAATGTACTCTAATGGCCAGAATAAATTTATATTTTGGCCAATTGAATGCATTAACGCAAAAATACGGGAACGCACATAAACACACATTAACACAGATGTAAAATAAGACTTTAAGCACATTTTTTCATCACCTTGGCTCCAGGGGAGGATAAAATATCCTATGTGCATGAGGCCTAATTGCTACTTTGTTGGAATTACTCTTCGGTCTACCGCTAGTTGCAAATTAGAATTTAAAATAAATCTGACAATTGTGTTAGAATAATCTTTAAAGCTGAATTCCAGGTGTGGATTTGTTTTTGCATGGTTATGTTGGTCAAGCTGGAACCAATGTAAGTTGCATATGGTATACCTGTTGGATGACTGTGGAAGCAGGAAATCATTGTAGGAGTCAACGCTACTATGTGATCGCCCCGGTCTTCTGGGTCCCATGCCAATTGGCTGCCCTGCCACATATTGAACACATTGGGGTTGCTCATTTCGGCACTGCCACCATTCACAGAATGCCTTTAGTTTTTCTCAGTGAATGCAAAAGTGTTCTCTGATTGGACCATGTAGAACTTGTGATGTCACTATCCCACCTATCAAAGAACACCTTACATTCATTGAGAAAAAAAGGGCCAATCGTATGCCGATTGGCAGCAGAGCAAAGCAGCCAATCAGCAAAGGACCCAGAAGCCAGTGGCAATCACTGTAAGAGTGGTGACTATAACGCCTCATGCCCACTGGCGTTTTTACAGCTGCGTTTTTTGCAGCTTAAAAACGCCTGTCCATGTTATTGTAAATATTTTTTTATTTTTTTTGAAAAAAAAAAAAAAAACGTCGGAGCTAAAAACGCGACCGCGCGTTAGTGTGCGTTTTTTGCGCGTTAGTGCACGTTTTTGCGCGTTTTTTGACGCTCGCGTTTTTTTATGCCTAATTCTGACGCTGAGGAACGCACTGGTCCTGGTTTTTTTTTTACAGCTTACAAACGCCTATGCTCTTTACAGCTCAAAAACGCCTAGGTGGGCATGAAGCTATAGACTAACATGGACAGGTGTTTTTAAGCTGTAAAAAACGCTCAAAAACGCGGCTGAAAAAACGCCCGTGGGCATGAGGCCTTAAAGTAGTTCTCAACTTCCACAGAGGTCCCACAGGCATGGAATATGCATGATTATGTTGGTCCAAACTGGACCAATGTAACTATGCAAAAAAATATATGCCTGTAATTTAGTTCTAGGAGCCACCACCATATTGTAAAAAAAAAAAATCAGGTATGTGGACTAAATTTTTATAAACAGCACTTCAGAAAACACACATGGGTGGCCAGTGCGCCCTTTGGATGCTTATGATCAGCACAGATTATAGGTAAAATGCACAGAGCCAATCATAGTGGCTCTGTGCCTTGTAATCACTGTGAAAGAATCACAGTGATCACAGGTGTAAGCACTGCCTATGCTTACAAACATTCTGCTCTCCTCTGCGTCTCACAATGGAGTAATGCAGGAAGGAAAAAAGAGAAGAAAGAGAAAGGAAGCCGCAGATTCAAGTTGTGTTTATTCACGGCTTTTCAAAGTGCCACTGACCACCACTGAATGTGAAGTGTTTTTTTAAAGGTGGTGTGAGTGTGTGTGTGTGGGGGGGGGGGGTTAAAGTACTGCTGACCTCCAGGGATTGTGGGATTGTTAACTCTTTTCTATTGGCAGAAGCCAGCCCTTTACGGGGATCTGAACGCCGGAGGCCAATTGGCTGTCAGTGTTCCCATGACTGGGAGTCTATCCTATCTATCCTGGGAGCTGGTAGTGATGGTCACGGTGCTTGGGGAGGGAAGGGGGGAGTGAGCACTCAGCACAGAACAGTGCTATTGCCTGTATTCATATATGTGATCTAAAGCCACCATCAGCACAACACGGCAATAGGAAAGAATAGGCCATAGTGTGGAAGAAAGAGGAACCAGCTCTGACATTTTCTTTGCAAAGGCTGTGTGGTGCTTGGCAGTGCTGCACAGCATAGATCAAAGAGGGAGGTTACCTAAAAGAGAAGTTCCCGAGAAAAAAAAAACATACATACTTGATAAACATGAACCAAGTCCATGCTATAAGTAGAATGGTCTTCTTGGCGGTCCTATCTTCATGGGAACCAAAACTTCCACCATGCACAACCAAGTTGGGCCACCTTGGATAATCAACAACTACGACAATGAATGTGCAACGACTTTGCTGCCCTCAGGGACACCAAACTGAAAATGAAAATAAGAAGGCACACCAGCTTAGTTCTTTGACGTTAAAAAAAATTGAAATATTAAATAAATAATATTAAACGTTTTTGTACATTAATGTACTAGGCTGGTGCGCTGCCTTCTTATTTTTATTTTCAAACATATATACTCACCTACAGTAGGTGGATTCTGCATCAGTCCCCGCAAGACCTCTAAGACCAAGAACTGATCGATCAAAGACCACTGTCCACTGACCACTGTCCTCACTGACCATAAAGCCAGTCTCTCTGCTCTGCCTGCTCCTGGAGTGCCGGGCTGTGCAGGGGCAGAAGCGACTGGCTCAGGCTCTCTGTTGCTCACTGAGGGGCTGAGCAAGTTACTGGTCCAGGCATCTGAGTGGATCCTGACATTAAAGTCAGGGTCTCTCCAGAACCTGGACCGGCTTAGCGAAGTCAGCCGACAGCACACTTTAGCCTGCTGTCGGCTGAATACGGGTCACAGAGGTGCAGAACAAAGTGCACTCCTGTGACCCACAGGAAAGGTAGGGCCAAAAGAGCTTGGCCCTACTTTTGCTTTAACTTCAGCCCAAGGTAGCTGCCTCTTTTGCTCATATAGTTGAAGCAGCCTTAGCTGAGGATCTTAACACCAAAGGCTGATTGGCTGCAATAGTGTTACATTCTAGTCAGCCCATTCTACTGCTCCTGATCAAAAACAATGATCAGGAGTTGTCAGTGGTGTTTACAGTGCTCAGGGTACCAAGTGAACTTGTTCTCGGCATAGAAGAGTGCCGCCGGCAGTATGTATATATGTGGCTGAAGGCCACCATGAACATGACACAGCCATAAGAATGTTTTGGACCATGGTGTAGTAAAAAGAGGATGCCACTGTGACATTTTCTTCACAAAGTTTGTGCAGAGCTTGGCAGGACCATGCAGCAAAGATCAAAAGGGAGGATTGCTTACATTTGGACTTGTGTAGCTGCCTCTTTTGCTCTTATCATTGTAGCAACCTTAGCTGGAAGGCCATCACCCCTAACAATTGTAAACAGTGACTGGGAGCTGGCAGGGACAGCTTGGTCACAGTGCTTGGGTCACCGAACTAGCATGCTCCCAGCACAGAACAGCACCTCTAACTGTATACATAGATATGGTTGGAGGCCACCATGTGTATGATACACCCATAAGAATGGATGAGGCCGTGACACGGAATGAAATAGACTTAGCTGTGCAATTTTCTTTGCAAAAGCAAAGTAATGCTTGGCAGGGCCACAAAGTAAAGATCAAAGGGAGATGGGGGGGCAGGGTAGTTAACTTCAGCCTGGGGTAGCTGCTTCTTTTGCTCAAATAATTAAAGGAACACTAAAGGCATTTTTTTTTAAATAACAAACATGTTATACTTACCTCTAGGCTTGTGCACAACGGAAAAATTCGTTCCGTTTCGGTTCGTTTCTTTCCAGTCCTGTTGATTTGTAATCATTCGTAATTTTGCTAGACGGGATTTTTCGTGTTCGGACTCATTCGTATTTTTGCAAGCGACATTTTTCGTTGAATTTTTTGTTGCTTTATAATTCATACTTTCGGTAGAGTACGTTGTTTTTCGTTGATTCTGGACACAACTCCTACTTTCGTAACTTTTTTTGGGTTTGTTGATTCGTAATTTTCTGTGTCTCTCTCACGACGACGCTGACTATTATGCCTAATGTGCTTCGAATGGATTTGTACTTTTCGAAATACATAGCGGTTATTTGTAACGATTCGAAATCTCGTATTTTACTTTCGTTTTTTACATGCGGCTATAGCCTCCGCCCCTGTACACCATTTTGAGAGGGTTCAGCACGGTGAGGGAGAAGCAGAGAGCAGAGCAGAGTGTTATTGTGCTTCGAATGGATTAGAAATCTCGTATTTTACTTTCGTTTTTTACATGCGGCTATAGCCTCCGCCCCTGTACACCATTTTGAGAGGGAGTTCAGCACGGTGAAGGAGAAGCAGAGAGCAGAGCAGAGTGAGTGTTATTGTGTTTCCAATGGATTTGTACATTCGTAAGTTTTTTCATAACGAATTATGCCGAAGACATTCGGGCATTCGCTATTTTGCGGTATAATTTATTTTGGATTCGGTTTTATTCGTAATTGCTTTGTTCGGAAATTCGAATGCTTCCGAATGTCCGAAAGTTGCTAAATTCGGACGAATTTCGATTCGTTACGAAACGAATTGCACAAGCCTACTTACCTCCACTGTGCAGCTTGTTTTGCACAGAGTGGCCCCGAACCTGGTCTTCTGGGGTCCCTCAGCGGCTGTCTTGGCTCCTCCCCGCAAGAACTATCCACTTTCATGCGAGCGAGCTCGCATGGTGGATAATTTTGCGGGCGCGCTCCCGTGATACTGCCAGCGGCTAGAGCCGCTCACTGCATCACCCGGCCCCGCCCCCCGGCGCGCTGCGTCATTGGATGTCATTGACAGCAGTGCGAGCCAATGGCTCCCAATGAAGGAGCCGAGAAGCCCATCCGAGAAGCCAGCGCGTTCATGGCGCGGGACTTTTGAGGGGTCAGGTAAGTAAACGGGGCTCGGGGGGGGGGCTAATCCTCAGATGTTTTTTCACCTTAATGCATAGAATGCATTAAGGTGAAAAACTTGTACCTTTACAATCCCTTTTAAAGTAACCTTAGTTGGAAGATCTGATGTAGGTGAGAGATAGCGCTGGACCATTGTAACTAGAGTCTGGTTATTGGCAGGTCTCTGTGTCAAGAGCGTGAAAATAATCACTTCCAATGGGCTGTCTCCCAACTGTGAGTGGTGGTGGTAGACTCTAATGAAGTCTAGGACTGCTAGACTTCAATACGAATATGAGGCTGTCTCAACAGGAAAAACTTTGGTGGGTGAGAAAGAGATCCTTCTCACCCACCAATAAAGTATTATTTGGAAGATTATCACTCCTAAGGAAGCTTCATGCTAACCCAAGCATTAGAATGAGGTGTTGAATTGAGGGTTCCATGTAAGACTATAGAATATGAAGGAGATCTAAAGGCAAGCAAACATGTTTAATAACTTTGGCCAGTTGCGAGATTCAGATCAGACGAAGACTTATTGAATGAAATGATCGCAAGATGCAGCCAATATCCTACATTATATACATTTAATTAATGTAGGAAGCAACGGCAATGGGGTAAAAGTTACATTTACATGAAAGAATAGTCATTTTTGCAAACCTAAAAAAGAAATACTCAGTGACAGCGCAGTTCCTCTTTAATCTTGAGAAGAGCACTCATTCCAAATGAAAGTTGATATCTTGTAGACATCCATCTGCATCTTTTGCTTGCCTCAAAATGTAACATCTTGTTCAAATCTTTTGATGCTGCTCAGCTTTTTTTTTTTTTTTTCCATTTCTGGAGAGATTTTAATAAGACAAAAGAATCCATTCACAGAAGATGCTTGTCGACACCGTTTCATCTTAATAAAGCAAGAAGCAAACATCAGTGGAAGACATCACAGCCGCCTCTACTTGGACCAACAATTCCCTTTAATCTCCTTCCATTGAAGCAGTGCGGGGTGCAGTCTTTTTCCGCTGCAGCAGAAATAAATTGTAACACTAGAGAGTAAAACGAATGTGTAAGTCGCGGGACAGACAGCAGTTTTGGAGCAGCAATAATAAGTAGGTCGCAAAGAAAACAGCAGTGACTCTACATGGGGTTTGGAAACATCAATACGGAGAATTGGAGTCTACTGTGCATAAACTGCTGGTGGTAGAAAATGATTATATACATACAATTATCATCGCACTCTAATTAATTCCAGGCATTTTTGAGGTTATAAAATAAATAAACCTTAATGAAGCGATTGAACCCTCACAGGGTGTTTTAGGGAGTTCAGAATGTCCCTCTTCATCGGGTCTTTGATTCAGGAAGAGAAATTTAAACTGGACTTTCCAACAATGGAGTAAGCTCAAAAGGCCTTTTCCATGAATTGTGGCAACAAGGATCTGCTGTAGATAATAGTTTTGGGAGCTTCCAGATGCTATTGGCCACAATTCTTGAATAAGTCCCTTTGGGATCCCTCCATTTTTACAAAGTTCAGCTTTTGTTTATCTTCTCTAATCAAAGCCCTTGATGAAGGGGTACCTTCTGAACCATTAAGATGCTTTCTATTTAATTTTAAGAAATTTCAGTGTTAAGACTTTACAAACCTATCTGGCGCTTTCTTCACAATATTTCTGTCTACAAAAGACACATGTAGACAGGCATAGTCTACTTTCTCCACCGCAGATGGTGCTTAACTGCAGCAGCATTGCAAAGAGACAGGAAGTCAAGAGAAAAATGGTTCCTCTATGGTTTCCTGAGTTACTGGGAGAGCTATCCAATTGGATGCTGGTGCCTCGTGTGACTCTTGTGGCCATCTTGGGTCAGACCCTGGCTACCAGGCTTGGTTCGTATTTTGTAGACATGTGCACTGCCGAAAAATTTGTTCGTTTTCGTTTCATTCATTTTTTTGTTTATTTTCAGAAATTACAAAATTCGTAAATTTGAAAATTCAGAATTCGTAAATTCGGAATTTGTAAATTCGAAAATTCGAAATTCAGATATTCGTAAATTAAAAAATCTTAAAATTCTGAATTCGGAAATTCGAAAATTTGGAAATTCGGAATTCGAAAATCTCAAAATTCTGAAATTGGAAGATTCGAAAGATCGAAAATGCGAAAATCCAAAAATTTTAAATAATAACTAACTAGCTAACTAATAATAACTAACTATTAAATTATAGGTATTGGAATTGCCTTTCAAATTTGGCTGTTAGTGAACATAACGAATACAAATTTATCTGAAGTTACGAATTATCCAAAATAAAGAATGCTACGTCTAAAAAAATGGAACAGAACAAAAAATAATAAATAATAATACCTTTTTATTATTATTATTATTTGTTATTTATTATTATTAATTTGTTACATTCCATTCGTTTAGATAGGGCATTCGTTATTACGAATAATTCGTAACTTAGCATAAATTTGTATTCGTTACGTTCACTAAATTTGAAAGGAAATTCCAATACCTATAATTTAATAGTTTGTAATAGTTAAGTTATTATTAGTTATTATTTCAGATTTTCAAATTTTCGGGTTTTTGAATTTTCGGATTTTCATTCTTATTTTTGGATTTTCGAATTTCCGAAATTCTGATTTTTCAAATTTCCGAGTTTCCGAATATTTGGATTTCTGAAAATTTGGAAATTCTGATATTTACGAATTAATGAATTTGTCTAAATTTGTTAAAAAAACTAATTCGAAACTAAACAAATTGCACATTCGGTCCGTTAAAATTTGTTTTGTTTACTCGTTTTCTAAAGAATTCCAACTTTTCAGAATAAGTAGAATTTAGATCAGTCGAAAAAAGACCGACCAATTCAAGTTCTGTGTGAAGAAATAGCTGGTAGTTAAGCAGCGGGCTGGGCTGGTAAGTCGGCCACCTGTGTCCTTAACAACCATTAGTCATCATCTGTCAGCGGGCTTCCCCACTGACAGATGAATGTAAAGAAAATAATGCCGGCAATTGCCTGACAATAGAAAGATGGGTGGCACAGGAGGGCACATATGGGTGGCACTGGTAGGCACTGATGGGCAGCACTAATAAATGGCACTGATGGGCATCACTGATCAGATGCGCTGGCAGGCATCACTGATGGGCAAGGAGTGCCATCCCTAATGGGCAATGATTACCATCCCTGGTGGAATCTAGTGGGCTTACCTGGTGGTCATGGGTGGGAATCCCTGGTGACCATGGTGGGCATCTTTGCTGGCCATGGGTGGGCATCCCTGGTGGCCATGGGTGGGCATCCCTGGTGGTCCTGGATGGGCATCCTCGGGGGGCTACACTGATAATCAGTGCAGACCCCCCCTGTCAGGAGAGCAGCCGATCGGCTCTTCTATACTTGCGTCCGTAAGCGCGAGTAGAGGAAAAGCTGATACGCGGCTTTTCCTGTTTACACTGTGATCAGCTGTGATTGGACACAGCTGATCACGTGGGACACAATTATTTTTTTTTAAATAAAAGATTAGTCAAAAACTTTCCTAATGAGGTTATTACTTTTGTACACTTTTTTGGCGAATGGGTAGGGGTACGATATACCCGATACCTATTCACATGTGCTTTTAGTTTTACCATCAAATTCAAATTCACTGTATCAGTTTCACTGGTCCTCAAAAAGTGTCAGTGTCCCGACTGTCCACCTATAAGTCGCTGATCGCCCCCATTACTAGTAAAAAAAAAAAAATATATCCTATAGATTTAGACACTCTAACTTTTGCGCAAACCAATCAATACACGCTTATTGGGATTTTTTTTACCAAAAATATGTAGCAGAATACATATTGACCTAAATTGATGAAGAAATTTGATTTTTTTTTTCAATTTTCTTTATTGGATATGTTTGGTCTTTTTTCAAAATTGTTGGTCTTTTTCTGTTTATAGCGCAAAAAATAAAAAACAGAGGTGATCAAATACCACCAAAAGAAAGCTCTATTTGTGTTTTTTTTGTTAATTTTGTTTAGGTACAGCGTCGCACGACCTCACAATTGTCAAAGTAAGGCAGTGGTGCAGTTAAAGGGAATTCCATGAGGACCCCCAGGTCACCAGAACTGGTGTCCCCGTTGGAAGATTTCCTCTCTATTACTTTTCTGGGGACAACCCAAAATTTGGGGTTTTCTTTTACTTTCACTTTCAAAGATAACCGTAAACAGGACAAATAGAGAGGGTGAATCTCCATAATGGGGAGCATTGACAGTAATAAAAACTGACAGGTGTTCTAATCCCTCTCCATTCTATCCAAAACCAAAAATAAAGTTTTTCCTTTATTTGTGCTTTTAGTTTTACCATCAAATTCAGTTTCAAAAGTAAAAATTGTCGAAGCAAAAGAGGAAACACACTTGGTAAAAAAAAAATCTCCGTAAAAAACTATGCCCAATCATATGCAGATCTAAGTATATTTTAAAGTTTCCAATGTATTAAATTCAGCACTCCCCTAACAGGTATACACAAACAATAGCCAGGGCCCACAAAAAACTGAACTATCAATCATGCTTAGGCTGATTACAGCCTAGCAACTAGAACTTTAACTTGACCCTGCTGCTTAGGGCTGGGTGGCTACAAATGATTTCTGAGCTACAATAATTAGTGTCATTTATATCTGCCTAAAGTTCAGTTTTAACCATCAAAATCAGTTTAAAATTTAAAAATAGTTTAAGCAAAAAAGGAAACATACTTGAAAAACAATTTCTGTAACAAAAAAACAATAACGATTCCTATGCAGATCTAAATATATTTTAAAGTTTCAAAGAAAGGTATTCAAGTCAGCACTTGGGATGAGCCGAACACCCCCCAGTTCGGTTCGCACCAGAACTTGTGAACAGGCAATAAATTTGTTCGAACATCCGAACACCGTTAAAGTCTTTCGGACTCGAACATGAAAAATCTAAAGCGTTAATTTTAAAGGCTTATATGCAAGTTATTGTTATAAAAAGTGTTTGGAGACCCGGGTCCTGCCCCAGGGGACATGTATCAATGCAAAAAAAGTTTTAAAAACGTCAGTTTTTTCGGGAGCAGTGATTTTAATAATGCTTAAAGTTAAACAATAAACATGAAATATTCCTTTAAATTTCGTACCTAGGGGGTGTGTATAGTATGCCTGTAAAGCAGCGCATGTTTCCCGTGTTTAGAACTGTCCCTGCACAAAGTGTAATTTCTGAAGGAAAAAAAGTCATTTAAAAGCACTCACGGCTATAATGAATTGTTGGCTCCCGGCAATACAGAGAAAAGTCATTGATAAAAAAAAAAAATTATGCGTGAGGGTCCCCCCAAATTCAATTACCAGGCCCTTCAGGTCTGGTATGGATATTAAGGGGAACCCTGCGTCAAATGAAAAAAAAAATGATGTGGGCTTCCCCCCAAATATCCATACCAGACCCTTTAGGTCTGGTATGGATTTTAAGGGGAACTCCACGCCAAATTTAAAAATAAAATGGCGTGGATTTCACCCCAAAAATCCATACCAGACCTTTTATTCGAGCACGCAACCTGGCAAACCGCAGGAAAAGAGGGGGGACGAGAGAGCGCCCCCCCCTCCTGAACCGTACCAGGCCACATGCCCTCAACATGGGGAGGATGCTTTGGGGGTCTAACCCCTCAAAGCACCATGTCCCCATGTTGACGGGGACAAGGGCCTCATCCCCACAACCCTTGCCTGGTGGTTGTGGGGGTCTGCGGGCGGGGGGCTTATCGGAATCTGGAAGACCCCTTTAACCAAGGGGACCGGGACCCCAGATCCCAGCCCCCCTATGTGAATCGGTAAGGGGTACCATTTCACAAAAAAAGTGTAAAAAAAATAAAAAACACACAGACACTGTTGGGAAAGTCCTTTATTAAAAAAAAATAAAAACAAGGGTCCCGCCTATGTCATTGGCTATTCCCCGGCAAGCGGGGAAAGCTGGGGCTTACCCTATGATGTGACGGGTGACCCCCGCCCCCTCGTACGTCATGGGGGTTTTGTGTGGAGTGGAGATTGGAGGAGACTGCAGCGCTGGACATCGGATCACCGCGGGACATAGAGAACAACGCTGGACAGACTGGATTACATCGCTGGAATGGGTTTTTTATTTTTAATAAAGGACTTTCCCAACTGTGTCTGGTTTTTTTTTTTTGTTTTTTTTTACAATTTATTTGTGAAATGGTAGGGGTACAAGGTACCCATTACCAATTCACATGGGGGGGCAGAATCATGGGGTTCCCTTTGTTAAAGGGGGCTTCCAGATTCTGATAAGCCCCCCGCCCGCAGACCCCCACAACCACTGAGCAATGCAGTTGAATTTGGTAAGCTGGCAGGGGTGCAGGGCGCAGCCGCCTCAGGATCGGTGACCGGTGCTGTCACATTCGGTCGCCGTCAGCGGCTGAACGTCCCCACGCCCATCTTGGTACACCCTGCACTCGGCTGCAGTAAGCAGCAGCAGACATCTTGTTACACCCAGCCCGAGATATATTGGCTGGGTGTAACGAGATGTCTGCTGCTGCTTACTGCAGACGAGTGCAGGGTGTACCAACATGGGCGTTTCAGCAGTTTTTTTTTTTTTTAATCCTGTGTCATTTTTCACAGCATTTTAGTGCCAGCTACCTATCAGTGCCATCTACCAGTGCCCACAGGTGCTACCTATCAATGCCATCTACCAGTGCCTCCTATCAGGTGGCACAGGTAGATGGCACTGATAGGTGGCACTTTTGGGCACTGATAGATGGCACTGATTGCACTGATATATGGCGCTGATTGCACTATCAGTGCAATCAGTGCCATCTATCAGTGCCCACAAGTGCCACCTATCAGTGCAATCAGTGCCCACAAGTGCCACCTTTCAGTGCTATCAGTGCCCCCCTATCAGTGCCACCCATCAGTGCCCACAAGTGCCATCTATCAGTGCCCACAAGTGCCACCTACCAGTGCCCATAAGTGCCATCAGTGCCCACAAGTGCCACTTATTAGTGCTACCAGTGCCCATAAGTGCCACCTATCAGTGCCATCTACCAGTGCCCATAAGTGCTACCTATCAGTGCCATCCACCTATTAGTGCCCATCAGTGCCAGTCACCAGTCAGTGCCCATAAGTGCCGCTATCAGTGCCAGCCACCTGTCAGTGCCACCTATCAGTCCCCATCTTTCAAACTGTCACCTGACATTGAAAAAAAAAAGTATCGGTAATCAGTATCGGCGAGTACTTGGAAAAAAGTATCGGTACTTGTACTCGGTCTTAAAAAAGTGGTATCGGGACAACCCTAGTTGTGGGGATGAGGCCCTTTTCCCCATCAACATGTGGACATGGTGCTTTGGGGTCCAGACCCCAAAGCATCCTCCCCATGTTGAGGGCATGTGGCCTGGTACGGTTCAGGAGGGGGGTGCTCTCTCGTTCCCCCCTCTTTTCCTGCGGCCTGCCAGGTTGCGTGCTCGGATAAAGGGCCTGGTATAGATTTTTTGGGGGAACTCCACGCCATTTTTTTTTTATTTGGCGTGGAGTTCCTCTTAAAATCCATACCAGACCTGAAGGGTCTGGTATGGATATTTGGGGGAACCCCACGTGATTTTTTTTAAATTTGACGCAGGGTTCCCTTTAATATCCATACCAGACCTGAAGGGACCCCCATGCATTTTTTTTTTTTTTATCAATGACTTTCAATGACTGTTCTCTGTATTGCCGGGAGCCGACAATTCATTATAGCCTCAATTACTTGTTTTCCTTCAGAAATGACACTTTGTGCAGGGAAGTTCTAAACACAGGAAACATGCGCTGCTTTACAGGCATATTATACACACCCCCTAGGTACGAAATTTAAAGGAATATTTCACTTTTATTGTTTCACTTTAAGCATTATTAAAATCACTGCTCCCGAAAAAACAGCAGTTTTTAAAACTTTTTTTTGCATTGATAAATGTCCCCTGGGGCAGGACCCGGGTCCCCAAACACTTTTTATGATAATACCTTGCATATAAGCCTTTAAAATGAGCACTTTAGATTTCTCCCATAGACTTTTACAGGGTGTTCCGCACCTTATCGAATTTGCCTCGAACACCCCAAATTGTTCGCTGTTCGGCGAACAGGCAATGCTCGAGTCGAAGCTCATCCCTACTCTCCAACAGAAGGCAGAAGAAAAAAATATCCAGCTCTCAGGAGAGACCCACAAAAAGCTGAATTATCAACTCAGTTTAGGCTGATTACAGCCTAGCAACTCTAAATTGAAATAGACACTTCTGCCTTTGGGCAGGGTGGCTACAAATTATTACAAAACTACATAATTTTTTGTCATTCATATCTGATGGCAGCGCTGCCCATTCATTTCAATGGGCAGGGCATTTTGGGAGTGGTGTATACGACGCTCCCGCACCACCCCAAAGATGCTGCTTGCAGGACTTTTTTTCCTGTCCTGCAAGCGCACTGCCTTAGTGTGAAAGCACTCAAGCTTGAGAGGCGCTTTTCAGGTGCTTTACATGCGCAAATTTTAGCGGTAAAATGCCTGAAAAGCACCCCAGTGTAAAAGGGGATCTTAAGCTCGAAGAGAAGTACAGCTGGTAGCTGTGAGTAAAGTTTGAGTGACCCAGCGGGTAGCTGTGAGTCAGAGGAACGCAGCGGGTAGCTGGGAGTCCAAAGAACCCAGCGGGTACTAGTGGGTGAAGCTTGAAGAATACAGTGGGTAGCTGTGCGCTAAGCTTGAGGATCTAGTGAGTAAAGTTGTTGTTATATGAGATAGCAGTTGCTACGGAATACAGATTGCTGCATTCAGCTTAAAGGCTCTTTTTCTGTATTGCTGCCTGCCTAGTTCAATTTTCGTCCAAGGAGTCTGCCAAGTTGAAATTGCATTTGCGTAAGGGTGTCCTGTGCCCTGCCCCTCTCTCCTACTGTTCCTGTTAAGAGAAATAAAACTCACTTTGTTTATTTTTAAAAGTGACTGGTGCCCATCTTTCCATCTTGCACTACACCCACCATGTTTAGTAACCTGCACCCTGAGGAGAAATGTCAGCCCCGACTCTGGGGGTCACCACCAGGACTCAGGAGGTCGGGGAGAGCGCTACACTTAGGCTGATGGCATGTACTGGCCATCGGGACTACCGGGAGTTTCCCGGTGGGCCGATGGCTCAGTGGGCCGTTTTTTATGCAGAGTTTGGCGACAGCGGGAGCGTGGCAGCAAACAACAGCGGGGATTCAGGGGAAGGTGGTAAGTGAGGAGGGCATGTGAGAGCCGAGGAGGGAGAAGAGCTCCACCCCCTTTATGACCACAGAGGAGGCGAACAGGGTCGGGCGCTGCCAGCCCGACGCTTCCAGAACCTCAATCCCCCACCTCCTCTCCTCTCTGCTCCAAGAACTGCGGCCCGGGCCGGAGGAAGAGAACAGGCAGGAGGCGGAGGTTGCCAAGGAGTCTCTGAAAGGAGCAGAGCAGCGAGCACACCTCGGATCAAGAGGGAGACTCGGCCATGAGCTGCTGGTCATCAGGTACCCGGCATCTTGCACATACATGCCCGCACACTGAGACAGGGGAAAGCAGAGGAGGGACTGCAGATAGGGTCAGTGCCATGTGGTCTGTCTCAGTCCCCCCCTCTGTCTCTCAGTCCCCCCTCTGTCTCTCAGTCCCCCCTCTGTCTCTCAGTATCCCCCCTCTGTCTCTCAGTATCCCCCCTCTGTCTCTCAGTCCCCCCTCCTCTGTCTCTCAGTCCCCCCTCCTCTGTCTCTCAGTCCCCCTCCTCTGTCTCTCAGTCCTCCCCTCCTCTGTCTCTCAGTCCTCCCCTCCTCTGTCTCTCAGTCCTCCCCTCCTCTGTCTCTCAGTCCTCCCCTCCTCTGTCTCTCAGTCCTCCCCTCCTCTGTCTCTCAGTCCTCCCCTCCTCTGTCTCTCAGTCCTCCCCTCCTCTGTCTCTCAGTCCTCCCCTCCTCTGTCTCTCAGTCTTCCCCTCCTCTGTCTCTCAGTCCTCCCCTCCTCTGTCTCTCAGTCCTCCCTTCCTCTGTCTCTCAGTTCTCCCTCCTCTGTCTCTCAGTCCTCCCTCCTCTGTCTCTCAGTCCTCCCTCCTCTGTCTCTCAGTCCCCCCTCCTCTGTCTCTCAGTCCCCCCTCCTCTGTCTCTCTGACTTCCCTCCCTCTCATTCACACCCTGAGGCTACTTTCACACTGGGGCGGGCGGGTGTTGACGGTAAAATGCTGCTAGTTTTAGGGGCGCTTTACCATTGTTTTAGCAGCACTATTTGGCCGCTAGCGGAGCGCTTTTAACCCCACTAGCAGCCAAATAAAGGCTTAAATGCACCCGTGTAGCACCCCCGCCAAAGCACTTTGCAGGCACAGCGGTGCCTATTCATTTCAATGGGTAGGAGCGGTGAAAGAGTGGTGTATACACCTCTCCTCCACCGCACAAACGGCGGCGGGTCTGAGCTTATCCCCACAGCAGTCTTCTCATTCCTTGTGACAGCTGACTGCACTGGGCGCCGCTCCCTCTCTCCAGCCACCCCCTCTATGACTGATAGATAGATTCATGCATTATCAATGGTCGCTGTCGCCACCCCCTATTCAGGCATCCGGACCCTTTTCGGATGCCTTGCGCCTGAATTACAGCAGCGGGGGTGTATTTTTAAAAGCACCTGATTAGAATCCCCCTAAGCTCTAATAGGCTTCAAAAAAGGTGAACTTGGAGTGCAAAGAATTGTGCTCGCAGTCCACTCAGGTGTGTTAGAAAAGCGAATGAATATTTTCTTTTCTAACACTGAACCGCCTCCCCACCAATCAGGTAGTGCGGGTCTGATACCCGTCACCTGATTGGCTGAAAGGACAGGCGATGCGATTGGACGCCTATCAGGAGGAGGGGAGGAGACACATGGAGGACACAGGAGCCGCTGCAAGGTCCCACAACTCGCTGCCTGACCCACCACCAAGATAGTGTAAGTGCCGGGCAGACGGTGAGCAGGCAGGGGGGTATGGGCATAGTGGCAGCATTTGATGGGGCACAGTGTCTGCGTTTGATGGGCACAGTGTCTGCGTTTGATGGGCACAGTGTCTGCGTTTGATGGGCACAGTGGCTGTGTTTGATGGCACAGTGGCTGCATTTGATGGGCACAGTGAGGCTGCAATTGTTTTTTTTTCAGAATTTTTCAGTTTGTTTGCGCCCTCTCAAAAAATTTTGAGCACCAGCCGCCACTGCTTTTATGTAAGTGTATCTGAATAAAGTGTTACTTGCTTTTACTATCACACTGACCCAGGCGCTCTCTTTCTGCTGTTTTTGTTTGTGTCTGAGGGAACTCCCATTTCCTGCCAGGGCTGGACTGGGACAAAAATTTGGCCCTGGACTTCATTCAGACCGGCCCACTTTAATTCAATAAAATGTTGCCCCCCACCCCCCCAAAAAATCCCACCCACCAAAAGGCCCCTACATCCATTATTGTATATCATGAGAGAGAGGGAGGGTTGAGGGAAAGGGGGGTGAGAGGGGGTGGGTGAGAGAGGGGGTGAGTGTAAGAGAGAGGGAGTGAGTGTAGGACCCCTTTCACACTGAGGCGTTTTTCAGGCGCTTTTGGGCTAAAAATTGCGCCTGTAAAGCGCCTGAAAAAACGCCTCCACTGCAGTCCCAGTGTGAAAGCCCGAGTGCTTTCACACTGGGGCGCTGCCAGGGCGTTAAAAAAAGTCCTCCAAGCAGCATCTTTGGGGCGGTGGAGGAGCGGTGTACACACCGCTCCTGCCCATTGAAATGAATGGCCACCGCTGCTGAAGCGCCTGCAAAGCACTTCAGCATCAGCGCTACACGGGCGCATTTAACCTTTAATTCGGCTGCTAGAGGGGGTTAAAAGCGCATGCTAGAAGCCGAATAACGCAGCTAAAACGACAGTAAAGTGCTGCTAGAACTAGCAGCGTTTCACCGTCAATGCCCGCCCCAGTGTGAAAGCAACCTAAGAGTCAGGGAGTGAATGAGACAGAGGAGGGAGTGAATGAGACAGAGGAGGGGGCAGAGAGACAGAGGGGGGAGCTGACAGAGTGGGGGCTGAGAGACAGAGGGGGGAGCTGAGAGACAGGTTGGGAGCTGAGAGACAGAGGTTGGGAGCTGAGAGACAGAGGTTGGGAGCTGAGAGACAGAGGTTGTGAGCTGAGAGACAGAGGTTGGGAGCTGAGAGACAGAGGGAGGGAGCTGAGAGACAGAGGGAGGGAGCTGAGAGACAGAGGGAGGGAGGGAGCTGAGAGACAGAGGGAGGGAGGGAGCTGAGAGACAGAGGAGGGGGTCTGAGAGACAGAGAAGGGGAGCTGAGAGACAGAGGAGGGGATAAAAGGGGGGGACTGAGAAACACGGGGACTGAGAGACAGAGGAGGAGAGCTGAGAGACAGAGGAGGAGAGCTGAGAGACAGAGGAGGAGAGCTGAGAGACAGTGGGGGTCTGAGAGGCAGAGGGGGGGTCTGAGAGATACAGAGGAGGGGTCTGAGAGAGACCGAGGGGGGGTCTGAGAGAGACAGAGGGGGGGCCTGAGAGACAGAGGGGGGGCCTGAGAGACAGAGGGGGGTCTGAGAGACAGAGGAGGGGGCTGAAAGAGGATGGACTGAGAGACAGAAGGGGGGGACTGAGAGACAGAAGGGGGGGACTGAGAGACAGAAGGGGGGGGACTGAGAGACAGAAGGGGGGGGGGGACTGAGAGACAGAAGGGGGGGACTGAGAGACAGAAGGGGGGGACTGAGAGACAGAAGGGGGGACTGAGAGACAGAAGGGGGGACTGAGAGACAGGGGGCAGAGAGACAGAGGGGAGGGCTGAGACAGACCACATAGCACTGTCCCTTTCTGCAGTCCCTCCTTTGCTCACCCTCCCCCCCCCCCCCCCGCTGTCTCAGTGTTCTGGATTTTTTGTAGGATGCCGGGTACCTGATGGCCAGCAGCGGCAGTGCCGAGTCTCCCTCTTGATCTGGGGGGTGCTCTCGCTGCTCTGCTCCTTAGAGCGGCGCATGTTCTCTTCCTCCGGGCTCCCAGTCAGCCTGCCCTCCAGCCCAGGCCGCATGGTTCCTGGAGCAGAGAGGAGGTGGAGGAATCGAGGTTCTAGGAGCGCCAGGGTGGCCGCGCTCGCTCCTGTTTGTCTCTTCGGTGGTCAGGGAGGGGGTGGAGCTCTTCTCCCTCCTCGGCTTTTACATCCAACTGCCCTCCTTGCTGGCCACCTTCCTCAAATCCCTGCCACTGTTTGCTGCCATGCTCCCGCTGCCGCCAAACTCTTTTTTTTTAAGCGGCCCACTGAGCCATCGGCCCACCGGGAATCTCCCGGTAGTCCCGATGGCCAGTCCATCCCTGTTTCGTGCTAAGGAGCCCCCGGTGACTGTGTATGCCAGGGATATGCAATTAGCGGACCTCCAGCTGTTGCAAAACTACAAGTCCCATCATACTCTGCCTCTGAGTGTCATGCTTGTGGCTGTCAAAGTCTTGCTATGCCTCATGGAACTTGAAGTTCTGCAACAGCTGGAGGTCCGCTAATTGCATATCTATGGTGTATGCAATCCCTATCCACCTTTGGATCCATTCATCCTGTGGACTTCTCCTTGATATTCCTTACTACTATGGATTGTATGGACTAATTCTTATTAATTCTTTTTGGGTATATCTTGTTATCCCCCTCCTTGTTATTGATCCCTTATGGTCCGCCTTATAGCTGACAGTGAGTGCTGACTCACACACTACTTGCCAGT
This sequence comes from Rana muscosa, assembly GCA_029206835.1. Lineage (NCBI taxonomy): Eukaryota > Metazoa > Chordata > Amphibia > Anura > Ranidae > Rana > Rana muscosa. The sequence goes on along the minus strand of CM055123.1, from coordinate 234,654,570 downwards.
TCTGTGTGATATGCCGTATTGCTTGAGCTACAGTATTTGTGTCATTTATATCTACCTAGAGTTCAGTTTTAACTATCAAACTCAATTTCAAATTTAAAAATAGTTAAAGCAAAAGAGGAAACACACGTGAAAAAAGGAATCTCTGTAAAAATACAGCGGAACCTCGGATTGCGAGTAACGCAGTTAACGTGAAAAAAAGAGAGAGATTCGCCCTTGGGACTTTGAGTGAGGTGAGCACTGTTAGGCCAATAAAAAAATCGCAAGAATAATTGCAGTGTATATTTATTCAGGTAAAAAGCAGTACATACATTAATGTCATGAACATGGGCCAATTCATACAAAATACAAGACCAATATAAATTAGGTAAAATGATATTGCGAGTATCTGACAGTAATTATGTAAACACATAGGCATCAAAAGTAACCCGACGCGTTTCGCAAGGCTTGGCTCGCTCTTCAGGGGTGGATGCACGTAGTGTACCTAAAATGAGAGTGATATAGTATAAAGCATGATATGAAGGCACAGGGGGGGGGGCTTGAATATGGAAAACCCCATACTCACCACTGGACATTGCCAAAAGACAGCGGGGGTGAAGCTCAAACGGCGGCAGCGACTGTCTCACCAGGGAGCTGAGGAGGCGGAGCCAAACAAAGCTCCAAATCGGAGTCAAACGGAAGGAAGGCCCAGCATGGATGGAATAGGTGTAACCCCAAGAGTGTCAGTGAATCCAAGAGGAATGTTGGCTCTAAATATAAATATGTATATTGAATAATTAAAATATGGGAGTATACGAGTATATGGTAACATATGTGTCTTTGCATGTATAAAAGACATGAGCCAAGAATGGTTAGAGTATGGAGACTGAGGGGGAGAGTGAAAAAATACCAGATTGACTAGTATGATTAAGGAAAGTTCAGAGAGGAAAGTAATAAGTGGAAGAGAGTGTGAATGGAATGAAATACAGGTGTATGATGAGGACTGTGATGAGAAAACAAGTTGCATGTAAATGCTTGCAGCGAGTAATATATAAACATATAAAAGTATACCTTGGTGAAGTAGGTCTAAGAGTAGTAAATTCCAAGGGAAGGACCTGCACTTGTGTGTCTGTCCTCAGTAAAAGAAAGCAAACAATGAGATCCATGCTGTGCAAACCTCCAATATATACCCCTGAAGGGGCCCGAGAGGCTCCGCCCCCAACACCATGTGCAAATGACCAGCAAACGAGTGCCTAAACCCACCAACCATCAAAAAGGCGGTGTGTGAGCCACGACACTCCCAGGACCATCTTGATGGTAGTAATGCCTGCAGCCACAGCGATGCTGCAAAATCGCAGACATCGCGCGGCCGACGCATTAACATGGTGCCGATGTGCAAGTGGCCCCGTCCGCTCAAAAAGGGCAGGCGGGGACAGCAGGGGACAAAGGTCCCCCTTATAATGCACATCGCAGCTCCCAGGGAGAAATGAAGTAGCACCGCCGCCAACAGAGAACACCACACCAGCTGGATTGGGATAAAAGTCCAATGCGAGATGTTATTGGATATGTTGGAATAACAAATGGCTAGTGCATGATAAAAATGTAAAATCCATACATATATGTATGTTTTTGTTTTTGTTGGCGAGTGTGACCACAGACCAGTTTTGGGCTATTGGGTGTCTTCCACCCGGGTATCCTTGAGACAAAAGAAAAAAGAAGGGTCTGGTGTCACCAGTGACACACCTCCATCCCTGAATTTCATGAAAAAAAGAGAGAGATTCGCCCTTGGGACTTTGAGTGAGGTGAGCACTGTTAGGCCAATAAAAAAAATCGCAAGAATAATTGCAGTGTATATTTATTCAGGTAAAAAGCAGTACATACATTAATGTCATGAACATGGGCCAATTCATACAAAATACAAGACCAATATAAATTAGGTAAAATGATATTGCGAGTATCTGACAGTAATTATGTAAACACATAGGCATCAAAAGTAACCCGACGCGTTTCGCAAGGCTTGGCTCGCTCTTCAGGGGTGGATGCACGTAGTGTACCTAAAATGAGAGTGATATAGTATAAAGCATGATATGAAGGCACAGGGGGGGGGCCTTGAATATGGAAAACCCCATACTCACCACTGGACATTGCCAAAAGACAGCGGGGGTGAAGCTCAAACGGCGGCAGCGACTGTCTCACCAGGGAGCTGAGGAGGCGGAGCCAAACAAAGCTCCAAATCGGAGTCAAACGGAAGGAAGGCCCAGCATGGATGGAATAGGTGTAACCCCAAGAGTGTCAGTGAATCCAAGAGGAATGTTGGCTCTAAATATAAATATGTATATTGAATAATTGTATATTGTATAATTTGTTTCTAAATATAAATATGTATATTGAATTATTCAATATACATATTTATATTTAGAGCCAACATTCCTCTTGGATTCACTGACACTCTTGGGGTTACACCTATTCCATCCATGCTGGGCCTTCCTTCCGTTTGACTCCGATTTGGAGCTTTGTTTGGCTCCGCCTCCTCAGCTCCCTGGTGAGACAGTCGCTGCCGCCGTTTGAGCTTCACCCCCGCTGTCTTTTGGCAATGTCCAGTGGTGAGTATGGGGTTTTCCATATTCAAGGCCCCCCCCCTGTGCCTTCATATCATGCTTTATACTATATCACTCTCATTTTAGGTACACTACGTGCATCCACCCCTGAAGAGCGAGCCAAGCCTTGCGAAACGCGTCGGGTTACTTTTGATGCCTATGTGTTTACATAATTACTGTCAGATACTCGCAATATCATTTTACCTAATTTATATTGGTCTTGTATTTTGTATGAATTGGCCCATGTTCATGACATTAATGTATGTACTGCTTTTTACCTGAATAAATATACACTGCAATTATTCTTGCGATTTTTTTATTGGCCTAACAGTGCTCACCTCACTCAAAGTCCCAAGGGCGAATCTCTCTCTTTTTTTCATGAAATTCAGGGATGGAGGTGTGTCACTGGTGACACCAGACCCTTCTTTTTTCTTTTGTCTCAAGGATACCCGGGTGGAAGACACCCAATAGCCCAAAACTGGTCTGTGGTCACACTCGCCAACAAAAACAAAAACATACATATATGTATGGATTTTACATTTTTATCATGCACTAGCCATTTGTTATTCCAACATATCCAATAACATCTCGCATTGGACTTTTATCCCAATCCAGCTGGTGTGGTGTTCTCTGTTGGCGGCGGTGCTACTTCATTTCTCCCTGGGAGCTGCGATGTGCATTATAAGGGGGACCTTTGTCCCCTGCTGTCCCCGCCTGCCCTTTTTGAGCGGACGGGGCCACTTGCACATCGGCACCATGTTAATGCGTCGGCCGCGCGATGTCTGCGATTTTGCAGCATCGCTGTGGCTGCAGGCATTACTACCATCAAGATGGTCCTGGGAGTGTCGTGGCTCACACACCGCCTTTTTGATGGTTGGTGGGTTTAGGCACTCGTTTGCTGGTCATTTGCACATGGTGTTGGGGGCGGAGCCTCTCGGGCCCCTTCAGGGGTATATATTGGAGGTTTGCACAGCATGGATCTCATTGTTTGCTTTCTTTTACTGAGGACAGACACACAAGTGCAGGTCCTTCCCTTGGAATTTACTACTCTTAGACCTACTTCACCAAGGTATACTTTTATATGTTTATATATTACTCGCTGCAAGCATTTACATGCAACTTGTTTTCTCATCACAGTCCTCATCATACACCTGTATTTCATTCCATTCACACTCTCTTCCACTTATTACTTTCCTCTCTGAACTTTCCTTAATCATACTAGTCAATCTGGTATTTTTTCACTCTCCCCCTCAGTCTCCATACTCTAACCATTCTTGGCTCATGTCTTTTATACATGCAAAGACACATATGTTACCATATACTCGTATACTCCCATATTTTAATTATTCAATATACATATTTATATTTAGAGCCAACATTCCTCTTGGATTCACTGACACTCTTGGGGTTACACCTATTCCATCCATGCTGGGCCTTCCTTCCGTTTGACTCCGATTTGGAGCTTTGTTTGGCTCCGCCTCCTCAGCTCCCTGGTGAGACAGTCGCTGCCGCCGTTTGAGCTTCACCCCCGCTGTCTTTTGGCAATGTCCAGTGGTGAGTATGGGGTTTTCCATATTCAAGGCCCCCCCCCCTGTGCCTTCATATCATGCTTTATACTATATCACTCTCATTTTAGGTACACTACGTGCATCCACCCCTGAAGAGCGAGCCAAGCCTTGCGAAACGCGTCGGGTTACTTTTGATGCCTATGTGTTTACATAATTACTGTCAGATACTCGCAATATCATTTTACCTAATTTATATTGGTCTTGTATTTTGTATGAATTGGCCCATGTTCATGACATTAATGTATGTACTGCTTTTTACCTGAATAAATATACACTGCAATTATTCTTGCGATTTTTTTATTGGCCTAACAGTGCTCACCTCACTCAAAGTCCCAAGGGCGAATCTCTCTCTTTTTTTCATGAAATTCAGGGATGGAGGTGTGTCACTGGTGACACCAGACCCTTCTTTTTTCTTTTGTCTCAAGGATACCCGGGTGGAAGACACCCAATAGCCCAAAACTGGTCTGTGGTCACACTCGCCAACAAAAACAAAAACATACATATATGTATGGATTTTACATTTTTATCATGCACTAGCCATTTGTTATTCCAACATATCCAATAACATCTCGCATTGGACTTTTATCCCAATCCAGCTGGTGTGGTGTTCTCTGTTGGCGGCGGTGCTACTTCATTTCTCCCTGGGAGCTGCGATGTGCATTATAAGGGGGACCTTTGTCCCCTGCTGTCCCCGCCTGCCCTTTTTGAGCGGACGGGGCCACTTGCACATCGGCACCATGTTAATGCGTCGGCCGCGCGATGTCTGCGATTTTGCAGCATCGCTGTGGCTGCAGGCATTACTACCATCAAGATGGTCCTGGGAGTGTCGTGGCTCACACACCGCCTTTTTGATGGTTGGTGGGTTTAGGCACTCGTTTGCTGGTCATTTGCACATGGTGTTGGGGGCGGAGCCTCTCGGGCCCCTTCAGGGGTATATATTGGAGGTTTGCACAGCATGGATCTCATTGTTTGCTTTCTTTTACTGAGGACAGACACACAAGTGCAGGTCCTTCCCTTGGAATTTACTACTCTTAGACCTACTTCACCAAGGTATACTTTTATATGTTTATATATTACTCGCTGCAAGCATTTACATGCAACTTGTTTTCTCATCACAGTCCTCATCATACACCTGTATTTCATTCCATTCACACTCTCTTTCACTTATTACTTTCCTCTCTGAACTTTCCTTAATCATACTAGTCAATCTGGTATTTTTTCACTCTCCCCCTCAGTCTCCATACTCTAACCATTCTTGGCTCATGTCTTTTATACATGCAAAGACACATATGTTACCATATACTCGTATACTCCCATATTTTAATTATTCAATATACATATTTATATTTAGAGCCAACATTCCTCTTGGATTCACTGACACTCTTGGGGTTACACCTATTCCATCCATGCTGGGCCTTCCTTCCGTTTGACTCCGATTTGGAGCTTTGTTTGGCTCCGCCTCCTCAGCTCCCTGGTGAGACAGTCGCTGCCGCCGTTTGAGCTTCACCCCCGCTGTCTTTTGGCAATGTCCAGTGGTGAGTATGGGGTTTTCCATATTCAAGGCCCCCCCCCTGTGCCTTCATATCATGCTTTATACTATATCACTCTCATTTTAGGTACACTACGTGCATCCACCCCTGAAGAGCGAGCCAAGCCTTGCGAAACGCGTCGGGTTACTTTTGATGCCTATGTGTTTACATAATTACTGTCAGATACTCGCAATATCATTTTACCTAATTTATATTGGTCTTGTATTTTGTATGAATTGGCCCATGTTCATGACATTAATGTATGTACTGCTTTTTACCTGAATAAATATACACTGCAATTATTCTTGCGATTTTTTTATTGGCCTAACAGTGCTCACCTCACTCAAAGTCCCAAGGGCGAATCTCTCTCTTTTTTTCATGAAATTCAGGGATGGAGGTGTGTCACTGGTGACACCAGACCCTTCTTTTTTCTTTTGTCTCAAGTAACGCAGTTAACGAGCGTTTCGCAATTATTTTTTTTAAATCCTGACTCGATTTGCTAGTATTGTCTCGCAAAAGAGCAGGATTCAAGCCTCTGCGGTGTGCAGTTCCGCATTTGACCAGAGGTGCGGGGGCGCCGGAGCCGGTCGGAGTCGATCGGAGCCGTTCGGAAATACTCGGAAACACTCGGAAATACTCAATTTCTGAGTGTTTCCGAGGGTTTCCGAATGTAGCCGAATGCCCCAAGTATTTCCGAGTCTCTCCGGTGCCCCCCCCCACCTCTGGCCACATGCAGTATTGCATGCCAAAGAAGTCAATGTGGAACAAATTATTTTTGTTTCCATTGACTTCTAGGGGGAAACTCGCTTTGATATGCAAGTACTTTGGATTACAAGCATTCTCCTGGAATGGATTATACTCGTAATCCAAGGTTCCACTGTAATAACCATTTCTATGCAGATCTAAGTATATTTTAGAGTTTCAAAATGATTCAAGTCAGCACTCTCCAACAGCAGGCATAAGCAAACAATAACCAGAGCCCAGGAGACAATGGGCATATTTCAAGCAAAAGAGGAAATTTGCATGAAAAAAAAAAATCTCTGTACAAAACAATACCCATTTGGAACTATCAGTAAATTTTAGGCTAATTACAGCCTAGCAACTCTAAACTGAATGAGACACTCCTGCTTAGGGTAGGGTGGCTAATGCCGCGTACACATGGTCGGAATTTCCAACGGGAAAACGTCCGTCGGAATTTCCGACGGAAAAATAGAGAACCTGCTCTCTATCTAATTCTGTCAGAATTTCCGACAGAAAAAGTCAGATGGAGCATACACACGGTCGAGCTCCCATTGGACTTTTTCTGTCGTAAATTCCGACCGTGTGTACGCGGCATAGAGCTGCATTCACTTTGTGCCATTTATACTGTATCTGCTTAGAGTTCAGTTCTAGCAATCAAAAACCTGGGTCAAATATACATTTTCTTGTTCATACATCACGTGACACAGAGGCTTAGATAATTACTTAGTGGGTTAGATAGTCACCACAGGTGATTGGACACTGGCAACCCTAATTACAAGGCAAGTTCCTCCCCTATATAACCCCTCCCACATGTTGCGCACCTCAGTTTTTTCACCAGTGTCTAAGGTAGTTGGTCACGTTGAACATGTGCTAAGAAGAAAGTTCTGTTCGATGGTCTCTGCGAGGGCCTAAGAGCTATACAACTGGATCCATACCTCGGGCTAATAATAATGCCTAAGATGGATGGCACCCAGGCCTCGTGTAAAGAAGAAACAAGGTTTGCCTGTAATGTCTCTCTTCGGAGGTCTGGGCTCTGGGATCCAGACTTTGGTGTACATACATGCCTGCACACTGAGACAGGGGGAAGCAGAGGAGGGACTGCAGATAGGGACAGTGCCGGGAGCGCACTTTTGGCTGTCTCAGATAGCAGGGTGAAAGAGGGGGGGTGTGGCTGCTCGTACCCATGCGTGTGCATGGCTTTCCAGTGTGCAGGCGCCAGGAGGCTTGTTTTAAAAGCCCAGCACGCCAGAGCCTTCTGTAAGCAGGAGTGGGTACAGAGCTGTGGGCTGTAAGCATCCCAGTGGATCGGACCAGGCAAACCTAAGACACCCACTCGGCATCTGGTTGTGCAGTGAGCTAATATATGTGTATTGTAAGACTATTAGCACAACAGTGATTGCACCTGTACTAGTACCTCTGCTTTGCAGCTTAAGGACTATGTCTTCCAGTAAGAGGGGGTCAGGGGCAAATAAAAGATGCACTAAGGGATCCCCGCCTAGCGCTAAGGGTTCTGTACATGCCTGCAGATTACCACCCCCCCCCCTGACAGACTGGTAGCAGCCTCACAGGATGGCCATGTACCCTTGTCAGGCTTTGCAGCTTCTCCTAATATTGCAGCTCCTGTGTATGTCACTGAGGACACTTTGAAAACTGCTTTGGATGGCTTAGAAGGAAGGATTGCTGCATTAATCGCAACCTCCTCAAATAGTGGCAGAAAACGGGGTAGGTTCCCTTCATCTGCTCTGGCTCTCTCTTCAGATGAGCATTCTGAGGGTGAAAAATCCCTATCTGGAGATAAGGATCAGGTGCAGCCTGAAGATTCAGAGGATGAGAAGATTCCTTCTACCTCTCAGGTGCTTAAAATGCAGGTGCAATATTATGCAGAGATGGTGCATACCACATACAAATTGCCACCTGCTGAGGCTGCCATGTCCTCTGTTTGCTCCTTGGGGTCTCGGAAATCCCCACAGGCTGCGTATACCTTCCCAATTCATCCCTTGTTGGAGAAATTGATGTGTGATGAGAAGTTTTCCATCCTTTACCCTATGGAGGAAGGTTTCACCAAGAAATGGGGGCTGCCAGCTATAGACGCGGCTATTTCTTGTGTAAACAAAAACCTGACCTGTCCGGTAGACAATGCTCAGGGCTTCAAAGATCCAACTGATAAAAAAACTGGAATCTTTGCTTAAAGCAGTGGTTCTCAACTCCTGTCCTCAGGACCCACTAACAGGCCAGGTTTGCAAGAGAACTGAATTAGATCACAGGTGATATAATTTGCTGCTCAGTGATTGCAGTATTCTAGTCTGCATCTACCCAAGGTAATACCTAAAATCTGGCCTGTTAGTGGGTCCTGAGGACAGGAGTTGAGAACCACTGGCTTAAAGCCTCCTCCTCTATGGCCGGTGCTGTAGTCCAACCTGCAGTTGCAGCAATTGGCATGTGCCAGTTCCTCAAGGAACAAATGAAACAGGTGGTTAACCTCCTCCCTGCAGAAGAAGTTGAGGTTTATGAGGACTTTCTTAAGGCCCTATGTTTTGCGGTTGATGCGATTATGGACTCTGTTCAGCAAGCATCCCGCTTGAATCTCCTGCTGGTACACATGCGCAGGCCCCTTTGGCTGAAGCATTGGGAAGCTGAGGTTTCTTGCAAAAGATACCTGGTGGTGTTCCCATTTTATGGAGAATGCCTATTTGGAGATGATTTGGACAAATATATTGTGACAGCAGGAAGGTAAAGTCACCTGGTTGCATCCAGGGGGGTAGATATATTTCGCCCAGATTCAGGCTTTACGCCGATTTATACAACTAGGTGGAGAGTTGTATAAGGCTAGTGGGCTCATTGATGACTCATACCTCTAGGGAGAGGGCTGGGCGTCGTGCAGACAGGGAGTTGATGAGGCCAGCTGAAGCTTGTCAGCTCATTTAGGCCTCTATAAAAAACTCCCAGATTCATTAGATGTTAGCTCATGCCTGGAAGCAGACCTGTGTGGACTGTCTAGGGAGAGTGAACCCCTGTGCGGTGAGAGAAAGCCTGTGTGGCTATATTTTGCTTGGACATTTAAAACCAGGGACTAGGACAGCACTAGGCTGATCCCAGTCGTTAGTTAGGAAACCTGTAAGTTTAGTCAGAGGTCAAGTTGACCAGGATTTATTTTGTTTATGTTTTTTTTGCCTTGCTGTGTTTTTGTCACTGTAAATAGAAAATAAACCGCACCTTTTTGATTTTGAAAACCACAACCTCCGTCTGCTGGGCCTGTTTTTGGGTGGGGAGCCCATCCCGGGGGTCACACATACCCGCTGCCGAGCTAACCCCCTCACAGTTGGTGGAGAACCAGTGGCAGTTTTTTTTTAAGCCAGCATGGAGGAGATACTGAAACAGCTGGCTCTAGCAAATGCCAATCAACAGCAGACAAATGCAGGTTTGCAAAGGAGCCTTGCAGCCCAGCAGCAAGCTCATCAACAGAGCCTTGCAACTTTACAACAGAGTCTGGAGGCTCAGCAACAAGCCCAACAGCAATCTGAGGCCCGCTTCATAGACCTGTTGCAGAAGCAAGAGCAGAGACTACAACAACAGATGGAAGCAGTAATGCAGCAACGTCCGCAGACCAGTGAGGAAAGCCGTCCCACTAATACCGCGTCCTTTGGGGTGAGTCGTTTATTGACAAAAATGACTGGAGAGGATGATCCAGAGGTATTTTTGACCACATTTGAAAGGACCGCTGAAAGAGAAAAGTGGCCTGAGGAGCAGTGGGCTGGACTAGTGGCTCCTCTGTTAACTGGTGAATCGCAGAAAGCTTACTATGACCTAGAGCCTAACCAAGCAAAAGACTATGTGATGCTAAAAGCTGAAATATTGGCAAGGCTGGGTGTCACCCTGGCTGTCCGGGCTCAGCGTGTGCATAACTGGACTTTCCAGCTTGGAAAACCCCCCAGGTCTCAAATGTATGATCTCATTCACCTGAGCAGAAAGTGGCTACAGCCAGAGACTTTGTCCGCACCAAAGATTGTGGAACGTGTTGTAATGGATCGGTTTTTGAGAGCTCTTCCTACTGCCATCCAAAAGTGGGTAAGCCATGGAGACCCAGAGACGGCCGATGGTCTTGTGGATCGTGTGGAGAAATACTTGGCTACAGAGAACCTGACGGCCTCTTCCAGAGACACTCGGACTTTCCACCCTAAGACCAGACCATCCCCAGGGGCGGATAAGAGGATTCCAAGGGGTAAGGGTGGAGAGAGTGAGAGGGTGGGAGCTCTACCCCAAGTTTGGCGAGAACAGCCTGGGAAATCAGCGGCTCAAGAGGCGGCAAGAAGGATCGTTTGCTACCGCTGCCGGCAAGCGGGACATATTGCAGCAAATTGCCCGGTTTTGGAGGAACCCATGCAGTGTGACTTTCTGACGGGCAGACGTCAGTCGCTGTGTGCGACAGTCGCATGCACTGCCATTCGGGGAACTGAGAAACATTTATGCAAAATGTGTATTAATGGTAGAAATGTTGTGGTATTGCTGGATTCAGGTAGCCTTGTGACCCTGATAAAGGCTGAGTTAGTTAAAACAGAGGTCTCTGGGAATAGCAAGGTAGCCGTTATTTGTGTGCATGGGGACACCCGAGAGTATCCAGTGACTACAGTGTGTTTCGAGACCCCCAAAGGTACCCTCTCTCATCCAGTGGGCTTAGTATCTCAGTTACCGCATGACGCCATTGTGGGAAGGGATTTTCCGAAGTTCTGGGAACTGTGGGATGATCCTGAGCCCCCCACTGGTGCCCCTATGTACCAGGAATGTGATAGCCAGAACTCCCCTGAGAGTGGTGAGGACTCTCCGGAATTTCCCTTGTCAGTATTGGCAGGGGAGACTCAAGAAACTGGAGAGGAGCCCACCTCCTCAGACGAAAACCTACCGTCTGTGGAGTTTTCTGATCTTGAGGTTCACAGGGAAAACTTTGCCACAGAACAGTTGAAAGACCCCGCCCTAATAAAGGCACGGGAAAACGTAGTGAAAATAGATGGCGAGTTAGTGAACCCAGATAATACCGGCACTTACCCATACTTCAGCGTAGAGAAGGACCTACTGTATCGGGTGGCAAAAAGGGCAGAAGAAACCGTTGAGCAGCTTGTGGTGCCCAAACCTTACAGGAAGTTGGTGTTGGAGTTGGCCCATGGGCACATTCTTGGAGGTCATCTGGGGACAGAGAAAACCCGAGAGAGGGTATTACAGAGATTCTATTGGCCTGGGGTGATGAAGGACATAGAAAATTATTGTTCCTCCTGCCCTGTGTGTCAGAGGTCGGCCCCGATGCCACATTTCCATAGCCCGCTGGTCCCTCTACCCATCATTGAGGTCCCGTTTGAGAGAATCGCAATGGATTTGGTAGGTCCTATAATCAAGTCCGCTAGGGGGCACCAGTACATATTGGTTATAATGGACTATGCCACCCGTTATCCAGAAGCGATCCCTCTCAGAAATACCTCGGCCAAAACCATAGCCAAAGAGCTATCTCTTGTTTTTAGCCGGGTGGGTATTTGTAAAGAACTGCTTACGGACCAAGGTACACCCTTTATGTCCCGGGTTATGAAAGAGCTGTGTAAATTGTTCAAAGTGACGCAATTGCGTACATCTGTGTATCACCCCCAAACCGATGGGCTGGTTGAAAGATTCAACAAAACCCTAAAACAAATGTTGAAGAAAGTGGTGGATAGAGATGGAAGGGATTGGGACTGTTTACTTCCTTATTTGATGTTTGCTATTAGGGAGGTGCCCCAATCCTCTACGGGATTCTCCCCCTTTGAGTTACTGTATGGGAGACACCCAAGAGGGCTGTTGGATATTGCCAAGGAAACTTGGGAAAGTGAGAGTTCTCCCCACAGGAGTGTGATTGAGCATGTCGCCCTGATGCAAGATCGAATTGCACAGGTAATGCCCATCGTGAAGGAACATTTGGCCCAAGCGCAGTTGGCACAGCAGAGAGTGTACAACCGTGGAGCCAAGACCCGTACCTTTTCCCCGGGGGATAGGATATTGGTACTTGTCCCTACGGTTGAAAGTAAATTCCTTGCCAAATGGCAAGGCCCCTACGAGATAATGGAAAAAGTGAGCGAAGTGAATTACAAGGTCAGACAACCAGGAAGGCGAAAGCCCGAACAGATATATCACGTTAATCTGTTGAAAGCCTGGAGGGATAGAGAGTCCCTAGTCGCAGAAACTTGGTCACCAGCTCAAACTGGTTGCGTGATACCGGAGGTTGGAATAGCAGCCACCTTGTCACAACCCCAACAACAGGAGGTTAAGGAGTTTGTGCTTCGCAACAAGGAGGTGTTCTCTGAGCTGCCGGGACAAACATCTGGGGTAGAGCATGATATTATTACCCCGCCCGGTGAAAGGGTGAAGTTAAAACCCTATCGGATCCCAGAGGCCCGACGGGAGGCAATACGGGAGGAAGTACAGAAAATGCTGAACTTAGGGGTGATAGAGGAGTCCCAAAGTGATTGGTCTAGTCCCATTGTGTTGGTGCCTAAACCGGATGGGAGCTGGCGATTTTGTAACGATTTTCGTCAGTTGAACAAAGTTACAAAATTTGACACCTACCCCATGCCACGTATAGATGAGTTGATCGACCGGCTGGGAACAGCCCGATACATGACGACTCTTGACCTCACAAAAGGGTATTGGCAAATTCCCCTGGCCAAGTCGGCCAAAGAGAAAACCGCATTTGTAACCCCAGACGGGGCGTTCCAATATAAAAGAATGCCGTTCGGGTTACAGAATGCGCCGGCCACATTCCAGCGGAAAATGGACCAGATGCTGAGGCCCCATCGGAAGTATGCTGCGGCTTACCTGGATGACATAATTGTCCATAGCACAGATTGGGCCTCACATCTGCCAAAAGTGCAAGCAGTCCTGGACTCTGTTCGGGAAGCAGGGTTTACGGCTAACCCCAAGAAGTGTACCATTGGGCAGGAGGAGGCCAAATATCTTGGGTACACCATTGGGAGGGGAGTAATAAAACCCCAACTCAACAAAGTCGAGGCCATCCAGAGTTGGCCACGTCCCAACAGCAAGAAGCAGGTACGAGCCTTTCTGGGAATCGCTGGGTATTATCGGCGATTCATTCCCCACTTTGCTTCTAAGGCTGTGCCCCTAACCAACCTGACGAAGGGGAAAGGGTCGGTCATGATTAAATGGACCCCCGAGGCTGAGGCAGCATTCCAGTTCTTGAAACAAGCCTTATGTAGCCAGCCAGTGTTGTACTCACCCGACTTCTCTAGAGACTTTGTCGTACAAAGTGATGCGTCAGATGTGGGGTTAGGAGCAGTATTGTCCCAGGTCTGGAACGGGGAAGAGCACCCAGTCATTTACCTCAGCAGGAAGTTGAAGTCCCATGAGGTAAATTACGCCACCGTTGAAAAGGAGTGTTTAGCGGTGAAGTGGGCTCTAGATTCCCTTCGGTACTACCTGCTAGGTAGGCACTTTGACATGATTACGGATCACGCTCCGTTAAAGTGGATGGCTCAAAACAAGGAAACAAATAGAAGAGTGAATAGGTGGTTCCTGGCCCTCCAGGAATTCAACTTCACAGTAAAGCATCGCCCTGGCGTTCAAATGGGGAATGTGGATGCTTTGTCTCGAGTACATGAATGCCTGATTGCTGGTGTTCCAACCCCGAGGTTAAAACAAGAGGGGGGGGTATGTGACAGCAGGAAGGTAAAGTCACCTGGTTGCATCCAGGGGGGTAGATATATTTCGCCCAGATTCAGGCTTTACGCCGATTTATACAACTAGGTGGAGAGTTGTATAAGGCTAGTGGGCTCATTGATGACTCATACCTCTAGGGAGAGGGCTGGGCGTCGTGCAGACAGGGAGTTGATGAGGCCAGCTGAAGCTTGTCAGCTCATTTAGGCCTCTATAAAAAACTCCCAGATTCATTAGATGTTAGCTCATGCCTGGAAGCAGACCTGTGTGGACTGTCTAGGGAGAGTGAACCCCTGTGCGGTGAGAGAAAGCCTGTGTGGCTATATTTTGCTTGGACATTTAAAACCAGGGACTAGGACAGCACTAGGCTGATCCCAGTCGTTAGTTAGGAAACCTGTAAGTTTAGTCAGAGGTCAAGTTGACCAGGATTTATTTTGTTTATGTTTTTTTTGCCTTGCTGTGTTTTTGTCACTGTAAATAGAAAATAAACCGCACCTTTTTGATTTTGAAAACCACAACCTCCGTCTGCTGGGCCTGTTTTTGGGTGGGGAGCCCATCCCGGGGGTCACACATACCCGCTGCCGAGCTAACCCCCTCACAATATCCAAAAGATTACCGGAGGCAAGTCTACACTGTTACTGGTAAAAAGAAAAGTAAACGTCCCTCATTTAAACGTTCTCTTTCTCCAGCCCCTGGAACTTCATCTTCCAGGCAGTGGCAACGGCCTCCCCAGTCCAATACCAGAGGGAAAACCCAGAGCCAAGCCCAAGGGCAGAAAAGAGCTTTGGTTCAAGGTCTTCCAAGCAAAACCCCAAGACTTCCCTATGACGGGGCGCCCCCGCTCAGCTGAGTGGGGGGAAGGCTGCTGCTATTCGCAGACGCCTGGCGGCAAGAGGTTCAGGACAAGTGGGTCATCTCCACGGTATCTCTAGGCTACAAGCTGGAATTCTGAGAACTACCGCCACCCCGTTTTCTGAGATCAAGGATTTCCAAGAATCCAGAAAAAAGGAGGCCATTGTAGGCCCTAGAACGCCTTTTGGCCCAAGGGGTAATCATAGAAGTAGCCCCAGAAGATCAGGGCTCAGGATTCTGCTCAAACCTCTTTATGGTTCCAAAACCAAACAGGGATATCAGACCTATCCTAGATCTGAAAGACTTGAATCAGTTTCTGAACATTCGCTTCTTTCCGCATGGAGTCTGTCCGTTCAGTGGTCTCCACCCTTCAGGGAGGAGAATTCCTGGCATCAATAGACATCAGAGATGCATATCTTCAAGTGCCAATATTTCCCGCTCACCAAAAATTTTTAAGGTTTGTGGTAGATCGGCACCACTTTCAGTTTGTGGCCCTTCCATTCGGTCTGGCTACTGCACCTCGGGTATTCACAAAAGTACTAGCCCCACCTCTGGCAAAGCTGAGGGCACGGGGCATAGCAGTAACAGCCTATCTGGACTATCTGTTGCTCATAGATCAGTCCGTAACACGCCTAGACCGCAATGTGTACAGCACAGTGGAATATTTAAAATACATAGGCTGGGTCCTCAATCTGGAAAAATCCTCCTTGCAGCCTCAAAGAAGGCTGGAATATTTGGGAATGATTATAGACACGTTTCTCAAAGCAGGGTATTCCTGCCCAGGCCAAAAGCCAAGTCCATAAAAGACTTGGTCCGAGTGATAAAAACAAAGAGGAAACCTTCCATCCATCTATGCATGAGGTTATTGGGGAAAATGGTAGCCTCATTCGAGGCTGTTCCTTATGCCCAGTTTCACTCAAGGCCATTGCAGGGCAGCATTCTGTCTGGTTGGAACAATAGAATCCAGGCTTTGGACCTTCCAATGACCCTCTCCTCACAGGTTCGCCAGAGCCTCAATTGGTGGTTGCTCCCCCAAAATCTGTTAAAGGGAAGATCCTCTATTCCGGTTATTTGGAAAATTGTAACCACAGATGGCAGCCTTATACGCTGGGGAGCGGTTCTGGAAGAGGCATCTGCCCAAGGAAGGCGGTCCAGAGCCGAAAAGCTCCTGCCCATCAACATTCTGGAGATTCGGGCAGTTCTTCTGGCCCTCAGAGTTTGATCTTACAGACTGCAGGGTTGTCCTGTTCGGATACAGTCCGACAAAGCCACAGCAGTGGCTTATATCAATCACCAAGGAGGCACCAGGAGTCTGAATGCCCACAGAGGTGAATCACATTTTTTCTTGGGCAGAAAGGCATATTCCTTGCCTATCTGCGGTCTTCATTCCAGGGGTAGAAAATTGGCAAGCGGATTTTCTAAGCCGCCAGCAATTGAGTCCAGGAGAATGGTCTCTACACCCCAACATATTTCAAGCCATATGTCAGAAATGGGGCACCCCAGATGTAGACCTGTTGGCTTCCAGGTTCAACACAAAACTGGACAACTTTGTTTCAAGGACAAGGGATCCATTCGCTCAAGGGTCGGGGTCGGATGCCCTGACAATTCTGTGGGATCGGTATTCTCTGATTTATGCATTCCCTCCAGTTCCGCTTCTCCCACGATTCCTTCAGAGAGTCAAGAGAGAAGGAAAACCGGTGATCTTAGTCGCCCTGGCTTGGCCCAGGAGATCCTGGTATGCGGAAATCGTAAAGATGGCAGAGGGGAGGCCTTGGGTTCTCCCACTACGCTCAGATCTACTCTCACAGGGTCCAATATTCCATCCTGCCTTACAAAGTATAAATTTGAAGGTTTGGCTCTTGAGACCCACATTCTGAAGAGACGTGGGCTCTCAGGCCCAGTCCTTTCCACTCTGGTTAATGCTAGGAAGCCGGCCTCCAGGCTCATCTACTATAGAATCTGGAAGGCATATGTTTCCTGGTGTGAACCCAGGGGGTGGCATCCTAGGAAGTATGCCATTAACAGGATTCTTTCCTTTCTTCAGTCGGGCGTAGAGATGAAGTTGGACCAGATCTCGGCCTTGTCGGTATTCTTTCAAAAACCGCTTGCCTCTCATGCCCTGATCTGGACCTTTGTTCAGGGAGTGCTGCGCTTGAATCTGCCGGTTAAATCTCCCATGTGCCCATGGGACTTAAATTTGGTTTTGTCTGTTTTACAGAAACAATCTTTTGAACCATTTCACCATGCTTCTTTAGTTCTTTTGACGAAGAAACTAGTTTTTCTTGTAGCCATATCCTCAGCAAGGAGGGTATCGGAGTTGGCGGCTCTTTCATGTAAAGAACCATATATGATTATTCATGAAGACAGGGTGGTGTTGCGTCCTCACCCAACTTTTTTACACTTTGGGTCTGATCATAAATGTCCAACCTTCTCCTTATCAATTTATTTAGCTTTCTGTATTTGTACATATTCCATGTGTTTTTATTCAGATTGTCTTTGTATTTTTGTACTCATTTATTAAATTTATGTTTTTGATATACTCCTGTGTGTTTTCAGTCACACTTAAAGTCCCACCTCCAAGGTTTTTTTTTGTTTTGTCTAACTTTTTTACCTAAAGTGGTTTCAGGATTTCATCTGAATCAAGATGTAGTCCTACCGTCCTTTTTTCCAGATCCGCAGTCCACGGAGGAAGAGAATCGACATTCTCTAGATGTTGTAAGAGCGGTAAAAATGTATCTGCAAGCTACGGCTCAGATACGAAAGACCGATTGTCTATTTATTCTGCCAGATGGCCCAAGGAAGGGCCAGGCAGCGTCGAAGTCCACTATTGCGAGTTGGATTCGACAAGTCATTTTTTCAGGCCTATACTTTAGAAAAGAAGATTCCTCCTTTTCAGGTTAAAGCGCACTTGACTAGAGCGGTTGGTGCTTCATTGGCAGTGCTTCACCAGGCCTCCTTGGCTTAGATCTGCAGGGCTGCTACTTGGTCTTAGGTCCATACATTCTCTAAATTCTACCAAGTAGATGTGAGAGGGCATGAGGATGCCGCCTTCGGGCGCAGTGTACTGCAGGCAGCAGTATAGATCCTCTGACCCAATGGCGGTCAATTTGGGGATTGCTATGGGACATCCCACTAAGTAATTATCTAAGCCTCTGTGTCCTGTGATGTATGAACAAGAAAATAGGATTTTTTAAAACAGCTTACCTGTAAAATCCTTTTCTTGAGAGTACATCACAGGACACAGAGGCTTAGATAATTACTTAGTGGGATGTCCCATAGCAAGCCCCTCTTCGGGATTATACTTTGGGACACTTATTGCTTTGCTACAAAACTGAGGCGCTCTCCATATGGGAGGGGTTATATAGGGGAGGATCTCGCCTTGTAATTGGGGTTTCCAGTGCCTAACCCACTAAGTAATTACCTAAGCCTCTGTGTCCTGTGATGTACTCTAAAGAAAAGGATTTTACAGGTAAGCTGTTTTAAAAAATCCTATTATTTAAAGCAAAGGAGGAAATGCACTTGAAAAATTAAAAAAAAAGAATCTCTGTAAAAATAAAAAATGAATACCCATTCCTATGCCGATCTAAGTATATTTAAAAGTTTGAAAATTATTCAAGTCAAGTCAAGTCATCATGCACTTGCAGATCCAAGTCATCAAAAAAAAAAAATAAGAAAAGAAAAATCAGGTGGGAATTAAATGTAATTTTTCTAATAATATCCAAACTAAAAAGGAATAAGAAACAGCCTTAAACTTTCTCTGAATCTCCTAAATAATTAATCCATATGCCCAGAAGGTAATGTAATTTCAAGCTATTTTGTCTTACAAGCTTCAGTTGAAGTGAAGTCCAAATATTTCATTAAGACACTAATCAAAGCATTTTAGAACTTCATGTATGTAGCCCAAACTATTAATTATATTACAAAGCATAATTAAATGCTATTAATAATATCCGTGCCGATTCCAGATATTTGAACATGAATAATTTAGGAATGTGTGTGAAAGTCCCGAAAGGCCTTTTCTAATTTTATTTTTATTTTATTTCCCGCTGTTTCGCACGCAGGCAGAGAGCTGGGAACGCTTAGACATATATACTAATATTCCAGACGCTTAATAACTTTGTTAAATGGAACTCAGCAGTAGATTTTAAAACAAAGATAATTAAGGGTAATATTATTATCACACTGAATATTTCCTGTCTGGGCAGGCGGTAAAATAAAGACGTGCAATTTTTATGTGTCTGTACTTGTTTTCTGAAAAGCTATAACATATTATGTTGCATTTGCAGAAGATTTAAGGCAGGAGATTCAGTTCCCTCTTACGGTTTTTTGGTGATGGTAGGAGAATTCCAGCACCTTAATTGGGTAATGTCACTAAGGAAGGCATGATGGTATCTTTGACCAGTTCCTACCCAGGCCAATTCGGACATTTCTCTCCTACTTGTACATTTTTTTTGCTAGAAAATTACTCAGAACTCCCAAACATTATAATTGTTTTTACATTGTAGGGAATCGCTGGCTGAAAAAAAAAAGATATCTGGATGATGCCTGTAGCTGCAGGCACCATCCAGATATCCCCACTAGGGATGAGCTTCGAGTTCGAGTCAAACTCATGTTCGACTCGAACATTGCCTGTTCGCCCGTTCGCCGAACAGTGAACAATTTGGGGTGTTCGTAGCAAATTCGAAAAGTCTATGGGAGAAATCTAAAGTGCTAATTTTAAAGGCTTATGTGCAAGTTACTGTCATAAAAAGTGTTTGGGGACCCGGGTCCTACCCCAGGGGACATGTATCAATGCAAAAAAAAGTTTTAAAAACTGCAGTTTTTTCGGGAGCAGTGATTTTAGTGAAACAATAAAAGTGAAATATTCCTTTAAATTTCGTACCTAGGGTGTGTGTATAGTATGCCTGTAAAGTCGCGCTTAGAACTGTCCCTGCACAAAGTGTCATTTCTGAAGGAAAAAAAGTCGTTTAAAACTCACTCACGGCTATAATGAATTGTCGGCTCCCGGCAATACATAGAAAAGTCATTGATAAAAAAAATGCGTGGGGGTCCCCCCAACTTCAATTACCAGGCCCTTCAGGTCTGGTATGGATATTAAGGGGAACCCTGCCGCAAATTTAAAAAAAATGCGTGGGGTTCCCCCAAATATCCATACCAGGCCCTTCAGGTCTGGTATGGATTTTAAGGGGAACTCCACCCCAAATTTAAAAAAAAAAGCGTGGAGTTCCCCCAAAAATCCATACCAGACCCTTTATCCGAGCACACAACCTGACAGGCCACAGGAAAAGAGGGGGGGATGAGAGAGCGCCCCCCCTCCTGAACCGTACCAGGCCACATGCCCTCAACATGGGGAGGATGTCCCCATGTTGATGGGGACAAGGGCCTCATCCCCACAACCCTTGCTCGGTGGTTGTGGGGGTCTGCGGGCGAGGGGCTTATCGGAATCTGGAAGACCCCTTTAACAAAGGGGACCCCCAGATCCCGCCCCCTATGTGAATTGGTAATGGGGTACATTGTACCCCTTCCATTTCACAAAGAAAGTATAACAAATTGTAAAAAAAACACAGAGACCGTTGGGAAAGTCCTTTATTAAAAATAAAAAAATAAAAAAAAACATTCCAGCGATGAAATCCAGTGTCCCGCGGTGATCCGATGTCCAGCGCTGTCCACACGAAACGTCATTGGCTGAGCCTGAGCAGACCTGATGGGGAACTTCCTCCGCAGTGTATTAAATGAATAGACCCGCCCCTTCTAAAGTTCCCCATCAGGTCCGCTTAGCCAATGACGCAGGTGTAAGGCTAAGCGGACCAGATGCGGAACATGAGAAGGGGTGGGTCTATTCATTTATTACACTGCGGAGGAAGTTCCCCATCAGGTCCGCTCAGCCAATGACGTAGGCAGGGTCTGACATACGAGGGGGCGGACCTGATGGGGATCTTCCTCCGCAGTGTAATAAATGAATAGACCCGCCCCTTCTCACGTTCCGCATCTGGTCCGCTGGTCCAGTCTCCTGCTGAAAGATCAGAGTTGGCACCTGCAGCCGATGTCCATCAGTCTTTCACCTCACCCCAAGCGCAGCCGCCTGTCCAGAGCCAATGTGAACGCCTGTCCAGAGCCAATGTGAACAAGCTCACGTTCATTAAAATGAACCAGGCATGGATCCCACAGGACTTGTCCGTACCTTGTGCAGAATAGACTTGTATACCGGCCTTACCCAGCCATTGTTGTATTTTTGATCTTTCTCACTCTTTTGGGGTGTACCCTAATTAAAAAAAAAAAAATTTAAAACAAAAACCAGTGTTAACTACCTCGTCCTCCTCCACCGCCGCTTCCATCTACACCGCCACATCCACAGCCACCTCAACCTCCTTCTCCATATGGACCTCGTCCTCCTAGGTCAAGATTATTTTTTATTTTTATGTATTTTATGTTATTTTAAGTTATTTCCCTATCCACATTTGTTTGCAGAGCACTTGCCATGCTCTTAACAACATTTTATTGCCATTTGCAGCTCTCTAGCCATTTCCATTACTTTTTTAGAGCCATTTTAGTCCTCAAAAGTTTGGGTCCCCATTGACTTCAATGGGGTTTGGGTTCAGGGTCAAGTTCAGGTCAAGTTCGGGTCCCGAACTGGAACTTTTTTGCGAAGTTCGGCCGAACCCGTCGAACCCGAACATCCAGGTATCCGCTCAACTCTAATCCCCACTCAAAGTCCACAACGTCATAGGACATCATGCGGGCAGTGAAATGCTTAAAGCTGACCTCCAGCCTTCCCTTCATTCTTGCACAGTTTTATCGGCTCCTCTTCTGCACTGAAATGGCTTAGGCCTCGTACACACGGCCGAGATTCTCGTCGAAAAAAACATGTCGTTTTTTAAAACGAGATTCTTGGACAAGAAAATTGTCCCGGCCGAGTGTACACACGCTCGATTCAAAGAACCCGCGGTTCTTTGAATGGAGCGTACGCGGTGACGTCATCGACTATGACGAGCATGCGCTCGTCACATTCGATGCCGTCGCCGCCATCTTGGTATACCCTACGTATGCCTAGGAAGCTACCGCGCATGCGTCGAATTCATTTCGAACATGCGCGGGCTTCCGGGAGGATAGGTAAGTGTACACACACTCACTTTTCTCGTCGAGAAACATGCCGACGAGAATCTCGACGAGAAAATAGAGAGCAGGTTCTCTATTTTCTCGTCGAGATACTTGTCGCTTTTCTTGACGAGAAACCATACACACGAACGAGTTTCTCGGCAAAAAATCTCTGCCAGCAAGTTTCTTGCTGGTTTTTGCCGAGAAACTCGTTCGTGTGTACGAGGCCTTACTCTCATTTCACTGCACACTGTGAGCTTCTCACAATGTGCATTAGAAGCTGAAGCAAGCCAGATAAAGACCGCCTCATTTCCTGGCTGGAAGACCCACAGCATCATCTAGTCTTTCCTCCCAAGCCTAACTGGACCTAGCCCACCCCTTTTTCTCATAAAATTTCACTTCTTTCAGTCATGGGGGCTATGCTTAGGGCAGTTTGCACGCAAATACAGCCTGACTTGGAACGTATTTCCAGAGGGTAGACTTGAGGTTGAGTAGTCCCAGGTTGGAGATCAATAGATAATCATAGGGACAGTGAGGAGTCAGATGGTCAGCACCTTTTTTACAATAAACATCTTTGAGGGCCTGATAATGTCAAGGGAACATCAGAGAGATGGTGACCTCAGTCACGGGTACAGAGAGAGTTTTGAGTAAGCGCTGAATTTAGCACAAAATGTGTAACCTTTTTATGTTCCTGTCAAAACGGTGATGTCATTTTAATACTTAAATAAAGATACCAAGGAGTGCAGCAATATTCCGGGCTTGTGCATGAGAATCATGGGAGAACCTTAGTGAAACAAGTCTTATGGCATTGTGACCCCCATGACAACACCTGACCTGAGTTCTGATCTTTTTTCATCTATGGAAGTCTAAGAATGATGGGACTAGAAGACTTAGGAGGGATCAGGAAGGAGATTTCCTCAGGATGATGAACACCAACATGTATAGTTCTGGGGGCAGTTCAGAACCGTAAAGTTCCTAAGGTAGAGCCATCGACTGCAGGGGCATCACCAAGGGAATGAGAGGAATGCCCAATTCAGCAGCCAGGGACTGCTGGATGAAGTTCCCGGCTGCCCCAGAGTCAACATACGCAGATACTTGATACAAGTTCAAAGCCCAGTGAAAGAAGCAAACTGTCAAAAGTCTGTGGTAGTGAGCCCTTATAGAACACCAAACCAGGGTTCCCCAGGGTGCAGAGTCTAATCCCCAGCCTGCTTCTTCACCAGGGCCCCTGATGCTGGGGATGGACTTGCAGCAAGCTGGAACCAGGTCACAGCCCCCATGTACACCCAGTTGACACTACAGAGATCACTTGCTTATGCGGAGTACAGATGGCAGGAAACAGAAGACAGAAGAGGATCCGGGAAGCAAGTACACAGGAAGTCAGACACTGAATACACACACTGAATACACAAAACGCTATGCAAACAGGAGCTCAGAGAACTAGGAAGTTGCTCAGGCAACGTGGGCTGCACTGAACATGTCCACTCCACCAGACTGACATACATCCATCAAGGCATTTTGATATTCGCATATTAACTCCTCCCAAGAGTCAGCCTGATGTTTGCATGAGGTCTTTGTAGAGGAGTACAGAGACAGGGTGCTGTTTTTCAGGAAGCAATTTATAGCACCCTGGCGGGTGTAAAAAGTGTAAAAAAAATGCAATAATATACAAAAAAAAAAATTGTAAAAGCACCCTTGTCTCCCCCGTGCATACACACACATGCAAATGGACACATAGTGCCTACACATGTACAGTAGATAAATAGAGTTGGGCTGAACACCCCTCCGGTTCGGTTTGCACCAGAACTCTCGAACATCGCAAAAGTTCAGACCCAAACCGTGAACCCTATTAAAGTCTATGGGACCCGAACTTAAAAAATCAAAAGTGCCCATTTTGAAGGCTTATATGCAAGTTATTGTTCATAAAAAGGGTATGGGGGCCTGGGTACTGCCCTGGGGGACATGTAATAATGCAAACATTTTTTTTTTTAAAGATTGCTTTTACAGCAGTAGGGATTTTAATGATGCTTAAAGTGCAACAATAGAAAATAAACATTCCTTTAAATATAGTGCTTGGGGGGTCTCCTTAGTCTGCATGTAAAGTGGTGCATCTGTGCCGCGTATAGAAATTGCTGCAAAAAAATTGACATTTATAAAAAAGAAAAATTACATTTAAATTGCCGGCAATACAAAAATGTGTAAGTATGTCTAGGTCTATATCTGTGTGTAGTTTTTTTTTTTTTGTTTTTTGTTTTGTGTTATGTGTTTTTGGTTTTGTGTGTTTGGGTTGATACGATTCAGAACCACTTGATAGCACTAAAAAATTACTATGAAGGAAGGGATAAAAATCTTTAATTATTCAGGATTAGGGATGAGCTCGGTGTTCGAGTCGAACATAGGTTCGACTCGAACATCGGCTGTTCGCGCGTTCGGCGAACAACGAACGATTTGGGCCGTTCGCGTCAAATTCGAGTGACGCAAACGGCCCACAATACACTGCGCCATCGTAGTGTAATCCCGGCGCTGTGATTGGCCAAGCATGCACTGTGACCCTGCATGCTTGGCCAATCACAGCGCCGGCAGCGAGGAGAGCAATAATTGGTCACAGGCAGGATGCCTGTGGCCAATTATAGCTGAGGGGGTTTAGTACACGCCCCACACTATAAAAGGCCGCCAGTGCGGCGGCCTTGTGTAGTGTGTTCCGGAGCAGGGAAAGTGAAGGATAGGCAGGGACAGTGTCAAATCTTGTCAAATCTATTCTTTACTAAACCTTGTGTGTAGGGACAGAGAAGGATAGGCAGGGAGAGTGTCAGTGTCATATTCTTTGCTAAACCTTGTGTGTAGGGAGTGAGAAGGATAGGCAGGGAGAGTGTCAGTGTCATATACTTTGATAAACCTTGTGTGCAGGGAGAGAGAAGGATAGGCAGGGGACAGTGTCAGTGTCATTGTTGCTAAGCCTCCTGCACATTATACACCTGAAGTTAGCCCTTATTGCTGCTTTTTCCTGGTGTGTTACACCAACAGGATTTTGCGGCACTTACAGCGGGCGGAGTGTGCCTCCTGACCATATTACACCTTAACTTAGCCTGTATTGCTGCTTTTTCCTGGTGTGTTACACCAACAGGATTTTGCGGCACTTACAGCGGGCGGAGTGTGCCTCCTGACCATATTACACCTTAACTTAGCCTGTATTGCTGCTTTTTCCTGGTGTGTTACACCAACAGGATTTTGCGGCACTTACAGCGGGCGGAGTGTGCCTCCTGACCATATTACACCTTAACTTAGCCTGTATTGCTGCTTTTTCCTGGTGTGTTACACCAACAGGATTTTGCGGCACTTACAGCGGGCGGAGTGTACCTCCTGACCATATTACACCTTAACTTAGCCTGTATTGCTGCTTTTTCCTGGTGTGTTACACCAACAGGATTTTGCGGCACTTACAGCGGGCGGAGTGTGCCTCCTGACCATATTACACCTGAACTTAGCCTGTATTGCTGCTTTTTCCTCGTGTGTTACACCAACAGGATTTTGCGGCACTTACAGCGGGCGGAGTGTGCCTCCTGACCATATTACACCTTAACTTAGCCTGTATTGCTGCTTTTCCCATTTCCCTGCAGGCCATTAGAATGTCTGGAAGGCAAACAAGGAGAGGCAGACAGTCAGGAGCCAATAAAAGAGGGCAAGCAGGCTCTGTGTCTAGAGACAACAGTGCTGGTCGTGGACGCGGTGCATCGCCATCAGCACGTGGCCATGGGACACGCTTGTCCTTCTTTTCGGCAGCTGGACGTGTTGAGCCGCATCATGCCGAAGACTTGGTAGAGTGGATGACCAAGCCCTCCTCATCCTCCTCATCCTCTCTCACCCAGGCTCAGGGTACTGGCAAAGCAGCTGCCAAAGCGTCCTCTTCCCTGGTATCAATGTCATCATCAGTCACTCCTTCCCTAGACCAACCATGTCCTCCTGAGGAGTCCCCCGAACTGTTTGAGCACAGTGTTGGGTACATGCTCCAGGAGGATGCCCAGCATTTCGAAGGGTCTGATGATGATACCCAGCTAGAGGAAGGCAGTAGCGTGAGAGCAGAGAGAGGGGATGCTCAAGAAGGACACCAATCTGGCAGTCATGTTCCAGCAGCTGCAGCATACTGCCAGATTGGCTCCAGTGATGAGGAGGGAGGGGATGATGAGGTCACTGACTCCACGTGGGTGCCTAATAGGAGAGAGGAGGAGGAGGAGGATAAGGAGGAGGCACATCTCCAACGAGGCAGGATGCCCTCGGTGGGCCAGCGTAAGGGCAGCACACCGACGGAATCACACCGCAGAGCTCCGCCTGTGCAGGGCGCTGCCTCTGCCCGTTATTCAAAAAGTTCTTTGGTGTGGGCCTTTTTTGAGTCGAGTGCATCAGATCGCACAGCTGCTGTTTGCAACATATGTCTCAAGCGTATATCGCGTGGCCAAAACATCACCCGCTTGGGCACCACATGCTTGACCAGACATATGTTGACCTGCCATGCAGCTCGTTGGCAAGCCTACCTTAAAGACCCACACCAAAGAACAAAGCTGACCTCTTCTTGCACCGCATCAGCTGGGATCTCCAACCCCACTATACCTTCAGTCCTCTCTGAAACCTGCTCTGAGAGGAATGAAGGTGTAGAATTAGGTGTGTCACAGCCAAGTACTTGCGGGCACTCTGCTAGCAGTACACCGACGTCCGATTCTAGCAGGCAAATTTCCCTGCCCCAGCTGCTGGACTGTCGAAAGAAGTTCACTCCCAGCCATCCACATGCCCAGCGGTTGAATGCTAGCTTGGCTAAATTGCTAGCGCTTCAACTGCTGCCTTTTCAGTTGGTAGACTCGGCCCCCTTCCGTGAGTTTGTGCAATGTGCGGTTCCTCAGTGGCAGGTTCCCAAACGCCACTTTTTCTCACGGAAGGCGATTCCTGCTCTCTACCGGCATGTGGAAGGCAATGTCTTGGCCTCGCTGGACAGGGCGGTCAGCGGTAAGGTGCATATTACCGCTGACTCATGGTCCAGCAGGCATGGACAGGGACGTTACCTTTCTTTCACGGCCCATTGGGTCACTCTTTTGGCAGCTGGGAAGGATGCAGGACAAGGTGCAGTAGTGTTGGAGGTTGTTCCACCGCCACGCCTCCAAAATGCTACTACTGGTTGTGACACACCTCTGTCCTCCACCCCCTCCTCTTCTTCTTCCTCCGTGGCCTCTTCCTGTGCTTTGTCCTCGGAACCAGCGGTGCTCCGTAGGCGTTCAAGGGGCTACGCAAGTACGCAGGCAAAAAGATGCCATGCCGTGCTTGCACTGGTGTGTTTGGGGGACAGGAGCCACACTGGGGCAGAGGTTCTGTCTGCTCTGCAGGGGCAGGCCGAGAGGTGGTTGACGCCTCGCCAGCTTAAGCCAGGAATGGTAGTTTGCGACAATGGCACCAACCTCCTCTCCGCTCTCCGACAGGGACAACTGACCCATGTGCCCTGTGTGGCTCACGTCCTTAACCTGGTGGTGCAGCGGTTCTTGGGCAGGTACCCGGGCTTACAGGATGTCCTGAGGCAGGCCAGGAAAGTCTGTGTGCATTTCCGCAGATCTTATAATGCCAGTGCTCGCCTGGCTGAGCTACAAAAGGAGTTGAACCTGCCCAAGAACCGCCTTATATGTGACATGCCCACCAGGTGGAACTCAACGTTGGCCATGCTGCAGCGGCTGCACACGCAGCAGAGGGCCATCAATGAGTACCTGTGCGACTACGGCACCAGGACAGGGTCAGGGGAGCTCGGGTCTTTTTCACCACGCCAGTGGGGCATGATCAGGGATGCATGCACTGTCCTGGCACCATTTGAGGAGGCCACGAGGATGGTGAGCAGTGACAGTGCATGCATCAGTGACACTGTACCTCTTGTCCACCTGTTGGAACATACGCTGCGTGGAATAATGGACAGGGCACTTGAGGCAGAACAGAGGCAGGAAGAGGAGGACTTCCTTGCCTCACAAGGCCCCCTTTACCCAGACAGTGTTCCTTCTGTCCCACCCATCGCACAGGAAGAAGAGGAGGAGGAGGAGGAGGATTATGTCAGCATGGAGGTGGAGCCTGGCACTCAGCATCATCAGCAGCAGTCTTTTAGGGATGATTTACAGTCCCAAGAAACCAGTGGACTTGTACGTGGCTGGGAGGAGGTGGCTGCGGATCATGTCGTCCTTAGTGACCCAGAGGACTCCGGACCGAATGCCTCAGATAACCTACGCTGCATGGCCTCCCTGATCCTGCAAAGTCTGCTTAAGGATCCTCGTATTCTTCGGATCAAGGAGAGGGACCATTACTGGCTGGCCACTCTCCTTGATCCACGGTACAAGAGTAAGGTTGCGGACCTTATCTTACCGTCGCAGAGGGAGCAGAGGATGAGACAACTCCGGGAGGCCTTGCAGAAAGGTCTGTGCAACGCGTTCCCAGAGACTGGGAGGTTACAAACTCCTGGTCCTGGACAACGAGTTGCTGAGGCTTCGGTCAGTCAAAGAAGGAGCGGTGGGGAAGGTGGCCGTCTGACCGATGCGTTCAGACAATTCTTTAGTCCGCAGCCCCAAGGTATGATCGGTTCCAGCAACCATCGCCAGCGTCTGATATACATGGTGCAGGAATACCTAGGGGCAAGGTCAGACTTGGACACCTTCCCCACCGAAAATCCTCTGGCTTACTGGGTCTTGAGGATGGATCACTGGCCAGAGCTTGCACAGTATGCAATTGAGCTACTGGCCTGTCCTGCATCCAGCGTTCTTTCAGAACGCACATTCAGTGCTGCTGGAGGATTTGTCACGGATCACAGGGTGCGCCTGTCCACCGACTCTGTTGATCGACTGACCTTCATAAAGATGAACCAGTCTTGGATCACCACCAGCTACCAAACACCTGAAGCTGATATAACAGACTAATTTATTTTCAAATGTCACATCCCTTCAAGACTGATGCTGATGCTGAGAGACTGGCCTGTTATGTTGACTGACTATCCTCCTCCTCCTCAATGATCCGATTGATGATGATAGCTTGGAAGAACATTTTTGTTTCTGGGTGCCGCCACCAGTGGCTAAGGCCCAATTTCTTTTTCGTACATCACGGGACACAGAGCGACTTAGTCATTACTAATGGGTTATATAGTTTACCTTCAGGTGCTGGCACTGGCAACTTCCAAACCAGAAGTACCCTCCCCTATATAAGCCCCTCCCATCCGGGAGCACCTCAGTTTTTTGCCAGTGTCTAAGGTGTTGGCCAAAGAGTAACATGTGTTTTCACGGGGCTTGCGTACAGGTTCTTTTGGGCCTTAGTAAGCTGTACCGGATCCCACCAAAAAAGCTTCATAGCTAAACGGTCGGTACCCGGGCCTTGCAGCAGAAGAGCAAGGTTTTGCCTGTAATGCCTCTCTTAGGAGGGCTGGACCCTGGGATCCAGAGCTCTGGTCATACCCACGACCAAGATGTTGTCTGTGCAGGGTGCTATACAGGTCCAGGGGAGTGGAATCCTTGGGAACCCGGTCCCTGAAGGTTTAATTACAATGCCTGCCGTGATAGGTGAAGTTTGGGCTTCTGTGGACCAAACAGAGTCCTGCGGCGGGGAACAGGTAAGTGGGGGCCCCCAGGAACTTGGTTCTATTGGGGGACCCCCAAGCCTAATTTGTCTTTCTGTCTGTTACCCAACGGTATTCCCGCTAATATCTGTGTATGCCTGTAACTACTGAAAATGTAAAATTTTAATAGTAGTCAAGAAAAAAAAAAAAAAAGGACCGCGGTACCTGTGTTAAACCACTAGAGGCCGCTGTGGTCCATTTTTCTTGTCATGTGGATCTTTGGTTTTCTCAAGTCAAAAGATCCAGGCAGTTGGTAAGTTTCTCTGTGGGAATCCACTTCCTCTGCCCTGTTGCTGCGCTCATCCACCGCACAGGCCCTCCGGCAAAAAGGGCCCTGGCTCCTAGTCCCTGTTTGATTTTCGAAAATGGCGCACGGGCGCGCGCGGGCGGGTGCACGCGCCTCCTATGAAAAAAAAGGGGCGGGGCAGGTGGATGACGCTCGATGCGTGCCACGGCGCTTCTGCGCATGTGCAGGCGTCCCAGCTTGTATAAAGACACAGTACAAGTGTCAGCTGGATGCAAACAGAGCTAGCAACAAACAGTGGCACACAGAGGCGGTTGATGCAGGCATCCCCATAGAAAGGCACTTTAGTGGACACCAGCTGGTATATAGCAGCAACTGTGTTAGACTATTACCAGCAAAATTGGTGTATGACGACGGGAATACCTCAGCTTTGTGCTTATAGGATATGTCGTCCAGACGCTCTGGAAATAGATCTTCCAAGAAGCGAAAGGGGTCTCCGTCGGGCTCTGAGGATTTTGGGCATGCTGTACTGCGCCAATCTCCCCTGAAATTTCAGAGGTCAGTAGCCGTAGGAACCCCGCAGGAGTACCTGGTACTGTGGCTGTCCCCAGTCCACCTGCTCCTGTATATATAACAGAGGAGGTTTTATCCTCAACTCTGGGAGGATTGGAAGAGAGATTAACAGCATTGATCGCTGCTTCCCTGTCACAGGAAAAGCGCGTCCGATCTCCGTCTCCTCCTGCAGAGTGCCTGTTAGTGGAGGAACAGTCCCAGAGATCGACCTACCTGAAGGGGATCAGGTGAGGTTGATAAAGTTATAGAGGAATCAACAGTGGAAGAACCTTTCTCAGCATCTCAGGCTGAAAGATTATGGGTTCAGTCTCTGACTAACATGGTCCGAGCAGCATTTTAAATGCCTCTGGCGGAACCATCAACCACTACTGTCTCCTCGCTGGGGTCGCTGAAAGTTCCCCAGACTGTCTGTTCCTTCCCAATCCACCCTTTATTCGAAGGGTTTATTTACCAGGATTGGGAGCATCCTGTAAAATATTTACTCCCCCCAAGAGATTTCCAGTGATCTATCCCATGGAGGATAAGTTCATAAAAATAAAAATAAAAAATGGAGGGTCCCTACAGTGGACACAGCCATCTCTTGTGTAAATAAATCACTGACATGTCCAGTAGATAATGTTCCAATGTTCAAAGACCCAATAGATAAAAAATTGGAGTCTTTACTAAAATCTGCTTTCTCTACAGCAAGCCTGGTGACACAACCTGCAGTAGCAGCGATTGGAGTCTGCCAAGCAATGAAAGATCAGTTGAAACAAGTCTTAAGGGACTTACCAGATCAGCAGGCTCTTGCCCTAGCTGACCTACCTAGAGCCTTGTGTTGCGGTGGACGCCATAAAGGATACAATCCAACAGGCATCCCGCTTTACGCTGTCTGTAGACATATGCGTAGGCTTCTATGGCTCAAAAACTGGTCTGCTGAAGCTCCCTGTAAGAAATTGCTGATTAGCTTCCCATTTCATGGAGAACGATTATCTGGAGATGATCTGGACAAATATATCCAGAAAACTTCTTCCGGTAAAAGTACACTCTTGCCGGTTAAGAACAAGGGTAGAAGTCCTTCTTTTAAGAGGCCTACTTCTCCAGTCCCTGGCACATCGGCTGTGAAACAGTTCCGACGGCCTCCGCGGTCAAATCCAGGGGGCAGAAATCAGGGACAATCACAGGGTAACAAGAAACCCTGGGTCAAGAGAGGTACAAAACCTCCCCCCAAGTCATGAAGGGTTGCCCCCACTCAATCGGGTGAGGGGAAGACTTCAGTTGTTCACAGAGACCTGGCGGGACACCATCAGAGATGGGTGATCTCCGCAGTAAGTCTGGGATACAGGCTGGAGTTAAAAGACATTCCTCCTGCCCATTTTATAAGGTCAAACGTGCCAAGCGATCCCCCGGAAGAGTGGATCCCTCCTTCTGGCACTAGAGCAACTATTGCCCCAAGGGTAATCATGAAGGTTCCCTTGGAAGAAAACGGGTTCGGGTTTTACTCGAACCTTGTCACAGTCCCCAAACCAAATGGGGACATGAGGCCCATATTAAATATAAAAGGGCTAAACAAGTTCCTACATATCAGGACTTTTTCGGATGGAGTCGATCCGATCGGTGGCCACCGCCCTACAAGGGCAGGAATGGTTAGCCTTGTTCGACATAAGGGATGCTTATTTGCATATTCCCATCTGTCCGGCCCACCAGAAATTTCTACGCTTTGCAGTAGAAGGGTGCCATTTTCAGTTCAGAGCCTTACCTTTCGGTCTGGCCACAGCACCACGAGTGTTCACAAAAATTCTGGCCCTACGATTGGCCAAACTAGGAACACAAGGTGTAACGATAATGGCATTTCTAGACGACTTGTTGCTGATAGACCACTCAGTGAAAAAAACTAGAAGTGGTCGTTCACAAGATAATCAAGTATCTGGAATCTCACGGTTGCATTATCAACCAAGACAAGTCAGCCCTAAAACCAGTCAAAAGCCTGGAATACTTGGGGGCTAAGACTGGATTCAAATCAGAGAAAGA
Source organism: Rana muscosa (assembly GCA_029206835.1). NCBI lineage: Eukaryota > Metazoa > Chordata > Amphibia > Anura > Ranidae > Rana > Rana muscosa. Next base: position 234,622,081 of record CM055123.1, on the reverse strand, counting down.
TTTTCTTACCTCCAGAGAAGGTGTCGTCTTTGAAAGATTTGACCCACTTAGTGGGTACAAAAAAGAAAAACCATCCATACGCCTGTGTATAAGGCTGCTGGGAAAAATGGTGGCTTCATTCGAAGCGGTACCCTACGGTCAATTCCATTCAAGGAACTTGCAGAGGGCCATACTGTCAGCCTGGAACAAAAAAGTTCAGGCTTTAGACTTACCAATGTCCCTGTCCCCTTCCGTTCGCAAGAGCCTCCATTGGTGGTTGGTGCCAGAATCTGGAAAAAGGGAAACCCTTCAGTCCGGTTTCTTGGAAGGTGGTCACTACAGATGCCAGCCTCATAGGCTGGGGGGCAGTACTGGAGCAATGGTCTCTCCAGGGCAAGTGGTCAGAAGCAGAGAAGGCCCTGCCCACCAATCTCTTAGAGATACGAGCAGCCCGGTATGCCCTAGTAGCATGGACATCCAAACTCCAAGGGTCCCCTGTCAGAATTCAATCAGACAATGCCACAGCAGTGGCATATATCAATCACCAGGGTGGCACCAGGAGTCGTGCAGCCCAGAGGGAAGCGAATTGCATCCTGGAATGGGCAGAAAGGCATGTCACAGCCATATCCGCGGTTTTCATCCCAGGAGTGGAAAATTGGAGAGCGGACTTTTTAAGTCGCCAGCAATTATGCCCGGGGAATGGTCTCTTCACCCCGAGGTTTTCCAGGCAATATGCCAGCGGTGGGGAACACCGGATGTAGATCTGCTAGCATCCAGATTCAACGCAAAGGTGGACAGATTTGTGTCTCGCACAAAGGATCCCCTAGCTTGCGGTTTGGATGCCCTAGTGTTCCCTTGGGATCAGTTCAAGCTGATATATGCATTCCCACCGCGATTAATCCGCAGAATCAGGGTAGAAAAGAAACCAGTGATTCTGGTGGCTCCAGCGTGGCCCCGAAGGGCATGGTACGCGGAGATTGTAAAAATGTCAGTGGGAAGTCCTTGGACCCTCCCACATCGTCCGTACCTGCTTTCGCAAGGACCGATATACTACCCTTCCTTACCAGCCCTAGGTTTGACGGCCTGGCTATTGAAGCCCACATTCTAAAAAAGAGAGGGCTCTCTAATCCTGTGGTATCTACCATGATCAATGCCAGGAAGCCGGTATCCAGGCAGATCTATTATAGGATCTAGAAGGCGTACATCACGTGGTGTGAGGCCAGGAAATGGCATCCACGTAAGTACGTAACAGGTAGGATTCTGGACTTCCTACAGTGAGCTGTACATAGGAAGCTTGCCTTGAGTACTATCAAGGGTCAGACGGCCTTGTCAATATTTTTTTCAAAGGCCCTTGGCTTTGCATTCATTAGTCAAAGCTTTCATACAAGGAGTGATGCGTATTAGCCCTCCGGTTAGTATTCCCATATGTCCATGGGACTTAAACCTGGTTCTGTCGGTTCTACAGAAACAACCATTTGAACCATTGCGGCACATTTCCTTGGTTCTTTTCACCAGGAAATTGATTTTCTTAGTAGCCATTTGTTCGGCTAAAAGAGTATCGGAATTAGCCGCCTTGTCCTGTAAGGAGCCATATCTGGTTATCCATAAGGACAGAGTAGTATTACGTCATCATCCAGCCTTCTTCCTAAGGTGGTATTGAGGTTCCATTTGAACCAAGATGTGGTTCTTCCTTCCTTTTTCCCCAAACCTAGTTCGTTAGAGGAAAAGTTATTGCATTCTTTGGATGTAGTAAGAGCAGTTAAAGCTTATCTTAAAGCCACTGCTCAGATTCGTAGAACGGATACTTTGTTTGTTCTGCCGGAAGGCCCCAGAAAGGGTCAGGCAGCATCAAAAATCTACTTTAGCCAAGTGGATTCGACAGGTCATAATACAAGCCTATGGCTTGAAAAGGAGACCGCCTCCGTTCAAAGTTAGGGCGCACTCCACAAGAGCAGTTGGAACTTCATGGGCAGTGCATCACCAAGCCTCCCTGGCTCAAGTCTGTAAGGCCACAACATGGTCCTTAGTACACACGTTTACTAGATTCTACCAGGTAGACGTCAGAAGTCAGGAGGATGTCGCCTTTGGGCGCAGTGTGTTGCAGGCCGCAAAAGAGCCTCATGCCTGATGGCGCCCAGCTTATGTATAGTGTATCCCTCCCCTCATTGGGCATTGCTTTGGGACGTCCCATTAGTAATGACTAAGTCGCTCTGTGTCCCGTGATGTACGAAAAAGAAAAAGGGATTTTTATAACAGCTTACCTGTAAAATCCTTTTCTTGGAGTACATCACGGGACACAGAGCTCCCACCCCTCTTTTTGGGACACTTATTGCTTTGCTACAAAACTGAGGTGCTCCCGGATGGGAGGGGCTTATATAGGGGAGGGTACTTCCGGTTTGGAAGTTGCCAGTGCCAGCACCTGAAGGTAAACTATATAACCCATTAGTAATGACTAAGTCGCTCTGTGTCCCGTGATGTACGAAAAAGAAAAGGATTTTACTGGTAAGCTGTTATAAAAATCCCTTTTTTTCAGCCCCTGTTTAACAGGGGTGTGTTATTACAATTTTTTATGCAATGCTTTGCAGCAGGGCTCATTCCTGCACTCCAACTAGAGTATCTGGGAGTAGTTGCAGTGTCGTGGCACCAGCACCAGTGGCTAAGGCCCAATTTTTCAGCCCCTGTTTAACAGGGGCGTGTAATTACAATTTTTGATGCAATACTTTGCAACAGGGCTCATTGCTGTGCTCCAAGTACAGTATCTGTGAGGGGTTGCAGTGTTGTGGCACCAGTGCCTAAGGCCCAATTTTTATGCCCCTGTTTAACAGGGGCATGTAATTACAATTTTTTATGCAATGCTTTGCAGCAGGGCTCATTCCTGCACTCCAACTAGAGTATCTGGGAGAGGTTGCAGTGTCGTAGCACCAGTGGCTAAGGCCCAATTTTTCAGCCCCTGTTTAACAGGGGCATGTAATTACAATTCTTGATCTAATAATTCACAGCAGGGCCCATTCCTGCGCCCACCAAGACTAACTGTGAGGCCTTACAGTGTTGTGTCAACACCACCACCAAAGGCCCAATTTTTCAGCCCCTGTTTAACAGGGGCGTGTAATTACAATTTTTGATGCAATACTTTGCAACAGGGCTCATTGCTGTTCTCCAAGTACAGTATCTGTGAGGGGTTGCAGTGTTGTGGCACCAGTGCCTAAGGCCCAATTTTTATGCCCCTGTTTAACAGGGGCATGTAATTACAATTCTTGATCTAATAATTCACAGCAGGGCCCATTCCTGCGCCCACCAAGAGTAACTGTGAGGCCTTACAGTGTTGTGTCAACACCACCACCACCACCACCAAAGGCCCAATTTTTCAGCCCCTGTTCAACAGGGGCATGCAATTACAATTCTTGATCTAATAATTCACAGCAGGGCCCATTCATGCGCCCACCAAGAGTAAGGCTCACAGTGTTGTGGCAACACCAACATGTAAGGGGCAAATTTCAGCTGAGTATATACGGCAGGCCCCTACTTTCAAACATCCAACTTACAAACGACTCCTCCTTGCAAACGGAAGGATACAACAGGAAGTGAAAGGAAATCTATCCCTAGGAAGGCAAATTCTCTCCTGTAAGAGTTAATATGGGAAAAAAAGTGTTCAGAGTATATAGGGCCTTTTTTATTTTGTGTGCGGGGTTCCCCTTAATATCCATACAAGACCCAAAGGGGCTGGTAATGGGCTGGGGTAGGGGGGGGGTGTGATGGGGTAGCTATGCCATTTTTCTTAAAGATTTTCATCCATATTACCGGGACCAGACATTACATTAAAGCCGCAAGCAGTTTTAAATGGCTTTTTTTCCTTTAGAAATGTAATTTTGTGCAGGGACAGTTCTAAACACGGGAAACACGTGGCACTTCACAGGCATACTTTAGACACCCCCCAGGTACGATATTTAAAGTAATATTTTACTCTTTTTTTTTTTCACTTTATGCATCATTAAAATGACTGCTCCAGAAAAACGGCCGTTTTTAAAACTTCTTTTTGCATTGATACATGTCCCCTGGTGCAGAACCCGGGTTCCCAAACCCTTTTTAGGACAATAACATGCATAATAGTCGTTATAATTAGCACTTTAGATTTCGAACGTTCGCATCCATTGTATTTAATAGGGTTCTAAAGTTCGTGCGAACTTTCGGTCCGTTCGCGGGTTCTGGTGCGAACCGAACCCGGGGGTGTTCGGCTCATCACTATTCAGGATCTCTCTGTTTTGTATTTTTGCTTTTTGATCTGATAGTAGCTATGCAATAGAGAGTAAAACTCTAGGTGATGTGTTGGGAATAATCCAATCCTAAAACAGGTATATATACACATGATTATGTTTTCTATGCGCTATGAGTGGAATCTGTATGTAAATTTATAAAACTCGTAATAAAATATGATTAAACAAAAAAATACAAAAATGTTTAAAAAAAATGGCGTAAGATCCCCCCAAAATTTGTTGCAGACCCTTATCAAAGCATGCAGCCCGCTAGGTCAGGAAAGGGGCGGCAAGCAAGTGCCACCCCCCCTGAACCATACCAGGCCACAGTCCCTTAATATGAGGGGGTGCTTTGCGGCGGGGGGGACCCCCACAGCATTTTTTCCCACTTTTCTCTATTGGCAGCAATGTTTTTTGTTTTGTTTTTTTCATTCAGCTGTCAGCCCCGTTTGACATAAGAAAAGAGATAACCCATGCCTCTCCCAAGGGGGATTTTTAAGTGCCCAGAAGGTAATAAATCATCATAGCAAAAACGTATAAACTCCCATAATATTTTATTTATACAAAATTATTAAGAGAAACAGCAGGAGTATGAACTCCTATACAGTAATACAGGAACTCCTAGACAAATATCCACTATAACCATCTGTGCTTGAATGGATGGTACGAGGTATATGGATCAACGCGTTTTGCCCAGAAGAAGGGCTTATTCAGGATCCACCTTGTATTGTTTACAGAGCTTACAACTGGTGAACAATACAGACAATGAGTTAATACTAGAATTACATACATCATAAGTGTGACAGGGGGGTCACTTTGGACACAGGGTGAGCCAGGAAACAATGGACATTAAGAATATGGCTTGGATTGCTTGAAATTGAAATAGTAATATTATTCCACAATATGTACTGGTTGTTTTATTCTGAACTCAACAGGTTAATTTAAGAGATGTATATAGGGGAGCTCGTTATGTTTCTATTGTGTAAAGTCTTTTGATAATGGGAGTTAAGCCTGTAATTATATGTGTTGTAGCAGACAGAGTGGCTACAGATCCTTTCATTGTAAGATGTGTATTGAAAGTTTGTATGCAAATATTGTGTGAAGTCTTTTGATAGATGGGAGACAGTAAGGCTAGTCTAGAGGTCATGGGTCTGAGACAGCAGCTGTAGCTAATTGACTCATGTAAATTGGGTCTGGTCAGATGGGTATTGGGAGACAAAAGCTAACCTGTTGTCTTCTAGGAGATGTCAAAATAATGTGTATTGGGTCTTGTTATGTTGTGGGTGGAGCTGGACCATTGTTCATTTTAGATTAATGCAGTATTGGATGTGTATAAAAGTTACAATGTTTTCTTTAATAAAGTCTTTAATAAAGTCATTCTATCCAGAGAAAGATACAGAGTGTGTCTCGTTCTTTCAGAAGGATTAATTCCTATGGGAAGTGGTCGTCTGGCTGTGGAGGATCGACAGTGAATTTGTGTCCAGGAGGGGGAATATCTTTAAACGGCGTTAAACCCCTTTCATATTTGGGGTGTCATTACAATAAGCATATATACAATTCTCAGGTTTACGTATGTCAAAAACACAGAAAAATATGCGTATGACCACAAAATAAAATAAACTTTGTAAAAATATAATATTTGTAAAGTTGGAAGAAAGGGGGGGGGAAGGAGGGGGAATGGGAAAATGTCCGCCCCCTCCACCACAGACAGGAATGGACAGCTGCCAGAGAGGTAAAGCGATCTGGCAGCTCTCTGTTCCTGTGTGAATCAGCCCTTAAAAATCCAAATCCCCAGCAAGTGGCTGAGGATTCAGATTTTTCCAACCCCTTTATCCCGGCGCCCTAAGGCAGCTCCCTAAGCAGCCTCATTCTGGTGCCAGCCCTGTCATTTCATACAAGTCTCTCTATTGTGATGAGATTGAAGCTAGGGAACCAGAATCCCCCAGCCCCCCATCCATCTGTTTTGGGCCTTATTATTGCATCCTAAGAATGTCCTTCAATATGAATGTTTGCTGATATTCGCTGTACTCCTTTTATTTCCCTCCAGCTTATTTGGCAGCTTTTGCAACAAATTATTTTCTGTACTGGGTAATAAGGTTGACTCTGCCATTATGGGAATTAATTCAGAGAATTTTCGTTTTCAGCGGGTCAGTATTGTCTGCTGATCTTTGAGTCTTTCTTCAGCAACCTTTAGTAGTAAATAATGCAGCCAAAGGCACGCAAGGAAAACAGTTTTGAAGTTGTGGCTTTGATAAATCCAAGACTTTCTGTGCATCTATGAGAAGAAAACATGCGCTGTTTTCAGTTCAAACTACTACTCTCTCTTTTGATGGGATGTAAAAAAATAAAAGATCTTTCTGCAGCGAGCTGACCCCTTTTTATTATCAGATTCCCTCTGCAGACGCAGCAAACGGAGATGTGCAGAGCAGCAAATCTTTCAAGTTCAATTCTAAGCGCTGTATCGGAGGGAAAGTTTTAGGTCTCACCCACAAGCTCATTAATGGGACATTTGCAACCTATTAAAATGATGGGCAGCTTATTGACACATTGCAGCGATTCTTCAAATGGAACCACTACAACGCCGCGTCCAGTCCTGACGTATGATTGTTGGCTGTTATTACTGGGAAAGCAATTCTGCGATCATGCCACTGTTCATTAAAGATGAGTTATCCATGGGCTTTCCTTGTGTCACTGGTAAACCATAACTGTAAGTGTACACCACAGAGAGACTAAGGATCCAGGTTTGTTTAATAATTATTTTTGGTAGTGGAATACTTTGAGGGCTTTTAAAAAAATGAGAGAAAACCATATCTCTGTCTTTCCTCTTATAGCAGGGTGTTAGTCTCTTTTAGTATATCCTCCGCCCTACTTGCTTCCAGTCTGTGGTGGCTGCCTCTGTCCATCTGGTCAACGATATATAGGGGAGAAAGGAGATAAGGGAGATAGCAGTGTGGAGATTGTTCCCTGTATAGGTGTGCCCTTGCCATCATGGGACCCCTAACTCACCCTATATTTGAGAATGGGCATTCAGAGAACACTGAGCATTCTCTTGTCCGAGGATGAAAAGACGTCCGTGATTGGTGGAACACTGAACACAGTGCCTGCTGGGAAACGGAGTCTGAGAATGGGAGGATCTCTGTGATAGGCGGAACACTCAACACAGTGTTTGCTGGAAACGCCTATCACGGAAGGGACCAGGAGAAAGCCGCGATATTTAAACAATGGATGCCGGCCGCAGTATAAGAAGATTTTCAGGTACACTGACTCGGGCACAGGGAGGCTGCAAGGGACACAGTGAGGTTGGGCACAGTAAGGTGGCACAGTAAGGTGGCAATGGGCACAGTAAGGTTGGGCAATTGGCACAGTGAGATGGCAATGGGCACATTTCCCCCCTTAGGCTTATACTCGAGTCAACATGTTTTCACAGTTTATTGGGGTAATATTAGGTACCTCGGCTTATACTCAGGTCGGCTTATACTCGAGTATATACGGTAATTAGCTCATGTGTCAGGGTCACCTGTGGCCAGGTGACAGATGCACACCGTAGGGGGACAGGAGTGCACCGCGAGGTAGTGAACCCTATGGCTGGCTTCTGCGGATAGGGAACTGGGTGGTTGTGGAAAGCGGGACCAGAGGAGCACAACCGGGATCCAAACGGAAGCTAGAGCCAAGATTCCCCAGGGCGCGGAGTCTAAGACCCAGCTGGTCTTCTCCAGGGCCTCTAGTGGTGAGGATGTTAGCTGCAGGCTGGGACCAGGTCGTGGCCCCTGGAGTTTCCTAGCTCACGCCCCGTAGGATAAGGGGAAAAGAGGGGAAGCAGCAGCACACGAAGAGAGAACCGAATACCAAGCTGAAGGTCAGGGGCCACAAGCAGACAAGGATAACGAAGAACGAGCCGAAGGTCAAGGGTCACGAGCAGACAGGGATAGTCGGGGACAAGCCAATAACGTAACAGAGAGACAGACGTAGCACACGGCAGGCAGGAACCCAAACACACAATGCCTAACAAACACGTTGATCAGCCAAGCAGGCTTGCAGTGCACAGGTTAATATAGTGTTCTGTGATAGGGCCTGGGGTGGAGTCAGGCTGGGAGGAGATTATAAAGGAAGCCAGGTGAAGGAGGTCTGGTCTCTAGATGAACACATGAGGAGGAAGGTAAGATGGCAGACAGACATTAATGCATATCCATGACAGTACCCTCCCTCTTACGAGGCCTCCCCCTTCCCCGCCTGGGCCCAGGTTTAGAGGGAAACTTCAGATGAAACTCCTTTAACAGACGAGGTGCAAAGACCTCAGATGCAGTGATCCAAGACGCCTCCTCAGGACCAAAACCTCTCCAATGCACAAGGTACTGAAGAATGCCTCTGCAGAGCCGAGAATCCAGAACTTGTCTAACCTCATACTTAAGATTATCCTCAGAGACCGAAAACGAGGTAGAGAGATGACAAGAAGATCTATTGAGGACCAAAGGCTCTCTAGGAATAAGCAAGGGCATGAGAGGATCAACAGGAATCTGAGGAGGGTCCCCTAGACCCTTAAAGGGGAACTGGTCATCTTGCACAGGACCATCAGACTGGGCAGATGTCAGTGGAACCCTGAAGTCAGGTTGGTTAGAAGGTGACATGTTGCAGGAGTCAAGCTGAATAGCTGAAGGACAAGCAGAATGTCCCGAACGAGAAAAAGTAGGAGGCTCACTGGGCATGGGCTGGACTGGCATAACTAGTACAGAGGCAGAGTGAATAGCTGAGTCAGGTGTAGCGACTACCTGAATCGCATCGCAAGACGTAGTGACTGCAGGACTTGTAGACAAGCTAGCCTGGCTGTGCGTCCAAGGGTGGTTAGGGACAGAGAAATGTAAATGGTTATGCAACCTGGAATGAATGACCGGCTCAGGTTCACAGGGGGCAACCTTGGGTAGGCAGGACGAGGAACAGGAGGGACCCCAAGCCAGGATCTGTCCAGTAGTCCAGTCCACATGAGGAGAATGGAGCTGTAACCATGGGAGACCCAAAATTATAGGCGTTGAGGCCTTGGGTAAGATAAGGAAGGATATCCACTCCTGGTGGAGTGTCCCTACCGACATCTTAACAGGAAGGGTCTGGAAGCGGGTAGGTCCCCCTGGGAGAACAGTACCATCAATCGCCAAGACCACCAATGGCGTGGTGAGGGGCAAAAGAGTAAGTCTCATGGACGATGCGATTTCCCAGTCCATGAAGTTACCAGCGGCTCCGGAATCCAGATATGCTGAGACCGAATGAGAAGAAGCACCAACATGAAGGAACACAGAAATCAGAAGACGAGAAGGGGAAGGTGATATTTCTGGGTCCAGTACTCCACTTTCCAGATGAAGTGGACCCGAACGTTTTTCTGGACAAAGAGAGCAAGTGTCACGAAAATTACCTTTGCCCCCACAGTAAAGACACAGACCAAGAGTTCTGCGCCTAGCACGTTCCTCGGGGGATAGCCTGGTCCGACCCAGCTGCATGGGTTCCTCAGCTGGTAGGAGATGCTCTACGGGTCGAAGAGAGGGGAGCTCAGGCTGACTAAGAACCAAGGAGTGCTGGCGTTGCTTTTCTAAGGTCCTCTCCTGAAAGCGAATATCGATCTGGTTACACAAGGAGATAACTCCGTCCAGATCAGTGGGGATGGTTCTTCCTGCTAATTCATCCTTCACTCTATCAGACAGGCCATGCAAAAAGGTTGCGACTAAGGCTTCATTGTTCCAGCTCAACTCAGCTGACAGTATGCGGAAATGAAGGGCATACTGTCCCACAGAAGCAGACTCTTGGCAGAGACGTAAAAGGGCGCTGGCCGCTGAAGAGACACAAGCCGGTTCTTCGAAGATATTCCGAAAAAGTTTCAAGAAGCCAGACAGGCTAGAAACCACTGGATCATTCAGTTCCCACAGAGGGGCTGCCCAGGCTAAAGCTTCACCAGAGAGGAGGGAAATGATATAGGCTACCTTAGCCCGATCAGACAGGAAGTTTTGGGGCTGGAGCTCAAAATGAATTGTGCATTGGCTAAGGAACCCCCTGCAAGCCTTGGAGTCCCCAGAGAAACGGGACGGAGCTGGCAGTTGTAGTGAGTGTGTGGCTGCAACTGGTGCAATAGGTGCAGCCGCTGGTTGCATTTGAGGTTGCGGATTCGGGGTTCCCAAGGAGGCCTGAAGCTGCTCGAAGCGAGAAGCCAGATCCTGGAGGAATCGCATCACCTGAGTCTGATTCGATTCCTGGGTTTCAAGTCTGCAAACTATGCCCTGCAATGGATCATCCGCGGGAAGCGGGATGTCAGCCGGGTTCATGGCTGATCAAACTGTCAGGGTCACCTGTGGCCAGGTGACAGATGCACACCGTAGGGGAACAGGAGTGCACCGCGAGGTAGTGAACCCTATGGCTGGCTTCTGCGGATAGGGAACTGGGTGGTTGTGGAAAGCAGGACCAGAGGAGCACAACCGGGATCCAAAAGGAAGCTAGAGCCAAGATTCCCCAGGGCGCGGAGTCTAAGACCCAGCTGGTCTTCTCCAGGGCCTCTAGTGGTGAGGATGTTAGCTGCAGGCTGGGACCAGGTTGCGGCCCCTGGAGTTTCCTAGCTCACGCCCCGTAGGATAAGGGGAAAAGAGGGGAAGCAGCAGCACACGAAGAGAGAACCGAATACCAAGCTGAAGGTCAGGGGCCACAAGCAGACAAGGATAACGAAGAACGAGCCGAAGGTCAAGGGTCACGAGCAGACAGGGATAGTCGGGGACAAGCCAATAACGTAACAGAGAGACAGACGTAGCACACGGCAGGCAGGAACCCAAACACACAATGCCTAACAAACACGTTGATCAGCCAAGCAGGCTTGCAGTGCACAGGTTAATATAGTGTTCTGTGATAGGGCCTGGGGTGGAGTCAGGCTGGGAGGAGATTATAAAGGAAGCCAGGTGAAGGAGGTCTGGTCTCTAGATGAACACATGAGGAGGAAGGTAAGATGGCAGACAGACATTAATGCATATCCATGACATCATGTTAATTAGGTCTGGTCACAGGTGCATTTTCAGAGTAATAGGAGCAGGATATGTATGCACCTCCTCTTTTACTGTATATAAGACTGTATTCTTTTTCTAATAAACCACTCCATGTTCAGCAGACAAACAAGCCTCGTATCGTTGTGTGCTGATGAGCAGTTGGAATATCTGATATCTATATCCAGACTGATAGGAAGCGGTATATGATGGAAGCACTCAAGCGGAGTGTGGGACGTTCCCGTTACACATACCTTCCAACTTTTTAGGATGGAAACGAGGGACACTTATTAGAAAAAGTATGTAGGCATAGGACACACCCCCTGCCACACTCCCTTAAAGGAAAATTAAACAAAATAAATAATTAGTTAAACCCACAAGTGCTTTTTTTACCACTACTATTCCTTTATACTGGCTTTGGAAATGTACAAATGCAGCAATTTAGAAATTGGATGAAAGGTTTAGCACTGGGATACACTTAAAAAAAAAAAAAAAAATAGAAAGTGCATTTTATACACAACTATATAGATCAGATCAAAATGAGGGACAAATGAGGAGTTAACAGGGACAGAAGAGCTTTGTTCCAAATCAAGGACAGTCCCTCAAAATCAGGGACAGTTGGGAGCTATGTAGTTCCACTCCTGACCTAGTCTTTGGGAAGTGCAAGGAACTGTACAATGGATGCCAATGGCCTCATCAGGTCATAAGAGAACGGTTTAAAACATCCTATGGACTGTGAAGGTTTGTTTCTGAGGGAAGATAGTGCTACCATTGGAACCAGTACTTGGGTATGTGAATACTGCAAGTGCAAAGTGAGATAAGTAAATTGTGCTACTAGGCCTCAGGTCACCCACAACCAGGCAGCCCCAAAAGTTGGTGCCGTGTATCCTAGCCATGAGGAGGTGCCGGCCTTGCCTTTATGCTACAGCCTAATCCCCATCATTACTTTCCTTACCCTGCTCTCCATATGTTTGTCCCTTATTACTTCTATTTTCCCAACTTCTGTTTCCCTCTCTCCAAGCTCCATTTCATGTACCTTCCAGTCTTTCCTCTTTTCCTTTTCATTACATCCACTTTTCACCTTTTCTCGACTTCAATTCCTTATCTTCAACCTGTTTTCCTTTCTTTTTTATATCCCTTTTCCTCTTCTTTCTTCCTCATCCTTCCCTTATTCATTCACATCTTCTTTTATCTCTTTGCCTTTTCCCTTCTCTTACCTTTTCCACATCTCTATTATGTCATCTCCCTTGTCCTATAACCTCCTCCTCTCCCTTGCCCTCTGCCTTCTTTTCTCTCTTCCTTTTCTCCCCTCTTTTATCTCTTGCCCGCTCCCTTCCTTTCCTCTTCTTTCTGCTCTCTTCCTCGTCTCCCTTCTCTTAGCCCTTCCCTCTTTCCCTTTTGCCTTTCTTTTATCTCACCCCCCTCCTTCTCCTACACTATATTACCATAAGTATTGGGACACCTGCCTTTACACACACATGAACTCTAATGGCATCCCAGTCTTAGTCCGTAGGGTTCAATATTGAGTCGGCCCACCCTTTTGTAGATATAACAGCTTCAACTCATCTGGGAAGGCTGTCCACGAGGTTTAGGAGTGTGTCTATGGGAATGTTTGACCATTCTTCCAGAAGCACATTTGTGAGGTGAGGCACTGATGTGGACGAGAAGGCCTGGATCGCAGTCTCCTATCTAATTCATCCCAATGATGTTCTATTGGGTTTAGGGCAGGACTCTGTGCAGGCCTGTCAAGTTCCTCCACCCCAAACTCGCTCATCTATGTCTTTATGGACCTTGCTTTGTGCACTGGTCCAAACCATTTGGTGGAGGGGGGATTATGGTGTGGGAATGTTTTTCAGGGGTTGGGCTTGGCCCCTTAATTTAAGGGAACTCTTAAGGCGTCAGCATACCAAGACATTTTGGAGAATCTCATGCTCCCACATTTGTGGGAACAGTTTGGGGATGGCACCTTCCTGTTCCAACATGACTGCGCACCAGTGCACAAATCAAGCTTATCCCATTGCCTTCTCGCTTCTCTTTTTATATTCCACTCTCCCCTCCCTTATGTCTTGCTCATTTTCCTTCTCTTATACTTATCCCCTCTCCTTTCTTAACCACTTAAGCCCCGGACCATTTTGCAGCTAAAGGACCAGGCCCCTTTTTGAGATTTGGCGTCGCTTTAACTGACAATTGCGCGGTTGTGCGACGTGGCTCCCAAACAAAATGGATGTCCTTTTTTTCCCACAAATAGAGCTTTATTTTGGCGGTATTTGACCACCTCTGCGGTTTTTTTTTTTTGCGCTATAAACAAAAATAGAGCGACAATTTTGAAAAAAAAAACAATATTTTTAACTTTTTAATAAATATATCCAACAAAAATATATAAAAAAAACATTTTTTCCCTCAGTTTAGGCCGATAAGTGTTTTACATATTTTTGGATTTATTGATTGATTGATTGGTTTGCGCAAAAGTTATAGCGTCTACAAAATAGGGGATAGTTTTATGGCATTTTTATTATTATTTTTTTTACTAGTAATGGCGGCGATCAGCGATTTTTATCGTGACTGCGACATTATGGCGGACACATCGGACACTTTTGACACCATTTTGGGACCATTGTAATTTTTACAGCGATCAGTGCTATAAAAATGCACTGATTACTATGAAAATGACACTGGCAGTGAAGGGGTTAACCTGTAGGGGCGCTGAAGGGGTTAAGTGTGTCCTAGGGAGTGATTACTACTGTGTGGGGGCGTGGCTTGGCGTGTGTTGTCACTGATCGTCATTCCCTATGACGGAACAGACGATCAGTGACACTCACACTAGGAAGCATCGGGAGAGGTTTGTTTACACTTGCCTCTCCCCGTTCTTCAGCTCTCTGACCCGATCGCGGGACACCGGCGGTGATCAGTTCCGCGATTCCCGCGGTCATGGAGCTCAGGACCGGGTCGCGAGCGCGATCCACGGCTGGGCTTCTTAAAGAGAACGTACCTGTACGTGCTTGTGCCCAGCCGTGCCATTCTGCCGACGTATTTTGGCGTGATGCGGTCCTTAAGTGGTTAATTATGTCCCCCCCATCTACTTTTACTTAACCCTCCTTCTCTTCATTTATTCCATCCCGCCTCTCCCATCCTTTTTCTCTTTCCCCTCTCCCTTCCCTTATCCCTTCCCATTCTCCCTTCTTTTACCACTTCTTCCATTCCCTTCCTTATCTCTTCCTCCTCCTTCCTTCTCATATTACTTTCCCCTCTCCATTTTCTTATCCCTTCCTTTTATCCCTTCTCTTACTCTGACCCCTCTATCTTATCTTATTCCTTCCCCTATCTGTTTTCTTATCCCTCAACTATCTCTCTTTGATTATACCATCCCTTCTCTGCATCTTCTTATCTCTTGTTCTTTTCCCTTTCCTTATACCTCACTCCCTTCCTTTATTGCTTCCCTTTCCATTTTCTTATTCCTCCCCTCACTCCGTTCACTTACCCCATTCCCCCTCTCCCTTGCTTTATTCTTTCTCCTTTTTTCTTATCCCTCCCTCTCTCGCTTTTCTTCTCTCTTCCCTCTCTCTAATCTCATCAGCCCTCTCTTCTCCCTTACTTTTTTTGTCTTCTGTAAGGGGGACAGGCTCAACAAGCAGTTGCATTAGTAAAGCATGCACAAGACACGGACATCCAGGAACAATCCAATCAGGTTTGTCCTGCAACTTTGCTCAGCAAGGCAGCAAGCAAACAGTGTTCATGGAGGAGGACATTGAACAGCAAGCCCATAAATAAAACAAAGCATATGCTCAGGTCAGCTCCTGACTAACAGGTTGCCCTCTAATGGGTTCTCTTACACAAACAGACAGCACCTTTTTAGTGTTTTGTCAGTAGTCAGCCTTTTCATCCAGAAGCAGGCTCCCACAACAGACAGAGAGATAGTCCTGAGCATCAGTTAGCTCACATATATAAAGGCATCTGGACAGCTGAAACTAAATATGATGTTTGGCTACCAGGTAAGAGGTGGACCTCGGGATAAAGGCTTTATCTCACTCAAAGCTTGACAAAGCCTCCAGGCTTCAGGGCAGACTTTGTCAGAAGACATAGCGCTCATTTTGGTCTGATCTATATACTTGTATTGTATGTAGAATGCACAAATTATCTTTCAAAAAGTGTTTTCCAGTGCTAAACATTTCATCCAATTTCTAAATGGCTACATTTGTACATTTCAAAAGCCAGTATAAAGTAATAGTAGTGGTAAAAAAAAAAAGACCCTGTGGGCGTAATTTTTTATTTTTTTTGTATAATTGTCCTTTAAGGGGGAGTAGCAGAAAGTGTGTCCTATGCCTACATATTTTTGCTAATAGGTTTAGCACCCTGTAGTGTGTGCTATAAGTGAGAGTAGGAAAATTGTAGTTTAGCTCAGTGCTAAGCCTGAGCTTTGGAATCTGGGTCAGGGTTTACTAAGGTTCAGGGCTGAGTGACTTATCCTTGCAACTCTCTGGTGCCTACCCCTTGTGTAGAAGGTTGGAGAATCTTCCAGAATTAGAAGGCGGAGGTTAGGAGGAGCAGCCTTGAATATTTATGGAGCCTCAACCAATCCTCAGAGTTAGGCTGGCAGGCGGCTGAGACCACTCCATAAATAGACATGAGCCATGCCAGCAGGGGCAGTCGGGTCGAAGATGGAGATGCAGTGTTGAGGAGGCTGTCTGTGGCCCTCAGGGGTGCCCCCTAGTCTGTGGTGGGTGTCCTGCCTTTGGCCGGGGCTCAAGTGCTGGAAGGATCCTGCCATAGCACACAGGAGGAAGTCTTTCCTGGAGGCATGGGAGCAAGAGAGAGACAAAGTGAGTAAAGGAACACTTTGGGGACTAACAAAGAGGGGAGACTGCCACGTGTAGCCAGTCTACCTTGAAGACAGCGGTGTGCTTAAGTCTTCAGCCTTTCCTCTGAGATCTCCTGAGAGTCAGCTGGCTGGGCTGGTGAAGAGTCAGCCGGCTGGGCTGGTGAAGAATCAGCCGGGTGGGCTGGTGTGGAGAGTTAGCCTGGAGGGCTAGTAAAGGGGCAGCTGCAGACAGGTGGGTTGGCAGTGCCTGAAGAGGTGGTGCTGGGATCAGTGACCACAGAGGAGAAGTACAAGCTGTTTCACTGCAACTGTGAGGGGCTACGAGTTCCTGCCTGTAATGGGCTATTGCCAATTTGACTGAAAGCCTGTCAAGATCATGCAAGTGATTCAGCTGGAGCAAACCAGTGTGTGCAGGAGGAAAGTGAAGGAGACTGTATATATGTGTATATAGGAAGATGTTCCTGAAGTTTTGCTGAAGTCAAGTGGGTGTCCCATAACCTCCCATCCTTATCCAAGTTATTAGCCCTCTATTAAAAGAACAAAACAAAGTCACAGATAGTGATGAGCCGAACACCCCCGGGTTCGGTTCGCACCAGAACCCGCGAACGGACCGAAAGTTCGCACGAACTTTAGAACCCTATTAAATACAATGGATGCGAACGTTCGAAATCTAAAGTGCTAATTATAACGACTATTATGCATGTTATTGTCCTAAAAAGGGATTGGGAACCCGGGTTCTGCACCAGGGGACATGTATCAATGCAAAAAGAAGTTTTAAAAACGGCCGTTTTTCTGGAGCAGTCATTTCAATGATGCATAAAGTGAAAAAAAAAAGTCAAATATTCCTTTAAATATCGTACCTGGGGGGTGTCTAAAGTATGCCTGTGAAGTGCCACGTGTTTCCCGTGTTTAGAACTGTCCCTGCACAAAATTACATTTCTAAAGGAAAAAAAGCAATTTAAAACTGCTTGCGGCTTTAATGTAATGTCTGGCCCCGGTAATATTGATGAAAATCTTTAAGAAAAATGGCATAGCTACCCCATCACACACCCCCCCCCCACCCCAGCCCATTACCAGCCCATTACCAGCCCCTTTGGGTCTTGTATGGATATTAAGGGGAACCCCGCACACAAAATAAAAAAGGCCCTATATACTCTGAACAGCCGTATACAGGGGGTGCATACAAGACAGGGACTGTAGGTTTGTTCTTATGTAGAATCTGTTTGTAATTTTGAACAGGTACATTGTTTAAGTGTAGCTCCAGCCAAAAAATCTATTTTTAAGCTTTTTGGAAAACATAGGGAAGGGTTATCACCCCTCTAACATTTGTTTTGCTGTCTGTGCAGTGTGCACCTGTTCAGAACAGTTCACCTCACTTTCCGTCCTAATGACAAATGTTTTTTGAAAATTTGGGGTTTTTATTGAAACAAGAATTGGTGATAAAGCATCAGTGGAGAGGAGACACTTTTTTTTCCCATATTAACTCTTACAGGAGAGAATTTGCCTTCCTAGGGGTAGATGTCCTCTCACTTCCTGTTGTATCCTTCCGTTTGCAAGGAGGAGTCGTTTGTAAGTTGGATGTTTGAAAGTTGGGGCCTGCCGTATATACTCTGCTGAAATTTGCCCCTTACATGTTGGTGTTGCCACAACACTGTGAGCCCTCACAGTTACTCTTGGTGGGCGCATGAATGGGCCCTGCTGTGAATTATTAGATCAAGAATTGTAATTGCATGCCCCTGTTGAACAGGGGCTGAAAAATTGGGCCTTTGGTGGTGGTGGTGGTGGTGGTGGTGTTGACACAACACTGTAAGGCCTCACAGTTAGTCTTGGTGGGCGCAGGAATGGGCCCTGCTGTGAATTATTAGATCAAGAATTGTAATTACATGCCCCTGTTAAACAGGGGCAGAAAAATTGGGCCTTAGGCACTGGTGCCACAACACTGCAACCCCTCACAGATACTGTACTTGGAGCACAGCAATGAGCCCTGTTACAAAGTATTGCATCAAAAATTGTAATTACACGCCCCTGTTAAACAGGGGCTGAAAAATTGGGCCTTAGCCACTGGTGCTGGTGCCACGACACTGCAACCTCTCCCAGATACTCTAGTTGGAGTGCAGGAATGAGCCCTACTGCAAAGCATTTCATAAAAAATTGTAATTACATGCCCCTGTTAAACAGGGGCATAAAAATTGGGCCTTAGGCACTGGTGCCACAACACTGCAACCCCTCACAGATACTGTACTTGGAGCACAGCAATGAGCCCTGTTGCAAAGTATTGGATCAAAAATTGTAATTACACGCCCCTGTTAAACAGGGGCTGAAAAATTGGGCCTTAGCCACTGGTGCTGGTGCCACGACACTGCAACCACTCTCAGATACTCTAGTTGGAGTGCAGGAATGAGCCCTGCTGCAAAGCATTGCATAAAAAATTGTAATAACTCGCCCCTGTTAAACAGGGGCTGAAAAATTGGGCCTTAGCCACTGGTGGCGGCACCCAGAAACAAAAATGTTCTTCCAAGCTATCATCATCAATCGGATCATTGAGGAGGAGGAGGAAAGTCAGTCAACATAACAGGACAGTCTCTCAGCATCAGCATCAGTCTTGAAGGGATGTGACATTTGAAAATAAATTAGTCTGTTATTTCAGCTTCAGGTGTTTGGTAGCTGGTGGTGATCCAAGACTGGTTCATCTTTATGAAGGTCAGTCGATCAACAGAGTCGGTGGACAGGCGCACCCTGTGATCCGTGACAAATCCTCCAGCAGCACTGAATGTGCGTTCTGAAAGAACGCTGGATGCAGGACAGGCCAGTAGCTCAATTGCATACTGTGCAAGCTCTGGCCAGTGATCCATCCTCAAGACCCAGTAAGCCAGAGGATTTTCGGTGGGGAAGGTGTCCAAGTCTGACCTTGCCCCTAGGTATTCCTGCACCATGTATATCAGACACTGGCGATGGTTGCTGGAACCGATCATACCTTGGGGCTGCGGACTAAAGAATTGTCTGAACGCATCGGTCAGACGGCCACCTTCCCCACCGCTCCTTCTTTGACTGACCGAAGCCTCAGCAACTCGTTGTCCAGGACCAGGAGTTTGTAACCTCCCAGTCTCTGGGAACGAGTTGCACAGACCTTTCTGCAAGGCCTCCCGGAGTTGTCTCATCCTCTGCTCCCTCTGCGACGGTAAGATAAGGTCCGCAACCTTACCCTTGTACCGTGGATCAAGGAGACTGGCCAGCCAGTAATGGTCCCTCTCCTTGATCCGAAGAATACGAGGATCCTTCCGCAGACTTTGCAGGATCAAGGAGGCCATGCAGCGTAGGTTAGCTGAGGCATTCGGTCCGGAGTCCTCTGGGTCACTAAGGACGACATGATCCGCAGTCACCTCCTCCCAGCCACGTACAAGTCCACTGGTTTCTTGGGACTGTAAATCATCCCTAAAAGACTGCTGCTGATGATGCTGAGTGCCAGGCTCCACCTCCATGCTGACACAATCCTCCTCCTCCTTCTCCTCCTCCTCTTCTTCCTGTGCGATCGGTGGGACAGAAGGAACACTGTCTGGGTAAAGAGGGCCTTGAGAGGCAAGGAAGTCCTCCTCTTCCTGCCTCTGTTCTGCCTCAAGTGCCCTGTCCATTATTCCACGCAGCGTATGTTCCAACAGGTGGAAAAGCGGTACAGTGTCACTGATGCATGCACTGTCACTGCTCACCATCCTCGTGGCCTCCTCAAATGGTGCCAGGACAGTGCATGCATCCCTGATCATGCCCCACTGGCGTGGTGAAAAAAAACAAGCTCCCCTGACCCTGTCCTGGTGCCGTAGTCGCACAGGTACTCATTGATGGCCCTCTGCTGCGTGTGCAGCCGCTGCAGCATGGCCAATGTTGAGTTCCACCTGGTGGGCATGTCACATATAAGGCGGTTCTTGGGCAGGTTCAACTCCTTTTGCAGCTCAGCCAGGCGAGCACTGGCATTATAAGATCTGCGGAAATGCACACAGACTTTCCTGGCCTGCCTCAGGACATCCTGTAAGCCCGGGTACCTGCCCAAGAACCGCTGCACCACCAGGTTAAGGACGTGAGCCACACAGGGCACATGGGTCAGTTGTCCCTGTCGGAGAGCGGAGAGGAGGTTGGTGCCATTGTCGCAAACTACCATTCCTGGCTTAAGCTGGCGAGGCGTCAACCACCTCTCGGCCTGCCCCTGCAGAGCAGACAGAACCTCTGCCCCAGTGTGGCTCCTGTCCCCCAAACACACCAGTGCAAGCACGGCATGGTTCCGAGGACAAAGCACAGGAAGAGGCCACGGAGGAAGAAGAAGAGGAGGGGTGGAGGACAGAGGTGTGTCACAACCAGTAGTAGCATTTTGGAGGCGTGGCGGTGGAACAACCTCCAACACTACTGCACCTTGTCCTGCATCCTTCCCAGCTGCCAAAAGAGTGACCCAATGGGCCGTGAAAGAAAGGTAATGTCCCTGTCCATGCCTGGTGGACCATGAGTCAGTGGTAATATGCACCTTACCGCTGACCGCCCTGTCCAGCGAGGCCAAGACATTGCCTTCCACATGCCGGTAGAGAGCCGGAATCGCCTTCCGTGAGAAAAAGTGGCGTTTGGGAACCTGCCACTGAGGAACCGCACATTGCACAAACTCACGGAAGGGGGCCGAGTCTACCAACTGAAAAGGCAGCAGTTGAAGCGCTAGCAATTTAGCCAAGCTAGCATTCAACCGCTGGGCATGTGGATGGCTGGGAGTGAACTTCTTTCGACGGTCCAGCAGCTGGGGCAGGGAAATTTGTCTGCTAGAATCGGATGTCGGTGTACTGCTAGCAGAGTGCCCGCAAGTACTTGGCTGTGACACACCTAATTCTACACCTTCATTCCTCTCAGAGCAGGTTTCAGAGAGGACTGAAGGTATAGTGGGGTTGGAGATCCCAGCTGATGCGGTGCAAGAAGAGGTCAGCTTTGTTCTTTGGTGTGGGTCTTTAAGGTAGGCTTGCCAACGAGCTGCATGGCAGGTCAACATATGTCTGGTCAAGCATGTGGTGCCCAAGCGGGTGATGTTTTGGCCACGCGATATACGCTTGAGACATATGTTGCAAACAGCAGCTGTGCAATCTGATGCACTCGACTCAAAAAAGGCCCACACCAAAGAACTTTTTGAATAACGGGCAGAGGCAGCGCCCTGCACAGGCGGAGCTCTGCGGTGTGATTCCGTCGGTGTGCTGCCCTTACGCTGGCCCACCGAGGGCATCCTGCCTCGTTGGAGATGTGCCTCCTCCTTATCCTCCTCCTCTCTCCTATTAGGCACCCATGTGGAGTCAGTGACCTCATCATCCCCTCCCTCCTCATCACTGGAGCCAATCTGGCAGTATGCTGCAGCTGCTGGAACATGACTGCCAGATTGGTGTCCTTCTTGAGCATCCCCTCTCTCTGCTCTCACGCTACTGCCTTCCTCTAGCTGGGTATCATCATCAGACCCTTCGAAACGCTGGGCATCCTCCTGGAGCATGTACCCAACACTGTGCTCAAACAGTTCGGGAGACTCCTCAGGAGGACATGGTTGGTCTAGGGAAGGAGTGACTGATGATGACATTGATACCAGGGAAGAGGACACTTTGGCAGCTGCTTTGCCAGTACCCTGAGCCTGGGTGAGAGAGGATGAGGAGGATGAGGAGGGCTTGGTCATCCACTCTACTAAGTCTTCGGCATGATGCGGCTCAACACGTCCAGCTGCCGAAAAGGACAAGCGTGTCCCATGGCCACGTGTTGATGGCGATGCACCGTGTCCACGACCAGCACTGTTGTCTCTAGACACAGAGCCTGCTTGCCCTCTTTTATTGGCTCCTGACTGTCTGCCTCTCCTTGTTTGCCTTCCAGACATTCTAATGGCCTGCAGGGAAATGGGAAAAGCAGCAATACAGGCTAAGTTCAGTTGTTATATGGTCAGGAGGCACACTCCGCCCGCTGTGAGTGCCGCAAAATCCTGTTGGTGTAACACACCAGGAAAAAGCAGCAATACAGGCTAAGTTCAGGTGTAATATGGTCAGGAGGCACACTCCGCCCGCTGTAAGTGCCGCAAAATCCTGTTGGTGTAACACACCAGGAAAAAGCAGCAATACAGGCTAAGTTCAGGTGTAATATGGTCAGGAGGCACACTCCGCCCGCTGTAAGTGCAGCAAAATCCTGTTGGTGTAACACACCAGGAAAAAGCAGCGATACAGGCTAAGTTCAGGTGTAATATGGTCAGGAGGCACACTCCGCCCGCTGTAAGTGCCGCAAAATCCTGTTGGTGTAACACACCAGGAAAAAGCAGCAATACAGGCTAAGTTCAGCTGTAATATGGTCAGGAGGCACACTCCGCGCGCTGTAAGTGCCGCAAAATCCTGTTGGTGTAACACACCAGGAAAAAGCAGCAATACGGGCTAACTTCAGGTGTATAATGTGCAGGAGGCTTAGCAACAATGACACTGACACTGTCCCCTGCCTATCCTTCTCTCTCCCTGCACACAAGGTTTATCAAAGTATATGACACTGACACTCTCCCTGCCTATCCTTCTCTGTCCCTACACACAAGGTTTAGCAAAGAATAGATTTGACAAGATTTGACACTGTCCCTGCCTATCCTTCACTTTCCCTGCTCTGGAACACACTACACGAGGCCACCGCGCTGGCGGCCTTTTATAGTGTGGGGCGTGTACTAAACCCCCTCAGCTATAATTGGCCACAGGCATCCTGCCTGTGGCCAATCATTGTTCTCCTCGCTGCCGGCGCTGTGATTGGCCAAGCATGGAGGGTCACAGTGCATGCTTGGCCAATCACAGCTCCGGGATTACACTGCGATGGCGCAGTGTATTGTGGGCCGTTCGCGTCACTCGAATTTGGCGCGAACGGCCCAAATCGTTTGTTGTTCGCCGAACGCCCGAACAGCCGATGTTCGAGTCGAACCTATGTTCGACTCGAACACCGAGCTCATCCCTAGTCACGGACTGTTTTCAGATTCTGGAAACTGTGAAAATTTGGTGTGCCTGGCTGCGCAAGAGTGGGGTATCCAAGTTCATCAGCATTCCCTACGGGGGTGTGTTACACGGGTGTCCCTCATTACCATCTCAAAGAGATGGGAGGTATGAGAAGAGGACCTTTTAAGGCTGGATTCACACCTATGCAGTTTTAGTGCTTTTTGCATTTTGAAGATTTGCACTACAGTCCATTTAACATGGTTTCCTATGGAACACGTTCTGTAGTGTAAATCTGCAAAATGCAAAAGGCACAAAAAATGCATAGGTGTGAATCCAGTCTCATGCCGCGTACACACGGCCGTTTTTCTCGTCGAGAAAAACAATTTTTTTTCCTTTCGACGAGAAAAACGATCGTCTGTGGGCTTTCTGCCGTTTTTTTCGACGAGAAAAACGGCATTAAAAACGACGAGAAAAATTAGAACATGTTCTAATTTTTCTCGTCGTTTTTTTTTCGACATGTTTTCCGCGGCAGTGTTTCCCATAGGGAAACACTGCCGCAGAGCCCACACACGGTCGTTTTTTTCGACCAAAAAAAAAATTACATTTAAAACGGCCGTGTGTGGGGGGAACAAGCTGTTCCTCGTTTTTAACGTCGATTTTTCACCGTCTAAAAAATTGATCGTGTGTACGCGGCATAAGACCTGAGAATTTTTTTTCCCCTTATCTATTCCCTGGGCCACATTTTCATATACGGTATTTAGAAGAACAAACTCTAAAGACTGCATGCAAAGTTTATCAATGACATTTCAGATTTGTGTAGCTTAAGGGCCAGTTCACACCAGACGCAGTTCCGTTCAGTTCTGTGTGCTTTTTATCTGCACAAAATGCATGCACAGTATTTTCCATGTATTCCAATGGCTCTTGTTGGCTCTAGTTCACACCATGCAGTCAGTTTCCGGTCAGTTTCTGCACTGGAAACTGACCGGAAATTGACTGCATGGTGTGAACTAGAGCCAACAAGAGCCATTGAAATGCATGGAAAACACTGTGCATGCATTTTTAGTGCAGAAAAAATGTGCACAAAACTGTACGGAACTGTGTCTGGTGTGAACTGGCCCTTAAAGATAAAAACTAAATTCAACTGCCACTTTCAACTACACTTACTATTGGTATAAAATTAGACTGCTGATTTATAGGGGGAGTTTACTAAAGCTGGTGCACATAGAATCTGGTGCAGCTGTGCATGGTAACCAATCAGCTTCTAGGTTTTATTTTCAAAGCTTAATTGAACAAGCTGAAGTTGGACACTGATTGGTTACTATGCACAGCTGTGTGCACCAATGTAATAAATCCCCCCTTTAGTGTAATTTAACCCTAGAGACTAAACATGTAATTCTGTAACCACACTTAAAGCGGAAGTAACCCCATCTATTTAACAGTTTCAAAAACCAGTTACATTCCCGACATGCCGGGAATGCCAACTGTCACATTGGTTGTGCTCTCAACCAAACTGTCAAACCATCCAATGGCTGGTGTCATAACTGATCACATGTGCAGCATCATGGCAGTTGAAGATTAAACAGAGGCCAAGATGGCAGCTTCCTTGCCTGAAAATGATAGGAGGGTTTACTTCCACTTTAAGCTGTGGTGAGAAAATTTGAAGAATGGAAAATGTTTCTAAAAAAAAAAAAGAATTTCTAAAAGCGCTTGTGACTTTCATTCAGTAAAAACTATTTATTCCAAAATCAAAGTTAAAAGCAAACAAAATCTTTGGAACGACATTTAAATGTTCTGAGAACTTTCATACAAATTTTCCTAAGATTTTTCCATTTGAAATTCTATTCATCTATGGCCAGCTATAGGCTGGCCATACACCAGTCAACGCTGTATCCTGGCCTAGGCCAACAAGGCCCAGGCCTAGGGCAGCACTTTGCAGGGGGGCAGCACGGAAAGAGTCCCTGCCGGCTTGCGCTACACTGTTAGTGTAGCTCCAGTCTTATGGGGTGGGCTGGGCAGAGAGGTAAATTATTCTAGCGCTCCCATAAAGCAGCCGCACTGCTTCCGGTATGCGGGCGGCCAGCATTCCGCAACTGTGGGGGGGGCGGTGCTTCTAATTTTCTAATTTTGACTGTCCTATCAACCTGGACCACAAACCCTTCTCACTGTGCTATATGTTTTCTGCTGCACCATTGGCATGGTCATATCTTCTTAGTCCTCTCCATAAAATTATCAGAAATTTGTGCTTAACGTAGAACTATAGGCAATACTTTTTTTTTTTCATTTTGGATAAAGTAAGGGAGTGTTATAGCCCCGGTCAGTTTATTTTTTACCATCCCTGTCCCATTGCAGAGATTTCCCTTCACTTCCTGCCCCATAGCCAAACAGGAAGTGAGAGGAAATCTATGCAAATTAAGGGAATCCATTGCCCCCCCCCCCCAGGCCCTCATAACTAGTGTCCCCACTCAAATTTTTTAGGGTGGGTCTTAAACTGCAAGGGGTGTGGCCTTGACAGGAAGGTGTGGGTCATATTTAAATTAGGGGGTGCACGAGTTTAGTCAGGCCTAGGGCAGCACAAAACCTAAATGCACTACTGACACCAGTAGAATGTCATTCAAACATTCGTAAGGAAATTCTGAAAAATCATTCATCAGAACATTCTTTCTTGCCATTTAATTTAATTTGAAAGCTATTAAACGTTTGACAAACCCTGCTGTTTGAATGGAATCCCAGACATAGAATTCATTACAAGATTTACCATTTTTCCTAAAAGAAAATCACATCCACTTTTAGAATTTAGTTTGTTCCAGAAAAAAATTCCATCCCACTCCTTCAAATTTCCCCACCACTACAGCTAAAAACAGGCATCCATTTGACCCCACTAACCATAAGAAAATTGAGTGAACATTCTGAAAGCTAAAATATTCTAACACAATTCTACTGTTCTATTGCCAGCTTTACTTCTTTTCAGCTCAGTCATTTTTCTTTGCAGTCCCATTTCTGTAGCACATGATTGAGTTGATGGATTGCTTAAACAAACTTTTGATTTTTGCGTGACTACTACTCTTACCTGAGGGTCTCCAGCCAGGCTCCTCTAGTACAAACATCACAGGTTTTTGAGCCTAAACCACATGCTGTACCTTCACGCATCTTGATCCTAGGCTTCTTCTCACTACACATTTAACACCTTCCTACCTGGAGCACTATGTGGTCCTAGCCGACCACCCGTGTTCATTGTGACATGGGCACCTAGGCCACCTGATGTGTGCTGCATGAGGGGGTTCTCTCCAGGGCCATTTGAAGGAATTTGGGGGCCCCAAGCAAAATGGACATGGAGGCCCCCCCAACCCCCCCCCCCCCGCAAGCACGCACGCAAAGCCTACAGGAACCCATGTTTTTTTTACTCCCCCTCCCTATGTTTTTTTTACTCCCCCTATGTTTTTTTTACTCCCCCCATGTTCTTTTTACTCCCTCTCTCCCTCCCTATGTTCTTTTTACTCCCCCCATGTTTTTTTTACTCCCCCTCTCCCCCTCCTTATGTTTTTTTTACTCCCCCCTGTGTTCTTTTTACTCCCCCCCCCCTCCCTACCGTACCGCGTGGCAGGAGATTCAGTTTCCTGTTCCCGGCCGGACTGAAAGGAAGTGAGCACTCAGTGTGCACTTCCTGTCAGTCCGGCCGGGAACAGGAAACTGAATCTCCTCTACCGCACGGTACCCCGGCCGGACTGACAGGAGGAAGGAAGAGGAGCTCGGTCACGCTACAGGGAAGGGGAAGTGATGAGAGAGGCAGCAGTGCTGCAGCCACCTGAGGCTCTCTATAGAGCGCTCAGGCGGCTGCAGCATTTATAGGAAGCACGGCAAGGGCCCTGCTTGAGAATCTTAATCTGTGTCATCGGGATGGGGACCGGGAGAGTTTCAAAATAATGTAATAATTTTGGCATGATTGACATTTTTAGCACATTAATCCTGCCTATCCATGACAAGGGGAGGGAGGTCCATCGGGATAACATATTATTAATCGACCTAAACAGCGGGAGGTAGTTGGTGGAATAAAGGGACGAGTAGGATGACGTGATCTGGACCCCAAGGTATTTGAGGGATGATGCGCACCAGCGATAAGAGAATGTACCTTTCAATTTCAGGAGTTCATCCGAGGGTATGTGGAGGGGGAGGGCTTCTGTTTTTGCAGTATTGACCTTATAACCCAACAGGGAGCCAATTTGAGAAAATAGGGCATGCAGGGAAGGGAGGGAAGTATGAGGTTTGGTCAGGGTAAGGAGGACATCATCGGCAAATAAAGATACTCCCTTTGCCGCATGGGGACCCCCTTGATGTCAGGATGGGATCTGGTAGCCTCTGCCAGGGGTTCTAAGCACAGTATGAAAAGGAGTTGGGAAAGGAGGCAACCTTGTCGAGTACCGTTTGTCATAGGGAAGGATTGGGAAGTGAAAGAAGCTAGACGGACCTGAGAGGAGGGAGTGGAATATAAGGAGTTCAGGGCGGAGAGGAAGGGTCCGTGTAAGCCAAATTTAGCGAGGGTTGCAAACATGTAGGGCCAGCTCAATCTGTCAAATGCCTTTTGGGCGTCTAGGCTGAGAATCAAGGCAGGGCACTTGACTCTGTTCAGCATGTCGATAAGGTCTATAGTCCGTCGAGTGTTGTCTCCAGCATGTCTGGTAGGAACGAAGCCCACCTGGTCTCTGTCTATTAGTTTTGTAAGGAATTGGGATAAACGGTTGGCGAGTATTTTCGTGAATAGCTTGTAGTCTGAGTTTAAAAGCGCTATAGGCCTGTAATTGTCTGGTAAGGTCGGGTCTTTGTCCTGTTTTTGAATGACTGTGATGTAGGAATGGAGAAATTGTTGGTGGGGAAGTTTGCCTTGCAAAAGTGAATTGTAGAGGGATACTAGGTGAGGTGATAGAATTGGGAGGAAATTCTTGTAGTAGGAATAGGGGAGTCCCTCTGGGCAGGGAGCTTTGTGTGAAGGTAGGGACTTGACAGTGCTAGTTATTTTGTCTCCTGTAATGGGCGCATTCAGTAATTGCACTTCCGAGTCTGAGAGCTTGGGGAGATTCAAATCTGACATGAACTTCCCAAAGGCCTCCGTGTCAAATAGAGGGTGGTGAGTGGGGGTGAGGCAATTATAGATTTTGTTCCGGGAAGGCGTGAAAGGGCCTTGGATTGAGTCTGGAGACCAGCAGAGACCAGCATCCTGTGGGTCTTGTTCGAGAATTCATAGAACTTTTGTTTAGCCCACAGGATCGATTTATCTATGCAGGACATATCTAAGGCTTTTATGTGGTTTCTTAGCCCAGCAACCGCGCGCAGCCGGCCCACCGTGGGAGAGCGAAGCAGGGCTCTTTCTGCGTCCTGAAGTTCCGACATTAGAGATGACTTCAGGAAAGCTGCATCCTTCTTTTTTTGTGAACTGAGGGCAATACATTGTCCTCAAAAAAAGGCCTTGTGGGCCTCCCAGAGGGTGGACGTGCTGGGCACGGAACCTTCGTTTAGGAGGAAATATTCCGTCAGGGCCGCCTCTAATTTAGTGTTAGACTCAGGGTGTTTGAGGAGGGATTCGTTGAGTCTCCAGTGACATTGTCTGGGGGAAGCGGCTGAGAAGCTTAAGTCTAGTGTCAAGGGAGCGTGGTCCGACCAGGTAATTGCACCTAGTTTGGAAGCCACTGTTTGGGAAATCAAGGGAGCAGTGATAAAGAAGTAATCCAATCTGGAGAACATCTTGTGAGGGGGAGAATAGAATGAAAATTGCCTACCTGAGGGATGCTTTATCTGCCATGCGTCAAATAGATGATGTGTTTGGATCAAGTTTCGGAAGGAGGTAGCCAGGGAGTGTGAGGCCGATGCAGAAGTGGCGTGGAATAGAGATTTCCTGTCTCAGGTGGGGGAGAGCACAGCATTAAAGTCACCCCCTAGTACCGTAAAAGGAGAGGAACACTTCTGTAGGCGCTCTAAAGCATCCGTAGTAAACTTAACCTGGCCTGAATTGGGAGCGTAGACATTCATGATCGTTATAGGGTTGGACAGATATGATCCCTGCAGTATTATATAACGACCATGAGGATCCAAGTGAGTCGTCCCAATCTGAACAGGACATGAGCGTTTTATCAAGATTGCTACTCCCGCTTTACCAGAGGGGTCAGATGCTACATAGGACATTGGGAAATGTTTAGACGCAAACTTAAAGGAACCCCCGGCCCGGAAGTGCGTCTCCTGGACGAGAACCACATCCGCGCCGGAGGCCCTGAAATCCCGGAGCGCAAGCCATCTCTTCTTTATGGAATTCAAGCCCTTAACATTATAGGAAACTAGTTTCAAAGCCATGTCGCGTCCGGACGGTCAGGCCAATGGATGTGTATGCCGGAGGTCCGGACACGACCCAGCCCAGAAAGGACCTGATGAAAGACCAAAACCTACATAGCAAAATAGGAATATGACAATCAACACAAATGATGAGATCAATCGTAATATGAAAAAAAGCATCTAACAACCAATACATGAACAGACATGAGAGCATCAAATTGAAAATTGGAGAAAAAGACCCCCAATAAAATAGAAAAAAAACAAAAAAAACAAACAAAAGTAAAAATAAAAATATAACAAAATAATGGTGAAAAATTAAATAGGGAAAATTTCAGGCCCCCCCAAATAAAAGGGACGGGTGATGGGCCAAAAAAAGGACCATTAGGCAAAGCGCAGCATAGCAACCATAAGGGCGACGTGGCCTAAAGAAAAAAAAAAAATTCTAGCAACAAGAAAAAACCTGAGAGGGTTATACCGCTTAGGGGTCCTCGGCCGCAGCTCAAGGACTTGGTGGGGAGCATGGCAGTCTCCAAAATGGGGAGTGGTCCGTGACATCCCGCCACGACGATCCGGAGAGGTCTTAGTTGTTGAGGATGCTCCCCAGAACCTCCACATCAGGTATAATTGGTGGGGGAGAAAACTATGTTCATTGAGGATAACAAACCTTGAAAGTTAACCAAATTGAGAACACAAAAAATGTGGTGCATCCAAACGAGGCCGAAAGCCAATTGAAAAAGGCAGAACCAACTCCACAGGGAGGGGGTTGGTGTAAGGATCACGGTCTCCTGCGTGGGAGAACAAGGGAGATATACAAGCCCGATGGAGCCCCATCAGGTCATCAAGTGGGTCGTCTGGAACGTTGAGAGCGTTGGGGTGTAGAGTAGGCCCTGGATCCTCTTCCTCTCACTGGGGTCCAGATTCTGGAGGGAGCTGAGCTGTGCCTCGGGGTGGTTGGTGGAACTTTGTCAAATTCAGCAGGGAGCGGGGGCAGGCCTTTGGAGGAATGCTTCACCTTCCTGAGGATCCCGCAGAGTGTACTGGACCCCCTCCATGGTGACACTCAGGCGGAAGGGAAAGCCCCAATAGTAAGGAACCTTGTGTTCTTGAAGGTGGAATGTAATGGGTCTCAGGGAGCGCCGTTTGGCCAGCGTAATAGGAGATAGGTCACTGAAGAGCTGAATTTTATCACTCTTGTACTCAATGGTGGATCTGTTGCGTGTAGCCTTAGTCAGGGCTTCCTTGCTTTCGTAGTAGTGGAAACGTACCACTATGTCACGAGGCCTGGCCCCAGCAGGAGGTTTGGGAGCCAGGGATCTGTGGGCCCTATCTAAGCGCCAATCAATGTCCACTATTTAAGGTGCCAGTGTGTTGAAGAGGCCAAGGAGATAAGGCCTAATGTTATTGTCAGCTATCTGTTCAGAGACACCGCGGATCCTGAGGTTTTGGCGCCTTTCCCTATTCTCAAGGTCTTCCTGCTGTAATTGTAATTGAGAGACAGAGGATTTTAGGGTAGCATTTTCCTCTTCAAGAGCCTGCACATATTGTATGGTCTCGTCAAATTTCGCCTCCAGGGTTGCCGTACGTTCCCCCAGAGCGGCCATTTCTCCCCTGAGCTCTCTGGAGATCTTCCCCATCTCCTGGGCTATGTCCCTGGTGAGTTGCTGGGCCAGGGCCTGAAGTTTAAGGTCCATCAGCTCCGATGTGAGGGCCTGCTGAGGAGGGAGAGGTAGGGAGAGGAGGGAGAGGTACGGATGGGTTGGGAGGCCCCTGTGAGGCCCCGTCCGTCATAAGGGCGCTAATGCTGTCCTCCGGATCCCCCTGGATCGAGGCCGGGGATGCAGGCCTAGTGAGGAAGCGGTCCATCGTGGAGGAAAGCCGCGGAGGTTGTGGGGCACGATAAACTGATCGTTGATCCCCAATTTTTCCCATGTAGTGCCTGGGAGGGGTGAGGAGACTTTGAGGAGACTTTGAGGCTTACCCCCAGAGCGTTGTATGCCAGCATTTGCTCGTTAGGGGACACGGATCACGGGACAGGACCGAAGCTCACAGATCACACATCTACCATCTTGGAAAGCTGCGCATGCGCCCCGAGAGACACTTCTGATAAGTTCAGAACAACCTGGTCCTGCTGCCGTGGTGGCTGGTGCTCAATATTTTGGGGGATGTGGCAAACCAATGCCCCCCCCACGGTAGACAGACGGGGGAAGGTGGCGATCAAAGGCCTCCTTACCTTAGGAGCCAGATGACGAGGATCTGGGGTAGGAATGCTGCTCTTTGCTCCAGCTACTCCTCACTATGGGGCCGTTGCTTCTCCTCCCAGGAGAAGCAACGGTCTCAGGACCCGCTTCCTAATTGGCCGGGAGGAGAATCAGGAAGACAATAGGGAATATGAATTGGCTATTGTCACACAACTGGGTGGGCTCAAGGCACAGTGCTATGTGCCCCAAGCCCACCCTTTTTTTAAAAGTCAATTCGAGGCTCAGAGTCTAATCGTGTGCTTAAAAAAAAAAAACAATTGAAATCTATGCATCCTGCGCCCCTTATGGATGTGCCACCACTGTCCTGCTGGCAGCATTTTAGAACGACGGGCGACTATACCAAACACCTGTCTTAAATTCACTGTTTACACTCCAAAGCAGAGGGTGAGGGAGAAGGCAGGAACACCTATCCCATATCCCACAGTTGGCCATCCTCGGCACCCCGCATCCCAAATTCTCTGCCAACCATTAACCCACCCCCCCCCCCAGTCACATCTCCCTTCTCATCATCTACCTTTATAATTCAATTTCCTTCTCTGTACCCCCTTACAGATCTCTACGCTCTGTATCTCCTATGCAATTTGACACCTACACATTCCTCACCTTCACATACACCCCAGCTAATGTACGAGCACACCTACTTTCATTCTGACCACCCAGAAAGCATTTAACGACACCCAAACCCAAATTCTTGCATGCTGAATTTCTGGGAGCGTTACCAGACCAAGGTGGTTATCGGACTTCAGTTCATCTTTCTCTCTACATCCTGCTACAAAGTGGCGGCTGGTGGTAAAATTTACCCCATCTAGGTCGTGGGCAGCGCTTCCTCCGGGTGGTGGCTTCACCCTGCGTCTCTTCCTTCTCGGCTTCACAGCGGCTTCCCCTGCATCTCCTCGGCGGCCAATAGGATCACTTCTCCTCTCAGCCAATCGGGTCTCAGGAAACACTTCCTGATTGGCCAGGAAGAGAATCAGGAAGACAATAGTGAATATTAATTCACAACTGGGTGGGCTCAGGGTTCAGTGCTCTGTGCCCCGAGCCCACCCTTTTGTGAGCCAATTAAAGCCTCAAGCCTCGTACACACGGCTGAGAATCTCGTCGTAAAAAACACGTTGTTTTTTTCGACGAGATCCTTGGTCAAGAAACTTGTCCCGGCCGAGTGTACACACGCTCATTTCAAAGAACCCGCGGTTCGCCGCCATCTTTGTACACCCTATCCTATGCCTAGGAAGCTACCGCGCATGCGTCAAAGTCATTTCGAGCATGCGCGGGCTTACCGGAGGACAGGTAAGTGTACACACACACAATTTTCTCGTCGAGAAACAGGCTGACAAGAATCTCGACGAGAAAATAGAGAGCAGGTTCTCTATTTTCTAGTCGAGATTCTAGTCGGTTTTCTTGACCAGAAACCATAAACACAAACAAATTTCTCGGCAAGAAATCTCTGCCAGCAAGTTTCTTGCTGGTTCTTGCCGAGAAACTCGGTCGTGTGTACGAGGCTTAAGGCTCTAATCATGTGCTTCTAAAAAAAAAAAAACACATTGGAATCCATGCGTCCGGCACCCTGCATGAAAATTAGAGGCCGGGCGCATTGGATTAGGGGGTCGGCGCCACTGCCCCTTCAGTCTTACAGCATAGTTTGGCAGCCATCTCTCCTCCGAAAAGGGTAACCTCAATATTAATAACACAGTCCAGCATCCTGAGCCCTGAGAGCCAACACCACCCACCTTATATAGGGCACACTATGCAATCACTCCACCAGTAGGAGGAGTAACCCTTAAAGGGGAACCCTGGATGCCTATAAGCATAGCCACCATGACTACAGATGGACAGGGAGCTGCTCTGTGCATCGACATATACAGGCATGCTGCACCGTAAGAAGACCTCTGCTCCACCCACCAGCTGTTGACTAACCAGCAAAAAAGTCTGTGAAACAGTAGCATGCATGTGCAATACAACATGGAAAAGTCAATGGGCAATGATAAGATAGTGCTTGTGTCTTGCGCTACCAGATCTAAAGTTTGAGGAAGAATTTTGAGAGGCAGCAGCTTCGATAATATGTTTCAATGGCAAAATAAACAGGCTATTTAGAGAAAAAAATTATGGTATGCAGCAACTTACACAATTATTTTAATTATATATTTTAATTTATTTTCTATTGTGTACACAGAAAAGTAAACATAAAGCCTCTTTCTGTGTGTCATGACACCAATTAACTGTATACCATATAATGTTTGGGGGTTAAGTACAATGACAAAAAGATATAAGATCTTGAAAGAACTACAGCATTACTCTGCTAATGTAATATTTCTTCAAAAAATGCAGATGTTACATGACTCAAATGTAAAATTGAATTTGAAATATTACCCGATATGGTTTTATGGAGACTCAACTACAAAACTCGCTCATCCATGTTTTATGGACCTTGCTTTGTGCACTGGTGCGCAGTCATGTTGGAACAGGAAGGGGCCATCCCCAAACTGTTCCCACAAAGTTGGTAGCATGAAATTGTTCAAAATGTCTTGGTATGTTGACACCTTAAGAGTTCCCTTCACTGAAAATAAGTGGCGAAGTCCAACCCCTGAAAAACAACCCCACACCATAATCCCCCCTCCACCAAATGATTTGAAGGGGTGGCCCAATACTTTCGGCAATATAGTGTGGATGAACAAGTTAGGCGTAGAGGAACTTGACTGGCCTGCACATAGTCTTGACCTCAACCCAATGGAACACCTTTGGGATGAATTAGAGCGGAGACTGCGAGCCAGGCCTTCTCGTCCAACTTTAGTGCCTGACCTCACAAATGCTCTTCTGGAAGAATGGTCAAACATTCCCATAGACACACTCCTAAACCTTGTCGACAGCTTTCCCAGAAGAGTTGAAGCTGTTATAGCTGCAAAGGGTGGGCCAATTTAATATTGAACCCTACGGACGAAGACTGGGATGCCATTAAAGTTCATGTGCGTGTAAAGGCAGGTGTCCCAATACTTTTGGTAATATAGTGTATGTTTTCGGAACACCAGTTTTTAGAGTCCCTGAAAAACATATCCAATAGGGTTATTTGATTATCAGACCAAGCCCCAGTATCGATGAAGGTTGATATGACAGAGGAAAATCGAATGTGTTTGTGGAAACCTAATGATTCACTAAGGCATTCAGAGAGCTGTATGGCAGGACAACCTCTGCTGGATGATAGTAATACATAGGTAAATGCTGGGTTCACATCTATGCAAATTGGATGCGGATTTCCCCACATCCAATTCGCAAAGCAGGAGAATGTGACCGGCTCTCTATCGAGCCGGTTCGCATATCTCCGCAGCAGGTCCGGTGCGATTTGCTGAAAAAACGTGTGCCTTTTTAGGTCCCTTTCAGGTCCGAATTCAGACCCAAATTTGGTCTGAAATCGGACCTGAAATGGTGAACCAGGAAGCACCGGACCCCTGCTGTGCTACGGATCCAGCGATGGTGTGAACCCAGCCTAAAAGACTCTGGAAAGCTAAAAAGATAGATAAAAAAAGTTTATTCTCCACGCCGATCCCTTCAAGCCATCTAAAAATAGAAGGCCCTTTAAATGCCTTGGGAGAGAACGGTTTAAAATAGAAATTGATTAATCATCACAGATATAATCAGCCATATATTGCTGACTGTGCGCTATGTCCGTGTGCTGGGCAGATGTTGGAATGAGATTCGGTAAGTGATAATAAGCACTTTCCTCTTTGCCATTTATTAGTTTTTAACTCTTTAAAGTAAATATTGGGCAAGTAAAAAAAAAAACTGTAATTTTACATTTATATTAATTTATAAAAAAAGAGTATAACTGCCTACAATTAAAATTCCACAGCTCACTTCAAAAGTGCTCTTGTGCATCTATGTGCATGTAAATATAAAAAAATATAGGTATAATCATGAACAATAATTCCCCCTGAAGAAGATACGATAGCCCCTGTATCGACATGCGTTGGGGAGGGGACAGGACGGCAGGAGAGACAGTCTGTGTTGAGGAGGACGCTCACAACATCCCGATACCTGTTTGATATAAGCCTGATCATGCTTATCATAGAGTGGTGCACTGGCGTACCTGTACTGTGTAAGTACCCCTGCAGGGGATTTAATTTGTTCAATAAACTTTACAAAACGTTATTGCACCATTGAGTTTTCTTATTACATATAACCTGGAGGGCAGTGGCGGCTGGTGCTCAAAATTTTTGGGGGGGCGCAAACAAACTGAAAAAAAAAATAATAATCAATTGCCGCCACTGTGCCCATTAAACGCAGCCACTGTGCCCAAACGCCACCAGTTTGCCCCCTCAAATACAGCCAGTTTGTTTCCATATACAGCCAGTGTGCCCCCATATATATATAACCAGTGTGCCCCCATATATACAGCCAGTGTGCCCCCATATACAGCCAGTGTGCCCCCATATATATATAGCCAGTGTGCCCCCATATACAGCCAGTTTGTCCCCATATATATAGCCAGTGTGCCCCCATATACAGCCAGTGTGTCCCCATATATATAGCCAGTGTGCCCCCATATACAGCCAGTTTGTCCCCATATACAGCCAGTTCCCCCCAAATGCAGCCAGTTTGTCCCCCATATACAGCCAGTTCCCCCCAAATGCAGCCAGTTTGTCCCCCATATACAGCCAGTTCCCCCCAAATGCAGCCAGCGTGTCCCCCATATACAGCCAGTTCCCCCCAAATGCAGCCAGTTTGTCCCCCATATATAGCCAGTTCCCCCCAAATGCAGCCAGCGTGTCCCCCATATACAGCCAGTTCCCCCCATATTCAGCCAGTTTGTCCCCCATTAACAGCCAGTTCCCCCCATATTCAGCCAGTTTGGCCCCCATATTCAGCCAGTTTGTCCCCCATATTCAGCCAGTTTGTCCCCCATATACAGTCAGTTCCCCCCATATTCAGCCAGTTTGTCCCCCATATTCAGCCAGTTCCCCCCATATTCAGCCAGTTCCCCCCCCATATTCAGCCAGTTCCCCCCATATTCAGCCAGTTTGTCCCCCATATACAGCCAGTTCCCCCCAAATGCAGCCAGTTTGTGCCCCATATTCAGCCAGTTTGTCCCCCATATTCAGCCAGTTTGTGCCCCATATTCAGCCAGTTTGTCCCCCAAATGCAGCCTGTCCCCCCCCCCCCCAGCCCTGCACTTACCTTCCTCGGTCCGCGCCGTCCTCGATGTGTTCTCCCGCCCTCGATGTCGCTTCAGCCAATCAGGTTACCGGTAACCAGATCCGGTGAACCTGATTGTCTGAAACCTCCACACAGTCTTCTCCCAGGAACGCACCCCCGTGCGTACCTGGGAGGAGTTTTTGGAAGCCGAATACAGCGTGAGAGCTGTATTCGGAAAGCCTATCAGAGCCGCTGGCTCTGATAGGCACTTACAAGTTACACCCACCGCCGGCCGCCGCTCTAATTCATATGGCCGGCGCTCACCAGGAGGCCGGCCATATGTATAGTGGGCAGCGCGGCAGCGGTGACAATACACAGATTCATGCAATGCATGAATCTGTGTATTGTCTTTCAGTGGCGGTGCGGGAGCGAGAGGGGGCGGCGCTCTGGCGCCCTCTATGGACGCACCGCCACTGCTGGAGGGACACACTGAGGAGCCAAGGATCCCAAGAAAGATCATAAGAGCCCAGGAGTGGTTCAAACGCGTGCTTTGACTGAGCTTAGTTGCAAAGTCGCACGCTCTAAGGTGAGCGTTCACTACCTAAGGGGAGCACCTGAGCGATTAGTGATTACACCTTGGCATGTTTTGGATCACCTACTGGGTCGTTTAGATTTTTATGGACTTTAGCTACACGTTTACTAGTGACGCTGCTGGAAGTCACATATATATGCACAGGAGCACTTTGATTCATATTCATTTTATGGACTTGTGTAACACCTTTATTTTGTACAAAGTTGGATATCACACGAATGCACAAAGGCACTTTTTGTTCATAATTATACCTATATTTTTTTATATTTACATGCACATAGATGCACAAGAGCACTTTTGAAGTGAGCTGTGGAATTTTCTTTATTATATGTTTATGCATTTATTATATATTGACTATATTGGATGCACTGTATTAGTATTTTATACATTTGCACATTTGGATGTACTTTGGTATTTACACTGTTAAGCAGGCCATACACGATCGAATTTCGAACAAATTTTCTTTTCAAAATCAGAAAGTTCGTCTTTTTTGTTATCCGATGATGCCACCATTGATTTTCGAAATTCGGCCGACCAAGCCTTCATGTTGCTAAAGAAAAGAATTTTCGTGGCCTGGAATCTTCTTTTCTCTCCGGGAATTTTCTTTTCTTGCACATGCGCATTTTTTTTTTCTATTACATTTCTCGCACGATTCTCCCATCATTGATTAGAAAATCGTTTGTTTTAAAAAAAAATTCCAACATGTCCGATTCCTCAAATTTGCTAGCCGCACGAAAATCGGCTGTTGCTGCAGCCCACTAATGGTGCGAAAAATTCTTAGATACGATTTTTGAAAGAAAATTCTTTTGAAATTCGAACCGTGTATGGCCGGCTTTAGAGTGTAGATCACATTTATATGATATTTTTCTTTTCTAGCGCAGCGTATTCTGTTTATTCATTTGCTTTGGCATGGTTTATGAGACGTGTTTCACGCTAGCAGCTGGTTTTACGTTTCACCTTTTGTATATTTAAGCATTTAGTAGTAGTGGCTCACAGGATCCCTTTTATATTCCTAAAATTCATCTTTATGTTATCTTCCCACAATCCCCATTAATGAGAAATCAGACTGAGAGTAGGAGGTAATACATCCCAATTGGTCTATTGCTATAACTTGTTTTCAGACACTGGGGGTTAGAGGGTATGTGTTTGGAAGCGTATAGGAACATAGGGGGGTGGGGCAGGTAGAGGTCCAAAGCAGTCACCACAAACAGCAAAGTGGCAATAGTGGAGAGTGGTGTCACCCATCAAGCTATTGGATGTCGCAGAAGCATCTGACCCACAAGCACTACTGAACTGATTTGGCAGTATTTTCGCAGAGAAAATGTTTATTTACATATGTTATGTTTCAAATGCCACTTTATGCATTGAGATAACTCCATAGACCCCGTGGGGGTTATTTAATAAAATTGAAAAGTGAAAAATCTGGTGCAGCTCTGCATAGAAACTAATCGACTTCTAGGTTTTATTGCCAAAATCTGAAGTTAGAAGCTGATTGGCTACCATGCACAGCTGCACCAGATTCTGAGTGCTCCAGTTTTAGTAAATCAGCCCCAAGTCTGTCTGGAAAGTATACTCGCGACCCGCGACCCGGTCTTGAGCTCCGTGACCGCGCCCGCGGGACCCGCGGACCCGATTGGCGCCGGTGTCCCGCAATCGGGTCACAGAGCTGAAGAACGGGGAGAGGTAAGTATAAAGCATCGTACACACGGTCGGACTTCAAACAAACTTTTCTGTGGATTTTTGTCCGAAGGGAGTTGGCCGGGCACACCCATAGCATATACACACTCTCTGACTATTCTGCAAACTTTCCCAAAACGTTCCCAACATCAAGTGGTTTTTCTGCTCTTTACCGCCACCCTTTGGTCAACTTCTGCTATTGTTGGTTGATTTTAACATTGGTTCTGGGCATGCGTGTTTGTACCTCGGACAAAAGTCCGATGGATTTCTGTACACACAATAGGATTTTGCACCATCGGACTTTTGCTGCCAAAAAAATTGTCCGTTTGCAGAGTAAACTTTTGTCCAATGAAAACCAAAAAAGTTTATCCGATGGAGCGTACACGCGGTCGGATTTTTTGAAAAACTTGCTCATTTTGAAGTTTGTTGGCAAAAAGTCAGACCGTGTGTACGGGCCTTAAACAAACCTCTCCCCGTGCTTCCTAGTGAGACTGTCACTGATCGTCTGTTCCCTGTCATAGGGAACGACGATCAGTGACATCACACGCCAAGCCACGCCCCCATACATTAAGGATTCACTCACTAGGTCACACTTAAACCCTTCCTAGCCCCCTAGTGGTTAACCCCTTCACTGCCAGTGTCATTTTTACAGTAATCAGTGCATTTTTATAGCACTGATCGCTGTATAAATGTGAATGGTCCCAAAAATGTGTCAAGTGTCCGATGTGTCCGCCATAATGTCGCAGTCACGATAAAAATCACTGATCTTTGCCATTACTAGTAAAAAAAAAAAAAATATTAATAAAAATGCCATAAAACTATCCCGTATTTTGTAGACGGTATAACTTTTGCACAACGCTTATTGCGATATTTTTTTTTACCCAAAAAAATATGTAGAATACGTATCGGTCTAAACTGAGGAAAAAAAATGTTTTTTTCATATATTTTTTGGGGATATTTATTATAGCTCTATTTTTGTTTATAGCACAAAAAATAAAAACCACAGAGGTGATCAAATACCACCAAAAGAAAGTTTTATTTGTGGGAAAAAAATGGGGTAGCCATGCCATTTTTCTCAATGATTTTCATCCATATTGCCGGGACCAGACATTACATTAAAGCCGCAAGCAGTTTTAAATGGCTTTTTTTTCCTTTAGAAATGTCATTTTGTGCAGGGACAGTTCTAAACACGGGAAACACGTGGCACTTCACAGGCATACTTTAGACACCCCCCAGGTACGATATTTAAAGGGATATTTCACTATTTTTTCCACTTTATGCATCATTAAAATGACTGCTCCCGAAAAAACGACTGTTTTAAAAGATTATTTTTTACATTGATACATGAGAAAACCGGCCGTGCGTATGAGGCTTTGAGGTTTCTTGTCAGGAAAACTGACCAGAATCTCGACCAGAAAAAAA
Source organism: Rana muscosa (assembly GCA_029206835.1). NCBI lineage: Eukaryota > Metazoa > Chordata > Amphibia > Anura > Ranidae > Rana > Rana muscosa. Next base: position 234,581,697 of record CM055123.1, on the reverse strand, counting down.
GAAGACCTGCTCTCTTTTTTCTCGTCGGGATTCTCGTCGGCCTGTTTCCCGACGAGAAACCAGAGCGTGTGTATACTTACCTGTCGCCGTGGAAACCCGCGCATGCTCGAAATGACTTTGACGCATGCGCGGTAGCTTCCTAGGCATAGGTAGGGTGTAGCAAGATGGCAGCGACGGCATCGAATGTGACGAGCGCACGCTCGTCGTAGTCGATGACGTCACCACGTTCGTGCCATTCAAAAGAACGGCAGTTCTTTTGAAAGGTACGTGTGTACACTCGGCCTGGGACAAGATTCTTGTCAAGAATCTCGTCAGGAAAGACGACGGGTTTTTTCCTGACGAGATTCTCGGCCGTGTGTACAGGGCTTCACAGGTCTGGTCCAGGAATAGGGTTGCCACCTTTTCTTAAAGTCAAACCCAAACACTTTAGCGGCGCACAGCAATTTTTTTTTTTTTTTTTTTACAGTATATACTATACAGTACATATATTTTGTGATTAAATAACATTTATAATCATATGAAGTTAATCACAAGAGTCCCCTTTTACATCAGAGTCCACAGAGTTCCCCTTTTACATCTGAACTTGCCGAGTTCTCTTACACTGTAAGGGGGGACTCTGCAGACTGATGTAAGGGAGAACTCTGGGGACTCTGATTTAAGGGGGAACACTGAGAATTTTGATGTACGGGGGAACACTGTGGCATCTGGTGTAAAGGGGAACTCTGATGTAAGGGGTGATCTGAAAACCTTGATTTACCTTAGTGTACTCACTCAGAGGCTGGAGAGAAAAGGAGGAAGACTTCAGTCACAGACAGGAATGGATGGTGAGCTCACTCACCCCTCGACAGTCGTCACCTCCCATCCAGATGTACCTGCGTCTGCTGGTCTTCAAATGTCCCTTCCCCACTTCCCTTTTCTTATTGGATTGGAGTGTGGGCAGACACAGAGGGGTAGGATGGGGGGAAGAGGAGCAGATCAAGCCCTCTCTCCTCTACCATCTGTATGTGTTTGTAGGGTGGGGGGGGGGACTATTAGTGCTGGCTTTGGGCAGTGTGAAAGAGTGTAAAAGACGCTCTCGGCTTAGACAACTGCAGCCAGCAACCCTGCTGGGAAGCCATAGTCTGGTCTGAATAATGTGTCAGGGTTTCAGGTGGTCTGAAACCCGGACACATGATTCAAAACCCAAACTGTCCGGGTAAATCCTGGACAGATGGCAACCCTATCCAGGAAGTGATGTCATACACATCACTTCCTGGTCCGTGTACAGGAAACTCCCGCTGCCCTTTCCCAGTGACAACCGGCCATGACAACAGCAGGCCAACAGGTGGGACAGCCGCTTGTGTCACTTCCACATGAAAGCTGACAGTCAGCTTTAAACACTTCAATACAGGGCACTTTCACCCCCTTTCTGCCCAGACCAATTTTCAGCTTTCAGAGCTGTCAAACTGTGAATGGCAAATGCACAGTCATGCTGCACTGTACCCATATGACATTTTTATAATTTTTTTCCAACAAATAGAGCTTTCTTTTGGTGGTATTTAATCACCTCTGGGTTTTTTTTTTTTTTGCTAAACAACATAAGAAAGACCGAAATTTTTGGGAAAAAAAAGTTTTTCTTTGTTTCTGTTATAAAATGTAAAAAAGTATGTTTTGTCCTTCACTGATGGACACTGATGAGAGGGCACTGGTAAGGTGGCACTGATGTGCACTGATGAGGGGGCACCAATATGCAGCACTGATAAGCAGCAGTGATGGGCACTGATATGCGAGGCACTAATAGGTGGCACTGGCCACTGGTAGGGGGCACTGACGGGCACTAATAGGTGGCACTGATAGGCGGCACTGATGGGTGGCACTGATAGATGGCACTGATAGGCATTACTGATGGGCATTGATTGGCATCTGTGATGGGCACTGACAGGCATTACTGATGGGCACTGATTAGCATTTGTGATTAGTACTGATTGGCATCTGTGATGGGCACTGACAGGCATTACTGATGGGCACTGATTAGCATTTGTGATTAGTACTGATTGACATCTGTGATGGGCACTGATTGGTATTTTTATTTGCACTGATTGGCATCTTATAGGCACTGATTGGCATCTGTTGTGGGCACCTCTGATGGGGGCTGCACTGATAATCAATGCGCTGATAAGCACAGATCCCCCCTAGAGAGCTGCTTTTTGGCTCTCCTCTACTCGCGCCTTGTCAGCGTGTACTGAGGAAAGCCGATTACTGGCACTTCCCGCTGTGATTGGTCACAGCTGATCATGTGGTAAAGAATCTACGTCATAGGCTCTTCACCGTGATTGGAGATGCAGTGTGTCAGAGCGACACACCGCACCACTGATCACTGCTCTGCACGCCACCATGGGCGCGCACAAGCGACTTATCCTGCTGGACGTTAGTCAGTCAGGATAATTAACCCCCCGCCCAGTCATCATTCTTCTATAGGCCGGGCGGGATGTGGTTGATCAGGTACACACACTCCCAGCCCCTATAACACTCACTGCTGCTCTCTCTCCTTGTGCAGGGTGACTGGTCTTGTCTCCGCTCCCTCCTGTAGTTTTTTATATGGTGGGTGGAGCTTGTTGGGTCCCTCCCACAGCTCTGTTCTCTGCACAAGCTATGTAGAGCACAGTGATGGTGTCACTGCTACATGGTAACATTTGGGTTTTCATAGGCATTGGGTGCACACACCAGATGAATTTATATCCTTTGTGAGTATTGGGGGATATTTTAAAAAAATTGCACCCGGCGTTCAGCTTTAATGATTGTATTCTGCTAGGTTTAGGGGGGATGATTCATATATTTCTTTCTCGTACATCACGGGACACAGAGCGACATAGTCATTACTAATGGGTTATATAGATACCGTCAGGTGCTGGCACTGGCAACTTCCAAAACCGGAAGTACCCTCCCCTATATAAGCCCCTCCCATCCGGGAGCACCTCAGTTTTTTGCCAGTGTCTAAGGTGTTGGCCAAGAAGAAACATGTGTTTTTCACTGAGCTTGCGTACAGGTTCTTTTGGGCCTCAGTAAGCTATTCCGGATCCGACCAAAAAAGCTTCATAGCTAAACGGTCGGTACCCGGGCCTTGCAGAGAAGAGCAAGGTTTTGCCTGTAATGCTTCTCTTAGGAGAGCTGGACCCTGGGATCCAGAGCTCTGGTCATACCCACGACCAAGATGTTTTCTGTGCAGGGTGCTATACAGGTCCAGGGGAGTGGAATCCTTGGGAACCCGGTCCCTGAAGGTTTGATTACAATGCCTGCTGTGAGAGGTGAAGTTTGGGCTTTTGTGGACCAAACAAAGTCCTGCGGCGGGGAACAGGTAAGTGGGGGCCCCCAGGAACTTGGTTCTATTGGGGGACCCCCAAGCCTAATTTGTCTTTCTGTCTGTTACCTAATGGTATTCCCGCAAAATTCTATGCCTGTAACTACTAAAAAACAAAATGTAATAATTTTTAATGGTGGTCAAGAATTTTTTTTTATATATATATTTAATATATTAGACTGCGGTACCTGTGTTTGTCCACTAGAGGCCGCTGTGGAACGTTTCTTGTCATGTGGACTAGTTTCTTTTCATCAGAGCGAGTCCAGGCAGATGGTGAGTTCTCTTATGGGAAACTGCTTCCTCTGCCATGTTGCAATGCTCGTCCATCCCCCGGTCTGCGGCAAAGGGGCCCTGGCTCTTGTCCCTGGTTTCCATTTTCGAAATTAGCGCAGAAGGCGCACGTGGCCGCGCGCGTGCGCGTGCACGCGCCTCTATATATAGAGGTGAGCCGGGAAAGGGGGCGGAGCCTGGGGGATGACGCTCTGTGCACGCCGCAGCGCTTCTGCACATGTGCGGGCGTCCCAGCATGTTAAAAACCACAATTTTGTGTGGTGAGCTGGCTATGAAGTACAGAGACAGAGCTGGCAACATTTAAAGAAGGCATACAGCAAGCGGTTGATACAGGCATCCCCTAGAAAGGCACATTAGTAGACACCAACTGTTTCCTATAGCAGCATTTATGCTAGACTATTGTCAGTAACTGGTGTATTTCGGCTGGAATACCTCAGCTTTGTGGCTTAGGAATATGCCGTCTAAAAACTCCGGGACTAGAAATTCCAGGAGGAATAGGGGGTCTCCATCGGGCTCTGAGGATCTTGGGCATGCTTTGGCTGCACCAGTCTCCCCTGAAGAATCAGAGGTTAGTGACCGTAGAGCACCCTCAGGAGTACCTGGTACTGTGGCTGTCCTCAGTTCACCTGCTCCTGTGTATGTAACGGAGGAGGTTTTTTCCTCAGCTCTGGGAGGGCTGGAAGAGAGATTGTCAGCATTGATCGCGGCTTCCGTGTCACAGGAGAAAAGCGCCCGATCTCCGTCTCCTCCCTCAGAGTGCCTGTTAACAGAGCAACAGTCCCATACAGGGATCGACCTACCTGAAGGGGATCAGGACGAGGTCGATTCGGTTGTAGAGGAATCAACAGTGGAAGAGCCGTTCTCAGCATCACATGCTGAAAGGTTATGGGTTCAGTCCCTGACTAATATGGTCCGATCAGCATTTAAAATGCCACTTGCGGAGCCATCATCCACTTCTGTCTCCTCGTTGGGGTCGCTAAAAGCTCCCCAGACTGTTTGTTCCTTTCCGATCCATCCTTTACTGGAAGGGCTCATTTACCAGGATTGGGAGCATCCTGACAAAATATTTACTCCCCCCAAGAGATTTCCGGTGGTCTATCCCATGGAGGATAAGTTCATCAGAAAATGGAGGGTCCCTACAGTGGACGCAGCCATCTCTTGTGTGAATAAATCACTGACATGTCCGGTGGATAATGTCCAAATGTTCAAGGACCCAATAGATAAAAAATTGGAGTCCTTATTAAAATCTGCTTTTTCTACAGCAGGATTGGTGACACAACCAGCAGTGGCAGCTATTGGGGTCTGCCAAGCAGTGAAGGATCAGTTGAAACAGGTCTTAAGGGACTTGCCAGATCAGCAGGCTCTTGCCCTAGCTGATCTACCTAGAGCCTTATGCTTTGCGGTGGACGCTATAAAGGATTCAATCCATCAGGCCTCCCGCCTTACGCTGTCTGTAGTACATATGCGCAGTCTTCTATGGCTCAAAAACTGGTCTGCTGAAGCTCCCTGTAAAAAATTGCTGGTCAGCTTCCCATTTCATGGTGAACGCTTATTCGGGGAAGACCTGGACAAATATATCCAGAGAATTTCCAGCGGTAAAAGTACACTTTTGCCGGTTAAAAATAGAGTTAGAGGTCCCTCTTTTAAGAGGCCTGCTTCTCCAGTCCCTAGGACATCGGCTGTGAAACAGTTCCGACGGCCTCCTCGGTCAAATCCCGGAGGTAAAAATCAGGGACAATTGCAGGGTAACAAGAAGCCCTGGAGCAGGAGAGGTACAAAACCTCCCCCAAAGTCAAATGCATGAAGGGTTGCCCCCACCCAATCGGGTGGGGGGAAGACTTCAGTTGTTCACAGAGACCTGGCGGGACACGATCAGAGACAGATGGGTGCTCTCTGCAGTAAATCTGGGATACAAATTGGAGTTAAAAAACTCCCCTCCTTCCCGCTTTATAAGGTCAAACGTGCCAAGGGATCCCCAGAAGAGAGGATCCCTCCTGTTGGCACTAGAACAATTATTGCTCCAAGCAGTAATTATAGAGGTTCCCCTGGAAGAATGGGGGTTCGGGTTTTACTCAAACCTCTTTACAGTCCCGAAGCCAAACTGGGACGTGAGGCCCATATTAAATCTAAAAGGGCTAAACAAATTCCTACATATCAGGACTTTCCGGATGGAGTCGATCCGATCGGTAGCCACTGCCCTACAAGGGGAGGAATGGTTAGCCTCGATCGACATCAAAGATGCTTATTTGCACATTCCCATCTTTCCAGCCCACCAAAAATTTCTACGCTTTGCGGTAGAAGGGCGCCATTTTCAGTTCAGAGCCTTACCCTTCGGTCTGGCCACAGCACCAAGAGTGTTCACAAAAATTCTGGCCCCATTATTGGCCAATCTAAGAACACGAGGTGTAACGATAATGGCATATCTAGACGACTTGTTGCTGATAGACCACTCAGTGGAAAAACTAGAAGTGGTTGTTCACGAGACAATCAAGTATCTGGAATATCACGGTTGGATTATCAACCGAGACAAGTCAGCCCTAAAACCAGTCAAAAGTCTGGAATACTTGGGGCTAAGGCTGGATTCAGACCAGAGAAAAATTTTCTTGCCTCAAGAAAAGGGGTCGTCTTTGAGAGATTTGATCCACTTAGTGGGTTCAAAAAGACAGCCATCCATACGCCTGTGCATGAGGCTGCTGGGAAAAATGGTGGCATCATTCGAAGCAGTACCCTACGGTCAATTCCATTCAAGGAAGTTGCAAAGGGCCATACTGTCAGCCTGGAACAAAAAAGTTCAGGCTCTGGACTTACCAATGTCCTTATCCCCTTCCGTTCGCAAGAGCCTCCGCTGGTGGTTGGTTCCCCAGAATCTGGAAAGAGGGAAATCCTTCAGTCCGATTTCCTGGAAAGTGGTCACTACAGATGCCAGCCTTATAGGCTGGGGAGCAGTACTGGAGCAATGGTCTCTCCAGGGCAGATGGTCGGATGCGGAAAAGGCCCTGCCCATCAATCTCTTAGAGATACGAGCAGCCCGGTATGCCCTAGTAGCATGGACATCCAAACTCCAAGGGTCCCCTGTCAGAATTCAATCAGACAATGCCAGAGCAGTGGCATATATCAATCGTCAGGGGGGCACCAGGAGTCGTGCAGCCCAAAGGGAAGTAAATTACATCCTGAGATGGGCAGAAAGATATGTCCCAGCCATATCTGCGCGGTATTCATTCCAGGAGTGGAGAATTGGAAGGCGGACTTTCTAAGTCGCCAACAATTATGCCCAGGGGAATGGTCCCTTCATCCCGAGGTTTTCCGGACAATATGTCAGCGGTGGGGAACACCGGATGTAGATCTGCTAGCATCCAGATTCAACGCAAAAGTGGACAGGTTTGTCTCTTGGACAAGGGATCCCCTAGCTTGCGGCTCGGATGCCCTAGTGTTCCCTTGGGATTAGTTCAAGCTGATATATGCATTCCCACCGCCACAATTGTTACCTCGATTACTCCGCAGAATCAGGGTAGAAAAGAAACCAGTGATTCTGGTGGCTCCAGCGTGGCCCCGAAGAGCATGGTACGCGGAGATTGTAAAGATGTCTGTGGGGAGTCCTTGGACCCTCCCACATCGTCCGGACCTGCTTTCGCAAGGACCGATATACCACCCTTCCTTACCAGCCCTAGGTTTGACGGCCTGGCTATTGAAGCCCACATTCTAAAAAAGAGAGGTCTCTCTAATTCTGTGGTAGCTACCATGATCAATGCCAGGAAGCCGGTATCCAGGCAGATCTACTATAGAATCTGGAAGGCGTACATCGCCTGGTGTGAGGCCAAGAAATGGCATCCACGTAAATACGTAATAGGTAGGATTCTGGACTTCCTACAATGGGCTGTAGATAGGAAGCTTGCCTTGAGTACTATCAAGGGTCAGATTTCGGCCTTGTCAATATTTTTTCAAAGGCCCTTGGCTTCGCATTCACTAGTCAAAGCCTTTATACAAGGAGTGATGCGTATTAGTCCTCCGGTTAATATTCCCATATGTCCATGGGATCTAAACTTGCTTCTGTCGGTTTTACAGAAACAACCATTTGAACCATTACAGCATATTTCCTTGGTGCTTCTCACCAGGAAATTGATTTTTCTAGTAGCCATTTGTTCGGCTAAAAGAGTGTCGGAATTAGCAGCTATGTCCTGTAAAGAGCCATATCTGGTTATCCATAAGGACAGAGTAGTATTACGTCCTCAGCCAGCCTTTCTTCCTAAGGTGGTATCGAGGTTTCATTTGAACCAGGATGTGGTTCTTCCTTCTTTTTTCCCCAGACCTAGTTCGGTAGAGGAAAAGTTATTGCATTCTTTGGATGTAGTAAGAGCAGTTAAAGCTTATCTAAAAGCCACTGCTCAGATTCGCAGAACGGATACTTTGTTTATTCTGCCGGAAGGCCCCAGAAAGGGTCAGGCAGCGTCAAAATCTACTTTAGCCAGGTGGATTCGACAGGTCATAATACAAGCCTACGGCTTGAGAAGGAGACCGCCTCCGTTCAAAGTTAGAGCGCACTCCACGAGAGCAGTTGGAACTTCATGGGCAGTGCATCACCAGGCCTCCCTGGCTCAAATCTGTAAGGCCGCAACATGGTCTTCAGTTCACACGTTTACTAGGTTCTACCAGGTGGACGTTAGAAGTCAGGAGGATGTCGCCTTTGGGCGCAGTGTGTTGCAGGCCGCAAAAGATCCTCATGTCTGATAGCGCTCAGCTTATATATGGTGTATCCCCCCCCCCCCTCATTTGGCATTGCTTTAGGACATCCCATTAGTAATGACTATGTCGCTCTGTGTCCCGTGATGTACGAGAAAGAAAATAGGATTTTTATAACAGCTTACCTGTAAAATCCTTTTCTTGGAGTACATCACGGGACACAGAGCTCCCGCCCCTCTTTGGGGACACTTATTGCTTTGCTACAAAACTGAGGTGCTCCCGGATGGGAGGGGCTTATATAGGGGAGGGTACTTCCGGTTTTGGAAGTTGCCAGTGCCAGCACCTGACGGTATCTATATAACCCGTTAGTAATGACTATGTCGCTCTGTGTCCCGTGATGTACTCCAAGAAAAGGATTTTACAGGTAAGCTGTTATAAAAATCCTATTATATATATATATATATATATATATATATATATATATATATATATATATATATATTGACATGGCTGTATTTGAATTCTGCACATTATACAGGGGATGGATGTTCAGATTTCATTCAGCCCCGGACTAATCTCTCATAATCAGTATAAATATTGGCTTTACCAGAACTATTTCAAACTAATATTTAGATTCAATATTGGATGTTCGCCTTTTCTAAGGAAGGGTCATACAGGACTCATAGTGAGCGTGTTTCATAATGGCGCATGTGACTGCCAGGGACTGGGAATGGAGCGTGGTGTTTATTGTATGTCCTTTGTTCAAATAACTGGTTTGATCCCAGTTTGTACAGGTGCACTAAAATAGGACCCGTCACAAAAATAATACTATGCTAATAGTGGGCACTGTAAGATACCCTCCTTGTTATAGTAATTTATTTCATTTTTATTTGTGCTTGGTAAGTACACACAACCATCCTGAAAATTCCAGGAAGTGTGCGCAAAGAGTCTGAGATTGCTGAACGTACAATGGGTGTCCTTTTAGAGGCACTTTGTTTTTAACCCTGGGACATGTAATATAAACAAAGCATATTCCTCTATAGTGTGTACTTATCTCAATCCAGAGCACTAAGTGTAATTTCTGTCTGCTGCTTCATTCCTCTGCTATCAGCATGAGTAGCTTCTGACATGTTTTTCTGACATTAACCACTTCAGCCCCGGACCATTTTGTTGCTAAAGGACCAGGCCCCTTTTTGCGATTCGGCACTGCGTAGTTTTAACTGACAATTGTGCGGTCGTGCAACGTGGATCCCAAACAAAATTGACGTCCTTTTTTCCCCACAAATAGAGCTATCTTTTGGTGGTATTTGATCACCTCTGCCGTTTTTATTTTTTGCGCTATAAACAAAAATAGAGCGACAATTTTGAAAAAAATGACATATTTTTTACTTTTTGCTATAATAAATATCCCCCAAAAATATATAAAAAAAAACATTTTTTTCCTCAGTTTAGGCCGGAATGTTTTTTTCTACATATTTTTGGTAAAAAAAATCGCAATAAGCATTTATTGATTGGTTTGCGCAAAAGTTATAGCGTCTACAAAATAGGGGATAGTTTTATGGCATTTTTATTAATATTTTTTTTTTCACTAGTAATGGCGGCGATCAGCGATTTTCATTGTGGCTGCGACATTATGGCGGACACATCGGACACATTTGACACCATTTTGGGACCATTGTCATTTTTACAGCGAACAGTGCTATAAAAATGCACTGCTTACTGTGAAAATGACACTGGGAGTGAAGGGGTTAACCTGTAGGGGGCGCTGAAGGGGTTAAGTGTGACCTAATGAGTGATTATTACTGTGTGGGGGCGTGGCTTGGCGTGTGACGTCACTGATTGTCGTTCCCTATGACAGGGAACAGACGATCAGTGACAGTCTCACTAGGAAGCACGGGGAGAGGTTTGTTTACACTTACCTCTCCCCGTTCTTCAGCTCTGTGACCCGATCACGGGAGACACCGGCGGCGATCGGGTCCCACGGGCGTGGTCACGGAGTACCCGACCGGGTCGCGAGCGAGCCCCCGGCGGTGCACGCGCGACCCACGGCCGCGCACATTAAAGGGGACGTACCTGTAGCCAATGTGCCCAGCCGTGCCATTCTGCCGACGTATATCGTCGTGCGGCGGTCGGCAAGCGGTTAAAGCCTCGTACACGCGGTACGATTGTTGGCCAAACGAGCGTCTTATTTTTGTCAAAAAACCGTGTGCCTGGATCTTGTCTTGCATACTAACGGTACACAATTGTCGCGCCACAAACATGAACGTAGTGACGTACTACGAAGAATTTCAGCTCTTGAGTGCCACCCTTTGGGCCCCTTCTGCTAATTTCGTGTTTGGTGAGCATAATTCCGAGCATGCATGTTTGTACTTTTGACTTTTGTGTGACGGATTTGTGTACTGACCATACGAAAATCAAACGTGTAGCCGTTGTCCACCAAAAATTTACTAGCCTGTCATCCAACATTTGTTGGCCAAAAATTGGACAACAATTATCAAAAGGAGCGTACTAACGGTAAGAATTTAGGACAACAGTCTGTCAACAGACAATCCCCTGCCAACAGTCGTACCGTGTGTACGAGGCTTTAGAGAAAAAAGGTGACAAGGGAGGAAGCTCCAGCACACCGCTTGTGATTGACAGCCTCAGCTATGTTTCTGTGTGCTGTGTGAAGGGGGTGTGTTCCTCCTTTCCAATCAGCTTTCAGAGCTCTCCTCACTGAGCTCTGCAGAGTGTAATTTCAGCTCTCTGTCCCCTTTTTCTGAGCTCTCTACATCCATTCAAAGTGCTGAATTTTAAAGCTTGTCTGAGAAAATAATACTACAGATAAAAAGGCACAACTTGTGTAGGAGGATTTGTTTCATCTCTGTGTATTACCTGAGGCTAGTCACTTCACTGGGTATATGTGAGGGTTTACAACCACTTTAACAAAAATCCCAGAGATCTTGCAGTTTTACTAACAAGGTCTCCCTGAAAGTCACTGGTGATGCAGCTCTCCCAGGGAGCAGCTGTGAAGCCCTGCCCTCTTTACCAGTGCCTATTGCATACCGGGAAGTGGGGTAAAAAAAGTAAATTTATTTTTGTCATGGGCATTAGGGATGAGCTCGGTGTTCGAGTCGAACATACGTTCGACTCGAACATCGGCTGTTCGCGCGTTCGGCGAACAACCAACGACTTGGGACGTTGGCGCCAAATTCGAGTGACGCGAACGGCCCACAATACACTGCACCATCGCAGTGCAATCCTGGCTCTGTGATTGGCCAAGCATGCACTGTGACCCTGCATGCTTGGCCAATCACAGCGCCGGCAGCGAGGAGAGCAATGATTGGCCACAGGCAGGATGCCTGTGGCCAATTATAGCTGAGGGGGTTTAGTACACGCCCCACACTATAAAAGGCCGCCAGCGCGGCGGCCTCGTGTAGTGTGTTCCGGAGCAGGGAAAGTGAAGGATAGGCAAGGACAGTGTCAAATCTATTCTTTGCTAAACCTTGTGTGTAGGGACAGAGAAGGATAGGCAGGGAGAGTGTCAGTGTCATATTCTTTGCTAAACCTTGTGTGTAGGGAGAGAGAAGGATAGGCAGGGAGAGTGTCAGTGTCATATTCTTTGCTAAACCTTGTGTGCAGGGAGAGAGAAGGATAGGCAGGGGACAGTGTCAGTGTCAGTGTCATTGTTGTTAAGCCTCCTGCACATTAAACACCTGAAGCTAGCCCGTATTGCTGTGTTTTCCTGGTGTGTTACACTACCAGGCATTTGCAGCACTTACAGCGGACGTAGTGTGCCTCCTGCACATTAAACACCTGAAGCTAGCCCGTATTGCTGTGTTTTCCTGGTGTGTTACACTACCAGGCATTTGCAGCACTTACAGCGGACGTAGTGTGCCTTCTGCACATTATACACCTGAAGCTAGCCCGTATTGCTGTGTTTTCCTGGTGTGTTACACTACCAGGCATTTGCAGCACTTACAGCAGGCGTAGTGTGATTCCTGCAAAATATACTCCTGAAGCTAGGCCGTATTGCTGTGTTTTCCTAGTGTGTTACACCAACAGGCATTTGCAGCACTTACAGCAGGCGTAGTGTAATTCCTGCAAAATATACTCCTGAAGCTAGGCCTTATTGCTGGTTTTTCCATCTCCCTGCAGGCCATTAGAATGTCTGGAAGGCAAACAAGGAGAGGCAGACAGTCAGGAACCAATAAAAGAGGGCAAGCAGGCTCTGTGTCTAGAGACAACAGTGCTGGTCATGGACGCGGTGCATCGCCATCAGCACATGGCCATGGGACACGCTTGTCCTTCTTTTCGGCAGCTGGACGTGTTGAGCTGCATCATGCCGAAGACTTGGTAGAGTGGATGACCAAGCCCTCCTCATCCCCCTCATCTCTCACCCAGGCTCAGGGTACTGGCAAAGCAGCTGCCAAAGCGTCCTCATCCCTGGTATCAATGTCATCATCAGTCACTCCTTCCCTAGACCCACCATGTCCTCCTGAGGAGTCCCCCGAACTGTTTGAGCACAGTGTTGGGTACATGCTCCAGGAGGATGCCCAGCGTTTCGAAGGGTCTGATGATGATACCCAGCTAGAGGAAGGCAGTAGCGTGAGAGCAGAGAGAGGGGATGCTCAAGAAGGACACCAATCTGGCAGTCATGTTCCAGCAGCTGCAGCATACTGCCAGATTGGCTCCAGTGATGAGGAGGGAGGGGATGATGAGGTCACTGACTCCACGTGGGTGCCTAATAGGAGAGAGGAGGAGGCACATCTCCAACAAGGCAGGATGCCCTTGGGGGGCCAGCGTAAGGGCAGCACACCGACTGAATCACACCGCAGAGCTCCGCCTGTGCAGGGCGCTGCCTCTGGCCGTCATTCAAAAAGTTCTTTGGTGTGGGCCTTTTTTGAGTCGAGTGCATCAGATCGCACAGCTGCTGTTTGCAACATATGTCTCAAGTGTATATCGTGTGGCCAAAACATCAGCCGCTTGGGCACCACATGCTTGACCAGACATATGTTGACCTGCCATGCAGCTCGTTGGCAAGCCTACCTTATAGACCCACACCAAAGAACAAAGCGGACCTCTCCTTGCACCGCATCAGCTGGGATCTCCAACCCCACTATACCTTCAGTCCTCTCTGAAACCTGCACTGAGAGGAATGAAGGTGTAGAATTAGGTGTGTCACAGCCAAGTACTTGCGGGCACTCTGCTAGCAGTACACCGACGTCCGATTCTAGCAGGCAAATTTCCCTGCCCCAGCTGCTGGACCGTCGAAAGAAGTTCACTCCCAGCCATCCACATGCCCAGCGGTTGAATGCTAGCTTGGCTAAATTGCTAGCGCTTCAACTGCTGCCTTTTCAGTTGGTAGACTCGGCCCCGATTCCGGCTCTCTACCGGCATGTGGAAGGCAATGTCTTGGCCTCGCTGGACAGGGCGGTCAGCGGTAAGGTGCATATTACCGCTGACTCATGGTCCAGCAGGCATGGACAGGGACGTTACCTTTCTTTCACGGCCAATTGGGTCACTCTTTTGGCAGCTGGGAAGGATGCAGGACAAGGTGCAGTAGTGTTGGAGGTTGTTCCGCCACCACGCCTCCAAAATGCTACTACTGGTTGTGACACACCTCTCTCCTCCACCCCCTCCTCTTCTTCTTCCTCCACGGCCTCTTTCTGTGCTTTGTCCTCGGAACCAGCGGTGCTCCGTAGGCATTCAAGGGGCTACGCAAGTACGCAGGCAAAAAGATGCCATGCCGTGCTTGCGCTGGTGTGTTTGGGGGACAGGAGCCACACTGGGGCAGAGGTTCTGTCTGCTCTGCAGGGGCAGGCCGAGAGGTGGTTGACGCCATGCCAGCTTAAGCCAGGAATGGTGGTTTGCGACAATGGCACCAACCTCCTCTCCGCCCTCTGACAGGGACAACTGACCCATGTGCCCTGTGTGGCTCACGTCCTTAACCTGGTGGTGCAGCGGTTCTTGGGCAGGTACCCGGGCTTACAGGATGTCCTGAGGCAGGCCAGGAAAGTCTGTGTGCATTTCCGCAGATCTTATAATGCCAGTGCTCGCCTGGCTGAGCTGCAAAAGGAGTTGAACCTGCCCAAGAACCGCCTTATATGTGACATGCCCACCAGGTGGAACTCAACATTGGCCATGCTGCAGCGGCTGCACACGCAGCAGAGGGCCATCAATGAGTACGGCACCAGGACAGGGTCAGGGGAGCTCGGGTTTTTTTCACCACGCCAGTGGGGCATGATCAGTATTGCATGCACTGTCCTGGCACCATTTGAGGAGGCCACGAGGATGGTGAGCAGTGACAGTGCATGCATCAGTGACACTGTACCTCTTGTCCACCTGTTGGAACATACGCTGCATGGAATAATGGACAGGGCACTTGAGGCAGAACAGAGGCAGGAAGAGGAGGACTTCCTTGCCTCTCAAGGCCCCCTTTACCCAGACAGTGTTCCTTTTGTCCCACCCATCGCATAGGAAGAGGAGGAGGAGGATTGTGTCAGCATGGAGGTGCAGCCTGGCACTCAGCATCATCAGCAGCAGTCTTTTAGGGATGATTTACAGTCCCAAGAAACCCGTGGACTTGTACGTGGCTGGGAGGAGGTGGCTGCGGATCATGTCGTCCTTAGTGACCCAGAGGACTCCGGACCGAATGCCTCAGCTAACCTACGCTGCATGGCCTCCCTGATCCTGCAAAGTCTGCGGAAGGATCCTCGTATTCTTCCGATCAAGGAGAGGGACCATTACTGGCTGGCAACTCTCCTTGATCCACGGTACAAGAGTAAGGTTGCGGACCTTATCTTACCGTCGCCGAGGGAGCAGAGGATGAGACAACTCCGGGAGGCCTTGCAGAAAGAGACTGGGAGGTTACAAACTCCTGGTCCTGGACAACGAGTTGCTGAGGCTTCGGTCAGTCAAAGAAGGAGCGGTGGAGAAGGTGGCCGTCTGACCGATGCATTCAGACAATTCTTTAGTCCGCAGCCCCAAGGTATGATCGGTTCCAGCAACCATCGCCAGCGTCTGATATACATGGTGCAGGAATACCTAGGGGCAAGGTCAGACTTGGACACCTTCCCCACCGAAAATCCTCTGGCTTACTGGGTCTTGAGGATGGATCACTGGCCAGAGCTTGCACAGTATGCAATTGAGCTACTGGCCTGTCCTGCATCCAGCGTTCTTTCGGAACGCACATTCAGTGCTGCTGGAGGATTTGTCACGGATCACAGGGTGCGCCTGTCCACCGACTCGGTTGATCGACTGACCTTCATAAAGATGAACCAGTCTTGGATCACCACCAGCTACCAAACTCCTGAAGCTGATATAACAGACTAATTTATTTTCAAATGTCACATCCCTTCAAGACTGATGCTGATACTGAGTGACTGTCCTGTTATGTTGACTGACTATCCTCCTCCTCCTCCTCAATGATCTGATTGATGATGATAGCTTGGAAGAACATTTTTATTTCTGGGTGCCGCCACCAGTGCCTAAGGCCCAATTTTTCAGCCCCTGTTTAACAGGGGTATGTAATTACAATTTTTTATGCAATGCTTTGCAGCAGAGCTCATTCCTGCACTCCAACTAGAGTATCTGGGAGAGGTTGCAGTGTCGTGGGACCAGTGCCTAAGGCCCAATTTTTCAGCCCCTGTTTAACAGGGGCGTGTAATTACAATTTTTGATGCAATACTTTGCAACAGGGCTCATTGCTGTGCTCCAAGTACAGTATCTGTGAGGGGTTGCAGTGTTGTGGCACCAGTGCCTAAGGCCCAATTTTTCTGCCCCTGTTTAACAGGGGCATGTAATTACAATTCTTGATCTAATAATTCACAGCAGGGCCCATTCCTGCGCCCACCAAGAGTAACTGTGAGGGCTTACAGTGTTGTGTCAACACCACCACCATCAACACCAAAGGCCCAATTTTTCAGCCCCTGTTCAACAGGGGCATGCAATTACAATTCTTGATCTAATAATTCACAGCAGGGCCTATTCATGCGCCCACCAAGAGTAACTGTGAGGGCTTACAGTGTTGTGTCAACACCACCACCACCAAAGGCCCAATTTTTCAGCCCCTGTTCAACAGGGGCATGCATCTACAATTCTTGATCTAATAATTCACAGCAGGGCCCATTCATGCGCCCACCAAGAGTAACTGTGAGGGCTTACAGTGTTGTGGCAACACCAACATGTAAGGGGCAAATTTCAGCAGAGTATATAGGGCAGGCCCCTACTTTCAAAAATCCAACTTACAAACGACTCCTACTTGCAAACGGAAGGAGACAACAGGAAGTGAGAGGAAATCTACCCCTAGGAAGGGAAATTCTTTCCTGTAAGAGTTAATATGGGAAAAAGGTGTCTCCTCTCTACTGATGCTTTATCACCAATCCCTGTTTCAATAAAAACCCCACTTTTCAAAAACATTGTCATTGGGATAGAAAGTGAGGTGAAATGTTCTGAACAGGAGCACAGACAGCAAAACAAATGTTACAAGGGTGATAACCCTTCCCTATGTTTTCCAAAAAGCTTAAAAATAGATTTTTTGGTTGGAGCTACACTTAAACAATGTACCTGTTCAAAATTACAAACAGATTCTACATAAGAACAAACTTACAGTCCCTGTCTTGTATGCACCGCCTGTATACGGCTGTTCAGAGTATATAGGGCCCTTTTTATTTTGTGTGCGGGGTTCCCCTTAATATCCATACAAGACCCAAAGGGGCTGGTAATGGGCTGGGGTGGGGGGGGGGTGTGATGGGGTAGCTATGCCATTTTTCTTAAAGATTTTCATCCATATTACCGGGACTAGACATTACATTAAAGCCGCAAGCAGTCCTTTAGAAATGTTATTTTGTGCAGGGACAGTTCTAAACACGGGAAACACGTGGCACTTCACAGGCATACTTTAGACACCCCCCAGGTACGATATTTAAAGGAATATTTGACTTTTTGTTTTTCACTTTATGCATCATTAAAATGACTGCTCCCGAAAAACGTCCGTTTTTAAAACTTCTTTTTGCATTGATACATGTCCCCTGGTGAAGAACCCGGGTTCCCAAACCCTTTTTAGGACAATATCATGCATAATAGTCATTATAATTAGCACTTTAGATTTCGAACGTTCGCATCCATTGTATTTAATAGGGTTCTAACGTTCGTGCGAACTTTCGGTCCGTTTGCGGGTTCTGGTGCGAACCGAACCCGGGGGTGTTCGGCTCATCACTAATGGGCATTAGTCACTTTGCTTTGGGTTTTGAAGGTTTATTGCATATTAGTGGGAAGGATG
The DNA here is from genome assembly GCA_029206835.1 of Rana muscosa. Lineage (NCBI taxonomy): Eukaryota > Metazoa > Chordata > Amphibia > Anura > Ranidae > Rana > Rana muscosa. The sequence continues at coordinate 234,564,130 of CM055123.1, read as the reverse complement.
GTAAAGGGGGCAAGAGTTCTCCCCCCCCCCTCAAAAAGGAAGAGCCACCCACCCCTGATATTCAGGCAGAACTGCAACTTACTGAAGGCTGCTAGCAGCTTTTAAAGTGTCACTACCAGCACTTCTATGTGTCAGTGTTTAACGTTCCTGCTTTCTGAACTCTAAGACAAGCTGTATAAATTCTTTGAACATCTGTAGAGAAGAGAAGACAGCAGATAAACAGGTACAACTTATGTAGGAGGATTTTCTTCATCTCTCTGTATCACCTGAGGATTTTCACTTCACTGGGTATATGTAAAGATTTACAACCACTTTAGCACCTTACTGACACCCCTGCTGGCCTTTTAAGGTGTTCTGAATAATGGGAGGCAGAGTTCTTGATCATGTGACTGCTGCAATTACCTGTCACAGTGGGCACATGATTGGAAGCCATTCCCACCTGCTCATGATCATTAGCAGTGACCAGCAGCAGTAGGTAATTTCTTCCACATGCGCAAAGACAGCAAAATCTCTTGAAAATGACAGGCATCTTTGTGCATGCGTGAAAAAAAACACGCATACACAAATGGTTGAGGAAATTTGTGTAGATGTAGGGACCTGAAGTCCTGCAGAACATCTGTGCATGCACAGGAGCGTGGGGGGAAAAACATAATTATTGTCTAGCACAAATTGTCGCCTACTGAGAAAAAAAATGTCCATCTCTAAGAGAAGGAAGGGGAAGGAGGGAGGGCGACAGGACTTTAGGGTAAAGGTTCCTTTTAAAAATGACAGTTTAAAGGGCTGGTTCACTCAAATATGATGTTTTATGTATAGAAGGTGCCTGGTAGGCTGAGTCAGTCCATGGCTTCCTATATGCCTTGGATACTCCAACAGCAAGATCTCTTGGACATAACTCCAGGTTCCTGTCCACCTGGAAGTTTTGATTGTTCCTGCCCACCTTGGTGTGTCTTGGCTTCTCCTGTTACATTCTCTATAATAGAAAATAGAAGAAAACCCAGCAGGGATGGTGGGAGCCCGTCATATTGGGCACAACAGGTGTACAGATGCAGGAACTCAGTACAGGGATGGTGGGAGCTCCTCGTAATTGGCACAATAGGTGTACAAACCAGGGAACTCAGCACAGGGGTTTTGAGGATGGTGGGAGCTCCTCATAATGGGCACAGCAGATCTGCAGACCCAAGAACTCCACTAAAGAGTTATATTTGGGGGAACTGACCCTTTAAATTACATTAAACAGGGCTTTACAAGAAATGTTCCCAAAAGCATTGCTGAGAAATGTACCACTGAAAATCCAGGTAGGTGCAATGTAGGTGCACTTCCTGTAATAGGGTGACAACGTTCTATCCCTGAAAAGGTGGAGGTGAGGCTCTGGGCACTTTTAACTGTCAGTGTTGATTAGGTTCGGTGATTGCACCCCAAGCCTCCACTGAGAAATCCAAGTTTAATCGACAAAAAGTGTTTCAGCTGGTCATCTTAGGAGTCCATCATTATTTAATGCTGATACAATTAAAACGACAGGAAGAAAAAAAGAAACCAATGTGTTATGGAGGCCAAACAATTCCCCTTTATCAGGGCTGTAACAAGACATATCTATGATGATCATTAACAGTCATGGTTATAGATATGTCTTGCTTCAGCCCTGATGAAGGGAGAATGTTGGTCTCCAAAACGTGTTGGCTCCTTTTTATCTTCCTATTTTCTCCATTTAATCAGCAATAAATGATTATGGACTCCTAAGACCCCTTGCACACTGGGCTGTTCATCTGAACGGGCCCTGTGAGCACAGGGCCCAAGACGACCACCTGGTGCTCTTTTTGATGATTTACTATTCGGTCCCTGTTTCTCAGTTGTGCTTCTACTTTGTCACCCTGTCACATGAGCTTCTGACATTAAGACTTAAAGTAACTGTTTTGAACACCAGGAAACCACCCTGTTTTATCGTGATTATGTGATGGTTTACATTTTTGGGGTTGTATTCGAGATGTGCAAAGAGAGATCACACAAACACTTGTAAGTATAGCGTTTAATTAAGTAATGACAGATACAAATATCAAATGCAATAATATTAGAAAATATAACAATAATACTTAACTAAAGCTGACTTTTCACCACGGAGTCCTACCCTCTTTCATATGGTGTGGCACAGATGATCATACACAGGGGCTTGCTCGCCCTGATAGAGACTGAATATTCCAAGTTATAGTTGTAGTATATAGGACTTGTGTCCTGGTCAACCCCCACTGCAAGCAACATGGCCTTTTTAAGGACTTGGTCAGTTTGTAAAGACATTCCTTTGGTATGAAGTCAGCTAAGGTGACCAGGATATTGGAGACTTTATTAGATATTGTGAGACAACTTTAATAAGAAAATATGAGATTTCTCCATCATAGCACCCCACTTCTATTCATGGACTACATGTAGACAGGAAGTGGAAATGAACCCACAGGAGATTACCAGCACTGGGATACAACTAAGGATGAGAATAAACAAAATGGTGAAACAAATATTTTTTTGCAAGGTCCTTTAATTCTTTTTTATTCTCCTTCCAGGACATGCATGTCATCAGCACGGATGAGAACCAAGTTTTTGTTGCCATCCAGGAGTGGAATCAGAATGAGACCTATAACTTGTACATCTCCGACACCAGGGGGATCTTCTTCACACTGGCGCTAGAAAACGTGAAGAGCATAAAAAGTCCGGAGGGGAACGTCATGATCGACCTCTACGAGGTATGTCAGGGACCTCCGTTTTGTATAGGTCATGTTGTATGCCCAACTTAAAGGAGAACACCAGAGATAATCCAAAGCTTACTAATAGGTATGTCATGTGAACATTTATTAATCTGTCTGCTTCCTCCTTTTGGATTCACCTAAAAAAGGAAAAAGGAGATCAACAAAATGTTAACCAAGCTGTAGGAAATTAGGCTAGTTTTAGGCAAAGTGTGTTGTGTTTCAGATGCAAACTAGACTTCACACATAATGCAGTTTAATATGTTGCCCCACCCCGTCCACATTTACACAGTTATGCACAACTATGGGGACAAAAGATTGTTAAAAAGGCAGATACAAGGTTTTCTTTACAATAGGTGCATCTTCTTAACTGGCACTCGCTACCCCGCCACCTCAGTTTATTTCTGCAACCTGAGGAAATACTCAAAACATCCAGGTGTAGCCAACACATTGCATCCCAATAATGGAGCGCTTGATGTTTGGGCAACCAATTACCAGGTGGACAGTAGGGATGAGCCAAACACCACCTCCCCCCCCCCCCCCCCGGTTCGATTCGCAGCAGAAAATGCGAACAGGCAAAACATTTGTTCGAACACACAAACACCGTTAAAGTTGATGGGACACGAACGTGAAAAATCAAAAGTGCTAAATTTAAAGGTTAATATGCAAGTTATTGTCATAAAAATTGTTTGGGGACCTGGGTTCTGCCCCAGGGGACATGTATCAATGCAAAAAAAAAAGTTTTTAAAACGGCTGTTTTTTCAGGAGCAGTGATTTTAATAATGCTTAAAGTGAAACAATAAACGTGAAATATTCCTTTAAATTTCGTACCTGGGGGGTGTCTATAGTATGCCTGTAAAGTGGCGCATTTGGTACAGAACAGTGTTTAGAACAGTCCCTGCACAAAATGCAATTTCTAAAGGAAAAAAAGTCATTTAAAACTACTCGTGGCTATAATGAATTGTTGGGTCCCGGCAATACAGATAAAAGTAATTGAAAAAAACTGCAAAATTAAAAAAATAATTGCGTGGGGGTTCCCCCAAATTCCATACCAGGCCCTTCAGGTCTGGTATGGATTTTAAGGGGAACCCCGCGCCCCCAAATAAAAGTGGTGTGGGGGTCCCCCCAAAAATCCATACCAGACCCTTATCCGAGCACGCAATCTGGCAGGCCGCAGGAAAAGAGGGGGGGCGAGAGAGCGGGGGCTTCCAGATTCCGATAATCCCCCCCGCCCGCATACCCCCACAACCACCAGGCAAGGGTTGTGGGGATAAGGCCCTTGTCCCCATCGACATGGGTACATCCTCCCTATGTTGAGGGCATGTGGCCTGATACGGTTCAGGAGTGGGGGACGCTCTCTCGTCCTCCCCTCTTTTCCAGCGGCCTGCCAGGTTGCGTGCTCAGATAAGGGTCTGGTATGGATTTTGAGGGGGACCCCTACGCCATTTTTAAAAGAAATGGCGCTGGGTTCCCCTTAATATCCATACCAGACCTGAAGGGCCTGGTATGAAATTTGGGGGGACTTCCACGCAATTTCTTTTTCAAATTATGGTTCAGGGTTCCCCTTAATATTCATACCAGACCCAAAGGGCCTTGTAATGGACTGGGGGGGAACCCATGCCGTTATTTTCAATGACTTTTATCTGTATTGCCGAGACCCGACAATTCATTATAGCCGCGAGTAGTTTTAAATTACTTTTTTTCCTTTAGAAATGTCATATTGGGTATAGAGGAGGGACACGGACCAAAATACATTCCGGAAGTAGTGTTGAGGTGCCTGTTTCAGGCCAGGAAGGTAATAGCACACAACTGGCAAGCTCAGAAAGCACCGACATCAGCAGAGTGGGTCAATGTAATAAATGTGACAATGTGGAAGGAAAAAGTAGTCTTGACTAGACGGGGTAACTACAAAAAATTTAAAACAATATGGGATCCCTGGCTGAGGAAAATGGGGTGTCCGCCCTAATTGGCGCGGACCTAAAAGGTGGAAACTGGACTATTGAGATAGGAAGGGCGAATAGAGAATAGGTAAAAAGAGAAGCTATGGGCTCTAGATAAAGAAGTTAAACATATTGGAAGATCTAAGGGAAGGGAGGGAAAGGGGAGGGGAAGCGGAAGGAAAGCCAAAATTAAATGAAGTGAAAATAAAATAGTTCTAGTTAAACAGTTATGCCGCGTACACACGGCCGTTTTTTCTCGTCGAGAAAAACGTCATTTTTCCCATTCAACGAGAAAAACGATAGTCTGTGGGCTTTCTGTCGTTTTTTTCGACGAGAAAAACGGCATTAAAAACGACGAGAAAAATTAGAACATGTTCTAATTTTTCTCGTCGTTTTTTTCGACATGTTTTCCGCGGCAGTGTTTCCCATAGGGAAACACTGCCGCGGAGCCCACACATGGTCATTTTTTTCGACCAAAAAAAAAAATGACATTTAAAATGGCCGTGTGTGGGGGGAACAAGCTGTTCCTTGTTTTTAACGTCGATTTTCTCGACAGTGTTTTCACCGTCGAAAAAATCGATCGTGTGTACGCGGCATTATAATAACAATAATACAAGAGAGTGGTAGAATGCATTTTTGGTTCTTCTGTTTTTGGAGTGTGCAAAGAGATTAGTTGGGGAAGGGGGGTAAGTGGTTAATTGTAGAACATTGTATTAAAGCACTTTATGTGAAATAAGGATAAAACAGATGTATGTATTTTTATAAAATGTTATGCAATATGGAAAAACAATTAAGAATATAAAGTTTAAAAAAGAAATGTCATTTTGTGCAAGGACTGTTCTAAACGTAGGAAAAATGCGCCACTTTACAGGCATACTATAGACACCCCCAGCTACGAAATTTAAAGGAATATTTCACTTTTATTGTTTCACGTTAAGCATTATTAAAATCACTGCTCCCGAAAAAACTGCAGTTTTTAAAACTTTTTTTGCATTGATACATGTCCCCTGGGGCAGGACCCAGGTCCCAAAACACTTTTTATGACAATACCATGCATATAAGCCTTTAAAATTAGCACTTTTAATTTCTCCCATAGACTTTTAAAGGGTGTTCCGCGGCTTTCGAATTTGCCGCAAACACCCCAAATTGTTCGCTATTCGGCGAACATCGGGCTCAGCCCTAGTGGACAGAGACTTGGGTGACCAATCACTAGGTAGAAGGATCCTTGGATGACCTATCACTGGGTGGACGATAGCCTTGGGCGACCATTAATTAGGTGGACAGAGCCATGAGCGACTAATCATCAGGTTGAGGGAGCCTTATCAGAAATAGTATTTTATTCGCACATCAGCAGATAGGAAGCCACAGTCCTGCACAGTAATGAGAAGGTTGTCTTCTGGATGTAGCAAACACATTACCTCCCCTTAATTGAACACTTGGGTGATTAATCACTGGGTTAAAGGAGCATTGGGTGACCCATTACTGGGTGGACAGTAGCCTTGGGCAACGAATCCTAGGTGGATGGAGCCTTGAGCAACCAATCGAGTGGAGGAAGCCTTATAAGGAATAGTATTTTATTTGTACTTCAGCAGATAGGAAGCCACATTCATGCACTGTTCTGTAGTGAAGCGGTTGTCTTCCAGTTGTGGCGAACACATTACCTCCCAATAATGGAGCACTTCCACTGGGTGGAAGGAGCCTTGGGTGACCAATTACCGGGTGGATGGTAAGCTTGGGAAACCAATCACCAGATGGATGGTAGCCTTTGGCAAACCAGCTCAGGTGGACAGAGCTTTGAGTGACCCATCACCAGGTGGAAGGAGTCTTGGACAACTAATCATTAGGTGGATGGTAGTCTCTGGTGATCCATCACCAAATAAACAGTAGCTTTTCTCGACCAACCACCAGGTAGATGGAGCCTTGGGCTGCCAATCACCAGGTGGATGTAGCCTTATCAAGATTTGTATCCCATTCACACACCAGAAGATGTGAAGTTACAGCCATGCATGGTGCTGTAGTGAGAAGAGTGTTGATGTCATACAACATAAATGCAAAAGTATCATACCACCTTAATCATTCAAATAGAAGCAGTGTTTATTGTAAATACACCATATAATTATAGTTTTAAGAACAGCAAAGGGTTCCTTTCTTGGAGTAGAGATGCTTGAAAAAGGAATCCTTTGTATTTTTGAAATGTTGAGTTATAGTGTTAATGTTACATTGAAGGAGATTTACTTAAACTGGTGCACCCAGAATCTGGTGCAGCTGTACATAGTAACCAATCAGCTTCTAGGTTTTATTGTCACAGTTTAATTGAACAAGCTAAAGTTAGAAGCTAACTGGCTACAATACACAGCAGCACCAGATTCTGGGGGCACCAGTTCTAGTAAATCTCCCCCATTGTGACAATAATTATAGAAAAAAAATGTTTCAATTAGAGACTGGCAGTCTCAAAGGGAGAAGCTACTGCTGTGCTCTCTGTTTAGGGAACCCAACATGCTGTGCAAAACAAGCATCATTGGTGCACCTTATTTGCTAAATGTGTGTAGAATTACGATTTCATGTCAACATATTAATGCTTAACATCTGTATAAAACCCCTGTAAATGGAGGGGGATTTATATATATATATATATATATATATATATATATATATATATATAGCTAAGGGACTGTATAAAGTGGTTGTTTTCTCAGCTGCATCCATTTTTCCCAGGTAGCAGGGATAAAGGGGATGTTCTTAGCGAACAAGAAGATTGACAGCCAAGTGAAGACATTTATCACATACAACAAGGGGAGAGACTGGACTCTTCTGCAGGCCCCAGACGTTGATCTACGGGGGGATCCTGTCAACTGTGTGCTGGTGAGTGCCCTTCATGCTTTGCCCCCCTCAATCAACATGGTATTAAAAATATTGAAATAAACCTTCCTGGTTTAATTACATACCTTAACCACTTGACCTCTGGAACATTTATCCTCCTTCATGACCAGGCCATTTTTGGTGATACGGCACTGAGTTATTTTAACTGCACGCCCCAGACCCAGAAGTGCAGGATCACATACTAGGTACTTGATCCTGTGCAGGAGAGCCGCCTTGCCACCGTATATGTAAGTTTTACGGTCGGCTAGCGGTTAATTTGGACCCAGTTAGGCCCACAGAGACCCATCACTGGGACTCTGTGCTTCTCTATCCAATGCAGGAAGCTCATGGTTGGTGGGAGGGGCCAGCAGAGTACTGTGTTGTTTTGGAGGAAGCTATGTACACAACCCTGCTGGCCCCTCTCACCAGCCATGAGCTGTTGCCTGTTGCTGATGCCCCAGCATAGGTGTGCGTAGCCTATTGCATTAGGATGTGCACATCAAATATACATATACACACACACACACACACATACAGTCTTCTTTGCGGCACTCTGTCCCATCAGCGCATGATCTCCCTTGCCTACAAATTCTGAATCCGAGAGAAATGCTTTCACACTTCTCTTATAAGCAGAGTTGCTCAGCGGGAGATCTTTCCCATCTCCCCGTCGGCACAAAGAGCAATAATGCTAATGTTAATGGGGTGATTAGGGTGGGCCCAGGCCCATCTGGCACACCCTGTGCGCACACGTCTATGTGCCTCAGTACTCCTGTCAAGAGCCCTCCACTTGGGAGGAGTTATGCAAATATTGAATTGGTAAATGTCAGTCTTGAAGAGTTTCCAGTGTTCAGTGAAATCAGAGTAAGCAATTTCAGCACATGAGAGAAACTGCATTTAAATTTAGCTTTTTTTTTTTTGCCTTTTTTTTCACCCTAACCATTAACTTTTCACAGTTTTCTATTGATATTAGTTTTATCACAGCTTTCCATTTCAGACTTTCATAAATCAAAGAAACAAAGAACAATCTTATGGCTAGGCCCCTGATTTTATTGCTACATTAGTGCAGCATGGATATTTTTAGACCCGTGTAATATCTTCTTGTTATAGTCTAGAGCAATCCACATAAATATTGAATTTAAATGTGGAGAAAAAAAAAAGATTTATGGAGAAGACCAGACAAAGGATTTCTATAAAACATATTGATCACCTAAAATCAGCAAATCTATTGTATTCATTATAAAACAACCGCTGAGTGTGTAATTCACATCTCCTTGGTGCGATGATCAATATAAAGCCCTCTACAAATCGCACCTTTCCAAATAACATAGGAAGATTTGTTTTACCGACGAATGTTAATTCTCATTAGGGAAGGCAGGCTTTATGTTTATGATGGGGCAAATTATCGATATTGCTGTAAGTAAAGTGGAACATGTTTTGTTTTTATATCTTTTATGTGTAGCTCTTTCCACTGTAGGAGCCGCTGTAATTTAACAGATTTTTCCCAAGATTAGTACAGAGGCAGCCAGGCACACAGCAGCAGTTCACTCAGTCTAGGGCAGGAGTCTCCAAACTTTCTAAACAAAGGGCCAGTTTACCGTCTTTCAGATTTTAGGGAGGCCGGACTGTTGGGAGTAGAAAATGCCCTGGCAATGTGGGAGAAAACAATGCAATCTTTGGTATTAGGGGGGAGGAATAGTGTTCCATCATTTGTGTCAGTTGGAGGAATAGTGCCCTAACATTGGTTTCAGTGGAAGGAATAGTCCCCATCATTGGTGTTAGTGGAAGGAACAGTGTCCCATCATTGGTGTTAGTGGAAGGAACAGTGTCCCATCATTGGTGTCAGTGGGAGGAATCGTGCCCCATCATTGGTGTCAGTGGAAGGAATCGTGCCCCATCATTAGGGTCAGTGGGAGGAATAGTGCCCCATCATTGGTGCCACTGGTAGGAATAGTGCCCCATCTTTGGTGCCACTGGAAGGAATAGTGCCCCATCATTGGTGTCAGTGGGAAGAATAGTGCCCTTCACTGGTGTCAGTGGAAGGAATATTGCCCATCATTGGTGCCAGAGGAAGGAATAGTGCCCTATCATTGATGTTAGTGGAAGGAACAGTGTCTCATCATTGGTATCAGTGGGAGGAATAGTGCCCATCACTGGTATCAGTGGGAGGAATAGTGCCCCATCATTGTTTTCAGTGGAAGCAATAGGGCCCCATCATTGGTGTCTATGGGTAGAATAATGCTCCATTATTGGTGTCAGTGGGAGGAATAGTGCCCCGCCCATCATTGGAGCACAGGTGTGTCAGGAAGAAGGTGCCTCTGAAGCTGCTCTGTGAGAAGGGAGTGGTGGTGAAATCTATCCCAGCTCCCTGGCCCCCTTTCTGGGGAGGCCATGGAGGGCAGCGGGGCTTCTCCTGCTGGAGGCTCCCAGCCATCTCCTGGGCCATCAGGTGAACTGCCTGCCTCTGCACAAGCCGATCTCTCTGCCCCTGGTGAGGATGAAGGCTCGGAGGCCATTCGGGAGCGAGTGGTGGCCGGGATTAAGGTCCTGAACAGGGAGAGGGACAAGCTCTACAAGTTGAGAGCGGAGTTGAAGCGCCTGCGAAGGCAACGTGAGGGCTTACACAGCCAGAAACGGGGATCCATGGATCCGGAAATCCAGCTGGCCAAGGTCCGTGTGGATCATCAGGAGACCATCGTGGCCATGATGGAAGGCAGAGATGGGCCCTTTAAAGAAAAATTTTGTAACGACAAAAGGTTTGGAAGGGTGACAAAGATGGAGGTGGAGGAGGAGGAGACCCCCAGTTCTGACCCCCTGCCCTCCCAGGGAGAGGTAAGCAGCCCCAGGCCTTCCCAAGATTCAGGAGGTATGCTGAGGGCCATCCAGGTAATGGAGTCTCCTATGCGGGGGGATCAGATGGTGTTTAATGAGGAAGACATTACTGATGATGTACCTGATAAAGTGAAGCCTGCTAAGTCCCATGTTGTGGATAAGACTGTTTTTGTTCCTTTTAACACTGTGACTGACAATGTGCCTAATGACAATCAGGCTGGTAGTCCTGTGTGCAGCAATGTTGTGCCTGCTGAGGCTGCAATGCAGCAAGAGTTACATTTAAAAAATGTCATTTCTGTGGATGGACTGCAAGTGTCAGAACAGCCCATTAACCCTTCTTTGGCTGAGTCCAAAGCTGTTTGCCCCACTGCTGCTGAGGACTCTACAGTGCAGCATCAGGAGACAGCTGGTATTGCAGCAACTGTGACTATTCCTGATGGGAATTTGAATAGTTCTGTGACTGATAACAATCACCCCAGTACCAGTGTGATGAACAATCCTGCTACAGATCCTGCCATTTCAGTTCATACAGTTGATAATAATAATAATATACAGAGTGATGTGGCTTCAGTGTCAGCCCTTGGCCCTGATAAACCTACTTTTGCACAGGTGGCACACTCTGCTCCTGGTAGTCCCGCTCCCAAGCGGGGTTTTCCACTGCAAGCTGCCACCTTGAGCACCCCAAGATCTGGTCTTGGGTCTCTGGCTTCTGCTGGGGGTCCAAGACGTAATGTAGTTATCCTGAAATGGGAAGGTGGTGCCATCCCTCCAGCACGGCGTGCAGTGGTAGATATGATATTGGAGATGGATTTTGGTGCAAATGACCTGTATGCCTTTATACATGTAGCTGGGACAAGGGACTATACGGTTAGTTTCACCAGGCCAGAGGGTCTTGACCTGTTCTGGGAGCGATATGAGGCTCGGTGCAGGTCAAGACCTGAATGGGAAGGTCTGGTCCCAGTTGCGGTTTCTCAGAGGTCAACAGTAAAAAAAAATAACCATTATCCTGACCAATGAGAGTGTTCCTGCTCGGGATCTAGAGGTCTGGTTAAGGAACTATGGGGAAGTTTTGACCAAACCTAATAAAATCCATGATGAGCGTAACATCTGGACTGGGGGATGGTCGGTAACAGTCAGATTGGCCAGGGATGGGAATGTTGTCCGTCACTTGCCCTCCTCAGCTTTCATAGGGAGGGATAGGATGACTGTTTTCTACCCTGGTCAGCCGAAGCTGTGTCACCGCTGTGGAGAAAAGGGGCACTTGAGCTCCTCCTGTTCAGCCTTGATGTGTTCAGTGTGTCGGGGTCAGGGTCATATGGCTAAGGACTGCACTAAGATGATCAGGTGCAATCTGTGCCTGCGCCTTGGCCACCCCTACAGCAGATGTCCTGAAGCCTGGCACAATATGGAGAAGGAGGTAGTAGAGGACATGTCAAGGCTGGACAGGATGGAGGGTGAGACCCCTGGTGTACCATCCTCCTCTGCGGTGACCCCCTCCCCTGGTCCTGCTCAGGATCCCTCTCCAGTTCCTGTGGCCACCCCTCCTGTGTCTGTAAGTACTCCTTCTGTTTCTGTCTCTGTGTCCCCCCAGCCTACTGTACCCTCTCCTCTTGTGTCGGAACCTTCCAAGTCTGTGCCCCCCGAGTCTGTTACCCCCCAGGAGTCTACCCCTCCCGAGTCTGACTTAAAGGGATCACCCCCCCCACCAGCGTGTACTAAAAAGGGCGCCCCTTCCTCTGTAAAGAAGTCTTGTGGAAAGACTTTAAAGAAAAAAATAAGAGATGAGGGCATCTCTGAGGCTGACCTGCGGTACCTGGAGGAGAGAAGGAAGGTTGGGAGGCGGAAGAGGCAGGCGGTGAGGACGGAACGGGGACAAGAAGCTCCAGTTCCTGTCTCCAGCCGTCATAGGTCCTCCAAGTGGGATATTTCTTCATCCGGAGCTTCTTCTGAGAGAAGTTCCGATTCCGAAATGGACTTTGAGGCGGCCTCTAGAAAGAGAGAGGCTTCTGGTGATGAGCAGCAGAGGGGAGCTAAGAAGCAATCCACCCAATAACCCAAATGGCGGTTCCCCCTCCGTTAAAAGTGGTGACAATTAATGTCGCCAGCATTAAGTCAGTAAGAGCTCGTTCTATGGCCTTCTTTTTGTTCAGCCAATTAGATGCTGAAATTTTATTTTTGCAAGAGACTAGGCTCACCTCCTTGGCAGATATTCATATGGCCAAGAGAGAGTGGAGGTATGGTCCATCTTACTGGTCTCTTGCGGCCGAGCCTTACGGCGGTGTGGCGGTGTTGTTTAAAACCGGCATGGTAACTGTCCGGCGGGTTATTGAGGTGGAGATTGGGAGATGTATGGTCTTAGACGTCCTTGTGGGAGGGCAGGACCTGCGCCTAATCAATGTTTATGGGCCGCACACAAAGTGGGACAGGAAATGCCTTTTTACAAGGATCAAGCCATTTCTTTTTACATCCCGGCAAGTGGTCTTTGGAGGTGACTTTAATACAGTAACTAGGCCCAAGGACAGGAAGGACTTCAAGGACAGGCTGGGATATGATAGCGTTTTTTTAAATAGTATGGTTAGGGATGCTGGTCTTGTGGATGTGCACATTAAGCACCTCCCAGATGACACCGGGTTCACTTTTCATCGTGGTAATAGTCAGAGTAGGATAGATAGGTTTTTTTTGAAGGAGGCCTCTGCTTTCTCGCCCCCAGTGGTGCAGGCAGTAGAGTTCTCTGATCACTGTATGCTATCTGTGGTACTGAATGCTTCAGACGCCCCTCAGAGGGGCAAGGGCATCTGGAGATTAAATTCGACACTACTCAAGGAAGAACATGTTAGACAATCCTTTGAGGAATTCTTTCAGGCACAGGTGACCATCCTGGACTTTTGTAGCAGCAAGGCTGAGTGGTGGGAGCTGACCAAAAAGAGGATCGCTGGATTCTTCAGGGGCCTAGCCAATAGAAATCAGTTTAATAAATACATGACCTACCAACGTTTACGGAGGAAGCTGGATATTCTTGTTTCGAGAGGAGGAGATCCTGGGGCAATCTCCGAAGTGAAACTCCTTCTCAGGAAGTGTCAATATGACCGGCATGCCTCTTTGGTTCTAGAGAGGGACTATGGGAAGTACCACTCGCCTGACCCTTACCAGAACTGCAAACAAGGTGTAGCTGTTAAAACGGTCGTTGGCCTTAAGGACAGTACAGGTTCCTTGACAAAGTCCAGGTCAGGGATTCTGGAGGTCGTGAGGTCCTTTTATGCTGACCTTCTTGGGAGGAAAGAGCTTGATCGTGACAAGATGGAAAGCTTTTTGGACTCTACTCCAGGTCTAAATGGTGGAGATGTTCCATTGATGAATTTGACAGAGGAGATCACAGTCGAAGAGGTGATGAGGGCAATTGAACAGCTTGCCATCAAAAAGTCGCCTGGACCGGATGGCTTGACGGCTGAGTTTTACAAAGCCTTTAAGTCTATTCTGGCCCCGCATTTGGTAGAGGTTTTTAACAGTTGCCTTGCTGAGGGGGTGCTTTCCCCTTCCATGAGGCACTCGGCTGTGATTCTTCTTTCAAAGGGTAAAGATGCTTCGATGATTGAGAATTGGCGCCCCATCAGCCTTCTTAATGTCGATAGAAAGATACTGGCAAAGATATTTTTCTGGCGCCTATCGTCAGTGGCAGAGTCTTTGCTTTCTCGCCATCAGCACTGTTCGGTCCAGGGTAGGAGCACCTTCTCAGCGGTTTTAGCTGCCCGGGAGGCCTTGGAGCGGTGCAGGGCTGCAGGCTGGGGAAAGTATTTGCTGACATTGGATCAGGCAAAGGCTTTTGATCGTGTTAACCATGAGTACCTGTGGTTGCTCCTTAGTAAGTACGGTCTGCCGGGTGGTTTTGTCGATTGGCTGAAAGTCTTGTATAAGGGGGCAGAAAGCTTCCCTCTTGTTAATGGTTGGGTTGGACAGTCCTTTGGGGTTGGCTCTGGGGTGCGCCAGGGTTGTCCCCTGAGTCCCCTGCTCTATGTGTTTGCAATCGACCCCTTCATCAGGAGGCTAGAGAGCGGCATGTTGTGTGGGGTACCAGTGGGGCTCCCGGGTGAGCCGCCATTGAGGGTTGTTGCCTATGCGGATGATGTGTCGGTGATTGTCACTGGGACGGATGAAGCGGAGGAGGTGGTCTCTCTGACATCACGGTATTCTGAAGCATCAGGCTCCAAGATCAATCAGGAAAAGACTGAAGTTTTCTGGATGGGAAAGGATGGTGAGGGTTTTGATCTCCCGGACACCTTTCCAGTGCCCCAGGAAAGAATTAAGATACTAGGCATTGAATTTGGACCCGGCGATTATGGCCTCAAAAACTGGGAAGGCAGACTGGAAATTGCCAATACTAAGGTGGTCAGCTGGAAGAGATGGAAGTTATCTATGAGGGAAAGGGTTGATCTGATTAAGACTTACCTGATTCCGATCTTCTTGTATGTCAGCTTTGTCTGCATCTTGCCAGTGTCTCTCTATGCTAGGGTCAGTAGTGTGTTCTTCCAGATGCTGTGGGGGAACAGACTGAACCCCATCAAGAGGAATGTCACCTACCTATCCAGGAGGGAGGGTGGCTTAGGTATGGTCAACCCAGTTCTTTTCTTTTCACTGCTATTTCTAAAGTTTAACATTGGTAATATGCTTGCAGTGGAACCTCCTGGATGGGTAGGCATATTTAGATCTTGGTTTAGGCCTTTTCTACGACTTTGGGAAGAAGGTGGCCAAGTGAAGAATCGCAGGGGTCATCGTGGTCAGCTACCAGCCTATGTCGCTCCGTGCCTGAAGTTACTGCGGCAGTGGCGATTGTCGGCTGAAGATCTCAGATCGGTTCCAAGGAAAGTCCTTATGAGTCGAGTCTTGAGCGAAGTCTTTCATGACCCACTGGCCTTAAGGGATTGCCCGGGCCCAGTTTTGAGGGCGGGGTTAAGACTGATTAATTTGGATAGAGTACCCCCTAAATTTAGGGATCTGGCCTGGTTGTGCTTCCATGGGAAGCTCTATGTTCGGGGCAATTTGAAATTCCGCAGTGGGATGGATCGTAGCTGTCCTCGGGAGGAGTGTGCAGATGAGGAGGAGACTATGGATCATTTTCTGCTTCATTGCCCTTTTAACATAGAGGTGTACAAACAGGTGGGGCGGGCCCTCGGTGTCCCTTTCCTCTCCAGGCTGGGTTATGCTGAGTGGGTGTACGGAGCATTCAATACCGGTGGAGTTTTTTGTTTGGATACACTTTTTTTAGTTAGCCTAGTAGTCCGTTATTTCACCTGGAATGCACGGTGTCAGGTCAGCATTCGGCAAAAACTCCTTCCTGTTGAGGTGGTGGTGTATGACATTTTGCATGAGGTGGGGAAGATTCGGGAGCTTGAGAGAGACAAGCGGGGTCAGGGGGCTTGGTTGAAGGCGTGGAGGGGTTTCAAGCCTCCCTGACTGCCAGGAGTCTCTTTCCCGGGTGTGGCTGTCTGTCTCTTATCACCCTAGATTATCAGTATTTTTGATGAATTTTTGATAAATGGCTGCGTACATAGGTGATGGGTTGTGCCTCTTAGGCCCTCTCTGCTGCTTTATGTAGATAGTTTTCTAGGGATGTTTTGGTAGTGGATTATGTATATATTGTATATATTCTGAACATGGATGTGTATTCCTTTGTTTTCTGTTGAAGTTTTGTACTATGGTTTTGTTTTTTACTTTTGTATAAAAATTGGTTGCTTGATTCTTTTCAATAAAAGATCAATAGTGCCCATCACTGGTATCAGTTGAAGTAATATTGTCCCATCTCTGGCATCTCAGTTAGAGCGACCACTGGCACTTTAACCCAAAGGAAAACAGCACACAGTCACTAGGAACATGAGCTCGGGTCAGTACTCACAATGTTACAGAATCACTGGATGCATCCTTCAAGTACCCAAAAGACACTCTTCAGTGCGGGATAGGTTAATGCCTATAATGCCACAGGGCAGCCAGACCCTTTCCAACTTCCACCAGGCACTCTTCAGTGGGTTCTCCATACCAGGCCCTTAGGTGAAATTCCATTAATTAGCTTCAGAGAAGGATGTTAGAAGTAGCCCCCCCCCAGGTATGCCACATCTGGGACTTCGATGAGTATGTAGCAAACTCCAGCAGTCTGCCTAGAGGGGCAGAGTCCCTCAGGCTGGGGACTCCTCCTGCAGGATTAGTCCCTGGACTATCTCTCTCTGCTACTCCAGCCTCAGATTATTTATGTACTTTTCAGCCACCTACTGGGTACACCTCTTCAGGGATTGTCAGAAGTCCCATACATATTCAGACTGCCTTTTTGACTTTCCAACCCACTATGAAACACAGAACGGCCCAAAGCAATCAACAACTGTTCCACTGATTACAGAGGATACAAGAAGAACAAAATTTGCCTGACTAGGAAGGTGCTACACATTTATTCAACATATATCATAAATTTGTAAAATACAGCTGTAATAAATGGCGATATTGAGTTCCTGAATTATAACAGAACAAAATACAATGTACAGTAAATCAAAATGAGTGGGGCTGATTACATACTATTGATTGGACATGTGGGCCGAATGAAGAGTTATTTATTCATTGGCCATGGTGAGTGAAGAGCTTGTGACTATTTAGCTAGTGCTAGACCCTATCATGTCAGTTCTGGCGGCTCAACCAATCAAATTCTACACCTACAGAACTGGCTATTCCCACCAGCTATCTGGATCAAACCTAATGGGAAACTGTAATAAAGCTAAATGTTATAAATGTATATAGCTCTACAGAACAGACAGACAGTGCACAGTCCATATGGGCTTATCTGCTGCTTAACTGCATACAGGAAAACAGGAAACATTATTATACAGAGAAAAGAGTTTACCATAGAGCAGCTACAAACTTATAAACACTGTTATCTACTGGCTGATGTAGTTGTTGCACAAAAGACATGAACAATATTTCTTTCTCGTACATCACGGGACACAGAGCGACATAGTCATTACTAATGGGTTATATAGATACCTTCAGGTGCTGGCACTGGCAACTTCCAAAACCGGAAGTACCCTCCCGTATATAAGCCCCTCCCATCCGGGAGCACCTCAGTTTTTTGCCAGTGTCTAAGGTGTTGGCCAAGAAGAAACATGTGTTTTTCACTGAGCTTGCGTACAGGTTCTTTTGGGCCTCAGTAAGCTATTCCGGATCCGACCAAAAAAGCTTCATAGCTAAACGGTCGGTACCCGGGCCTTGCAGAGAAGAGCAAGGTTTTGCCTGTAATGCTTCTCTTAGGAGAGCTGAACCCTGGGATCCAGAGCTCTGGTCATACCCACGACTAAGATGTTTTCTGTGCAGGGTGCTATACAGGTCCAGGGGAGTGGAATCCTTGGGAACCCGGTCCCTGAAGGTTTAATTACAATGCCTGCCGTGATAGGTGAAGTTTGGGCTTCTGTGGACCAAACAAAGTCCTGCGGCGGGGAACAGGTAAGTGGGGGCCCCCAGGAACTTGGTTCTATTGGGGGACCCCCAAGCCTAATTTGTCTTTCTGTCTGTTACCTAACGGTATTCCCGCTAATATCTGTGCATGCCTGTCACTACTAAAAAATGTAATAATTTTAATAGTGGGCAAGAAAAAAAAAAAAAAAAAAAAATATATATATATATATATATATATATTTAATATATTAGACTGCGGTACCTGTGTTAATCCACTAGAGGCCGCTGTGGAACGTTTCTTGTCATGTGGACTAGTTTCTTTTTATCAGAGCAAGTCCAGGCAGATGGTGAGTTCTCTTGTGGGAAACTGCTTCCTCTGCCATGTTGCAATGCTCGTCCATCCCCCGGCCTGCGGCAAAAGGGGCCCTGGCTCTTGTCCCTGGTTTCCTTTTCAAAATTATATATAGATGTGAGCCGGGAAAGGGGGCGGAGCTTGGGGGATGACGCTCTGTGCGCGCCGCAGCGCTTCTGCGCATGTGCGGGCGTCCCAGCATGTTAAAAACCACAATTATGTGTTGTGAGCTGGCTATGGAGTGCAGAGACAGAGCTGGCAACATTTAAAAAAGGCATACAGCAAGCGGTTGATGCAGGCATCCCCATAGAAAGGCACATTAGTAGACACCAACTGGTTTTATAGCAGCATTTGTGCTAGACTATTGTCAGTAAGTGGTGTATTTCGGCTGGAATACCTCAGCTTTGGGCTTAGGAATAATGCCGTCAAAAAACTCCGGGACTAAAAATTCCAGGAAGCATAGGGGGTCTCCATCGGGCTCTGAGGATCTTGGGCATGCTTCGGCTGCACCAGTCTCCCCTGAAGAATCAGAGGTTAGTGACCGTAGAGCACCCTCAGGAGTACCTGGTACGGTGGCTGTCCTCAGTTCACCTGCTCCTGTGTATGTAACAGAGGAGGTTTTTTCCTCAGCTCTGGGAGGGCTGGAAGAGAGATTGTCAGCATTGATCGCTGCTTCCCTGTCACAGGAAAAAAGCGCTCGATCTCCGTCTCCTCCCTCAGAGTGCCTGTTAGCAGAGCAACAGTCCCATACAGGGATCGACCTGCCTGAAGGGAATCAGGATGAGGTCGATTCTGTTGTAGAGGAATCAACAGTGGAAGAGCCATTCTCAGCATCACATGCTGAAAGGTTATGGGTTCAGTCCCTGACTAATATGGTCCGATCAGCATTTAAAATGCCCCTTGCGGAGCCATCATCCACTTCTGTCTCCTCGTTGGGGTCGCTAAAAGCTCCCCAGACTGTTTGTTCCTTTCCGATCCATCCTTTACTGGAAGGGCTCATTTACCAGGATTGGGAGCATCCTGATAAAATATTTACTCCTCCCAAGAGATTTCAAGTGGTCTATCCCATGGAGGATAAGTTCATCAAAAAATGGAGGGTCCCTACACTGGACGCAGCCATCTCTTGTGTGAATAAATCACTGACATGTCCAGTGGATAATGTCCAAATGTTCAAGGACCCAATAGATAAAAAATTAGAGTCCTTATTAAAATCTGCTTTCTCTACAGCAGGCTTGGTGACTCAACCGGCAGTGGCAGCTATTGGGGTCTGCCAAGCAGTGAAGGATCAGTTGAAACAGGTCTTAAGGGACTTGCCAGATCAGCAGGCTCTTGCCCTAGCTGATCTACCTAGAGCCTTATGCTTTGCGGTGGACGCTATAAAGGATTCAATCCATCAGGCCTCCCGCCTTACGCTGTCTGTAGTACATATGCGCAGGCTTTTATGGCTCAAAAACTGGTCTGCTGAAGCTCCCTGTAAAAAATTGCTGGTCAGCTTCCCATTTCATGGTGAACGCTTATTCGGGGAAGACCTGGACAAATATATCCAGAGAATTTCCAGCGGTAAAAGTACACTTTTGCCGGTTAAAAACAGAGTTAGAGGTCCCTCTTTTAAGAGGCCTGCTTCTCCAGTCCCTAGGACATCGGCTGTGAAACAGTTCCGACGGCCTCCTCGGTCAAATCCCGGAGGTAAAAATCAGGGACAATTGCAGGGTAACAAGAAGCCCTGGAGCAGGAGAGGTACAAAACCTCCCCCAAAGTCAAATGCATGAAGGGTTGCCCCCACTCAATCGGGTGGGGGGAAGACTTCAGTTGTTCGCAGAGACCTGGCGGGACACGATCAGAGACAGATGGGTGCTCTCCGCAGTAAATCTGGGATACAAATTGGAGTTAAAAGACTCCCCTCCTTCCCACTTTATAAGGTCAAACGTGCCAAGGGATCCCCAGAAGAGAGGATCCCTCCTGTTGGCACTAGAACAATTATTGCTCCAAGCAGTAATTATAGAGGTTCCCCTGGAAGAATGGGGGTTCGGGTTTTACTCAAACCTCTTTACAGTCCCGAAGCCAAACGGGGACGTGAGGCCCATATTAAATCTAAAAGGGCTAAACAAATTCCTACATATCAGGACTTTCCGGATGGAGTCGATCCGGTCGGTGGCCACTGCCCTACAAGGGGAGGAATGGTTAGCCTCGATCGACATCAAAGATGCTTATTTGCACATTCCCATCTTTCCAGCCCACCAAAAATTTCTACGCTTTGCGGTAGAAGGGCGCCATTTTCAGTTCAGAGCCTTACCCTTCGGTCTGGCCACAGCACCACGAGTGTTCACAAAAATTCTGGCCCCATTATTGGCCAATCTAAGAACACGAGGTGTAACGATAATGGCATATCTAGACGACTTGTTGCTGATAGACCACTCAGTGGAAAAACTAGAAGTGGTTGTTCACGAGACAATCAAGTATCTGGAATATCACGGTTGGATTATCAACCGAGACAAGTCAGCCCTAAAACCAGTCAAAAGTCTGGAATACTTGGGGCTAAGGCTGGATTCAGACCAGAGAAAAATTTTCTTGCCTCAAGAAAAGGGGTCGTCTTTGAGAGATTTGATCCACTTAGTGGGTTCAAAAAGACAGCCATCCATACGCCTGTGCATGAGGCTGCTGGGAAAAATGGTGGCATCATTCGAAGCAGTACCCTACGGTCAATTCCATTCAAGGAATTTGCAAAGGGCCATACTGTCAGCCTGGAACAAAAAAGTTCAGGCTCTGGACTTACCAATGTCCTTGTCCCCTTCCGTTCGCAAGAGCCTCCGCTGGTGGTTGGTTCCCCAGAATCTGGAAAGAGGGAAATCCTTCAGTCCAATTTCTTGGAAGGTGGTCACTACAGATGCCAGCCTTATAGGCTGGGGAGCAGTACTGGAGCAATGGTCTCTCCAGGGCAGATGGTCGGATGCGGAAAAGGCCCTGCCCATCAATCTCTTAGAGATACGAGCAGCCCGGTATGCCCTAGTAGCATGGACATCCAAACTCCAAGGGTCCCCTGTCAGAATTCAATCAGACAATGCCACAGCAGTGGCATATATCAATCATCAGGGGGGCACCAGGAGTCGTGCAGCCCAGAGGGAAGTAAATTACATCCTGAGATGGGCAGAAAGATATGTCCCAGCCATATCTGCGGTATTCATTCCAGGAGTGGAGAATTGGAAGGCGGACTTTCTAAGTCGCCAACAATTATGCCCAGGGGAATGGTCCCTTCATCCCGAGGTTTTCCGGACAATATGTCAGCGGTGGGGAACACCGGATGTAGATCTGCTAGCATCCAGATTCAACGCAAAAGTGGACAGGTTTGTCTCTTGGACAAGGGATCCCCTAGCTTGCGGCTTGGATGCCCTAGTGTTCCCTTGGGATCAGTTCAAGCTGATATATGCATTCCCACCGCCACAATTGTTACCTCGATTACTCCGCAGAATCAGGGTAGAAAAGAAACCAGTGATTCTGGTGGCTCCAGCGTGGCCCCGAAGAGCATGGTACGCGGAGATTGTAAAGATGTCTGTGGGGAGTCCTTGGACCCTCCCACATCGTCCGGACCTGCTTTCGCAAGGACCGATATACCACCCTTCCTTACCAGCCCTAGGTTTGACGACCTGGCTATTGAAGCCCACATTCTAAAAAAGAGAGGGCTCTCTAATGCTGTGGTATCTACCATGATCAATGCCAGGAAGCCGGTATCCAGGCAGATCTACTATAGAATCTGGAAGGCGTACATCGCCTGGTGTGAGGCCAAGAAATGGCATCCACGTAAATACGTAATAGGTAGGATTCTGGACTTCCTACAATGGGCTGTAGATAGGAAGCTTGCCTTGAGTACTATCAAGGGTCAGATTTCGGCCTTGTCAATATTTTTTCAAAGGCCCTTGGCTTCGCATTCACTAGTCAAAGCCTTTATACAAGGAGTGATGCGTATTAGTCCTCTGGTTAATATTCCCATATGTCCATGGGATCTAAACTTGGTTCTGTCGGTTCTACAGAAACAACCATTTGAACCATTACAGCATATTTCCCTGGTTCTTCTCACCAGGAAATTGATTTTTCTAGTAGCCATTTGTTCGGCTAAAAGAGTGTCGGAATTAGCAGCTATGTCCTGTAGGGAGCCATATCTGGTTATCCATAAGGACAGAGTAGTGTTACGTCCTCATCCAGTCTTTCTTCCTAAGGTGGTATCGAGGTTTCATTTGAACCAAGATGTGGTTCTTCCTTCTTTTTTCCCCAAACCTACTTCGGTAGAGGAAAAGTTATTGCATTCTTTGGATGTAGTAAGAGCAGTTCAAGCTTATCTAAAAGCCACTGCTCAGATTCGCAGAACGGATACTTTGTTTATTCTGCCGGAAGGCCCCAGAAGGGGTCAGGCAGCGTCAAAATCTACTTTAGCCAAGTGGATTCGACAGGTCATAATGCAAGCCTATGGCTTGAGAAGGAGACCGCCTCCGTTCAAAGTTAGAGCGCACTCCACGAGAGCAGTTGGAACTTCATGGGCAGTGCATCACCAGGCCTCCCTGGCTCAGATCTGTAAGGCCGCAACATGGTCTTCAGTACACACGTTTACTAGGTTCTACCAGGTGGACGTTAGAAGTCAGGAGGATGTCGCCTTTGGGCGCAGTGTGTTGCAGGCCGCAAAAGATCCTCATGTCTGATAGCGCTCAGCTTATATATGGTGTATCCCCCCCCTCGTTGGGCATTGCTTTAGGACATCCCATTAGTAATGACTATGTCGCTCTGTGTCCCGTGATGTACGAGAAAGAAAATAGGATTTTTATAACAGCTTACCTGTAAAATCCTTTTCTTGGAGTACATCACGGGACACAGAGCTCCCACCCCTCTTTGGGGACACTTATTGCTTTGCTACAAAACTGAGGTGCTCCCGGATGGGAGGGGCTTATATACGGGAGGGTACTTCCGGTTTTGGAAGTTGCCAGTGCCAGCACCTGAAGGTATCTATATAACCCATTAGTAATGACTATGTCGCTCTGTGTCCCGTGATGTACTCCAAGAAAAGGATTTTACAGGTAAGCTGTTATAAAAATCCTATTATTTCAACGTAAAACAATTTTGGCTCTGCCCCTGACACATTCGATTGCGTCTGCTTTAACCACTTGCTGACCAGCCACATGTGTAACACATATAGGCGGTGGCAAAAGGGTGGGCTTTATGGCCCACATGCCACATACATGTAACTGGGTGGCCGATGTTTCTGTGTGTAGCGGCCTCCTCACTCCCCTCTTTCTCTCGTCTCGTCTTTCTTTTGTCTAGGGGTATCTTAGAGGGGAGGGAGCGGGGACACCACGCCTGGCTTCCACCACATGTGTCAGTGCGGTATAAGCAACGTTCTTGTATTACCTTCGGGTCAGTGCTGTGCACCTGGATCCTCCCTCCAAGAGTCACCTTGAACAATGTCTGCTAGGAAATGAGCTCCACACCATTAAAGTCCAACACTCCTTTATTCTTCTTTGACTGAACACAATCAGTTGAACTCCCTTGGTTAACAGAACAGGAAAGGAGGTGTGGATGCGAATAGGCCCAGACACAATGTATTCTCCACTTTCCTTCCTGAAAGTGAGATGCAGTCTCCGAACGAGGGGGAATTTCCTTCCAAGCGGTCTCCGGTGAGAGACTCACCCGTCACTGGCAATCTGCTGCACCAGGTCTTCGAATGAGGAGCTCTCCCCGGTCCATTACATTTCCCGGATTCGGGTACCCACTCCCGGGGTTCCCTAGGATCTCCTTCCCTCGCGGAACTCAGTGTTGGGCACTGAGCTTCGGACCTCCATCCGAGTACCTCACCCCAGGCTAAAGGTGCCTGGGATGGAACACGACCTCCGATTGTGCTCTAGGCCTAGGCCCGCCTAGAGAACCAACACGAACCACCGTCCACAGGCTGAAGGTGCCCTGGACTTCGACCCTGTGACAAAGATGGCCGGCCCTTTATACCCTCTCCCAGCAAGCACGGCGGGTTCCCCGCCCCACCATACCGCTGCCGAGGGAGGACAAAAAGGAAGCACAACACACAGCAATGATTCAACCCCAGCCCAGGGCGACAGCGCCACCCGCTGGGCTGCAGGGAATTACACATCACCAATGTCTCTGTCAAGTTCAAACTTACACCCGGGAAAGTACATACCCGCTACATGTGCTAGTAGCATACCCACTGAACGCTCTCAGCACAGAGACCAAGATAGCAAAGACAGCACTTGGTCTAGACTAATGATCAGTAGCCGATGGAACACCATGACAGCCAATCACAGGGGTCACATGATCGCCGATCCTTCAACCCCCCTGGGCATTCAGAACTCTTAAGGGATCGCAGGGCAGGCAGGAAGGGGTTAGTCAAACATTATATACCTACTGAGCATTGTAATGCTGGATCTTGCTGGAAGCTTCCGCTGGCAAGATCTTGTGTAGAAAACTTGGTGCCGTGTGAATGAGGCCATAATCAGCATCCTTATTCCAGGTCAGTGACTCCGTAATTACTAAACCAATTAGATCAGCCTAAGAGCCAGGCAACTGGCATATTTTCAAAAGGTAAGGTCAGCAAGTAAAGCCTTCATATTTGCTCAGTATCGCCTATCTTTTAACAGTGTTCTTAAACATTGACATAATAATAACCACAAATTAATTTTAAGAGCTGCACGAAGATCTATTTTGGTCTTACCCCCTCTATAAAAATATACATAACTACTTCCAGTAAATGTTAATGCGGCTTTTAGCACCGTCATTACAGCAGACACTTAACAAAACGTGAGTTATTTCACAACGCTCCGTGATATTTGCCATGACGGCAGTTATGGGGAAATCCAGAATAGAAATAGATCTTTAAAAAAAGCATTCCGTTGAAATCCAGACAAATTAAGATAAGCAAATATCAATTTATTGCCAAAATGAATCAACCAAATGGGCCGGTGGAATTCAGAGTAAAGTTTAGGGGAATCTTTATTTGGAGTGTGCAGTTCTAAGCGTGACCACAAGATGGGGGAAGGGAGCTGCATTTGGAGCTTTACATCTCCATGGCATGGTAATGCCATCGCTCGATATGAAAGTTTTATCGCTTCTGACCTCCATTTCAGAAAATAAAATCCAGGTCATAGGAATATACAATGTAATACAATGCGTTAGGTGAAAATGGGATTTCGTATAAAAGTTAGCATCGGAAATCGAAAGACGATAGGTAACAAAATAAACATTTGCAGAGGCTCAGAGGTCTCTTTATAGGGGACATTGGTTTTCAGAGCCAAGAACCCAGCACTGGTTGTGTTTGAAATTAGTTTTTAAGTGCAGAAAAAAGTAGACAAAATGACCTTAAAGAGAACATGTCAACAATTTAAAAATACTGTAGGTAAAAGCACAGGAAATCAAATATTTTAAATGCTTACTCCAGAGTTCTCCCATAAATTATGTTCTGTTTATTTGCAATGTGCCTCTGAACCTGCTAGCAAATTTGGGTTCACCAGGAAGAGTCAGTTCCTTAGCTCAGCCTCCTCGGGCCCCATGCACATCATAACCCTCTCCTCTTCTGGGTATCTAATTACTGTCGTGCTGGACCAGCTCCTCTGCCTCTCCCCTTATCTCCCTACTAGATGTAGCACCATCCTAGCTAGGTTGCTAGATAGGCTAGGTGAATTTAGTTTTTTTTGGCTCCCCTGTAATTACGTAGTGGAGCAGTTTGTGATTGCTTTGTTCTGTTCTGGGCTTCACTGACTGCAGGTTTTACTGCTTCTCCCTGCCTCCTATAGGATTCTAGAACTAGTGGGTTGGAAGAGGCAAATCAACAGTTTGAATATGTATGTTGTCTCAGCCAATCCCTAGAGAAAGGTGCCCAGTAGGAAGCTTGGGAGTACATAAATAGCCGGGGGCCTGAGGCAGCCTGGTTCATGTCCAGGAGAAGTTCCCAACGTGAAGGGCTGCCACCCTTCTGGGAAGCCCAGTGGTTCTACACGTGTCTGTCAAGGTCCCAGTTATTCTAGGACTGGAGGGGGAGGGGGAGCTTGTGCCCCCACCCCTTCCGGAACCAAATAAAACCACATGCCTTCATCATGGGCAAAGCACCTTGTCTTCATGTAGATAAGGACAAGGGCCTCTTCCCCACAACCATGGCCCAGTGGTTGTGGGGGTCTACGAAGGGGGGCTTATCAGAAGCTAGAAGCCCCCTTTATAATAAGGGGCCCCCAGGAATCACCCCTCCTATAAGAGGAAGGGGAGGACTCTCAGATGTAAACAGTAGTGCTGTTTACATTCATGATTGCTGCGATTGGCTATCTGATGGGCCCTGAGCATTTTGCCTAAAATCTGTGCTGTCTAATGACAGCTTGATTATAGGCATCATGCACAAGCTGGGCACCAACTCAGTTGGTAAATAGAGTTCTGCTTTAAAATGTGCGACGGTAGGCAAGTGGTTCAGAGAAAGTGGTATCACCATCCTGACTGTGCTGTCTGATAGATGTTTATGAATCACAAAAGCAACTGGACAGAACTAGAAATGTTTTAGAAGATTAACTCACTGATAACTGTTTTGTGGTCCTTTTTACTATTACGGTATGTGTGTTTTTTCCTGTGTGTTTTGCTAACACTTATATACAGATAACAGTCTCTTTATACAAAATGTACGCTATTTGGCACTCAGTCAGAGAACAGCTAGGGTGACACAGCTCACACTTTTCAGTGCTTCCTCTCTGTGGTCACTGATCCCAGCACCACCTCTTCAGCCACTACCAAGCCACCTGCCTGCAGCTGCCCCTTTCACTAGCCCTCCAGGCTAACTTCTCTACCACAGTCCTCCAGACTGCCACTCTCTCCACATTCCTTCAGACTGACACTCACCAGCCCACCCGGCTGACTCTCAGGAGATCTCCCAGACATGCTGATCTGCTCTTGCTGTATTTTCCTTACTCCCGTGCCTCCAGAAAAGGTTTCCTCCGTGTGTTTTAGGGGGAAGCTTCCAGCAACCCAGCCTCAGCCCCTCCTAGCCTCCACCCACTGCACCTGGAAACTCGTGACCATTTATGAGGCGGCCTGCCCTTTTCCAGCCCCTTTCTGTTGGGGATTGACTGGGGCCCTCATAAATATTCCAAACAGCCCCTCCTAGCCTCCACCCACTGCATCTGGAAGCTTCTCCAAGGTTCCAGAAAACAGGGGGAGGCACCAGAAGAGCTGTCTGAATGAGTCACCCAGCCTCCCGGAGTCAGAAATCCCTGACCCAGATTCAACCCAGGCCAGGCTCTCAGCCAAGCCAATTTACCTACACTAACAACTAAACTATGTACACTAGCACACTAGCTAGAAGGTGCTACATATTGTTTATAATATGTGTGAAATGTTGGTTTCCATAAGTTGCCTTTCACATGGCGACATTTGTTCCTAAGAGAAAAAAGCCTTAAAGTGGAACTTCCGCTCATTTGTCTCCCCCCCCCCCTCCAGTGCCACATTTGGCACCTTTCGGGGGGGAAGCGAATACCTGTCTTTGGCAGGTACCCTGTCCCCACTTCCGGGAGACCGGGCCACGGCGAATTATGTCAGCAGCTCGGCTCCCTCCTCCTTCCCCCACCAGGCCAGTAGGAGAGCGCAGTGGTGCCTCGCACATGCGCAGTAGGGACCCGGCGCGAGGCCGTAATGCTTCACTGCAGTTTTCCGGCTTCTCTTACCGCCAATAACGGTGGCAGCACCCTACAGCTGATGGAAACATCAGCTGCGGTGACGAGTCGACATCGCTGGACTCCAGGACAGGTAAGTGTTCTATTATTAAAAGTCAGCAGCTGCAGTATGTGTAGCTGCTGGCTTTTAATTTTTGCAGGGGTGGGCGGACCTCCGCTTTAAGAACATTCGACCAGAGGAGGTAAAGAATATTTGATCAATATAGAAAATAGCTTGAAACTACAGTAAAACCTCGGATTACGAGTAACGTGGTTTACGAGCGTTTCGCAATACGAGCGGTTTTAAAATAAAATCTTAACTCGATTTGCGAGCGTTGTCTCGCAAGAAGAGAAGGAATCAAACCTGGGGTGTGCAGTACCGCATGTGGCCAGAGGTGCGGGGGCGCCGGTGACGCCCGGAGACACTCGGAGAAGCTTGGAGACACTCGGAGACACTAGGAAAGACTCCATTACCGAGCGTCTCCGAGTGTTTCCGAGTGTCTCCGGCACCCCACCTCTGGCCACATGCAGTACTGCATACACTAGCAGTGACACTGGAACAAATTAGCTGAGTTTCCATTGATTCCTATGAGAAAACTCACTTTGATATACGAGTGCTTTGGATTACAATCATTCTTTTGGAACGGATTATGCTCGTAATCCAAGGTACTACTGTATAGGCTAAGAATATTCAACCAGAAGAGGAAATAATATAAGACAGACCTCTGCTAAGTTTATGGAGATTCCTGTGCTCACCACAGACAGTATAACGGATCAGCGACTGCAGAGAGTGAACTACTATATAGATACAAAGTTGCACAGACGGAACTTTGTTGTTTACCTTAGGTGATCTGTACAGGGTTTTAACCCTCTAAACTCTAAACAACAGAGTTACCATTCTGCAACGCTGTATGAGTTCTGTATAGCAGTTCACTCTCTGCAGTAGTTGATTCATTACACAAATGGTTATTTACTATGATCATCAGCTCCATCTAGTGGTTATAATGCAGTTTTTTTCTGATTTTACTCTATTTTTATAAATGAAAAACATTCGAACTGGAGGGAAAATAGACTAATAACCTTAGTTTTTTCCCCTACTCACACGAAACAAATATACATACAGTTTCACAGAAGAAATAGATCTGCCTTTTTGTTTTGTTTTTCTAGTGCTGAGTTCTCCCTTATAATAGGATTTCAACCTAGTAACAAAAAAGGACACTTACCTGTCCAAGGATCCAATACCATCCTCACCTAGGCAGGTTCTTCAGTGGTCTTAGGATCCCCGGCACCAGGATCTTTACTGTTGGAAGCCGGCTGTGACTCTTTGAGGCTTCACAGCTGGAAGCCCACTGCGCTTGTGCGAACCGTGCTGCACCTTGTGAACGATTCCGCAGCCTTCTGGGACTTGTGATGTGTTCCAAGAGGCTGCGGGCAGAGAATGGGGGAGGCGATCGTCTACTCTAATTGCTTAGGCGATCTGAATGGAAGTGGATACCCCCCCCCCCAAGAAAAAAAAAGGACGTGCCAAAGGTTGGGGAGGAGGCAGAAATGAGGAACTTCCTATTTTGGGTGAAGTTCCATATGAGGTCAATAATGTCAAAATCTACCTTACCTTTTGTGTAAGTGAATCTGCGGGCTGGCACTGTCAGCTTGGTTCTGGTTTTGGCCGAACCCTAGCTCATCCCTATTTAGCCCAAATGTAGCTTTTTTTTTTCCGGAACACCCAACCCTATTAGACAGAACCCTCATGGGAAAACTGTATAATAGATAGGATTCTGATCCTGTTGTTGGCTACAGTATTTCAGCTGTTGCATTCAACTCCTGCCAACACCGGATCGCTTTGAGGTCTAAGGTGTCTGGACTTTCATCCATTTCTGGTCCTAGGAACTCATAGAAGAATCCCCTTTTTATGGATAGTCACTGAACATCATATGATGAAGCAATAGAGGTTGGTTTTCCACCACCCACATTTATTATTGTCTTGTTTTTCCTTTTCAGCCGTATTGCTCTTTACATCTACATCTGAAGGTATCTGAAAATCCATACACAACTGGAAATATCGCCAGCCGGGATACAGCGCCTGGTATCATCGTGGCTTCAGGTACTTGTTCACATGCAATTACACAACACAGCGTGGATATAATGAGGGTAACGCCCCCCCCCCCCTGCTGTTTGCCTTGCGGCCTGTTAAGATAAAAAATATGGAAACTTGTAAACCTCGAGAGGTATGAATCACATTTCTAGATAAGTATTAGCTTTGTGAGATATTTAAAATAAAGGGATTGCGGCAAGGTAATCTGTTTTCCAATACAGCCGGTGATACCACAGCCTGTTCCTGCCCAACCCCCATCACGCCATGATGGAATTTTAGATGACACATATTTTATTGAAATGTTACTATTTTGATTCAAAGAGGAAGGCAAAACGTAGGTTGTTTTTTAGAGGTCCATACTGAACTCTTAAGCCCCATACACACGGTAGGACTTTTTATCAAGTTTTCAAAAAAATCCTACTGCGTGTACGCTCCATCGGACAAATTTTTTCGCTTTTCATCGGACAAAAGTTCACTCTGCAAACGGACAAACTTTTTGGCAACAAAAGTCCTATCGTGTGTACAGAAATCCATCGCACTTTTGTCCAAAGTACAAATAAGCATGCCCAGAACCAATGTTAAAATCAACCAACAATAGCAGAAGTTGACCAAAGGGTGGCGGTAAGGAGCAGAAAAACTACGTGATGTTGGGAAAGTTTTGGGAAAGTTTGCAGAAAAGTCCTGCCGTGTGTATGCTATGGGTGTTCCCGGCTAACTCCCTTCGAACAAAAATCCACGGAAAAGTTTGTTTGAAGTCCGACCGTGTGTACAAGGCTTTAAAGTAGTTTGTAAAGGCTGAAGTTTTTTTTACCTTCATACATTCTATGCATGAAGGTAAAAAACCTTCTGTGTGCTGATCCCTCCCACAACCCCTCCCTTATACCCACCTATGCCCCTTCTCGATCCAGCAATTTGCACAGGAGCCTCGGCCTTCCTGGGTCTCTCTCTTTTCATTGGCTGAGACAAAGCAGCAGGATCCATTGGCTCTCACTGCTATCAATCACAGCCAGTGAACCAATGAGGAGAGAGCCGGGGGCAGGGCCGAGCCACGCCTCTGTGTCTTATGGACGCATAGTGCAGGGCTCGGGAGTGAGCATGCACCAGTGCCCCCATAGCAAGCGGCTTGCCAATGGGAGCACTGGTCAAGGGGGAAGGGCCAGGAGTGCTAGCGGGGGACTTGATAATACGAGGATAATAGGGAGATTGGGGCTGCTCTGTGCAAAACCTTTTCCGGACAAGTTTATTATATATAAAAAATAACTTTTAATGTCACTTCAATCCAAGCATACAGACTGGCCGGCCAGAAAAGGGTGGGGCGAATGTGTGCCCTCCCTTCTCTCCTGAACCATACCAAAACACATGCCTTCATCATGGGCAAAGCACCATGCCCCCAAGTTAATGAGGACAAGGGCCTCTTCCCCACAACCCTGGCCCAGTGGTTGTGGGGGTCTGTCATTGGGGGGGCTTATCAGAAGCTGGAAACCCTCTTTAAAGTGACATTAAAGATTAAAAAAATAATAATAAACATGTTATACTTACCTGCTCTGTGCAGAGGATTTGCACACAGCAGCCCCATTCCTCCTCTTCTCGGGTCCCTCACATTATAGATAAGTAAAAGCTTTGTGAGATACCTAAAATAAATGGATTGCAGCAAGGTAATCTGTTTTCCAGTACAGCCATTTATACCACAGCCGTTACTGCCCAACCTTCATTACACCATAACACTCTATGATGAAATCTCAGATGACACATATTCTGATGAATAATAAAATATGGAACATTTGGTTGTTTTTAGGGATCTTAGTGCCGCTTCACACTGCCGCGACTTGAGATCCGACTTGTGTCGCCCCCAAGTTGCGCGACATGAGAAATTCAATGTAAGTGAATGAGAGCCGTCTTAATGCACACTACTGAAGTCGCTGACTTCAGAAAAGGTTCCTGTTCGACTTCAAGGTGACTTCTAGGCGACTTGTACCCATTGATTTCAATGGAAGTCGCCTCCAAAATCGGATCACCATTCATAGTGAAGCGACTTTACAGGAAGAGAAAATAGTTAACCCAGGCAAACCCCTCCCACAGAGCTGATTATTCTGTGATTGGCCACAGCCAATGTCGCCTGTCCTGGGGGCGACTTAAAGTTGCTCCAAGTCGCGCTGAAGTCACCTTGCAAAGTCGCGCTGAAAGTCGGGTTGCCCCTGTGTGAACCGGCACTTAAGGTACAATATTCTTTAAATGGCTTCTGAAAGTTACATAAGCTCCTGTCAACTAGCCCCTCGTTCACCATATTTCCTGATTCACTTTGTTCTTAGAAATGTAAAACCTTTGATCTGGAGAGAAAATAGAGTAATATCCTTTGTTATAAGAAGGAAAAAAAATAAAAAATCTAAGAAAATTAAATAAAAGAAGCATGCTTTAAGTAAGGGGTATAGAATTAGAATTCAGCCAGTAAAATCTTTTTCCAACAGAGGTCCAAATCTCGTGTTTGTGAAATGACCGCAGTCTGCCATTTAGATGCCTCCTCCAATTTAATAAAAAAGTAGATTTGTTTTTCTTTTCAAGCAAACTTTCCCTAAATAGCTCAACAACTGAAATTGATAGTTTCTGCTGCGGTGAAATTTTACCACCGGGGAAATCAAAAATGTTGTGCCCGAATCAATAACATTCATGAGAAAGTAAAGCTTTAGGCCAGATTCACACTTTGCAACACAGTAATGCACTAAACACGTTGCTGCTTTGTGGTGTTTTTTTTATTTTTTTTTAGGCAACGCAAGACGGCAATACATATAGTAATGCTTTGCCATGCATTGGGTTACAAAAAAAGGGTCACATACAATTTCAGGTACAGTAGGGTGCATTGGCAGCCAATTCAATTAAAGTCAATGGTAAAAGCAAAATGAAAGCGGTAATAAACCCAAAACGATTTTTTTATATATATATTACAGCTTACCAATCATTAGATGTGGTGGCTGCATTCTTTTCTTTTCTTTGTTTTTTTTTTCCCTCTGTTTTCATCTGGTGATCTGACCAGTAACAGACCTCCTGTATTAATGAGACGCAAGTCCGGAGGAATGAGCACAGGAGGTACACCAGATGGCAGCATTGTCAGCACAGGGGGAAGGGAGTGTTAAAAAGTACTAGCAGATTTAGATACACTAAGAAATTGAAACCAAACTCCAGCTTAAACTTCATAATTAGTTACAGCAAACAGCTATTTTTCCCTTTTGGGATAAAGGTTTTGCATGAATAAATATAAGCTGACCATTGTAAGCACCCCTGCCAGTGTTAAATAGTTTCTCATCCATGTAAACTGATCCATTCTACTGGAGAGCTTGAGCTTGTGAAAAACAGACTTACTGGCTGGATCACCAGCACAAAATAGAAGAAATAAAGTCTAAAAAAAAAAAAAAACGAATGCAGCCATCACATCTAAGAATTGGTAAGCTGCAATATAATATATGTTCCTATCACAGCAAGAAATGTGCAGTATAGTAAAACAATACATAACAGTCCTCTAGTATAAATAAAGTCCCAATGTGTGAATCCATGGCAAGATTTCACCAAGTCTTAAGTGTCACCGGGAATAATTCCGACAATGTGCGTGATATGTCTAACCACTCACCAGAAAGTGAATAAAATCCAGTATACGATAAACTTCCAATATGGAATAAACATCACCCAATGTGCGTGGGAACAGTTCGCCACACGTGCACCTCCACCAATCTGTACACTCACCAGATATTAAACCATAATGAGCCTTTGGGTCCTACTCTGAAGCAAAGGGACATCTTGCCCTGGTGTGTTGGTAGGAAGGTGGTCCTCAGAAAACTCAGGCAATATGCAAAAGAAAGCTCACCCGGGGAGCCCAAATGATACTCATCGTAGTAGTTAATTTAAAAATTAAGTACAAACGTTGCAGAATAAATAAATAAGACCAAAAGAACACACATATTCACTCACCGCTCCTGCCACGAGGATGCAGTGATAATGACGTCAGCACGTAGGCCCCTCCCGACGTGTTTCGTGCTCGTGCACGTTCTCAAGGGATTTGCCTACTAGGGTCCTAGGATGCTGCTGACCAGGAGGCTGATTTGAAGTGAGGTTGAGAAATTTATACCGGCTTTAATTAATATTAAAGAAATAGACAACTGCATTAGATCTTTTTTTGTATTTTTTTTATACCTACAAAATGTATGTCCTGTACATGGAAAAGAAAATGGAATGACATAGGGAAAAAATATTGAACAAGCTAACTGAAATTTATTTATTACTTCAAACAAAATCCTTTGTTGGCTTCAAGACGCCTCCTGTATGGAGAAGCATGCATTGTTCAGGTGTGAGTTTGGCCCATTCTTCAAATCTTGAAGGTTCCGTGGGTCTCTTCTATGAACTCTGATCTTTAGTTCTTTCCATAGATTTTCTATTGGATTCAATTCAGCTGATTGGCTGGGCCAGTCTAGCAGCTTTATTTTCTTTCTTTGAAACCAATTGAGAGTTTCCTTGGCTTTGCGTTTGGGATGATTATCTTTCTGAAATGTCCACCCTCGTTTCATCTTCATCATCCTGGTAGATGGCAGCAGATTTTTATCAAGAATGTCTTGGTACATTTTTCCATTCATCCTTCCTTCAATAAAGTAAAGTTTCCCAGTACTGTATGCTGAAAAACAGCCGCACACCATGATGTTCCCACCTCCAAACTTCACTGTTGGTATGGGGGTGTTTTTGCGGTGATGTTCAGTGCCATTTGACCTCCAAACATGGTGTGTATTATGGCATCCAAAGAGTTCAATTTTGGTCTTATCTGACCAGACTATATTCTCCCAGCATTTCACAGGCTTGTGTAAATGTTGTGCAACCAACTTTAAACAAACTTCAACATGCCTTTTCTTCAGCGATGGAGTCTTGCGTGGTGAGCGTGCATACAGGCCATGGCGGTTGAGTGCATTACTTATTGTTTTCTTTGAAACAATTGTACCTGCTAATTCCAGGTCTTTCTGAAGCCTCCACAAGTGGTCCTTGGCTTTTGGACAACTCTTCTGATAATTCTTTTCACTCCTCTGTCAGATATCTTGCGAGGAGCACATGGTCTTGGCTGGTTTATGGTGAAATTATGTTCTTTTCACTTCTGGATTATGGCCCCAACAGTGCTCACTGAAACATTCAGAAGTTTAGAAATCTTTCTGTCACCAATGCCATCAGTATGTTTTGCAACATTAAGGTTGCAAAGGTCTTGAGAGAGCTCTTTGTTTTTACCCATCATGATATGTTTCTTGAGTGACACCTTGGTAATGAGACACAATTTTCTATAGGCCATCAATTGAGACTGAACCAGCTTATATTAATTTGCACTGACAAGGGGCAGGATTGCTTCCTAATTACTGATAGATTTCAGCTGGTGTCTTGGCTTTCCATGCCTTTTTGCACCTCCCTTTCTTCATGTGTTCAATATTTTTTACCTGTGTCATTCCATTTTATTACACATAACTTCATTTCTGAACATATTTGTTTTGGTTTCTTTGTATGTTTGGATTGCATGGATTGTTAACGACATGTGGTAAAAATTTCATGTTAATAGGATCTTTAGAAATATATTTACCTAAAAAATGGTGACATGTTTAGTACTTATTTTACCCGCTGTATATACTGTGTATGTATGTATGTATGTATGTATATATATATATATATATATATGGAAGTGATCTAAACATTTGCAGTAATGGAAAGATTCTAAGTTTTCTTTTTAATCACAACCCATCCGATGCTCTAGTAAACGTCCGCCTCTTTCTCTGCTTTCTACCACAGGGAATATCGGCTCAGAGCTCACAGAAAATGAGATCAGCATGTTCATTTCCTCGGACGCAGGCAATACGTGGAGACAGGTATCGCTAATGGTGACATATGTCACCTGACGCAAAGTGTTCTTGACTGCTGAACCCGTGAGTGACAGGAGTCCCAGGCGGATGTCTGGGAAAGGGTCGGAGATGGGACCGGCAAACCGGCTCTGCATTCACAAACAGCAAAACCTGATGAAGATCTATCATAACTGGGGGGACATGAAATCCCGGGGAACTTGCTCAATTTATTTTGTGAAATGAAATATTTACATGTGACTGTACGCTGGAGAAATCCCGCAATAGAAGGCAGTCACACACACTTATAATCGCACTGGGTCTCACTTTTAAGAGCAACCTATGTAAAGCTGACTATACACCTTACAACCTGACTGTACAACCTCCCTTAGATCCTCCAATGACTGTCCATGATGAGGGTCAGCCTGGCTGGATATACTTTGAATGGATAGGTAGCAACACATACTTGGTGAATAGAAAGGAGTAAACTACACAATTAGGTTGTAGGATGTATTGCCAGATTAAGGCAATAAAAAAATATTTATACATAAACCAGTGTGGCGGGTGGTGAATCTGATCTTTGCTCTCTTGCAGACCTAAACCAGCCAAAGAATCTTCAGCCTCTTAGACCGCCTAGTGTAAAGAAAGTCAAGACACCCCTCCGCTGCATGCTGTGGTTCTGGCTGCTGGTCACTTGATGACTACATATCTGCAGAGACATATGCCCCATACACACGATCATTTTTCATGCCATTTTTTAAACCGACGTTTTTCTTGTCATTTTTTTTCATGTTTCCTCTCAAGCCTGTCTTGCGTACACACCATCATTAAAAAAAACGCTCGTGCAAAGCGCAGTGACGTACAACACGTACGACGGCACTATAAAGGGGAAGTTCCGTTCGAATGGCGCCACCCTTCATGTTAGTAAAGTTTGTTGAGCAACGATTCGCGCTTTTCAGTCCGTTACTGCGTGACGAATGTGCTATCTCCATTACGAACGCTAGTTTTACCAGAACGAGCGCTCCCGTCTCATACTTGATTCTGAGCATGCGCATTTTTTTTCACGTCGTTAAAGCATACACACTATCGTTTTTCACGTCGTAAAAAAAAACGACATGAAAAACGACGTGAAAAAAGACAGCATGTTCGAAATTTTTAATGGCCGTTTTTCACGTCGTTAAAAATGCTCTGGAGCATACACACGATCATTTTTAATGGCCATTTTTAAAAATGGCATTTTTAACGGCATGAAAAACGATCGTGTGTATGGGGCAATAGTGATATAGCAGTCGCTAGGTGGAACCATGGTGTGCAGCAGGGGGCGCCAGCATCCAAGTGGCGGTTGCTGAGGATTCTTTGACCTGCAAGAGAGCAGAGATCTCCAACTGCATGATAGATGAGTGCTATCACTCTTTTTATAGGGTGATTTATTTACCGTATATACTCGAGTATAAGCCGACCCGAGTATAAGCCGAGGTACCTAATGTTATCACAAAAACCTGGGAAAACTTACTGACTCGAGTATAAGCCGAGGGTCAACAATGCCCACCCATTGCAACTTCACTAAGCCCATTGCCACCTTACTGATCCCATCCTCACTGTTCCCATCCTCACCTGTGCCCATCCTCACCTGTGCCCACCCTCACTGTTTCCCTAGAATTATAATTGAACATTGTAAAATTGTACCTGAAGGCTGTGGCGTCCATCGTTTAAAACTTGCGCTCTCTTCCTGGTCTCTTCCGTGATAGGCGGAACTGCCTGCTGAGAATCTCCTATCACGGACGTTCTCTCATCTTCACCCATCCCAGCAGACACAGTGTTCAGTTTCCGCCAATCACGGACGTCTGCTGGGAAACTGAGGATGAGAGAACGTTCGTGATAGGCGATTCTCAGCAGACACAGTTCCGCCTATCACGGAAGGGACCAGGAAGAGCCCGCAAGTTTTAAACGATGGACGCCGCAGCCTCTCAATTTTTTTCAGGTACAATTTACAATGTTCAATTTCACTGACTCGAGTATAAGCCGAGGGGGGGGACTTTCAGCCCAAAAAAAAGGGCTGAAAATCTTGGCTTATACTCGAGTATATATATATTTTTTGTGAAAGAGTCATCTTAAAAACTGTTCCTCTTGACTCAGGACAACTAATGGAATTCATACTTGGAAAATAACAATTAGGATATGATAGTTTACATCTAATTTGTGAAATAATGACAACCTCACAATGCAATTCAATAACAAAAAAATTTAATAACATTTTTTTTTTTTTAAAGCAGTCTTTATGGGTTTGGATGACATTAACATATTCCTCTCTGATCCAAGCTGCTCCTTTTGGGCTGCCACTCGAAACACTGGGTGCCGGATATCAAGCTGAGCTACCACGTAGGAACTAAAGATTGCCGCACACCGATGATGTAATTTAAACCCATGTTTATTTCAAAAAACGACCATGAGTATTAAAATTGACAGTCCCCAGTCTAGAACCACCCCATCTGACCCCTTTCATCCAATAGGGCTTAGTCACAGAGATGGGGTAGGGCTCTATTGGGTGAAATGTGCCATTGTTTCACACCAATGATATCATTGAAATTCGTGTTTATTTTAAAAAATGTAGTGCACCCCACATAGGAGCCACAAAAGAAATGGGATCCCCCATCCTGCACAGCCAGGCACACCGAATTTCCACAGGGACACTTGAGACAGGAAACATTCCTTTGTTTTTTGTATTTTATTGAGGGGATAAAACTTGGAAGGGGAAGTAGGGATATTATGGGATGCCCACTTGACTTCAAACAAAACTCTTCAGGGACAACTCTTCCTATATGCAGCTGTAGCGACCTCACCCCTCTCACCCCTTCTCATTCACGTCTGGTCTGTCTCATCTAGGGGTTAGCACTGGGGGGAGGGATGAGATACACCACGGCCCATGTCCTCCACGGTGTAGAGGTGAAAGCCAGAACTATCGGGTTTTGTGTGTGTGTCCCAGAGTCAAATCCTCTCCTTGGATTGACTCCCCTTTTGCTCCTAGTAACCAGAGTTCCACACACTGAAAAGGGTTCAACTCGTATTTATTCTTCTCAATAAATAGTCATACAGCACAGACAGGTTGAGACCCATATAACACTTCAGTCTTTGTGGGGAGTAGGCCAAGGCACAATTCTTTTAGATAGAGCTAACCACTGTGGTGTCACCAATGGCGAATAGTCACTGCCACTGACTATATTGAACAGAACATGGATTACCTTCGCTAACGTAGCCCCTATCAGGGGAAGGACATCCGTCCAAGACAGTTACCGGAGGCCTCTCTGTCACCAGCAATGCTGCGCTGGACTCTCCGGAGAAAATCCGCTCACCGGCCTCCTCGTCTCAGACACGGGCACCCAAGGAGTTAGGGCCCCCTCGGATTCCTCCACCCTCGCAGAATTCAGTCGAAGGTACTGAGCTCCAGGCCTCCGCCATAGTACCTCACCCCAGGCTAAAGGTGCCTGAGATGGACTCCATCTCCCGCTCCGGCCAGGTCAAGGGCACCTGGGCCCGGAGCTCCGGAACGCCAGCACCCAGGCTGAAGGTGAGGTCAGGGCGTCCGCGCCTTTTTATCTCCTCTCCCTTTGCTTCACAGCAGGTTCCCCGCCTCGCTGTACCAGCGCCAGGAAAGAACAGAAAGGGATGCATTCTTGCGGTGAGTGTTCAGCTCCGGCCAGGGCGACAGCGCCACCTGCAGGCCACAGGGAACCTCACACCACCAGAGTCCTCCAAGAACCACAAAAGGGTCTCAGATTCCCTAACAATCAATGCATCTGGGTTACACTACCACCCAGATGCCTCTCCTAAATTCAAATACCCGCTACACAGCTATATACTGTACTCTCCTTCTTTTCCTCCAGCACTAACTTGCTTGCAGAACATCACTGGTACACATGACGAAGATGATCCTGACACAGCACACAGTCAGATCATAGAGCAACAGCCTGGTATAGACAGGAACCCGAGGCCCCTTTAAATGTGTAGCAAAAAGTCCAGTGCTTAGCTTCCATTCCTGTGGCTACTGATCCCAGCACCACCTCTTCAGGCACTGCCAGCCCATCTGGCTGCCACTGCCCCTCTCACTAGCGCTCCTGGCTACTTTTCCACAGTCCTCCCAGACTGCTCACTCACCAGCCCACCGGCTGACTCCTCTGCAGAACTCCTGGACGTGGTGACCTGCTCCTGCTGTCCTCTCCTTGCTCCCGTGCCTCCAGGAAGGATTTCCTCCATGTGATGTAGAGAGTCCCTACAGCATCCAAGCCCAGACTAGGGGGCACCCTCAAGGGCCACCGATAGCCTTCTCAGCACTCCTTCTCCCTCTTCCACCCAACTGCCCCTGCTGGCCTGACCCATGAATATTTATGAGTGCCAGCCCACTCTTCTGGGGATTGGCTGGGGTCCTCATCAATACTCCAAGCAGCTCCACCTAGACTCCACCTTTTGCTTATGGAACTTCTCCAAGGTTCCAGAAAAGCAAGGTGAGTCACCCGAGATGCTGCTTGATGAGTCATCCAGCCTCCCTGAGTCACTCAGCCCTGACCCAGGTTCAACCCAGGCTTGGCTGCCAGCCAAGCCAAATTTACCTACACTAACTACTATGTACACTAGCACCTAGCGCGAGGGTGCTACAAAAACAACCACAAATAATCCAATGACAGTCCCCATCATAAGACCACCCTACATGGCATGTTTTACCCAATAGGGCCCCCCCTCATCTCTATGACTAAGCCCTATTGGGTGAAATGCATCAGATGGAGCAGTCCTAGGGTGAAGACTGTGACTGAAGCTCTTGCGGTCGTTTTTTATAATAAACATGGATTTCAATGTCATTCGTGTACGCCAATCTCTAGTTCCTATGTGGATAGTCAAAGGAAAAGATCCATAAGCCACACATC
This sequence comes from Rana muscosa, assembly GCA_029206835.1. Lineage (NCBI taxonomy): Eukaryota > Metazoa > Chordata > Amphibia > Anura > Ranidae > Rana > Rana muscosa. The sequence goes on along the minus strand of CM055123.1, from coordinate 234,523,468 downwards.
ATTAAGCAGACCCATATGCATGGAGTGAGATGAATGGCAGCTTCATCCCGTACTCCAGCCAGGTCACGCCCCCAGCCAGGCATGGCCTGTCTGGAGTTTGGGCTGAGGCTGCCATTCATCTCACTCCATGCATATGGGTCTGCTTCATGATGTGTGTGGCTTATGGATCTTTTCCTTTGACATTGCTGCAGCTTGGAGCTAGGACAAGCTCCCTGTCCTGCCTGCACTTACAGTGGTCTAGTTGGACTTTACCTCTCTACCTGAGCGGCACCTAAATTGTGTCTCCTATGTGGATAGCTCCGCTTGATTCCCGACACCTGCTGGAACATGTCCACAAAAATGTAAAAAATGGATATGGCTTTATCAACAAAGTCATGGATCATAATGTCCATCATATCAGTGCTGACATGGGAATTGCAAAGCTTTGTTAGAAAACAAAGCCATGTGATTTTTCTTTTCGAGCCAATTTTTCCAAAGCAGTATGTGCAACAAAATTTAAAGCCAATTTTAACAAAATAAAATCAGTTTTAGCAAAATCACCCAACTTATCCTTAGCTGGGATTTAGTTATACCTTTCAGCAAACCATACAGAAAAAAAAGAAGATCCAGTTAAAATGTCTGAATCCCCCATTCCAATTAAAGTGTTACTTAACCCAGGAGCCTGCATTCACTGTATCTGGTCTCCCACAGTACACAGAACATGGAAATGCAATTATTTTAGTAAATATAAACTGCTAAATGATTTTTCTCATTAGCAGTATATAAGCAGTCTTGTGACTTCTATCGGTGTCTGGTTAAAGCTTGTAGGAGGAGTTTTCATTCTACTCTGATTGTCCTATGAAGCTGCAGGACCCCTGACCCTCTGTCTGGACAGTGCTGATTGGCCCTGTGCTGATCACATGCACTCTCCGAAGAAAAAAAAACTCTAGCAATACACACCAAACTGAGCATGCAGCGTGCCTCCAAGGCTTTGTTCTATCAGGAGATGGTTTGGGGACTGTGGAAGAAGGGGAGGATCAGAGAAGACAGGATCAAACAGCCTTTCACACAATGCCGAGGATTAACACCTTAGGTTCCACAGTGAGCATAACAAGCATGCTTTACTGCAAAAACAGACTGGTTTTACTGTTGTGGGTTTAGTAACACTTTAAATAAAAAATAAAAAACTGTAAAAAAAAAATAATAAAAAATTATTAGTTACACTTAGAAATATTCTCAGAAATCTAATGCTCACCTTACTCTGAAAATGGGTATTGTCTGGCTTTTATGCGGATTCTTTGGATTCAAAACTTATAAAGGCCTACCAACTTACAGTAAGTATAAATACGTGCAAAAGTAATAGCATAAAAAAGAGTTAGTGCACACCAAATATACTGTAGTTGTGTCTTTTGGGGAATTTTATTATCTAGAATAAAAAAAAAAAAAAACTAAAAAATTGAGTAAAAGTCCAAAAACATTACTATTTTTTAACTGCTTTTTTCTCACTTACTGTTTTACCACTTCAATACCCGCCCATAGTAATATGATGACGTCCACAGGAGGGATCTCCCTTCCTGGGTGGATGTCATATGACGTCCTGGGCTTCCCGGCCGTCTAGGGAGCGCGAGCGCGCCCGCGGCATTGCTCGGGACCCGGTACGTGTGCCCGGCGGCCGCGATGTCCGCCGGGCACCCGCGTTTGCCCGCGATCACTGCAGAACCGTGGATCTGTGTGTGTTCCCAGTACAGACCGTTGTGTGTTCCCAGTACAGAGGAACACAGATCAGTCTCCTCCCCTTGTGAGTCCCCTCCCCCTACAGTTAGAATCACTCCCTAGGATACACATTAAACCCCTTGATCGCCCCCTAGTGTTATCCCCTTCCCTGCCAGTCACATTATACAGTAATCAATGCATTTTTATAGCACAGATCGCAGTATAAATGCGAATGGTCCCAAAAATGTGTCAAAAGTATCCGATGTGTCCGCCGCAATCTCGCAGTCACAATAAAAATCGCAGATCGCCGCCATTACTAGTAAAAAAAATAAAAATAACTAAAAATGCCATAATTCTATCCCCTATTTTGTAGACGCTATAACTTTTGCGCAAACCAATCAATATACACATATTGTAATTTTTTTACCAAAAATATGTAGAAGAATACGTATCGGCCTAAACTAGGAAAAAATTGTTTTAAAAAAAAAAAAAAAGTATATTTATTATAGCAAAAAGTAAAAAATATTGTGTTTTTCAAAACTGTCGCTCTTCTTTTGTTTATAGTGCAAAAAATAAAAACCGCAGTGGTGATCAAATACCACCAAAAGAAAGCTCTATTTGTGGGGTAAAAAAACGAATTTCATTTGGGTACGGTGTTGCATTAACGTGCAATTGTCATTCAAAGTGCGACAGCGCTGAAAACTAAAAATTGGTCTGGGAAGGAAGGGGGTGAAAATGCCCTGTATTGAACTGGTTAAAGAAAGCCAAACATCAAAATACATGCAAAAAAGCTGATTTATGAATTAGTTGCAATGTTGCAATGCAATTCGATAATAAAAAAAAAAAATTGAAAGCAGTCTTTACCGGTTGCTGACATTTTGTGAACTGCAGATGTACGGGGGAAAAGCATGTTTTTCCACTGTGCATGCTAACTATTGGATGACAAAGCACAACAGTAAACATGCCAACCCTTGCTGGTCTCTCAGCATTTTCTTAACATAACCTGTTATACGAAGGTTGGGATAGAGGGTTAAAAAAAACAAAAAAAAATAACAGATATTGTTTGTATTGTTTACTAATGAAGGCATTGATCACCATGTCAGAACTGAAATGAGAATTGCAAAGCTTTGTTAGAAAACAAAGTCATGTGATTTGTCTTTTTACAACGAACAGTGAAGATAAAAAGGTGCAAAGGTAGTACCATAAAAAAAATAAACACATTCAATTAAAACAAATGAGATTAAATGAAATACAAAAATATCCAAACAATGTGGCATACTGTCTTAAAATGTTTTATATTCCTATCTCTCCTTACTCTGAAAAAAAAATCAAACTTCAAAGTACACTATCCAAAAAAACTATAACCAAAAAAAAAGTCAGACTCTCCCCTAAGGCTGGATTCACACCTATGCATTTTTTGTGCTTTTTGCATTTTACAGATTCGTACTACAGAACATGACCCATAAGAAGCCATGTTAAATGGACTGTAGTGCAAATCTGGGAAATGCAAAAAGCACTAAAAATGCATAGGTGTGAATCCAGCCTAAGTGTAGGTCAGGTGTTCAGGAGAGGACCATGCCGGCTCCTGAATAATGGGGCTAATATGTGCAACTGCAAGCTAAGCATTTGGCTTGTAAGTGTGGCTTGGCCCCAATGACTTGAATTGTCAAGTTTGGCAACATGCTGTGTTCAATTTGCCATGGCCACGGAATGTGAACAGCCTGCTTCGGCTGTATTTTAGACTTTAGATGGCTGGCCTGTTTTTCTGCCTCCTAGCTGCCTGTATGAAAGAGGCCTGAAACAGATACCATAGATTCATAGGCATGCGCACAGGGTGTGCCGGATGTGCCCAGGGACACCCTAATCACCCCATGCGCATTAGTGTTATCGCTCTGTGTAGCAACAGGAACATGGGAAAGACCTTCCTTTTACCGGCTCTGCCACAAGAGAAGTGTTTATGCTCTTCTCTTTCACTGTGCCGGCAGGGAGATCAATGTGTCGGGGTCATATATATGTAGATACATACACATGCATGTGTGTTTAAACTTAAGAGTGCACACCCTAATGCATTAAGCTGTGCACACCTATGCATAGATTCTTATAGCTTGGCCTGGGATAGTCACCCCCTACACCTCCACAAGTTTGGGGGCCCACTAGGGTTGCCGCCTCATCTCTTTAAACCCGAACACATATGAATTACACAGGTTTTGAGGCTACTTTATTGCAGATAAGGCACCAAGTGAGTTTAATTACCACATTAAGCATCCACAGAGCCTGTGTAATTCATATGTGTTCGGTTTTAAAGGGATGAGGTGGCAACTCTAGGGCCCACATATAGCACCGGTCGCCTCGGGAGTGGAGCATGGATGGAAGTGGGGAAAAAAAAAGAGCCCTGGACTGCCGCACTCTGTATAAACGATTTATTTTCAATTTCAAATTCCAAAATTAAAATCCAAAGTTAATCCATAGATTCAAAAGTCCAGCTCTATGAGCTATGAGTAAGCATCTATCTTTGATGTGAAACGCGTCAGCTATCCACCCCTGCATGTCAGTTTTCTGTTTTTGTCTGTTTTTGTTCTTTTGAATCTATGGATTAACTTTGGATTTTAATTTTGGAATTTTGAAAATAAATCGTTTATACAGAGTGCTGCAGTCCAGGGCTCTTTTTTCCCCCCCATGCATTAGTGCAGAGCCAGCACCTGTTCCAGTATCAGGGCGGGAGCATTCCTTGGAGCTTCACAGCTTGGAGCGGTACACACCTTTCATGGATGGAAGTGGGCCACCTCTCTCCAAGCACATTGCATGTTTATTGGGAATCCTGCGCTATCTCATTCATAGATGACCAGATTTTGGGTCGGGGGTTTCATGCATAGCAGAGACCCTACCTGGCTGTAAGCTATTGAAAGTTATTCCTTGAGCTAAGCAAAAAAAAATGATTTGTCTTTTGCCATAATTGCTAAATTCTGCAGAAATGTAAAAAATTTTACCTAAATTTTACTAAAGCAAACCCTTCCAATTTGGCCCGCCCTTGGTTCTTAGCTACATATCTGTTCCAGGTAATGCATTGAAAGCAGAGGATTGGGATAACAGCCAGATCAGTGTTTCTCAACTCCAGTGCCCCAACAAGTCATGTTTTCAGGATTTCCTTCAGATGAAATGGCTGTGGTAATTACTAAGGCAGTGAAACTGATCAAATCACCTGTGCAAAAGTATGGAAAGCCTGAAAACATGACCTGTTGGAGCACCTTGAGGACTGGAGTTGAGAAACACTGAGCCAGATAACTAGCATTTGCAGACCAAGTAGGTAGCAATGGCAGCTTACATGTTTCTTTCAGGAAAGGCTGCTTTGAAAACAGTTTATTTCCCGTTGGTAAAAACATTGCAGAGATCACAGCGTTCTGCGCCATCCTCCTGCTGCTGTTCAGCTGTGCCATCGTGCATTTCAGATCGTAATTAGCAGACAAAAGAGCTTAGAGGCCCCAGTCCTCCACCCCGGTTTCAGAGTTGAAAAGCATTTGCAGATCGTTCTTCATGTAAAATTGGGGCTCTAGCCGCAGGCTTTCCAGCATCCCGTCTCCAAGTTCCTTCTGTCTCCTGAAATCACAGGAGCAGCGGAAAGCTCAGATGAGACGTTTCCACTTTGAACTGTCTGGAGGACTGGGTTGTGTTTGATGGCAGCACTTGTTTTCCTCTCATATCAATCCTAAAGAAGGTTGTATGTTTCAGATCTTTGAAGAGGAGCACAGCGTCTTGTACCTGGATCAAGGTGGAGTCCTGGTGGCTATGAAGCACACGTCGCTGCCAATCCGACATTTATGGTAATGACTGCAAAGGCTTAAATAAATTCATGGGGTCATTAAACGAGAAACTGGGAGTGAAAAACAAAAACACCATTTAACCCAATTACATATTTTTAACAAAATAAGTTTATAAGAAGATCTCTACCAATCCAATAAAGTCTCATATAAGCTTTAACATGTTAATTCAACTCCAAAAGTAATATTTAACTGTTTTAGGTATTCACTGGTATGACGGTTACAGAACCTCAGGCACATTAGCAACGTGACATTGATTAAAAACACAAATGTAAAACACAGTCACAGGGAGGATAACGATGGAATTATCCAATGTATGACTCAGCCAGAAGAAATAAAGAGATCTCAGATATAGAGTAGAGGAGTCAAGAAGTGGTGACAATGGGTTAGGTTAAAAAAGAGCGAGATTAGGTGGGGGTTAACAGGGAAAGAGGGGTGGGTGAGTTGGGTAACATAAAAGGGTTGAGAAGTAAGAGGGACGGGGGTGGGTACTGGATGGATGGGTACTGGATTGAGGGGTTTCCTGATGACTATTAGTATCTGCCCAAATATGTGTGTGGCGCCCCTTTTACTTTTTAGGGGTGTTATGCGCCTAAATTTAGGGGTTGGTCTGAGCTGGACCGCTTTGATTGCTAGGTATTTGCTTCTGCCTATGTGATGCTGCCTGATGTATGGTTCCCTGTGGCCTGTAGGTGGCACTGCCATATCAGGTCAGGGTTGAGCCATGGATGCCATTACTGCGCCTTAGGGTGTCCTCTCTTGGCAGTGGTACAGTGGGCGTGGTCGGCCTGCTGTGCATTCCGGGAGAGGGTACATAAGGGGAAGACGCCATCTAGAGTGGGAGAGTGTGGTGGAGAGGAGAGTTGGAGTGGAGGAGCTGGAGGGGTGTGCGCCTCGGGGGTGCGATGACTGGCCGATAAGTCTCGGGCACCTTTGGCCCGAGGCTGCAACGTTCCAGGTAGTCCCAGTACCTTTAACTGGCTCTACAGTTCGTCCATTGAAGTCCCAGGGTGCCCGGGTGAGGGTACCCGCTCTGACCGTGAGGAAGCCAGGGAAGGATCGGTCCCACTGAGTAGATGAGTAATGGAAGATCGCTGTCTCGGGAGAGGCCTGGGGACCTGTCAGAGGGATGACTCTTTATTCCGGAAAGCTAACCTGTAGAGTGCCCATTGGCATTATCCTGTTCTTAAAATTCTACAGAGGTTAGAGGATCTCCTATACCCGTCCCTGGAGGGGATAGGGTGACAGAACTGTTCAAGCTCCACACCGGCTGCTAGGACTGTGTGAGAGGACTATCCGGGTGAGCTAAACCCACTCGGGATCGAATGGTGCCGAAGTTACTAGTTGTGCCTGGATCTAATCCCTCACACTTATTATTTCTTTCATCCATCTGTCTCTGTCTACTACGCAGCAAAATAGAAAATAAACTCTCTGTTGGAGTTAAAGTGTTTCTGGACATTGGCTTCTTTGGGGGGGGGGGGGGGGAATAGAGACTTGTCCCCATATGCTGGGAATGAGAACCAGTGGAAGGAGGTAACTCGCTGCAGGACCCAAAATTTGTGAACATCGCTTAACCTCTTCAAACAGTAGGGTACGGGCATATAGAATGGTGTGCCTTGACTTGCAAGTGAGCCAGGCGAGAAAAAGGTCTGTGTGCTACATGTGAATATTTTGTAGGTCGAGTAGGTGCCTATCTAAGCCAGTGTTTCTCAACTCCAGTCCTCAAGGCGCCCCAACAGGACATGTTTTCAGGCTTTCCATTATTTTGCACAGGTGATTTGATCCATTTCACTGCCTTGGTAATTACCACAGCCATTTCATCTGAGGGAAATCCTGAAAACATGACCTGTTGGGGCGCCTTGAGGACTGGAGTTGAGAAACACTGATCTAAGCTATGGTTTGGTAGAAAATCCCAAGGATCAAGCCATTCAGGGTCAAATGCCTTAAGGAGGTGTTGATCTTCAGGTTTAGACATCATAGATCCAGCTGTACTATTAATAGTTTGAACAAAGTGCCTGGAATAGCATTCTTAGGTTTGCAGCTCTCATGCCTTAGCCATCATTTGTTTCTTTGTGACTGAAAGAACGTGGATCATAAACTTGGACATCCCATGTGGTTTTAAATGTAAAAGTGCTCTTATTGGTACCATTGGCAGTGATCTTGGAAAAGGATATGAAGCATTCTGTACACTTGTATCCACAATCCCTGTGCTACAGAGCAGTGTTTCTCAACTCCAGTCCTCAAGGCGCCCCAACAGGTCATGTTTTCAGGATTTCTCTCAGATGAAACTGCTGTGGTAATTACTAAGGCAGTGAAACTGATCAACTCACCTGTGCAAAATAATGGAAAGCCTGAAAACATGACCTGTTGGGGCGCCTTGAGGACTGGAGTTGAAAAACACTGCTACAGAGTATGACCACCATGTATCGAAGGTGTCCAGTTCCACATAGCCCCGAAAGAAAGCAGACGGTTGACCTGAAATTGCATGGGCCAATCGTTTGGTACCATGTACGATCTGAGTAATACTTTGTAGTTAGTCTATATTGCTAATACATTTTGTGAGCACGATTTAGTCACATTCCAAATCTAAACTCAATGGGAGATGGGTAGATGGGTTAGGTTAAAAGACAGTCAGATTGGGGGGGGGGGGAGTAAGAAGGAAAATAGGGTGGGCAGGTTAGGGAAAAGGGAAAGGTGGAATACTGGCTGGAGGGGTTTCCGTTCAACGATTAGGCTGGGTTCACACTTGCGCGGTGCGAATTCCAGCTCTCTTATCTCTGCAAAAAGATAAGAGAGCTGATCAGCAGATCATATCCGTTTTAGCTGCAAATTTGGTGACCTGGGAGAGAGGAGGGGGAGGGGGGAAGTGTAGTGAGGTGAAGGAGAGAAATCCTGATGGGAACTAAACACATCTGCGAATCAGATGCGTGCCCATAGAAGATAATGGACCTGAATAAGCACCTGAGCCGCACCGCAATGCCTAGAAAACGCACACGTTTTTTTGGGCAATCCGCAGTGCGAATGCATCGCACATATGTGAACCAGCCTCATTGAAATCGATGTATTTTAAAATATTATGCGAATTGGATGCGGTGTAAGCCGCAACCAATTCGCATAGGTGTGAACCCGGCCTTAGTATCTGCCCAAATATGTGAATATTTTAGAAATCTAGTAGGTGCCAATTTAAGCTGTTGGGTAGAAAATCAAAAGAATCAAGCCAACCATGTGTCACACTCATATAGGTACAGATCGGAAGATTGCTTACATTACACAGACACAGGGACACTTATTATTATAGTACAGAGGGGATTACAGGATTTAATAGAAGTGGGTTAACAAATATGTTAAAGTGGTTGTAAACACTTTTTTTTTTTTTAATAGCAAACAAGTTCATACTCACATGTTCTGTGCAATGGAATTGCCCTTAGCGGCCCTGAACCTCCTGTTCTCGGGTCCCCCGCCAGCGCCCCTGGCACCTGCTCTCTGTCCATTGCCATCATAGCAAACTGCTTGCTATGGCGGCACTTGTGAAGGCTTGCTCCCGAGTCCTGCTGTCTGCCTCCATTGACACACACAACGGGACATAGCCCCGCTCCCTTGTCACTGGCTTTGATTGATAGCAGCAGGAGCTAATGGTTCCCGGTGCTCCAGAAAAGCCTGTGAGACCTGGGAGAGAAGAGATTATAAAGCGCTGGGTCGAATGAGGGCTTAAGTAAGTAAAGGGGGGGGGGCAAAATTGATGCCTAAACATTTTTTACCTTAAGAGCCGGTTCACACAGGGGCAACACGACTTCAGACTTCAACACGACTCAGACACGACTTGAGCATGAATCACAGAGCGACTAAGTGGTGATTTACAACACGACTGAAGTTGCCTCCAGGACAGGAGACATTCCAGTGGCCAATAAAACAAGAATCAGCTCTGTGGGAGGGAGGGGTTTGCCTGAGGAATGTATGTTCTCTTCCTGTAAAGTTGCCTTCAAAATGAACACTGATCAGACTTCTAAGCGACTTCCATTGAAATCAATGGTACAAGTTGCCTACAGGTCGCCTAGAAGTCGGATTGAAGTAGTACAGGAACCTTTTTTGAAGTCGGAGCGACTGCAGTCGTGTGCATTAAAACATCTCCATTCACTTCAATTAGTTTTAAAAATAGCACGACTTGGGGCGACCAGAAGTCGCGTTCAGAGTCGCCCCTGTGTGAACCGGGTCTTATGCAAGAAATTCTTTAAGGTAAAAAGTGGTTAGGCTTTATGACCACTTTAACATAAGGCCATAAGACTGTTATAAGGAGCAGAGATCCAAATGAAGAATTTTGGTGTTATCCCCTACTTACCAAGAATATAGAATAGATATGTCCAGGAAAGGGAGTCAAATGCCTTTTTAATATCAAGAAATAATAATATTAGAGGGATCATCTTCACTTTTGAGGCACCGATAAAAAGAGCTACAGTCCCTTGAAATTTTCCATATTTTTTCATGTTACAACCAAAAATGTAAATGTATTTTATTGGGAATTTAATGTGATAGACCAATACAACGTGGCACATAATTTTGAAATGGAAGGAAAATTATAAATGGGTTTTAAAAGTTTTTACAAATAAATATCTGAAAAGTGTGGCATGCATTTGTATTCAGCCCCCTTTACTCTGATACCCCTAACTAAAATCTAGTGGAACCGACTGCTATCAGAAGTCACCTAATCAGTAAATAGAGTTCATCTGTGTGTAATTTAATCTCAGTATAAATACAGCTGTTCTGTAAAGCCCTCAGAGGTTTGTTAGAGAACCTTAGTGAACAAACAGCATCATGAAGGCCAAGGAACACACCAGACAGGTCATGAATAAAGTTGTGGAGAAGTTTAAAGCAGGGTTAGGTTATAAAAAAATATCCTAAGCTTTGAAAATCTCACGGAGCAATGTTCAATCCATCATCCGAAAATGGAAAGACTATTGCACAACTGCAAACCTACCAAGACATGACCGTCCACCTAAACTGACAGGCTGGGCAAGGAGAGCATTCATCAGAGAAGCAGCCAAGAAGCCCATGGTAACTCTGGAGGGATCCACAGCACAGAACAACTATTAGTCGTGCACTCTACAAATCTGGCCTTTATGGAGAGATTTAGTGGCATATAGTGGCAAGAAGAAAGCCATTGTTGAAAGAAAGCCATAAGAAGTCCTGTTTGCAGTTTGTGAGAAGCCATGTGGGGGACACAGCAAACAAGTGGAAGAAGGTGCGCTTTTCAGATGAGGCCAAAATTTTACTTTTTGGCCTAAAAGCAAAATTCTATGTGTGGTGGAAAACTAACACTGTACATCACCCTGAACACAATATCCCCACCATGAAACATGGTGGTGGCAGCATCATGTTGTGGGGATGCTTTTCCTCAGCAGGAACAGTCAAGCTGGTCAGAGTTGATGGGAAGATGGAGCCAAATACAGGGCAATCTTAGAAGAAAACCTGTTAGTCTGCAAAAGACTTGAGACTGGGGCAGAGGTTCACCTTCCAGCAGGACAATGACCCTAGGGCCCCTTTTACACTGGGGCAGTTTTCAGGCGTTTTGGCGCTAAAAATAGCGCCTGAAAAAATCCTGCCCTACAGTCTTCAATGTGAAAGCCCGAAGGCTTTCACACTGAAGCGGTGCGCTAGCAGGACCGCTCCAAAAGTCCTGCTAGCCGCATCTCTGGAGCGGTGAAGGAGCGGTGTGTTTACCGCTCCTTTACCGCTGCTTCCCATTGAAATCAATGGGACAGCGCGGCTATACCGCCCGCAATGCGCTGCGGCTTTCTCGGCCGCTAGTGGCCGAAAATCGCGGCAAAAACAACAGTATAGCTATACCGCCAGCGCACCTCCCCGCCCCAGTGTGAAAGGGGCCTAAAGATACAACCAGAGCTACAATGGAATGGTTTAGATCAAATCATATTTATGTGTTAGAATGGCCCAGTCAAAGTCCAGACCTAAATCAAGTTGAAATACTGTGGCAAGACTTGAAAATTGCTGTTCACAGATGCTCTACATCCAATCTGACAGAGCTTGAGCTATTTTGCAAAGAAAAATGGGCAAAAATGTGGTTCTACAACGTTTTGACTCGGGGGCTGAATCCAAATGCACGCCACACTTTTTACATATTTATTAGTAAAGAATTTTGAAAACCATTTATCATTTTCCTTCCACTTCACAATTATATGCCACTAAAATCCCAATTAAATACATTTATGTTTTTGGTTGTAACATTACAAAATGTGTAAAATTTCAAAGGGTGTGAATACTTTTTCGAGGCACTGTATTTTCTGAACATTGTAGACAGCCTGTCTAGAGGTCCTGAACTGTACCTACGCAAGCAATGAGCTGACTCTTGCAAGGAGTTCCACAAATATCAAAATGCCTTGATGGATATATGTCAGCCTGGACCAGTGGGAATTCCTAGTCAGGCTGCATTTGCATGCAGACCACCCTAGGTAATGCCCACCTCTGCTGCTGAGCCTCCATGATTGAAAGAACTGAAATCCAATAAATTAAAGTGGCGAGCTAGAGACAGATGGGGGAGGAAGGGCTTGATGATGCTGGATGTCCTCCAGCCATGAAAAAAGGCAGGTTTTATCTGGCTTTCTGCAGCTTCTAATGCACACTGTAAGAATCTCACGTGTGCAGTGAAATCAGAATAAGGAAATAGGCAGTGATGTGGACACCTAAATAAAAAGGACCTGCCTCCTTTGCAGTGAAGAAGATTGAAAATGTGGTAGCCATTGTGTCATATAACTATTAAAGTTGGGTAAGTATTTGTTTTTTTTAGGATTTTTTTTGTATATGAACACTTATGCCTTGTACACACGATCGGATTTCCGATGGAATAAAATCCGATGGACTTGTTTCATTGGAAATTCCGATCGTGTGTGGGCCCCATCTGACTTTTTTCCATTGGAGTAAAAAAATAGAACATGTTTTAAATTTTTCCGATGGTAAAAAAATCAGATGGGAAATTCTGATCGTCTGTGTGGAATTCCATCGGAGAAAAATCCACGCATGCTCAGAATCAAGTCGGCTCGTCGTAGTGTTTTACGTCACAGCGTTTTGGACGGTCGGAATTTAGTCTGACAGTGTGTAGGCAAGACTGATGGAAGTCAGCTTCATCGGAATTCCGACGGAAAATTTCATCAGATTTTATTCCATCGGAAATCCGATCGTGTGTACAAGGCATAAGTTACCGTGGTGCTGGAAACACTTGAACCCAATCAGTTGGTAGGGTTTCACCTTATTTTTGGCCATATAGGTAGGTGTCAAGTGTCTACAATTTTTCCACTATACAGTGTGCAGAAATCTGCTCTCGTGTCTAAAATCTAAAAGCAAAACTCTATCATTTCCCTTTAAAAAGCAAACACAAATTATTGAGGCAAGATAAACTCAAACACTGAGGGAGAGAAGGAAGAGTCGGTTGTAGCAGTGGCTGGTCTTTGTGCTGAGTAGCTTATGTTTGAAAAGACCTGTTATTAGCTTTCTCCGTTCTGGTAAGAAGAAAGAAATACGAATCTCGGAGAAAGACAAGAGAAGCCCCAGGGTGCAGCTGAGCGCTGTGTAATCGAATCAAATAGCTCATCCATTATGTGCGCATAATAAAAGAATTGTTTCTCGGAATGTTTCAGAAAGTGCGCTAAATTTCTTTTCTTCCCCAAAACGTGCCACCAGAATATTTTGCAGTGTGTGGGCGTGATCGGCAGAAGGCTACGTGTCTGAGGAGGTCAATATTTCTAATAAAACCCCAATGCCCTAATTCTCATCCATCTTGTCACTCAAAGTCTCCTCACTTCGTATATAGTGAAAATGATGAAACCTTCTTCACAGAGGATCATTGAGTGCCAATCTATCGTCTATTCTCATTCTGGTTATGCTTGCATATGTGTGTATAAATATACCATTGGCTAGACACATCTACATCAATCTGATGAGATATAGATAGATAGAGGTTTCTCTGTCTTCTATTTGTTTATCTATCTATCTATCTGTCTATCTATCTATCTATCTATCTATCTATCTATCTATCTATCTATCTATCTCTCAGCAGATTGGTGTAGATGTGTCTAGCCAATGGTATATTTATACACACATATAGATAGATAGATGTTTCTCTGTCTTCTATTTGTCTATCTCTCTATCTATCTCTCTATCTATCTATCTATCTATCTATCTATCTATCTATCTATCTATCTATCTATATGTGTGTATAAATATACCATTGGCTAGACACATCTACATCAATCTGATGAGATATAGATAGATAGAGGTTTATCTGTCTTCTATTTGTTTATCTATCTATCTATCTATCTATCTATCTATCCATCTATCTCTCAGCAGATTGGTGTAGATGTGTCTAGCCAATGGTATATTTATACACACATATAGATAGATAGATGTTTCTCTGTCTTCTATTTGTCTATCTCTCTATCTATCTCTCTATCTATCTATCTATCTATCTATCTATCTATCTATCTATCTATCTATCTATCTATCTATCTATCTATATGTGTGTATAAATATACCATTGGCTAGACACATCTACATCAATCTGCTGAGAGATAGATAGATGTTTCTCTGTCTTCTATTTGTCTGTCTGTCTATCTATCTATCTATCTATCTATCTATCTATCTATCTATCTATCTATCTATCTATCTATATATCTATCTCTCAGCAGATTGGTGTAGATGTGTCTAGCCAATGGTATATTTATACACACATATAGATAGATAGATGTTTCTCTGTCTTCTATTTGTCTATCTATCTATCTATCTATCTATCTATCTATCTATCTATCTATCTATCTATCTATCTATCTATCTATATGTGTGTATAAATATACCATTGGCTAGACACATCTACATCAATCTGCTGAGAGATAGATAGATGTTTCTCTGTCTTCTATTTGTCTGTCTGTCTATCTATCTATCTATCTATCTATCTATCTATCTATCTATCTACCTATCTATCTATCTATCTATCTATCTATCTATCTATCTATCTATCTCTCAGCAGATTGGCGTAGATGTGTCTAGCCAATGGTATATTTATACACACATATAGATAGATAGATGTTTCTCTGTCTTCTATTTGTCTATCTATCTCTCTATCTCTCTATCTATCTATCTATCTATCTATCTATCTATCTATCTATCTATATGTGTGTATAAATATACCATTGGCTAGACACATCTACATCAATCTGCTGAGAGATAGATAGATGTTTCTCTGTCTTCTATTTGTCTGTCTGTCTATCTATCTATCTATCTATCTATCTATCTATCTATCTATATATCTATCTCTCAGCAGATTGTTGTAGATGTGTCTAGCCAATGGTATATTTATACACACATATAGATAGATAGATGTTTCTCTGTCTTCTATTTGTCTATCTCTCTATCTATCTCTCTATCTATCTCTCTATCTATCTATCTATCTATCTATCTATCTATCTATCTATCTATCTATCTATCTATCTATCTATCTATCTATCTATCTATCTATCTATCTATCTATCTATCTATCTATCTATCTATATGTGTATAAATATACCATTGGCTAGACACATCTACATCAATCTGCTGACTGACAGACAGACAGACATCTACAGTGGGGAAAATAATTATTTGATCCCCTGCAGATTATGTAAGTTTGCCCACTTACAAAGAAATTAAGGATCTATAATTTTTATCATAGGGGTATTTTAAATGATAGAGACAGAATATGAGGTGTATTTTAAATGATAGAGACAGAATATCAACCAAAAATCCAGAAAAATATATACAAATACAAATGTTATAAACTAAGTTGCAGTTCAGTGAGTAAAATAAGTATTTGATCCCCTACCAACCCCCAATAATTCTGGCTCCCTTAGACTAGCTACAGTATGTGCTCATGTGCTACACAGATTAGATCCTGTCAATTTAAGAAGGTGCTCCTAACGACAACTTGTTATGTGTATAAAAGACACCTGTCCACAGAATCTGAAGGGGAACCCCACACCAAAAAAACCAAAAAAAAAACGGCATAGTGTTCCCCCTCCAAGAACATACCAGACCCTTTGGTCTGGCATGGATTTTTAGGGTAACCCCCCACGGCCAAAAAACGGCGTGGGGTCCCCCCAAAATCTATACCAGACCTTTATCCGAGCACGCAGCCCTGCAGGTCAAGAAAAGGGGTGGGGACGAGCGAGGGACCCCCCCTCCTGAACCATACCAGGCCACATGCCCTCAACATGGGGGGTTGGTGCTTTGGGGCATGGGGGCCCTGCGCCCCCACCCCAAAGCACCTTGTCCCCATGTTGATGGGGACAAGGGCCTCTACTCGACAACCCTGGTCGTTGGTTTTTGGGGGGCTTATCGGAATCTGGAAGCCCCCTTTAACAAGCCCAGATCCCGGCCCCCCACCCGATGTGAAAGAGTATGGGGTACATTGTAAAAAAGTGTCAAAAATTAAAGCATAGTACACATGTTTTTAAAGTAATTTATTAAGGTAGCTCCGGCGTCTCTTCCAATTTCTCCACCCCTCTCTGGCTCGTCTCCGTCCTCCGCTGATGTCTTCTGCCTCTGCTGGTTCTTCTTCCCTCTTCGGTTCTTCTCCGCTCCCCGCTGATGTCTTTTAGCCCTCTCTTGTTCTTCTCCCTCTGTCCGCTGTCTTCTGCCTCTGCCGGGTCTCCTCTCTCGGCTCTCTTCTCCCTCTGTTCTTCTTACGATGTTGCCTCGACACGCTCTCCTGGTGTAATGCCAGGTCTGCCGTGTGCTATGACTTATAAGGACATGGGGCATGGCCATTCGGTGACATCATGTGGGGGCCACGCCCCTTATGACGTTACCACCCAGGGCATGATGGGGCGGCCAGGGTTGTCAGGAAGAGGCCCTTGTCCTCATCAACATGGGGACAAGGTGCTTTGGGGTGGGGGCCCCATCCCAAAGCACCCCCCCCCCATGTTGAGGGCATGTGGCCTGGTATGGTTCAGGAGGGGGGCGCTCGCCCGTCCCCTCCCTTTCCTGACCTGCCGGGCTGCATGCTCCGATAAGGGTCTGGTATGGATTTTGGGGGGACACCACGCTGTTTTTTTTGGTGTGGGGGTTCTTCTGAAATTCCATACTAGACAGAAGGGCCTGGTATGCTCTTGGAGGGGGAACCCCATGCCTTTTTTTATTTTTATTTAAAGAGTCATACCTGACACAAAGTGCCTGGTATTGTCGGGATCAAAGTCGGATCCCCGTTCATTGAAGTCGGATGGATGTCGGAACTTCATGTCGCAGGGCAAAGTAGGAACCATAGTCGTATGGCTGTCGTGTCGTACCAGTGTGAACCTGGTCTCAGCCCTGGTTCGCATTTGAGCAATTTGGCATGCGATTTGACATGTCAAATCGCATGCCAACTTGGCGGAAATTGCCAGCAATAGCACCATCCAAATCAGTGCGACGCTGCATCGATTCTGAAAAGTAGTTTCTGTACTACTTTTGGCGACTTCGGGTGCGATTTCCATTAACATCTGTGCAGAAAGCTGCACATATGTCCCTGATATAGCCCCTGAAGTCGGGACTGACATGCGGTAATGAAATTGTGCGAGTTCAGCTGAACTCACACAATTTCATTTCCGCTGTCAGTGGGAACCTGGGCTTAAACCCACCACCATGGGCAAGACCAAATGGCTGTCAAAGGACGCCGGGGACAAGATTGTAGACCTGCTCAAGACTGGAATGGGCTACAAGACCATCAGCAAGAAGCTTGGTGAGAAGTAGGGATGAGTTGAACACCCCCCAGTTTGATTCGCACCAGAACTTGCGAACAGGCAATAAATTTGTTCGAACTTCCAAACACCGTTAAAGTCTATGGGACTCGAACATGAAAAATCAAAAGTGATAATTTTAAAGGCTTATATGCAAGTTATTCTCATAAAAAGTGTTTGGGGACCCGGGTCGTTTTTTTCGGGAGCAGTGACTTTAATAATGGTTAAAGTGAAACAATAAAAGTTAAATATTCCTTTAAATTTTGTACCTAGGGTGTGTGTATAGTATGCCTGTAAAGCAGCGCTTGTTTCCCGTGCTTAGAACTGTCCCTGCTCAAGTGTAATTTCTGAAGGAAAAAAAGTAATTTAAAAAGTACTCGCGGCTATAATGAATTGTCGGCTCCCGCTGCATCAGAGGGGGGCAGGGTCACCCGCAAGTCACTGGGTAAGCCCGGGTTTTTCCCTTGCATCCATACAGCTACATACAAGACCTGTCAGGCTGCGGCGACGATATTCCCAGGGTGTCTACGGTGGAGACAGGATGCGCTGTGTTGGACATCTCATCGTTGGAGCCTGGACCTTTTTGCATTGATACATGTCCCCTGGGGCAGGACCTGGGTCCCCAAACACTTTTTATGACAATAACTTGCCTATAAGCCTTTAAAATTATCACTTTAGATTTCTCCCATAGACTTTTACAGGGTGTTCCGCGGCTTTTCGAATTTGCCGCGAATACCCCAAACAGGCAATGTTTGAGTCGAACATGAGTTCGACTCGAACTCGAAGCTCATCCCTAGTGAGAGGGAGACAACTGTTGGAGTGATTATTCACAAAAGGAAGAAATACAAAATAACCATCAATCGCCCTCGGTCTGGAGCTCCATGCAACATTTTGCTTCTTGGGGTGAGGATGATCATGGGAAAGTGAGGGATCAGCCCGGAACTACACGGGAGGAACTTGTGAATGATCTCAAGGCAGTTGGGACCACTTCAAGTTGCCAAGTGACAGCCAAGAAACCTTAAGGATTTAGAGAAGATCTGTAAAGAACAGTGGAACAAAATCCCTCCTGAGATGTGTGCAAACCTGGTCACTAACTACAAGAAACGTCTTACCTCTGTGCTTGCCAACAAGGGTTTCTCCACCAAGTACTGTCATGTTTTGCTTAGGCTGGTTTCACACTGGGGCGGTGGGTGTGGTGGCGGTATAGCGCCGCTATTTTTAGCGGCGCTATACCGTTGGAATTGCTGAGGTATTCACCCGCTAGCGGTGCGGTTTTAACCCCCGCTAGCGGCCGAAAAAGGGTTAATACCACCCGCAAACCGCGGCTACAGCCGCAGTTTGCGGGCGGTGTCCCATTCATTTCAATGGGAAGGAGCGGTGGAGGAGCGGTAAACACACCGCTCCTCTCACCGCTCCAAATACTTTTTTTCACGTCCTGTTATTGCACCGCTCCAGTGTGAAAGCCCTCGGGCTTTCACATTGGAGAGACAGCAGCCGCTGTTTAGGCTCGGTTTGCAGGCGCTATTTTTAGCACAATAGCGCCTACAAACCGCCCCAGTGTGAAAGGGGCCTTAGGGATCAAATATGTATTTTACTGCATGTGCATTTTCTGGATTCTTGGTTGATATTCTGTCTCTATCATTTCAAATACACATATGATACAAATTACAATAAATTATAATGCACATTTTGTCATGCTACAACCAGAGGCGTTGCTAGGGGGTGCGGTCCGCCCCCGGGTGACACCCGCTAGAGGGGTGACACCCTCCCTTTTTTTTTTTTTTTTTTTTTTTTTTTTTTTTTTTTTTTTACAGCTGACCCATTCATTGATTAATTTCACCCCGCTGGGCTGGAAGCCTGGAACAACACCTCCAGCGCCGCGGCCGCGCCTGGTGTGTGTCCTCCGGCTCCTTATTCTTCCTATTCCTAAATTCCAATCCTCCTCCCTACCCTACAGAGCCAGCGAGCGACTCAGCCTGTCACATCATCACACTGCACTGTGATGATGTGACGACACGCACTAGCGTTGCTAGCCAGGTGCGGGGGGGCCGGCCGCACCCGGGTGACACCCACCAGAGGGGTGACACCCGTGGGTAGCGCAGCGGCACCACACTGACATTGCCCGCTGCCCTGTGCCTTAGGCTCACGCTGCGGCTGTGTCCCTCAGCGGAGCGGAAGGAAGCCGCCGCCCCCTCTGCCTCCTCTCTGTTTACATCCACAGAGGAGGAGGAGGAGCCCGCGCTCGAGAGACACACCACTGTGTGTATCTGCCGCTCTGTTCTGAGGTCTGTAAGGTAAGGGGGGCATCTTTACTGATGGGGGGAGGGGGTGTCTGTACTGCTGGGGTCTGCACTAGGGGGAGTTTGCACCAGGGGGGCTGTAACTGAGGGGGGTCTGGTACCAAGGGGGTGTCTGTACTGAGGGGGGTGTCTGTACTGAGGGGGGTGTCTGTAACTGAGGGGGTGTCTGTACGAGGGGTGTCTGGTACTGTGGGGGGTGTCTGTAACTGAGCAGGGTGTCTGTAACTGAGGAGGTCTGCACTGAGGTGGGGGTGTCTGTACTGATGGAGCGGTCTGTACTGAGGTGGGGGTGTCTGTACTGAGGGGGTGTCTGTACTGAGGGGGGTGTATGTACTGAGGGGGGTGTATGTACTGAGGGGGGTGTCTGTAACTGAGGGGGGTGTCTGTAACTGAGGGGGGTCTTTAACTGAGGGTGTGTCTGTAACTGAGGGTGTGTCTGTAACTGAGGGGGTGTCTGTAACTGAGGGGTGGTCTGTACGAGGGGGAGTCTGTACGAGGGGGTGTCTGTACTGAGGGGGGTGTCTGTACTGAGGGGGGTGTCTGTACGAGGGGTGTCTGTAACTGAGGGGGTGTCTGTAACTGAGGGGTGGTCTGTACGAGGGGGAGTCTGTACGAGGGGGAGTCTGTACGAGGGGGTGTCTGTTACTGAGGGGGGTGTCTGTACTGAGGGGGGTGTCTGTACGAGGGGTGTCTGTAACTGAGGGGGGGGTGTCTGTAACTGAGGGGGTCTGCACTGAGGTGGGGGTGTCTGTACTGATGGAGCGGTCTGCACTGAGGTGGGGGTTCATACTGAGGGAGGCGGGTCTATATTGATGGCGGAGAGTCTGTACTTAGTGGAGCGGGTTTGTACTGAGGGGGGGGATCTATACTGTGGGAGGGGGGTCTGTAGTTAGTGGAGGGGGGTCTGTACTGAGGGGGGACTATAGTTGTTGGGGGGTGACACCATTTTTTTTCGCACCGGGTGACACCAACCCTAGTGACGCCACTGGCTACAACCAAAAGTGTAAATGTATTTTATTGGAA
Organism: Rana muscosa; assembly: GCA_029206835.1. Lineage (NCBI taxonomy): Eukaryota > Metazoa > Chordata > Amphibia > Anura > Ranidae > Rana > Rana muscosa. The sequence continues at coordinate 234,502,888 of CM055123.1, read as the reverse complement.
TTTTATGTGATAGACCAACACAAAGTGGCACATACTGTATTTATCGGCATATAACACGCACTTTTTTCCCCTTAAAATCAGGGGGAAATTGTGGGTGCGTGTTATACGCCGATCCCCGCTGATTGTGAGGAAATTTGCGAGCGGAGCCGAGATACACAAAGCCGAAGTACACTCGGCTTTACTCGGCTTCTCTCGCAGTCACGCCCACCTCCACTGATTGCGAGAGGAGCGAGCGCCGCTGACATACAGAAAGCCGAGTGTACTTCGGCTAGTCTCGGCTCCTCTCGCAGTCCCGCCCCTGACTGTGAGCAGAGCCGAGTCTACCCGAAGTACACACGGCTTTCTGTATGTCAGCGGCGCTCGCTCCTTTCCTCTTACAATCTGTGGAGATGGGTGGGACTGTGAGCAGAGCCGAGTCTAGCCGAAGTACACTCGGCTTTCTGTATCTCGGCTCTGCTCGCTCCTCTCCGCTCAGTCAGCAGAAATTGGCGCCAATTTTAAATCAGGGCAGAGACTGGCAAGGCTGCAAAGGCACTGGGCAAGGCTGCAAAGGCACTGGGCAAGGCTGCAGATGGACACTGGGAAAGGCTGCAATGAAGGCCAACAGAGGAGCAATGGTCCCAAGGTAGGTTGGGAGGCAAGCCGGGTCATGTGCAGTAAAGCAGAATTAGTAGGTCAGATAAACACAGACAAGCTGGAGACCACTCTGCAACTTTCTTATGCAGTGCTTTAGTTTATATACAGTAGGTCACTAGGCACTAGTACCAGTACCAAGTGTGTGCCTACTCTCTCATGCACATACAGCATTTACTACAGAGGTATGGGCAGCATATTGCACACGTGCATATTCCCGTACTGGTTTCCTTTTACTGACGGGAATCCAACCTTTCCCACATCCACTTTGCAGTGGACCCTATTGTGTTATTTTATTAACAGAGTCCCTCTAAACTCAGTGAAGTAAAGCTACTAGTGGTAAAAATTAAGTTGGCAATTGTCATGAGGCCGAGTATTATCACCTGTTTTTCAGAAAAACGTTTTCTTCCTTTTCCAGGTTGAGTTTTGATGAGGGAAGATCGTGGAGCAAATATACCTTCACTTCCAACCCGCTGTTTGTGGACGGTGTGTTGGGGGAACCAGGAGAAGAGACTCTGATTATGACGTAAGCTTGAGCACATTTTGTTTTGGGGAGTAGTGGTGGTAGATATTGGGCGGTGAAGATAATTTCTTTAAAACCAAAGTTTGGCCTTCTTATTTACTATATTGGCAAAAGTATTGGGACACCTGCCTTTACACACACATGAACTTTAATGGCATCCCAGTCTTAGTCTGTAGGGTTCAATATTGAGTTGGCCCACCCTTTGCAGCTATAACAGCTTTAACTCTTCTGGGAAGGCTGTCCACAAGGTTTAGGAGTGTGTCTATGGGAATGTTTGACCATTCTTCCAGAAGCGCATTTGTGAGGTCATGCACTGATGTTGGATGAGAAGGCCTGGCTTGCAGTCTCTGCTCTAATTCATACCAAAGGTGTTCTATCGGGTTGAGGTCCTGACTCTGTGCAGGCCAGTTAAGTTCCTTCCTCCACCCCAAACTCACTCATCCATAGACACACTCCTAAACCTTGTGAAAAACGAAATCAGTTCATACTTTTGTGATGTCTACACAACACTCCCTGACTCTGCTCAGTGTCCAAAAATCTGAGCTTATCAATAGCGTTCAACCATATAAATAATATTTTATATTGTGTAACAGAAGTAAATACTCAATAAATGTCCCTCAAGATTTTTTTTTTTAATGTGATTAAATTGGGGCTCATTTACACTTGCAGCTTTAGAGTGGAGTTCCATGCACAAATTGTACTCCGTTTGAAACAAAAGAACAAATCCCCCCCCCCCCTCCTTGTTTTTGGATATTTTTTTTTTCTTTTTCATACCTTTTTTGAGACCTTTCTTTGAGACTTCCATCCAATGTCGCTGTAATGAGGTACGTCCCTTCCACTGCTCTTCTCCTCCCTCCCCGTTGTGCATGTCCCAGAAGATGACGAGACCATTCAGAAAGTGCCATGCGACTTGCGCATGTGCAGTAGGAAACTGACTGTGAAGCCTAAAGTCTTCACTGACGATTTCCCTTACTTGCAATGCCGGCGCCTGCACCTGAAGCCGGTGGACAGATCGGCTTGGGGTGTCGACATTGCGGGCTCCCTGGACAGGTAAGTGTCCTTATATTAAAAGTCAGCAGCTACAGTATTGTTAACTGTTGACTTTTACTTTTTGTTTGCCAGGCTGGAATTCCACTTTAACACACAATAAAGCATCTACCGCCACATGCTTTTTTTATGTGTTTTTGGTGCTTTTGTGATGATTCGGTGATGCTTTTTTGAAGCTTTATTGAAGCTTGGTAAATCCCCTGTGTATGTTGCTTTTCATTTTTTTTTTTAAAGGAGCCTAGTAGATCCCTGGATCAGTAGATCCCCCACTCAGCAGATCCCCAGCTCATTAGTACCCCTGTTCAGCAGATCCCCAGCTTATTAGTACCCTTGTTCAGCAGTACCTCCAGCTTTGCTGATCCCCAGCTCAGCAATAACCCCCAGCGCTGCTGATCCTCTGGTTTTCTGATCTTCCTCTCTCTCTCTGCTCCCCGCTCACCTCCTGCTGTATTGCTCCCATGCTACGCACCAAATGTTATATCTGCTAGCTTCTACTGCTCTGGTCTCCCAGCTCATCTGATCCTCTTCAATTCAGTCCTTTCTCTCCAGTCCCCACTCACCTTCCACTATAGAGTTCCCATGTTGCATGTTCACTACAAGTACTGTCTGCTAGTTGCTCTTCTTCAATCCAAACCCCACTCACCTTCCTCACATGAACTGGAAGTGACTGCTGAGGACCTCTTTCTGGTTTACTTGTTGGTTTCTCAAAAAATAAAGTGAAGCTAACTCTGAATAAAAGCCTCTCAAAAGCTCCAAGTGCTGTTAACGAGCTTTGTCATAGACTTCTATGGAGGCTTTGGAGACGCTTTAAAGCACCAAGAAAGCGGCATGAAATATAATTTTTGAAGCAAAGCAAACACAATATGTGAACAGAACTGTAAGCTTACCATTTTATTTAGTGACAGGTGCTTTAACTGGCATTCAGAGTGCTTAAAAAAATGTCCAATGTCACATATTGAATCAAGTGTAAATGAGCCCTTATGATGCTTCAATCTAGTGCCCAGTGCTCCACCACACCAAAACACACCTTTCTTTTTTGTACATCACGGGACACAGAGCGACTTAGTCATTACTAATGGGTTATATAGTTTACCTTCAGGTGCTGGCACTGGCAACTTCCAAACCGGAAGTACCCTCCCCTATATAAGCCCCTCCCATCCGGGAGCACCTCAGTTTTTTGCCAGTGTCTAAGGTGTTGGCCAAAGAGTAACATGTGTTTTCACTGGGCTTGCGTACAGGTTCTTTTACGGGCCTTAGTAAGCTGTTCCGGATCCGACCAAAAAAGCTTCATAGCTAAACGGTCGGTACCCGGGCCTTGCAACAGAAGAGCAAGGTTTTGCCTGCAATGCCTCTCTTAGGAGGGCTGGACCCTGGGATCCAGAGCTCTGGTCATACCCACGACCAAGATGTTTTCTGTGCAGGGTGCTATACAGGTCCAGGGGAGTGGAATCCTTGGGAACCCGGTCCCTGAAGGTTTAATTACAATGCCTGCCGTGATAGGTGAAGTTTGGGCTTCTGTGGACCAAACAGAGTCCTGCGGCGGGGAACAGGTAAGCGGAGGCCCCCAGGAACTTGGTTCTATTGGGGGACCCCCAACCCTAATTTGTCTTTCTGTCTGTTACCTAACGGTATTCCCGCTAATATCTGTGTATGCCTGTAACTACTGAAAAATGTAAAATTTTATTAGTAGTCAAGAAAAAAAAAAAAAGAGGACCGCGGTACCTGTGTTAAACCACTAGAGGCCGCTGTGGTCCATTTTTTCTTGTCATGTGGATCTTTGGTTTTCTCAAGTCAAAAGATCCAGGCAGTTGGTAAGTTTCTCTGTGGAAATCCACTTCCTCTGCCCTGTTGCTGCGCTCATCCACCGCACAGGCCCTCCGGCAAAAAGGGCCCTGGCTCCTAGTCCCTGCTTGGTTTTCGAAAAGGGCGCACGGGCGCGCACGCGGGCGCGTGCACGCGCCTCCTATGAAAAAAAGGGGCGGGTGGATGACGCTCGATGCGCGCCGCGGCGCTTCTGCGCATGTGCAGGCATCCCAGCATGTATAAAAGACACAGTACAAGTGTCAGCTGGATGCAAACAGAGCTAGCAACAAACAGTGGCACACAGAGGCGGTTGATGCAGGCATCCCCATAGAAAGGCACTTTAGTGGACACCAGCTGGTATATAGCAGCAACTGTGTTAGACTATTACCAGCAAAATTGGTGTATGACGACGGGAATACCTCAGCTTTGTGCTTAAAGGATATGTCGTCCAGACGCTCCGGAAATAAGTCTTCCAGGAAGCCAAAGGGGTCTCCATCGGGCTCTGAGGATATTGGGCATGCTTGTACTGCACCAATCTCCCCTGAGAATTCAGAGGTCAGTAGCCGTAGGAACCCCGCAGGAGTGCCTGGTGCTGCGGCTGTCCCCAGTCCACCTGCTCCTGTATATATAACAGAGGAGGTTTTATCCTCAACTCTGGGAGGATTGGAAGAGAGATTAACAACATTGATCGCTGCTTCCCTGTCACAGGGAAAGCGCGTCCGATCTCCGTCTCCTCCTTCAGAGTGCCTGTTAGTGGAGGAACAGCCCCACACAGAGATCGACTACCTGAAGGGGATCAGGATGAGGTTGATTCATTTATGGAGGAATCAACAGTGGAAGAACCTTTCTCAGCATCTCAGGCTGAAAGATTATGGGTTCAGTCTCTGACTAACATGGTCCGATCAGCATTTAAAATGCCTCTGGCGGAACCATCAACCACTACGGTTTCCTCGCTGGGGTCGCTGAAAGCTCCCCAGGCTGTCTGTTCCTTCCCAATCCACCCTTTATTGGAAGGGCTTATTTACCAGGATTGGGAGCATCCTGATAAAATATTTACTCCCCCCAAGAGATTTCCGGTGATCTATCCCATGGAGGATAAGTTCATAAAAAAATGGAGGGTCCCTACAGTGGACGCAGCCATCTCTTCTGTGAACAAATCACTGACATGTCCAGTAGATAATGTTCCAATGTTCAAAGACCCAATAGATAAAAAAATGGAGTCTTTACTAAAATCTGCTTTCTCTACAGCAAGCATGGTGACACAACCTGCGGTAGCAGCGATTGGAGTCTGCCAAGCGGTGAAAGATCAGTTGAAACAAGTCTTAAGGGACTTACCAGATCAGCAGGCTCTTGCCCTAGCTGACCTACCTAGAGCCTTGTGTTTTGCGGTAGACGCCATAAAGGATACAATCCAACAGGCCTCCCGCTTTACGCTGTCTGTAGTACATATGCGTAGGCTTCTATGGCTCAAAAACTGGTCTGCTGAAGCTCCCTGTAAGAAATTGCTGGTTAGCTTCCCATTTCATGGAGAACGCTTATTTGGAGAAGATCTGGACAAATATATCCAGAAAATTTCTGCCGGTAAAAGTTCACTCTTACCGGTTAAGAACAAGAGTAGAAGTCCTTCTTTTAAGAGGCCTACTTCTCCAGTCCCTGGCACATCGGCTGTGAAACAGTTCCGACGGCCTCCGCGGTCAAATTCAGGGGGCAGAAATCAGGGACAATCACAGGGTAACAAGAAACCCTGGGTCAAGAGAGGTACAAAACCTCCCCCTAAGTCATGAAGGGTTGCCCCCACTCAATCGGGTGGGGGGAAGACTTCAGTTGTTCACAGAGACCTGGCGGGACACCATCAGAGACAGATGGGTGCTCTCCGCAGTAAGTCTGGGATACAAGCTGGAGTTAAAAGACACTCCTCCTGGGGGGCGTGGCCTAGCTATGGAGGAGTGAAGACGTGTGACTCTTCAGCTCCTCGCACACCGCCGCATCTACAGCACTAACGAGGGGAGATATCACTCCCGGAACGCCAGCATTCATGTCACAGGGACGGCGGGCGCTCTCCCAGCAATCGAGGGCGGAGGGGACACGACAGGAGCAGGTGGATGCCTTCTTTAGCGGGTCCCGAGGCCCGGGACATGAGGCCTCCAAGATGGCGCCGACGCCAAAAACAACCAAGGCAGCTAGGGCTGCTCAGAAGGAGCTGGCCCTGCAGCAGCAACAGCTTCAGGACTCCCAGATCCCCTCTCCACTAATGGTGAGTGACACTGCCCCTCCACTCTCCCCGGGATCCTCGGCCCCCCCTGATCAGGGCTCTGATGTGACTGATTTCATGGGAGAGGGAGACAGAGATATAAAGCGCCATATTTGGTCCCTCCCTACTCGAGAGGATCTTGAAAAATTCACAGCCAGGGTGGAGAGGGCCTTCAGGGAGGATATTGCCCAGCTTAAGGCTGACACTAACCATTTGGGGGCTAGGATGGAAACAGTGGAGCAGAAACTTGATGAGGTCCTACCTGCCATCTCTCTGCTTCAAGCCAGATGCTGTGCCCAGGATCAGAAAATTGAGACTTTACTGTGTCAGTTGGATGATTTTGAGAACCGTAGCAGGCGAGCAAACATTCGCATACGAGGCCTGCCTGAAGCCACGGCACCTAAAGACATTATTCCTACTCTGGAGGATGTATTTAGAGGGATTTTAGGCCTACCTGCTACTGCTCCCATAGAGATAGACCGTGCTCACAGGGCCCTCAGGCCACCCTCTCAGGATGTGGAGAACCCCAGAGATGTCATATGCAAGCTCCACAAGTACACACTGAAAGATAAGATCATGCAAAAGATGCGTGGGAAGCCATACTTTGACTTTGATGGGGCCCACCTTTACTTCTACCAGGACATTTCCAGAAGGACCCTAATGCAACGCAGGGCTCTCCGCCCCCTGCTGGAAGCAATCCAAAAAGCAGGCTTGCATTATCGCTGGGGATTTCCATTCTATTTGCAGGCGTCCAAAGAGGGCAGACAAGCCACGCTACGCACCAAAGACGATCTACCGCACTTTCTGAGCACCCTGGGACTGGAGCCAGTCGACTTCCCGGACTGGAGGACCCCGCAAGATCACCCTGACCTGCAACTCCCTCAACCCTGGCTACCGGTTACCCGCAAGAGCCGCAGGAGGAACCGCAGGCACCCCACTTCTGCCTCCCCCTCTGGCCCTGTGTCGCCGCGACACTAAATGGCAGCTCCCTTCCCCCTGACTTGTTGTTGCCTCCATGAAAGGTCTGTTTCCATTGGTACTGGTATCCTACTTGCTTTTTAAGTGGGTCCCGGGCCCTCTAAATTCGCCGATGCCTGGATCCGAGACTTGGCCGCTCAGTATGTTGCAGTTCGTTGTCCCTCCTACTGGACCATTTGCCTTTATAACCATGCTGATCACAGGCCCCTGTTGTTGTCCTTTGGGAGAGACTTGCAGCTATAGCCCCGGTTTTGGCCCGGCGAGTCCATTCCCCGGATACCTTGTACTCGTTTTCAAACTTTTTGTTTTTCTCTTTTTTACTTTTTTACCTTTCAAATTAAGAGAGTTGCTCCTCAGGGGGGTTTTTATTATTTTTTTATTTCTATAGCACTTTCTCCCCCCTTGAATGTTATCTACTTGTTAATACATGGCGGTGGACGGGGACTGACCCCCACACCCTTCCCTCCAGTGTTGGTCCGCGTTCCCCACGTAGACCGTACCTTATTAGGTATATTTCCTCGTTTGGAGATGGGGACGGGCCTCGGGTGCTCCTCCCTTGTGGGGCTGGGCCCGACGCCTGCCCCCCAGGTATTCTATGTCATGGTATTGTTACCATTGTTGTCCTTTATGTCTTATGTATGTTTTCCTGACTCTCGCGGTTTTCTCTTCCCTCCCTTCTGTTCCTCTTTTCTTACTCCTTGCCTCTTTATAGGAACTGCCTCCGGCTCCGTCCTCCGCCCTGCGCCCGCAGCCATGCTACGCGACTCGACCACCCCACGGATTCCCTGTGACATCGCTTAAGGTAATTTCTTATAATGTGCGCGGTCTCTGCTCCCCCTGTAAACGAAGTAAGCTCTGGTGGGAACTGAAGCGGTCAGGAGCACATGTGATTCTTTTGCAGGAAACGCACTTCACCCCCCAGTCAACCCCTAAATTGCCCACCCACCTTTATAGCCAGTGGTTCTTGAGCAACTCATCGGTTGCAAAATCTAGGGGTACGGCTATCGCCGTTCATAAATCTTGCCCCCTCCAGGTCATTGAGAGCAAGGTCGACCCTCAGGGGAGGTATGTTTTCCTGAAGGGGGTAATAGCGGGCCAAAAGCTTACAGTGGCTACGATATATGCCCCTAATTCCAACCAGCTTACCTTTCTAGACAGTGTTCTAGACAGCCTGACAGATTTTAGAGAGGGCCCTCTGATTTTAGGAGGTGACTTTAATGTAAGCCCTGATCCCCAACTCGATACCTCGCACCGACGCCCCTCCCACTCTCACGCCTTTCTTAAACATTTCCGCAAATCCCTGCAGTCTCATCGCCTCCTGGACAGTTGGCGGTTGCTTCACCCCTCAGATAGGGATTACAGCTATTATTCAAAGGTCCATGATGTCTACACCCGTATTGACCTGATATGTGTGGACCATTTGGCTCTGGAGCTGCTGCAAGCCTCTTCCATCGGGAATATAACTATCTCTGACCATGCCCCGGTGATGGCCACTTTGGCCCTGCCTCAGGGCACCCGTAGGGCATGGTCATGGCGCCTGAATGAATCCCTGTTGGACGACGCGGCCGCAGTCTCCGGAGTCACGGCCGTCCTGTCCCACTATTTCACGGAAAATACCACAGAAGGTATGAGTAAAGGGGTCATCTGGGAGGGACACAAGGCAGTGGTGCGGGGAGAACTGATCTCTCAGGGAGCTAGACTTAAGAAGGCCCGACAAGCGGACTTTACTAGGGTACTCCAGGCGCTACAGCAGGCAGAACTTGAACATAAGCAGGGCGGGGGCCCGGAGGCTCTTGGGAAACTGACAGAGTTGAGAGAATTATTCTTACGCTTATTGGACCGACAGGCACGTAAACAACTACGCTTCCTGTCGCATAAATATTATGAACATGGCAACAAGTGTGGCCGCATGCTAGCCAGAGCCCTTAGGAAGAAGCGCGCGCTCATGTATGTACAGAAGCTGCGCCTTCCCTCGGGTGAGCTCACAGCCAGATCTTCCCAAATTGCCTCTGGGTTCCGAGAATATTATGCCACCCTCTATAACCTAGATTCGACCCGGACCTCTGAGGCCCAGACTGAGAGACTGAACGACATAAGAACTTACCTGACCGCAGCGGGCCTTCCCCCGCTGACGGATGATCAGTGTTCCATGTTGGAGTCCCCTATCACGCCTGATGAGCTTGGGGCTACGGTGGGGTCCTTGCCTAATGGGAAGAGCCCTGGTCCTGACGGGTTCACCAAAGCCTATTATAAACTGTTCCTACCCCTGCTATCAGAGTCGATGTGCAGCTACTTTAATTCTGTAGCGAACGGGAATGCGATCCCTAGTGAGGCCCTGCTAGCCCACATCACCGTGATTCCCAAGGAGGGGAAGGACCCCACTGTGCCCCAGAGCTACAGGCCTATATCCCTTCTTAATGTGGACATAAAAATTCTTGCTAAAATTCTTGCGTCTAGGCTAAAACACCTAATCCCACTCATTGTCCACCCGGACCAGACGGGGTTTGTCACAGGCCGAGAGGCTAGAGACAACTCCATCAGGGCTATACACCTTATACACTGGGCTCGTGCTATTCCCGACCCCCCCCCCCTACCTGATCCTGTCAACCGACGCAGAGAAGGCCTTCGATCGGGTTGACTGGACTTACTTGCGCGCTGTACTGGAGGCTCTCGGCTTGCGCACGCATATGTTAGCATGGATCATGGCCTTGTACTCAGATCCGAGTGCTCAGGTCAAGGTAAATGGTTTTCTCTCCCCTAGGTTCTCGATCAGGAATGGTACGAGACAGGGATGTCCTCTTTCTCCTCTGTTGTTCACCCTGGTGCTGGAACCATTTCTACGCACTGTACGGGCGAACAATGATATCAAAGGACTGACGGTGGGTCACACGGAGCATAAACTTTCCGCGTACGCCGATGATGTGCTCTTCCACCTGACGGACCCCCTGATCTCTTTGCCTAACCTGATGCGAGAACTCCAACATTTCGGGTCACTTTCTAATTTTAAGATCAATTACGCAAAGTCAGAGATATTACCCATTCAGTTACCACCCCCTCTGACGGGTAGGCTACAAACTGCCTTCCCATTCACCTGGGCAAAATCGTCCTTGAAATATTTGGGTATACGACTGACAGATAGGTTTGACACCCTGTGCGCGACTAACTTTCCTTCCTTACTGACAACTGTGAAGACGGACCTGGCCCTCTGGACTAAGACAGCATTCACCTGGATGGGGCGACTTAATATCATAAAAATGAATATTCTTCCACGCATACTGTTCTATTTGCAAATGATACCCATGTCCTTGCCTAGGCGTTTTTTCACACGGATGTCGAGCCTGATCTCGACCTTTGTGTGGAATAATAGGAGGCCAAGAGTTGCGCTCAGACTGTTGAGCCGACCGAGAGATGCAGGGGGTTTAGGCCTACCGGACATTCAAAGGTATTATAGGGCCATCGTCCTCCAGAGGATCCTTAGCTGGCGCTTCCACACTAAATCCAAAATCTGGGTCTCCCTAGAAAAATATATGGCGGGCAGAAACTTGTCCTATGCCCCGTGGTTGGCCCGGGAACACAGGGGGTTGTCTGATTTTGCTTCTCCTCTGACGGTCCAGGCTCTACGAACCTGGGATCGCCTCAATGCCACTCTACCGATGGCACCCCCTGTCTCCCCACTGGCGCCACTGGGAGGTTACCTGTGGTTCCCACCGGGTGAGCAGACGGCCTTTTTTGGCTCTTGGGTGGACGGCGGGGACGCCAGTTGTGGACATCTTATGAAGGATGGTAAGCTGCTCTCTTTGGCGGCCCTTCGTGGCCGTACGGGGAGTTTCCCTATGGACTTTTGGCGCCACAGACAACTTCACCATTTTTTTATGGCTCAGGGGAACTCCATACGAGATATCTCCACCCTTACGCCCTTTGAACACCTCTTTGTAGCAGAAGAACCGGTCCCGCATGCGATTTCTGAGCTCTACCACTTGCTTGGCTCCACTGCCTCAGTAGTGAAGCCAGCATACATTGGGGCCTGGGAAAAAGACCTGGAGACGGTCTTTACACCTAGCCAACTGTCTTCTCTTTACCAACTTACTCGGTCTAGTTCTATTGACTCCAGGACACAGGAAACAAATTTCAAAATATTGCTACGCTGGTACCGTGTACCGGCGGATCTAGCCAGGATTTACCCATCCATGTCGGATCGATGCTGGAGAGGTTGTGGTCACAGGGGCACCCTTCTGCACATCTGGTGGGACTGCCCGGTGATTAGGCCCTACTGGGAGGACATAGGGACCCAGATCAAAGATATAACGGGTACGGACATCCCTCTCTCCCCGGTTCACTTCCTGCTGCACGTTCCTCCCATGCCAATGAGCCGATACAAGAAAAGTGTGCTGCCTCACTTATTGAATGCAGCTAAACGATTGCTTCCCATATACTGGAGGCGTCAGCAAATTCCAGGCAGGGAGGAATGGCGTTGTAAGGTGGGAGACATCAGGGAGGCGGAGGATTGGATTGCCACCTGCAGGGGTACTCGAGATAGCTTCACTGCAACTTGGTTGACCTGGGACGCATATGTCCTGGATCCTGGCCACGTGTCCTCTAGCTTGGATGTGGCCCTGTTAGAGCTCGCGGAGCCATCCCTCAAAGGGCGGTCTCGGGGTTCTCAGGTGGGAGCAGTGGGCTGAAGCGCACTAGAAAAGTCACATGGATGCCCAGCCGGTAGTGGGAGCTGGGACGAGTGGTCCTCTTCTTTTTTCTTTCTTCTAGGTACATAATATGTGCTAAGGGCTGGCGGGGCCCGGGGCGGGGGCGGAGCTGGACGTAAGACTCCAGGTATGCTATACTCTATCTTGCTATTTTTCCTTTCCTAGTTTGTATCCCCCCCTTTTTATTTAAAAAAATTTTTTTTTAATTTTTTTTTTTTTTTTTTTTTTTTTTTTTTGTTTACTGTGGTTTCAGTCTTTAACAACAGTTTGTTAGTAGCATTAGGTGACCGGTGCGGGGCTGGAAGGCCGGCTGGCTTGCCGGGCTAGGGCGCTCTGATATCGCGGATTCCCCTGGACAGTTCGGGGGATCGACACTTTTGTGTCACCATGGTGTGGGGGCCTCGAGTTGGGAGGATCCGGGCGGGGCAGCGTGTCGGGGGGAGGTTAGTTGGAGGTGCATTGCTGCCCCCCTCCCCCTGTGCGCGCCCGCCTGATCCTCCCTCCAAGATCTGCGATTCTCTGCGCTATTGGTCCGGGGAGCTGGTCGGCCTAGCCACATGTTTGCTAACATCTCTTCGGAGATGAATTTTGTCTTGTATTTTGCTATTTGGCGATTGGGGACTCTGCTCGCTCATTGTGAGGTTGTAGTCCTCGCCGCTAATGTGTCACTTGAACCCTTTCCCCCCCCCCTTTTTTTTTTTTTTTTTTTTTTTTTTTTTTTTTTCTTTTCTTGCATTTCGTATGCTAACGACTGATTTAACCGTTTCTTTCTTGTGAAACTATGTAATTTATGTCATTTATGTTTCTGTACCTGTCTGTTGTGGAATAACAAAAAAAAAAAAAGGAAGGACTGGCACATTACTTGATGTTTTTTTTTTTTCTACCTATGGATACTGTAATCAGAGCTGTATTGTCCTGTCTTCCATAAATAAAGATTATACAAAAAAAAAAAAAAGACACTCCTCCTGCCCAATTTATGAGGTCAAACGTGCCAAGCGATCCCCAGAAGAGAGGATCCCTCCTTCTGGCACTAGCACAACTATTGCTCCAAGGTGTAATCATGAAGGTTCCCCTGGAAGAAAGCGGGTTCGGGTTTTACTCGAACCTTTTCACAGTCCCCAAACCAAATGGGGACGTGAGGCCCATATTAAATCTAAAAGGGCTAAACAAGTTCCTAAATATCAGGACTTTTCGGATGGAGTCGATCCGATCGGTGGCCACCGCCCTACAAGGGCAGGAATGGTTAGCCTCGATCGACATAAGGGATGATTATCTGCATATTCCCATCTTTCCAGCCCACCAGAAATTTCTACGCTTTGCAGTAGAAGGGCGCCATTTTCAGTTCAGAGCCTTACCTTTCGGTCTGGCCACAGCACCATGAGTGTTCACAAAAATTCTGGCCCCACTATTGGCCAATCTAAGAACACAAGGTGTAACGATAATGGCATATCTAGACGACCTGCTACTAATAGACCACTCAGTGGGAAAACTGGAAGTAGCTATTCACAAGACAATCAAGTATCTGGAATATCACGGTTGGATTATCAACCGGGACAAGTCAGCTCTAAGACCAGTCAGAAGTCTGGAATACTTAGGGCTAAGGCTGGATTCAAATCAGAGAAAGATTTTCTTACCTCCAGAAAAGGTGTCGTCTTTAAAAGATTTGACCCACTTAGTGGGTACAAAAAGAAAACTATCCATACGCCTGTGCATGAGGCTGCTGGGAAAAATGGTGGCTTCATTCGAAGCAGTGCCCTACGGTCAATTCCATTCAAGGAACTTGCAGAGGGCCATACTGTCAGCCTGGAACAAAAAAGTTCAGGCTTTAGACTTACCAATGTCCCTGTCCCCTTCCGTTCGCAAGAGCCTCCATTGGTGGTTGGTGCCCCAGAATCTGGAAAAAGGGAAACCCTTCAGTCCGGTTTCTTGGAAGGTGGTCACTACAGATGCCAGCCTCATAGGCTGGGGGGCAGTACTGGAGCAATGGTCTCTCCAGGGCAAGTGGTCAGAAGCAGAGAAGGCCCTGCCCATCAATCTCTTAGAGATACGAGCAGCCCGGTATGCCCTAGTAGCATGGACATCCAAACTCCAAGGGTCCCCTGTCAGAATTCAATCAGACAATGCCACAGCAGTGGCATATATCAATCACCAGGGTGGCACCAGGAGTCGTGCAGCCCAGAGGGAAGCGAATTGCATCCTGAAATGGGCAGAAAGATATGTCCCAGCCATATCCGCGGTTTTCATCCCAGGAGTGGAAAATTGGAAAGCGGACTTTTTAAGTCGCCAGCAATTATGCCCGGGGGAATGGTCTCTTCACCCCGAGGTTTTCCAGGCAATATGCCAGCGGTGGGGAACACCGGATGTAGATCTGCTAGCATCCAGATTCAACGCAAAGGTGGACAGATTTGTGTCTCGCACAAGGGATCCCCTAGCTTGCGGCTCGGATGCCCTAGTGTTCCCTTGGGATCAGTTCAAGCTGATATATGCATTCCCACCGCCACAATTGTTACCGCGATTAATCCGCAGAATCAGGGTAGAAAAGAAACCAGTGATTCTGGTGGCTCCAGCGTGGCCCCGAAGGGCATGGTACACGGAGATTGTAAAAATGTCAGTGAGGAGTCCTTGGACCCTCCCACATCGTCCGGACCTGCTGTCGCAAGGACCGATATGCCACCCTTCCTTACCAGCCCTAGGTTTGACGGCCTGGCTATTGAAGCCCACATTCTGAAAAAGAGAGGGCTCTCTAATCCTGTGGTATCTACCATGATCAATGCCAGGAAGCCGGTATCCAGGCAGATCTATTATAGGATCTGGAAGGCGTACATTACATGGTGTGAGGCCAAGAAATGGCATCCACGTAAGTACGTGATAGGTAGGATTTTGGACTTCTTACAGTGGGCTGTAGATAGGAAGCTGGCCTTGAGTACTATCAAGGGTCAGATTTCGGCCTTGTCAATATTTTTTCAAAGGCCCTTGGCTTCGCATTCACTAGTCAAAGCTTTCATACAAGGAGTGATGCGTATTAGCCCTCCGGTTAGTATTCCCATATGTCCATGGGACTTAAACCTGGTTCTGTCGGTTCTACAGAAACAACCGTTTAAACCATTGCAACACATTTCCTTGGTTCTTCTCACCAGGAAATTGATTTTCTTAGTAGCCATTTGTTCGGCTAAAAGAGTATCGGAATTAGCCGCCTTGTCCTGTAAGGAGCCATATCTGGTTGTCCATAAGGACAGAGTAGTATTACGTCCTCATCCAGCCTTTCTTCCTAAGGTGGTATCGAGGTTTCATTTGAACCAAGATGTGGTTCTTCCTTCTTTTTTCCCCAAACCTAGCTCGGTAGAGGAAAAGTTATTGCATTCTTTGGATGTAGTAAGAGCAGTTAAAGCTTATCTAAAAGCCACTGCTCAGATTCGCAGAACGGATACTTTGTTTATTCTTCCGGAAGGCCCTAGAAAGGGTCAGGCAGCATCAAAATCTACTTTAGCCAAGTGGATTCGACAGGTCATAATACAAGCCTATGGCTTGAGAAAGAGACCGCCTCCATTCAAAGTTAGGGCGCACTCCACAAGAGCAGTTGGAACTTCATGGGCAGTGCATCACCAGGCCTCCCTGGCTCAAGTCTGTAAGGCCGCAACATGGTCTTCAGTACACACGTTTACTAGATTCTACCAGGTAGACGTTAGAAGTCAGGAGGATGTCGCCTTTGGGCGCAGTGTGTTGCAGGCCGCAAAAGATCCTCATGCCTGATGACGCCCAGCTTATGTATCCCTCCCCTCATTTGGCATTGCTTTGGGACGTCCCATTAGTAATGACTAAGTCGCTCTGTGTCCCGTGATGTACGAAAAAGAAAAAGGGATTTTTATAACAGCTTACCTGTAAAATCCTTTTCTTGGAGTACATCACGGGACACAGAGCTCCCACCCCTCTTTTTTGGGACACTTATTGCTTTGCTACAAAACTGAGGTGCTCCCGGATGGGAGGGGCTTATATAGGGGAGGGTACTTCCGGTTTGGAAGTTGCCAGTGCCAGCACCTGAAGGTAAACTATATAACCCATTAGTAATGACTAAGTCGCTCTGTGTCCCGTGATGTACTCCAAGAAAAGGATTTTACAGGTAAGCTGTTATAAAAATCCCTTTTTTATGTGCGATCACACGTCCTGTGCCAAACACCACCATAATAATGGGTGTGGCAGACTGCCTGGCACCCTGCCTAGGTGCCTCCGCTAAATGGTGCCTCCTGCCTTCCAAACTCTTCCAGAGTGATGGCCAATAACATCCCTTTATCCCAAGTATCGTGCACCTGCAAGATGTTGGGGTAAAAACCAAAGGAATTACTGTTTTTTGAACGGAAATACAGGTTTTTATGCACTTCAAAAATAGGGGCAGTCCCCACATGAACAATAAAAACAAATATTACAAATTGAGGTAAACATCCCACAATGGTTAGGTAACAAGATAAAGTTGACACAAGACTAATTATATCAAGAGGATTAGCAAACAGACAGAAACAATAGGTTACTCAATTAACAATGGGAGAAATACATTAACAGAAAATAGATAACACCTTAATAAACAGATTACACATAACAGCAGGAGATCTCAGCATCAGGTTGTTTTGAGCTGATTATCTTCTGCTTAGAGTCTCTGAGTCTAGGAGGGGGTTGAAGCAGTCAATGCTGGGTTGAGCACAGAGGCCCCAAATCTGTACCTGGGTACTCCAGTTCCCAGAGTCGGTGTGTTTTGGGGAGATATGGACCTGAATCCGAAGTAAAACTACTCCAAAGGTCCCCCAGGCACACACCTCCCAAAGAATAGAGCCCCTTCAAATGCCATGGTCCTATAGTCAATAGGCAAGAGGCTAGCCTGCAGTCCCCTCCAAAAGCCATAGTTACAGTGGTTACTGTGACAATGGGTATCAAAGAAACTTAAATCATGCCAAACTGACCCAATGTAAGTATGCAAAATATTATTATCCCTTCAGATTTAAAATGACTCCAATGCCCACTTTAAAATACAGCCAAAACTCTTCAGTGTTACTTTACGCCTAGATAAAAGTTTGAACAGAAAACCCTTGGGGCTCACAAACTTTTGTTTCCTCTGGATTGAGATAGTTGGGTGATAACAGTAGTCCTCTATGACACATGCCCTATTAAAATATTATTAGGGGAACACTGTAAAAAGAGAATGATTTAAAATGGGTTCTGGTTTTTCCATGTACTTTATTTAGTCCTCCTTTGTGTTATTTTATTATTCCCTACATTAAAGATTTTAATTTTATGACAATCAGCAGCTTGTAGTGCTGGATTCTTATGGCCTATTTACATAAAGCACATATGGTGTCAGCCAGTAACAGAAGTTGTTATTGCAATTTCTGACATTTAAAGCATACATTTAAAAAATAGCTCTAACCTGAACAAAAACTCTTCTACAGCTTCCAGGGGCAGAGTTGCCCAAGCTTGTGGACATAACTTTCTTTTTCTGAACCTATTTGTCCGTGTAGGGAATTTAGAGACGATAGAGTTTAACGAGGGGTTAGGACTATCTTTTTACTTTCGTGTGACAGCACCTGGGTGCCTGAGCAGCCAATCACCAAGCATAGGTGTTATCACATTGTAGGAGGTGCACTGAGCTCCATATTCAGAAGTACAGTTTAACTTCCAGGGGTAGATATTTGGTGCACTAACGAGAGAATCCCATGGGTCAACGGAGCTGTCCTGGGTGCATGTGAAAAGTCCATAAAAACAGATATATGGTGGTCTGTAAGAAAAAGTCTCTGGATCTGTATAAGATGTCATCGCTTGAGAGCAGCTGGTTCCAACAAGAGCTAGAAGGTACTCTGTAAATGACAGAGGAGAGAGGAACAGCGCTTCTAAGTGTAGTCGTTTTAAAAACACTTTAATTGTAAAAGTAAACAACTTGCAAGAGTAGAAGGAAAACCTGTTTACATAAGCGTCAATTCTTCTACTCTTGTGAGTTGTTTACTTTTTCAATTAAGTGTTTTTTTTTTTTAACTACTACACTTAGAAGCGCTGTTCCCGCTCCTCCCGGACTGTGTAACTTTCGTCAGTAAGAAGCAAAGTAAAGGTTGTACAGGTGGTGTGGCGAGAATTAGGAAGAACCTGGGCCTTTTCCTTGTATGAATTGGCACTGACCTTAATGACATAGTAATGGAGGATGGTTTCCTAGTTTTTTTAAAGGGCCACTCAAAAGTTTTCAGTGATTGGTGGGTATCCTCCAGGAAAGGTATTTCAGCAGTGCGAATATCTCAAAGTAGGGGACAACAGCCAAAACTTCAGGGTGAGTGGGAGCAGGTTAACAGGGGGGAGATCTCAGACTGACTATTCCTATACCCCACAATTTTAACGGACTGGTATTTTATGGTTAAATCTTAGTTTATTGAATTCTTAAGAAAATACATAAAGGAATAAGTATAAGGCACAGCCTGAAGGTTTTATACAAAAAGCATTACACATGAGCAAAGATATAACCAGTTAAAGCCAGAGTCATGATTCTGTTTGGTCCATTGTAAAAGTAACAGGTTGAAATAATTTGATCATGTGAGGGGATGCCCAAAATCTTAAGTGTAGAAGATCATATTTTATTGACATGTACAGCAAGGTTGGTATGAGGGACAAGGGGGGGGGGTGTAAACCTGTAGACCTGACCTGGAATAGTCTAGATCAGCCTTTCTTAACCTTTACAACACAGAGGATACCTTTCCGGTCTTAAGGAACCCCTGATTAAAATTACTATATCTACAACTGATGATACATTCGTGTTATGATCGATGGGAAGAATGCTCCTTACATTGGTGGTCACTGGGAAAAATTACCCCCTTACAGATACTGTAGCTAAAAAGATCAATGGTGTCAGTGGGAACTTATCTTAGAGACATGAATTGCTCATTGCTCAAGTAACCCCTAGCAACCTCTAGAGCAGTGGTTCTCAACCTTCTAGTGCAGTGACCCCTTGATAAAATTTCCCAAGTTGTGGGGACCCCTAACAGTGAAATTATTTTCCCAGCGTGGGTTGTCAGCACCCAAGGCAAGACAAGTAATTTGCGCCCTTAACCCGCAGACATTTATCGCTCCCTGAATCCTTTTAATGGCAATTATAATCATAGGTAATGTTATTCACTGTGTCTCCAGCTTCACTGTGTCTCCAACTTTGTGGTGTCTCGTAGCAGTGACACCTTTGCCGAAATCAGGGGATAGGGTCTCCTCCAGCCCTTCCCACTTCACATTCCTCACCAGTCAGCTGACCTCTAGTTTCTGCCCCCCAGCCATGCCGTGAACTGAATGGGCACCTGCGAAGAGGCTGAGTGGGCGGCTGTGGGCTCCAGGAACAGCCCTCCTGGACTGCCACAAAAAGGCTGGGAGACTGGTGCGGGCTTTAGGAACAGCCCAGGATACGGTGACCCCTGGCAAATCTTCATTTGACCCCCAGGTTGAGAACCACTGCTCTAGAGGAACCCTGGTTGATAAACTCTGGTCTAGATGTTATTATCAGGGGCCGTTCATTAAGGGCGCATGTGCCTTATCTATCCATTGCTGGCACCCCCTATTCATGCATCCGGCCCCTTTCAGGATGCCGGGCGAATGAATTCCAATGCGGGGTGGGTCTAATAGGCTTCAAAATAAGGTGGGTTCAGGGCGCTGATAATGCGCTCGGAGCCCACCCAGTTGTGTGAGAATAGCGAATTATTATTCCCTATTCTCACACTAAATTGCCTCTCGGCCAATCAGAATGCTTGGGTCTGAGACCCGTTTCCCGATTGGTAGAAGGGAGAAGCATTTCAGATTGGCCACCGAGGAGGAAGGTGGAGAGGGGGAAGATGCCGAGTAGGGAAAGGAGAAGGAGAAGCTGCTCATGATGCCCGTCGCCATGATGCCCACGGAGGAGAGATTGGGAAGCCGCCAGTGATTGCCCGCCATGGATGGTGTAAGTACCCTGACCGAGCAACCCTACAAGGGGGGGGGGTGATGTCGGGTGCAGTGTTTGCCACCCCCCCCCCTAAAAAAATATAACTGCCAGCCGTCAATGGTTATCATAGAGCATACTCGGGTATAAATCATTTGTGAAAGTGTTTATATATCGGGAGTAGTTATATTAAAGTCTATCTTTATAGTAGAAGGAACCAAAAAATGTATCTATATTGCTCCATATGTGGCTGAACATCATCTAGTTTATCATTATCGAGGGCTAAGAGTTCCTCCATATGCATGATATCATTGACTTTATTTATCCATAACGATAGCGAGGGTACTTTGGAGGTCTTCCAATACAGACAAACAAGTCGACATGCTCCAGTGATCAAAATGGTGGAATAAAAGTTATTTTTTTGGGCAGCTATAAAGCCCCGAAAGATGGATATAAAGGGTGATTTATTGAAAGGGAGATACAGAGTCTCCATAAATTCTGTTGTATATGTTGAAAGTCTAATGCCGCATACACACAATCATTTTTTGTTTTCAACAAGAAAAACGACCGTGTGTGGTCTTTTTGTCATTTTTCACGACGTGAAAAACGGCATTAAAAATGACGAGAAAAATTAGAACATGTTCTAATTTTTCTCATCGTTTTTCCTGACATTTCTTCCGCGGCAGTGTTTCCCATTGGGGAAACACTGCCGCGGAGCCCATAGACGATCGTTTTTCTCGTCATTTTAAAAAAAATGACGAGAAAAATGACCGTGTGTGGGGAACAAGCTGTTCCCTCGTTTAAAATGTCATAATGATCGTGTGTACGCGGCATTAGTCCTGTAGGTGTGGATCAAGAGCCAGTCCCACCAAATGTGCCTCTCGCTTCTCTGTATCTCTAACATCTGTCCAAGGTAGTTGGAAATATACAGTTGTATAAGACTAGGTCTCTATACCACCTATCCTGTGTCTTGGATGGACTGATACTTTAATATATATTACATGTGCATGATTACTACAAGTCTGGAGGTTTTACAAAAATGTTTAATTTTTACAAATGTTTTTCTGAAAGTGCATTGAGTTAATATTATGGAATATAGTGGTAAACAACACTGTTAGTTATATGAAAAATTGAGAATACTAGTTATTAGAAGTTTATTTACATACTTTTTCTTTTTAACAGAGTGTTTGGACATTTTGGTCATCGGTCAGAGTGGCAGCTGGTGAAAGTGGACTACAAGTCAATCTTTGACAGACGCTGTAACCCCGAAGACTATCTTCCTTGGCAGCTTCATAGTCAGGTGCACAGACTTCTTTTCTGGTTACTGGTTGGAAGTTGGTGGATACGTAACCATCACATCCATATGAGCTCAGTGGACATCCCAATACAAAACCATGGCAAATAATATGCAGCTGCCTACTCTTCTGGGAATGCATTTCACAAAATTTTGGAATGTTCCTGCAAATGAGAAACTTCTTCCTTGGTGTTAAAAGGAAATTGCATTATAAGGCCAGAAGTGTGTGGGCATCTTGCCACCCCACCTATTTGATCTTGTTGGACACAGAGCAAAAAAGAAAAAGAAAATAATCTCGAAGATATTTATTACATTGAGGTCAGGGCTGTGTACAGGCCACTTGAGTTTTTCCCACACCAAACTGGTCATAAAATGTCTTTAGGTGCTGGTTTTGTGCACAGGGTAGAGGGATCTTTCCCAAATTGTTGCTACAAGGTTGGAAGCACACAAGATGTCATTGTACGCTTTAGTATTAACGGTAAACTTCAATGGAACCACCTGAACTCACTCTTTTGGAAGAGAAAGGGGGAGGGGGGTCTATATTAGTGGCAGCTGGTGCTCAATATTTTGTGGGGGGGCGGCAAACCAATACCATGCCCCCCCCACAGGAGATGGATGGGAAGGTGGCAAGACCCCCCAACCCCCCCCCCCCTAAGGGAGATGGATGATAAAGGGGCGATTTCCCCTCCCATGAGACAGATGGGATTGCAGCGATTCCCCCGCCCCCACCCGTGGGAGATGGATGGGAAGGCGGAGACTCCCCCTCCTCCATGGGAGATGAATGGGAAGGTGGTAATCAGAGGCCTCCTTACCTTAGGGACATGTAGATTAGGGGCCGGACGCATCATGGATGATCTGGGCAGCGCCCCTGCGCCCCATATGAATGGACCACCACTGGTCTACATACTTTTGGGCAATATATGGTGTAAAGGTCCCTAAGCCGCATTTTTTAGGTTGAATTGAATAGAAAATGCTTGTAGAGGTTGGAAATTTATGTTATCTTTCAGTGTTGTTGCAGTAAATGTGATTTAACGTTTTATGTTTTTAGATATTGCAAATCAAGCATAACAGCAAACACATACAACGTTACATTTCAAGAAACAAGCTAAACACACTAAACACAAACTACTCACAGACACAACTTAAAGATATTTGAAAGGCTTGATTTTTTTTTTTAAGTTATACATGCCTGCTCTGTGCAATGGCTTTGCACAGAGCATACCCGATCCTCCGCTTCTTGGATCCCGTGCAGGCACTCCTGCCCCGCCCTGCTGAGTGCCTCCATAGCAAGTCACTTGCTATGGGGGCACTCGTGCATGCTCGCTGCTGAGCCTCGCTCTGTGTGTCCATAAGACACACAGACTGGGGCTTGGCCCTGCCCCCACTCCCTCCTCACTGGCTGTGATTAACAGCAGCTGGAGCCAATGCTGTATCTGAGCCAATGAAGAGGAAGAGCGCAAAGAGAGCCTCAAGCACATCCCTGGATCTAGATCGGGTTTAGGTAAATATAAAGGGGGGGTGGCTGGAGGAGGACTACAAGCAAAATTTTTTTTTACCTTAATGCAGAGAATGCCTTTACAACCACTTTAACTGAACATTTAGTTTGAATCTAAAAGATAATAAGGAGTTATGGTTTTCATACATGATGGTCAAAGGTTACAGACCTATTCATAAGACACTGTTCCACTGCACTTTGTATTTCCCACCATTCTCTATTTTGGCCAGCAGGTGGCACAGGCACACTCCTCCAAAATGCCACTCCTAGTGAAAATAGATGGGCAGCGGTAACAGATCTGGTTACAAAGTAAGAGAACCGTTGCTGCCTATGATTGGTGAGCAGGAGCCACCACTTACACATTAAGAAATATAATTCTTTTTACAGAACTCTCACTGATGTTTAACATAAAATACTTGCTCTCAAATTACAGAATATAATATCTGTTTCTCAGTCCCATTTCCATAATTAATTCACCTCTGATTACAAGAACCGCTTACACTTATTATTCCGACGACGGCTGTGGCAATGAGAAACGTTAATCAGCTAGTCGTATAATTACTATCTCATGTCTTTGCACAATGGTATTATTATTGGCCCCGAAGATTCCGGCAGACCTCCTGGGAAGCAGACATGTCACTGCGTAGAAATGACTGCAACAAAATAGAGCAAATGTATCATTATGAGAAATTCCGATACCGTGGGGAGAATTCTCCGGGGAGTGAGAGGATTAAACGAATGTGATTAGAGACGTAGCGGGGGTCTTCAGTTACAGTTGTGGGGTTGCACTGTATCCCTGGGGGCAGAACTCCCTGAAGGTTTAACTAGCACTAGAGAGGTTAATATAAAAAGGTGTTGTGTAAGGCGTGCTGATTATCTAGGAGCAAGCAAATAAACTATGCAGTAAATTATATAAACCCAATCACTGAAACATATAGGCTTTAAAATAATAATGTCATTTTAAATGTATGTAGCGGTCCTTCCCCGGCTTCTCCCCTCTCTTTACGGCTGGTTTTACTCGTCTAGAGGTATCTGGGAGAAGGGGAAAGATGCACACCACCAGCTCGGCTCTCTGATGTAGGATGCAGAGATATGAGCTAAACCGTTTACCTTCGGGTCTGCGTTTTTAGGCCGGAACCTCAGCTTCTCCTGTGGAGGATGATTGCCACTGTCACTGACAGGGACACTTAGCTTCCAGTAACACGAGTTCCACACCAAGAAAAGTCCAACACTGTTTTATTGCCTTGAAACTGGTTGACTTTTAAAAGAACAGACAAGGTGTAGGGAAGAGTAGGTCCAGGCACAACACGATGAATAAAGTTTCTCCTGTTCCGTTTAGTGCAAACAGGCTTGGCGCACAGTCGCTGCCACCGACCGTGAATTTGGTCACTGCCACTGACCTGGGTGAACGTTGAGGCCCCTGTCACAGGCCTAGGATGAGGCCTGCCACTGACCTGAGGAAGATGGGTCCCTGCCACAGACCATGAGAACATGAATTACCTTCTTTAGAACAAACGACCCCTGTCAGAGGAAGACATCTATCCGGACGGTTACCAGAGGCCTCCACCGGCACCAGCAAATGCTGCGCTGGCTCTACGGGGAGGTCACGTCTCCGGTCCCTTACGCCCTGGATTCAGGCACCCAATACCGGGGGCACCTTAGGAATGATTCGCCCTCGCAGGACCGTCGAAGGTACTGGGACCCAGGCCTCCTGGTAAAGTACCTCACCCCAGGCTGAAGGTGCCTGGGATGGAACTCGACTCCACGGGCTCAGGCCAAGGGCGCCTGGGCACCGACGAACCGCAGCAGTCCCCAGGCCGAAGGTGCTTGGGGAATGGACCTTGTGCGCAAAATGTCCGCCCCCTTTTATATCCTCTCCCAGCAGGCACAGTGGGTTACCCGCCCCGCCGTACTACTGGCGCGAGAGGATAAAAAGGGCACGGCTCTAGAATGGCAGTTCAACCCCGGTCCCAGGTGACAGCGCCACCCAGGGACCGCAGGGAACATGACACCATTCCTACCTCCCACACTCCAAAGTGTCCATAAATCCCTAAAATCAATGTATCTGGGCCATCTACAGCCCAGATACGCCCCACTAAATTTGACACCCGCTACATGTATTTTTTTTATACAACGGGTAAAATAAGTATTGAACACGTCACTATTTTTCTAGGTAAATATATTTCTAAAGGTGCTATTGACATGAAAATTTCACCACATGTCAGTAACTAGATATGTGCTGTTCGTTTCGTTCTGAATTAATATTCGGACACATTTTTCGTTATTCGGAGATTCGGATTTATCCGAATACCCGAATTACAAAATAAACACATTTTACCAAATGCTCCGAACAACGTAGTGAAATTTGTCCGAATTTCGGAAATTCGGACTGAAATTCGAATCAAATTTTACAATGAACTCCAGTCGAATTCTAACTACACATATTGCTGAAATCTGAAGATCTGTGTGTGTTATTAGAGTACCATTTTGAAATAATGCTGTTTTTGTTAAAGGGATTGTAAAGGTACAATTTTCTTTTCCTAAATAGCTTCCTTTACCTTAGTGCAGTCCTCCTTCAATTACCTCATTCTTTGATTTTGCTTTTAAATGTCCTTATTTTTTCTGAGAAATCCTCACTTCCTGTTCTTCTGTCTGTAACTCCACACAGTAATGCGAGGCTTTCTCACTGGTGTGGAGTGTCGTGCTCGCCCCCTCCCTTGGACTACAGGAGAGTCAGGATGCCCACTAACACACAGCTCCTTTCTCTATCTGCAACGTAGAGAGCGTCCTGACTCTCCTGTAGTCCAAGGGAGGGGGCGAGCACGACACTCCACACCAGGAAGAAAGCCTTGCATTACTGTGTGGAGTTACAGACAGAAGAACAGGAAGTGAGGATTTCTCAGAAAAAATAAGGACATTTAAAAGCAAAATCGAAGGATGAGGTAAGTGAAGGAGGACTGCACTAAGGTAAAGGAAGATATTTAAGAAAAACAAATTGTACCTTTACAACCCCTTTAACCACTTGTCCCCCGCCCACCGTCAATTGACGGCGGGTGGAGGACACTCTCGTTCTGACAGGACGTCACAGGACGTCATATGACATCCTGCCTTTAAAACGAGCTAGGGGGCGCGCGCACGCGCCGCATTCGCAAGGACCCGATGCGCGTGCCCGGCGGCCGCGATTGCCGCCGGGCACCCGCGATTGCCCGGGAACCGAGCAGGAAAGTGGATCTGTTTTAATGTGAATGGTCCCAAAAATGTGTCAAAAGTGTCCGCCTTAATATCGCAGTCACAATAAAAATCGCAGATCGCCGCCATTACTAATAAAAAATTAAAATAAAAAAAAATACTATAAATCTATCCCCTATTTTGTAGACACTATAACTTTTGCGCAAACCAATCAATACGCGCTTATTGCGTTTTTTTTTTTTTTTACCAAAAATATGTAGAAGAATACGCATCGGCCTAAACTGAGGAAAATTTTAATTGAAAAAAAAAATGGGTATTTATTATAGCAAAAAGTAAAAATGCATGGGACTAGTTTCTCCATACAGGAGAAGCTTGAAGCTGTCATTACCAACAAAGGATTTTGTACCAAGTATTAAATACATTTTAGCTAGCGTGTCAAAACATGTTCCCTGTGTCATTCCATTTTATTACGCACAACTTAAATTTCTGAACTTATTTGTTTTGGTTTCTTTGTATGTATGGATTGCGTGGGTTGTATCGACATGTGCATGATGAAAATTTTCGTTTTGTTTCATTTCGATTCATTAATTTAGTTATTTCTTTAGTTCAATTCGGTTGATTCGTTCAATTCGTATTCAGATTTTTTTTCTTTAATTTGCTGATTTTTTCGATTAGAAACGTTCAAATCGATACATTTTCTAATCGCTCTAAATTAAAATGTTATATTGTTTTCGATTTGAATGCAGCAAAGTGAACAAGCAAAATAAAAATATTAATCAAATGATTACAATGACTCTTAATCACCTTTGGCTTAACCACTTCCCTACCGTGCACGAAAACCCCCTTCCTGCCCAAGCCATTTTTCAGCTTTCAGTGCTGTCACACTTTGAATGACAATTGCGCGGTCGTGCAATGTGGCTCCCAAACGAAATTTGCGTCCTTTTTTTCCCACAAATAGAGCTTTCTTTTGGTGGTATTTGATCACCTCTACGGTTTTTATTTTTTGCGCTATAAACAAAAGAAGAGCGTCCAGTTTGGAAAAAAAACACTATTTTTTACTTTTTGCTATAATAAATACCCATTTTTTTTTCAATTAAAATTTTCCTCAGTTTAGGCCGATGCGTATTCTTCTACATATTTTTGGTAAAAAAAAACAAAAAAAACGCAATAAGCGCGTATTGATTGGTTTGCGCAAAAGTTATAGTGTCTACAAAATAGGGGATAGATTTATAGTATTTTTTTTTATTTTAATTTTTTATTAGTAATGGCGGCGATCTGCGATTTTTATTGTGACTGCGATATTAAGGCGGACACTTTTGACACATTTTTGGGACCATTCACATTAAAACAGATCCACTTTCCTGCTCGGTTCCCGGGCAATCGCGGGTGCCCGGCGGCAATCGCGGCCGCCGGGCACGCGCATCGGGTCCTTGCGAATGCGGCGCGTGCGCGCGCCCCCTAGCTCGTTTTAAAGGCAGGATGTCATATGACGTCCTGTGACGTCCTGTCAGAACGAGAGTGTCCTCCACCCGCCGTCAATTGACGGTGGGCGGGGGACAAGTGGTTAAAGGGGTTGTAAAGGTACAATTTGTTTTTCTTAAATATCTTCCTTTACCTTAGTGCAGTCCTCCTTCACTTACCTCATCCTTCGATTTTGCTTTTAAATGTCCTTATTTTTTCTGAGAAATCCTCACTTCCTGTTCTTCTGTCTGTAACTCCACACAGTAATGCGAGGCTTTCTCACTGGTGTGGAGTGTCGTGCTCGCCCCCCTCCCTTGGACTACAGGAGAGTCAGGATGCCCACTAACACACAGCTCCTTTCTCTATCTGCAACGTAGAGAGCGTCCTGACTCTCCTGTAGTCCAAGGGAGGGGGCGAGCACGACACTCCACACCAGGAAGAAAGCCTTGCATTACTGTGTGGAGTTACAGACAGAAGAACAGGAAGTGAGGATTTCTCAGAAAAAATAAGGACATTTAAAAGCAAAATCGAAGGATGAGGTAAGTGAAGGAGGACTGCACTAAGGTAAAGGAAGATATTTAAGAAAAACAAATTGTACCTTTACAACCCCTTTAACCACTTGTCCCCCGCCCACCGTCAATTGACGGCGGGTGGAGGACACTCTCGTTCTGACAGGACGTCACAGGACGTCATATGACATCCTGCCTTTAAAACGAGCTAGGGGGCGCGCGCACGCGCCGCATTCGCAAGGACCCGATGCGCGTGCCCGGCGGCCGCGATTGCCGCCGGGCACCCGCGATTGCCCGGGAACCGAGCAGGAAAGTGGATCTGTTTTAATGTGAATGGTCCCAAAAATGTGTCAAAAGTGTCCGCCTTAATATCGCAGTCACAATAAAAATCGCAGATCGCCGCCATTACTAATAAAAAATTAAAATAAAAAAAAATACTATAAATCTATCCCCTATTTTGTAGACACTATAACTTTTGCGCAAACCAATCAATACGCGCTTATTGCGTTTTTTTTTTTTTTTTACCAAAAATATGTAGAAGAATACGCATCGGCCTAAACTGAGGAAAATTTTAATTGAAAAAAAAAATGGGTATTTATTATAGCAAAAAGTAAAAAATAGTGTTTTTTTTCCAAACTGGACGCTCTTCTTTTGTTTATAGCGCAAAAAATAAAAACCGCAGAGGTGATCAAATACCACCAAAAGAAAGCTCTATTTGTGGGAAAAAAAGGACGCAAATTTCGTTTGGGAGCCACATTGCACGACCGCGCAATTGTCATTCAAAGTGTGACAGCACTGAAAGCTGAAAAATGGCTTGGGCAGGAAGGGGGTTTTCGTGCACGGTAGGGAAGTGGTTAAGCCAAAGGTGATTAAGAGTCATTGTAATCATTTGATTAATATTTTTATTTTGCTTGTTCACTTTGCTGCATTCAAATCGAAAACAATATAACATTTTAATTCAGAGCGATTAGAAAATGTATCGATTTGAACGTTTCTAATCGAAAAAATCAGCAAATTAAAGAAAAAAAATCTGAATACGAATTGAACGAATCAACCGAATTGAACTAAAGAAATAACTAAATTAATGAATCGAAATGAAACAAAACAAAATTTTTCATCATGCACATGTCGATACAACCCACGCAATCCATACATACAAAGAAACCAAAACAAATAAGTTCAGAAATTTAAGTTGTGCGTAATAAAATGGAATGACACAGGGAACATGTTTTGACACGCTAGCTAAAATGTATTTAATACTTGGTACAAAATCCTTTGTTGGTAATGACAGCTTCAAGCTTCTCCTGTATGGAGAAACTAGTCCCATGCATTGCTCAGGTGTGATTTTGACCCATTCTTCCACACAGTCTTCAAATCTTGAAGGTTCCATGGGTCTCTTTTATGAGCTCTGATCTTTAGTTCTTTCCATTGATTTTCTATTGGATTGAAGTCAGGTGATTTGCTGGCAGCTTTATTTTCTTTCTTTAAAATCAATTGAGAGTTTCCTTGGCTTTGTGTCTGAGATCATTGTCTTGATGCTGAAATGTCCACCTTCATTTCCATTCATCCTTCCTTCAATGATATGAAGTTTATCAGTACCGTATGCTGAAAAACAGCCCCACGTCATGATGTTCCCACCTCCAAACCTCACTGTTGGTATGGGGCTGTTTTTGGGGTGATGTGCAGTAGACATGTGCACACTGAAATATTTTGTTTCGGAATTTTGTTTTCGTCCGAAAAATACATTTATTTAGTTACTCCCGAAATTCGGTTTTATTTATTTAGTTTAGTTAACAAATGCATTCGTCCGAAAATCCGAATTAATTCAGGTCAAATCTATCAGTTGAAGGATTATGGTGTCTGCCGAATGTTCTAAGAAGATTCGACGAAGCAGCTAAACTGTACGACACCGCAATCATACATTTCCGGTCGAATGTTCCGCCCACAAGCTATAGTTGAATTCTAATGTTGTATGACTAGTAATAATTATATTTATTAATTATTATTACTAGTCAACCAACATTAGAATTCTTCTATAGCCTATGGGCGGAGCATTTGACCATAAATGTCCGCTTGCGGCGATCGTATGTTTTTAGCTGCTTCGTCGAATCTTCATGTCTCTATAATGTCAAATCTTTTCCCTCTATGTCGAATAATCTTGGACTAATAGAGTTAGGTTAGGCACATTCAACCGCAGGTTCGATAGACACAGATCGCTATTGTCACCGTCATGTCGAATCTTCTATCTATATTGAACTGTTGTCGCAACGAAACGAAAATAAAGTATTTTTTATGTCGGATCTTTCGGATTCTGCACGTTCGTTATCGTTTGTTAAAACGAATGCGAAAATCCCCGAAATTTAGACAAAAATGCATTTGAACGAATACGAATGCACATGTCTAATGTGCAGTGCCATTTGACCTCCAAACATGGTGTGTGTTATGTCATCCAAAGCGTTCATTTTTAGTCGCCTCTGACCAGACTATATTTTCCCAGTATTTCACATGCTTGTCTAAATGTTGTGCAACAAACTTTAAATGATCTTCAACATGATTTTTGTTTAGCAATGGAGTCTTGCATGGTGAGCGTGCATACAGGCCATGACGGTTGAGTGCATTACGTATTGTTTTCTTTAAAACAATTATACTTTGCTAATTCCAGGTCTTTCTAAAGCTCTCCACAAGTGGTCCTTGGCTCTTGGACAACTCTTCTGATAATTCCTTTCACTCCTCTGTCAGAAATCTTGCAAGGAGCACATGGTCTTAATCTTGGCTGGTTTATGGTGAAATGGTGTTCTTTTCACTTCTGGATTATGGCCCCGACAGTGCTCACTGGAACATTCAAGAAATTTAGAAATCTTTCTGTAACCAATGCCATTAGTATATAAAGTGAATATCAATCTGCGCAATCTCGTGAAATTAGTATACACAAATTTTGAATAATAATAGCTGCTATCACTAAGAAGTGGTCTCATGTCAAATAATCATTAGACAGTGCTGCGCTATAAAAAAACATCAATATTAATAAAAGTGTAACTAAAAATGGTAATCAATAAACATATATTGCTGAAAGTTCATATATAGGGGGTTATTTACGAAAGGCAAATCCACCAAACTACAAGTGCAAAGTGCACTGACAGTGCACTTGGAAGTGCAGTCGCTGTAGATCTAAGGGGAACATGCAAGGAAAACAAAAAACAGCATTTTAGCTTGCACATGATTGGATAATAAAATCAGCAGAGCTTCCCCTCATTTCAGATCTGCCCCTCAGATTTACAGCGATTGCACTTTTAGTGCAATTTCAAGTGCACTTTGCACTTGTAGTTTGCACTTGTAGTGCAAAGTGGATTTGCATTTAGTAAATAACCCCCATAGTATCTGTGACTGATTAAAGTGAATTTAAAAAAATCAATACATCAACCGTGCAAAAATCCAAAGTGCTTGTGCTTTCCTCCACCAGTCTCACAGGCTGCTCACCTCACATCTGAATAAAATCAGCAGTGTTCCCCTCTGGGGATAATAGAGAAGGCTGGCGTGGTACTGGTAACCACTTTCCTCCTTAAAATCGCTTAGGCCCCTTTCACACTGGGGCGGGCAGGTGCGGTGGCGGTATAGCGGCGTGATTTTCAGCGCCGCTATACCATCGTTATCACCGCGGTATGCGGCTGCTAGCGGGGTGAATTTAACTACCGCTAGCGGCCGAAAAAAGGGTTAATACCGCCCGCAAACCGCGGCTATTGCTGCGGTTTGCGGGCGGTATTACCGCGGTGTCCCGTTGATTTCAATGGGCAGCCACGGTAAAGGAGCGGTGAACACACCGCTCCTTCACCACTGTAAAGATGCGGCTAGCAGGACTTTTGGAGCGGTCCTGCTAGCGCACCGCTTCAGTGTGAAAGCCTTCGGGCTTTCACATTGAAGAATACAGGGCACGATTTTTTCAGGCGGTATAACAGCGCTAATATTAGCGCTAAGCCGCCTGAAAAACGTGCCAGTGTGAAAGGGGCCTAATTCCCAAGAGTTATAAACCCTGATCATCTCACCAGATATGATGGATATGCAAAAAAAGGAAGGCAGAATCTAGTGCTCTCCAATTAGAATGTTCAACAATATATAAAAAAAAGGTAAGGTATAAAACTCACAAAGATGGCACTGTAAGCCGTGCAAGCTGAAAACACATTTTTAGAGACAATAGGTCTCAAGATGGCCTCGATGTAACTTCAATACGCAGGCTCTCTCCCCTAGACGCGTATCGTCAAAGCATTGACATCTTCAGTAGGGTACCCCTTCCTTCCCTTCTATCACTTCCTGGCCCACCTACTAGTTTGCTTCCCTATTTAAGACATGCTCAGTGCAGCCCACGTTGCCTGAACAACTTCCTAGTTTCTTTAGCTCCTGTTTGCCTAGTTTTTCACATATTTAGTGCCTGATTTCCAGTGTATCAACCACAGCTTTGTCTTCCGTTAGTGCTTGTATGCCGCTTGCCTTGATCTCAGCTTGTTTCCCAGATCCTCTTCTGTCTCCGGTCATCTGTACTTTGCATATGCAAGTGGTTTTGGTATTGTCAGCTGGGCATACCATGGGGCCGCAAACTAGTTCCAGCTTGCTGCAAGTCTATCCCCACCATCAGGGCCCTGATGAAGAATCAGGCTGGGGCTTAGACTCTGTGCCTTGGGGATCCTGGGGTTAGTATTCTACAAGAATGCATTATCACAGACTGACATCTGGCAGAGGGTTAGGAATCAGCAGTGTAAAACAATTAGGCACAGAAGCATTGTGCCGTGAACCCAACATGATTAAAGTGTTTGTTAAGGCATATATCTAAGTCTATGCCAGCCCCTCTATTAGAGGCTGGCATAGCACGCTGTTTATGTTTTGTTTAAAATGAGCAGTGTAAATACTGTATATCAGCGGTCTTCAGGCCGGTCTCATCACTCGCGGCCGCTTTCCAGCTCTGATAGATGTCTTCTGTGGGAGGGGCGATGATCTCCCTCTGACGTCAAAGGGAGATCACGTGGCCGCTCGTCTTCTCCGCAGAAGACATCCATCGGAGCTGTAAAGCAGCCGCGAGTCACGTGACCAGCCTGAAGACCGCTGATATACAGTATTACAATGCTTGTTTTTAAATAAAACATACACAGTGTGCTATGCCAGCCTCTAATAGTATTAAAATTATAGCGGTGGGGGTGCGGGGCCAGCCCGGAGACAGACAGAGAGGCGCTGACAGGGAGGATGGAGGGGGTGAGGGGGGAGAGAGGAGAGCAGAGGGGACAGCAGCCTATCACAGAAGGAGGCACTTTGACCACGGTGATCAGGGCAGAGCTGCCCTGGTTATCGTGGTCTGATTAGAGAGGCCATACAGGAAGTAGTAGGTTTTGGGGGGTTTACAGTTTAGAGGGGGGCAGATTACATGATAGCACAAGCACTCTGCTGTGTAATCTGCTTTAAGGGACCAGAATCAAAATGTTTAATTTTTTTGGGGTTAACAAACGCTTTCAGCTTGTAGCATGTTATTTTGTACCCCAATATTCTAGTTGTTGTATAGTAAGACTAACATCAACTACGCTGTAAGGCCAATGCTTCTGGATACCTGGTCATGGCTAAAAGTATGTAACCACCCCTTTTAAATGACTCTGAGTTTACACATTTCCAAGGAAGGCTACTTACTGTTAATGCTACAGTATATAAAGACATTTAGACAAATTGTACTCTGTCAACCCTGTGGCAGTGGTTTGGGAGAAACTCTTGTTTTGGTCCAGCATGACTGTACCCCTGTGCACAAAGCTAGCTCAAGTAAGACATGGTTTGACCAGTTTGGTGAGGTGGAACTCGAGTGGCCTGCACAGAGCCCTGACCTCAGCCCTACTGAATGCTTTTGTAATGAACTTGAACGTCAATGGTGAGCCAGGTCTTCTCATCCAACACTAGTACCTGACCTCACAATTGTTCTTTTGCCTGAATGGGCACTCATTCCCACAGATACACTTCAAATTCTTGTGGAAAGTCTTCCTAGAAGAGCAGAGGCTGTTATAGCCACAAATGGGAGCCAACTAATTGTCATGGCCATAGCATGACTCTACCCCTGCGTATAAAGCCAGCTCAATTAAGACATGGTTTGACCAGTATGGTTTACTTAAGTGGCCTGCACAGAGCCCTAACCTCAACCCTACTGAACATTTTTGGGATGAACTGGAATGCCGATTTGTGAGCCAGGTCTAGTCATCCAACACCAGTACTTGGCTTTGCAATTGTTCTTTTGCCTGAATGGGCAAAAATTCACACAGATACACTCCAAATCTTGTGGAAAGTCTTTCCAGAAGAGCAGAGAACCAAGCTTTTTGGAAAGGAATGTCCAACATGGTGGTCTTCAACTTTTGGTCTTCTATTGCAATTCATTTATTTTTAACCCAATGTAACAATATGTTATTTTAATATCTAATAAACAGAACATTGATACAATGAGAACAATAATATAAACAAGTTGTTTGCTTAATTGAGAATTCATATAAGCCTATAAAATATTAACCGCCGGGAGCCAAAGGCTGCTTAATTATGTGTACAGTAGCGAACAAATTAACAGATGTCATTTTTATGCAAATCAGCATGTTCTCCCTTAGAATACGCTCAGTTAATTACATTTGAAAGTCAGGAGAGAAGTCATAAAACTTTGAGCGTTTTCCCATCACTGCCGATTATCCGAAACTTCCTCGCTTCTTCCCGTGGTGACATCTTTCTCCTAACTGAAATATAGAAAATAATGGAGTTTATTCAGATGATGATTTTTTTTTTTCGTCTTCCTATCTTTTCATTGCAGCCAGATGAGAATTTTTTTTTTTCTTGTGTCCTATTTCTACCTCGTGTTTAGCTTGACGTTCCCTGACACGAACAAGCTGAAGAGAAGCAGAACTTGTCAGCGTTTGATTGCGAGTTGTCAGCTGCTTCAGGCTAGCGTCAGAGCGAATATTGTAGAGCCTGGCAGTGATGGATTGTAGCGGTGTCTGCTATATAACAAAACGGTTTCATGTCACTTTTTGATGATTTCTAATAGGAAACTTTTCCACGGACAAGTGTGCGCTGTGCATGGAGGGTCTGGGCAAAGCCCATTGGCCCGTCTTGTTAACTTCAGCTGCTCGAAAATTCTGAGTTATTTACAAGTTTTAAAGGCTGAGAAAATAAGTTGGCCTTTTTTGCATTTTGTCACCATTTTAATATTTTTTTCAGCATATCTCTACAATACATACCCAGTTCCTGGTGTTTTGTCTCTTTAAGAACAAGTAAAGAAAAATACCTGATGCTCATCTGGGAATACAGTGAGCTCCTCAATTGCTGCAGCAAGCTGACCCTGCTCAGCTAAAATCCCAAGCAGTGTTACCAGCCCTCATTGCTTAGACAAAGTCCTTTAGTACCCAAGGCAAACAAAATATGCCATACCTCTTCCTACTCCATATCATGAGCTGTGAACTACCTTTCCAGTTGCCTTTTTTCATGCCAACTCCTGCTGAAGTGCCAAAGGTTGCCACCTATTTACCCACCCTTGGTCTGCCCAGTTCTTATCTGCTGGATGATAGAACATGTCCAGAAGCCAATAAGGGCTGAGCCATTTAAGCAATTTGTGTTCATTCTTTGTTCTGTTTCAAACACAGCTTTATGCATTGACATACAGTGGGTATAGAAAAGAATCACCCCTTTAACATAATCACATTTTGTTGCTTTGCAGCCTGAAATGAGGACAGGCAGAGCCGGTTCACACAGGGGCAACACGACTTCCAGCGCGACTTTGGGAGGCAACTTGGACACGACTTGAGCATGAATCACAGCGCGACTCCAGGCAACTTACAAGGCAACTTCAAGTTGCCTCCAGGACAGGCGACTTTCCAGTGGCCAATCAAACAATAATCAGCTCTGTGGGAGGGAGGGGTTTGCCTGGAAAACTATTTTTACTTCCTGGAAAGTTGCGTCAGTTAAGACAGGGGATCCTACTTGGAGGCTACTTCCATTGAAATCAATGGGTACAAGTCGCCTAGAAGTCGGATTGAAGTCGTACAGGAACTTTTTCTGAAGCCAGCAGCTACAAATACTGCAGATGCTGACTTTAAAAAAATTGACACTTACCTGTCCAGCGCGCCTGCGATGTCGGCAGACGAGGCTGAGCAATCGCTTGGTCCTCGGATGCTGCCGTCGCCATGCTCAGTGAGGGAATCAGAAAGTGAAGCCTTGTGGCCTCACTGCCCGGTTCCCTAATGCGCATGCGCGAGTAGCGGGGCGCACCGTCACTGGTCCCCGCTCTCTCCTGGGAACAGTGTGTTTCCCAGGAGACAGCGGGGGGGAAGGGAAGTGACGTAGACTCCCACGGGAGTCTATGCCCAGAAGTGGGTGCAAATACCTGTCTTAGACAGGTATCTGCACCCCCCTCCCCCTGAAAGGTGCCAAATGTGTCACCGGAGGGGGGGAGGGTTCCAAAAAGTGGAAGTTCCATTTAAGTATGTTGGGATATGTTTCTACTAACTTTTCACATCTAGACTTCGCAATATTTGCCCACTCTTCTTTACAGAAAAGCTCAAGTTCAGTTAAATTCGATGGTGGCCATTTGTGGACTGCAGTTTTCAAGTCATTCCACAGATTTTCAGTGGGGTTTAGGTCTGGGCTCTGACTAGGCCATGCAAGGACATTTGCCTTTTTCTCCTTCAACCACTGTATGGTCCTTTTTGCTGTGTGTGTTGGGTCATTGTCATGTTGGAAGGGTAAACCTTTTTCCCATTGACAGTTTTCTGGCAGAGGACAGCAGATTTTCCTCAAGAATTTAAAGGTATTTTGCCCCATGAATTTTTCCTTCTGTCCTGACAAGTGCTCCAGTCCCTGCTGCAGAGAAATACCCCCATAATAGGATATTACCACCTCCATGCTATACTGTAGGAATGGCGTTATTTGGATGGTGAGCTGTATTGGATTTACGCCAGATATATTGTTTGGTGTTGAGGCCAAATAATTAAATTTTAATCTCATCTGACCACCTTAAACGCACCTTGAAGATTCTGAGGCCAAATGGAAAAAGGCGTTATGGTGAGATGAACAAATTCTGCTGCCCGCTGCCAGAAAGTTGTCAATGGGAAGAAGGTTCATATTCCAACATGACAATGACCCAAAGCACACAGCAACAATGACTACACAGTGATGAAAAAATAGTGAAAAAACTTGGACTGCCGCACTCCAAAAAAATTTGATTGTTCTTTTATTAAAATAAAAATAACAAATACATAGCACAGCAAAGGGAGCAGCTAGTGTGAGCTGACGCGTTTCGCACTGAACTTCAGCGCTTAATCATAGCTCATGAGCGGTTACCTCCCTTCCTCTAAATGACTACACAGTGGTTGAAGAAGAAAAAGGTGAATGTCCTTGCATGGCCTAGTCAGAGCCCAGACTTAAAGGAGTTGTAAAGGCAGAAGGTTTTTTATCTTAATGCATTCTAAAAAACCTTCTGTGTGTAGCAGCCCCCCAAGGACACCCATAATTACCTACCTGAGCCCCTTCTCTCTCCAGCGATGTCTCCGATCCCCTCAGCCATACAGGACACTCCTTCTAATTAGCTGAGACAGAGCAGCGGCGCTATTGGCTCCCGTGGCTGTCAAAGTCAGTCAGCCAATCAGGGGAGAGAGGGGACGGGGCCAGGTCGGGGCTCCATGTCTGAATGGATACACAGAGCTCTGACTCGGCTTGGGTGCCCCCTGTAGCAAGCTGCTGGCTGAGGGGCACCTAAAGGAGGGAGGGGCCAGGAGCAGCAAAGAGGGACCCGAGAAGAGGAGGATCTGTGCTGCTTTGTGCAAAACCAACTGTACAGTGGAGGTAAGTATAACATGTTTGTTATTTTAAAAAAACAAAAACAAGCCTTTATAATCACTTTAAACCCCATTGAAAATATGTGGAATGACTAGAAGACTGCAGTCCACAAACTGTCCCCATCAAATTGAACTGGACTTAAACAGTTCTGCAAAGAAGAGTGGGCAAATAATACAAAGTCTAGATGTGCAAAGTTAGTAGAGACATATCCCAACAGACTAAAGGCAGGAATTAAAGCAAAAGGTGGTTCAACAAGATACTGACACGGGGGGGGGGGTGATACATTTTCCAACTCAGTGATTCTGTTTTTTTTTTTTTTTTTCTGATATGTTGGTGTTATATCTTTCACTTGGATGTTATAAGTTGCACTCGTAAATACAGCTGGATAAAACAAAAACTGTGTCTGTCTTCATTTCAGGCAGCAAAACAACAAAATGTGATTATTTAAAGGGGGGGGGGATCACTTTCTATACCCACTGTACCTCAGACCCAGTGGGGTTGATTTACTAAAACTAGAAAGTGCAAAATCTGGTGGAGCTCTGCATGGTAGCCAATCAGCTTATAACTTCAGCGTGTTCACTTAAGCTTTGATAAAAAAAAGCCTGGAAGCTGATTGGTTTTTATGCAGAGCTGCACCAGATTTTTCACTCTCCACTCCAGTTTTAGTAAATCAACCCGTCTGTCCAGAAAGCATGGTCACCTCCTGACTTGGCACCATCCACAGGCAGCTTAACTCTTTTAATAAGACACAGAAGTTGTGTATAACATATTTTTAGGTCCATGGTGCCAGTTTAAGAACACGGCTCAAGCTGGGGAAACCAAACTCTTGCAGTCACCAGGGAGAGAGGTGCAGGCTGTCAATGGTGCTCATGTGAAGCAATGCATATATAAATCAAAGACGTGCCGCACTCCCATCCAGCCAACCTAAGGTGTACACTTAAAAATGGCCTCAGCCCATGAGTCTCTGTCAAAGCCACGCCCCCTGACCTGAGCATAATCATCATAATCACACTACACCCAGATCACATGTGAATCACACATGAATGCACAGCCTATTCCTGTGCAAATTTTGGTGTAAACTGCCCATCACTTCAGCTAACTGCAGTAAAAAGTATGTTTTTCAAGTTTTCATAAGTATAGGAAAACAGGGACTTTCCTGAGACCTCTCTCTTCAAATAACTAATACAGGGAACATAGAAGAGGTGGGAAGGTTTTAACCAGGACCAAACTACCTAACACTAAAAAGGAGGGGAGAGCAGAGGAAGATAATAAAATCACATAGGTAAGAAAACTGTAGTTACCAGACACTGCCAATAGATGTCAGCATACTAATGAACAATAATAATCCAATGCAGTTCAATGCAACACAGAAAAACTACATGAAAGTGGGCCAAACATTCTTGTTTCAAAATGTAAATATTTACAATCTCTGATTGCAGCTAAGGGAGTGCCTAAAGATAAAAATGTTTAAAAATTGATATTTTTGTTCATTGACAAGTTTTTTAAAAGTTCATGTGGGGTTCTTTTTCTTTCAGGGAGAAGCGTGCATCATGGGCGCCAAGAGGACTTACATGAAGAGGAGATCAGAGAGGAAGTGCATGCAGGGGAGGTATGCCGGGGCCATGTCTTCCGAACCGTGTGTCTGTACTGAGGCAGACTTTGAGTGGTGAGTAGGAGAGTCTCAAATTCAATGCTTCATGTTGTGGTATTATATTCCTTGTTCAGGATTTTGTTCCATGTATAGAACGTACAGTCCTCAAGTACTCAACAGCCAGGCGGTGACATAAGGGTGACCTCCGGCCTTCCCTTCAGTCTTGCACAGTTGTACAGATTCCTCTTCCGAACTATGAAAACATAAAAGTGCACAATAGATAATAATAATATAATCCAGTCCAAAGTAATAAATAGATAAGTCCAAGTAATTCCAGGTGGAACTACAAAGCCCAGAGTGCAACATCCACATTCACGTGGAAAGACAGTCTGGTGCCAGAGCACAGGTGATTGTACCATCCACCAACGAGTAAATTGCTCGCTCACGTCAACAGATGGACCCCTGAACTAAAAGAAGGTCAAATACGCCTGTCCCCCCTTGGGGTAAATATGGGTGCCAGCGAGGGTCTTGATACTCCGATACACATCCCATGCACATGTGGATGAAAGATAAACTAAGTGGTTTCCACTATTAAAAACTAGGGCTTTATTAAAATATAAATCGGACACTCACATATCATCCAACAATAAAAGGCTCAGATCTTAGATGGATAATCGGTAACACATCCATATAGCTGGATGGCAGCGGGTGACGTCATCCGAATGTAGCTTCTTCCCTGTATGCGTTACGTCCAGTGGGACTTCATCAGCGGGGTGGAGCTACCGAGTCACCCAATGTATAATATAGAGTACTGGCTACTAGACATGTGCAATTTGTTTTGACGAAATTCGACAACTTTGTTAATTTGTAAATATTCAAGTTAACAAAAACCTGTTTAACCACTTGCTTACTGGGCACATATACCCCCTTTCTGCCCAGGTGAAATTTCAGCTTTCAGCACTGTCACGCTTTGAAGACAATTGCGCGGTCGTGCGACGTGGCTCCCAAACAAAATTGACGTCTTTTTTTTCCCACAAATAGAGCTTTCTTTTGGTGGTATTTGATCATCTCTGCGGTTTTTATTTTTTACGCTATAAACAAAAAAAGACTGACAATTTTGAAAAAAACACAATATTTTTTACTTTTTGCTATAATAAATATCCCAATTTATTTAAATTTTTTGAATTTTCTCAGTTTAGGCCGATATGTATTCTTCTACATATTTTTGGTAAAAAAAATTGCAATAAGCGTATAGTGATTGGTTTGCGCAAAAGTTATAGCGTCTACAAAATAGGGGATAGATTTATGATTTTTTTTTTTTTTTTTAACTAGTAATGGCGGTTATCTGCAATTTTTGTCAGGACTGCGATATTGCGGCAGACAGATCGGACACTTTTGTCACTATTTTGGGACCATTCACATTTATACAGCGAACAGTGCTATAAATATGCACTGATTACTGTAAAAATGTGACTGGCAGAGAAGGGGTTAACACTAGGGGGCGATCAAGGGGTTAAATGTGTTCCCTGGGAGTGATTCTTACTGTAGGGGGAGGGGACTGACTGGCGGAGGTGACCGATCTGTGTCCCTATGTACAAGGGACACACCATTGGTCTCCTCTCCCTGACAGGACGTGGATCTCTGTGACACAGAGATCCACATCCTTGGCTCTGTGACTGCCGATCGCGGGTACCTGGCAGACATCGCGGCCACCAGGCACGCGCATCGGCACCCGCGTGACACGGCGGGCACAGCTTTTCCCCGATGCGCGCCCACGGCAGCGTGCATTGCGGAAGAAAACAGGAGAACGTCCATGGATGTCCACCCGGCAGATAGGCACCGCGCTGCAGACGTCTTTCGTCTATAGCATGGGTGCCAAGTGGTTAACTAATTTTCCCGAAATTTGGAAATTCAAAAATCCGAAAATTCAAAAATCCGAAAATAAGAACGAAAATCTGAAAATTTTAAAAATTTGAAAATCGGAAATAACTAACTAATAATAACTATTACTAATTATTAAATTATAGGTTTTGGAATTTCCGTTCAAATTTGGCTGTTGGTTAACGTTACGAATACAAATTTATCCGAAGTTACAAATTATCCGAAATAACGAATGCCGCATCTACATGAATGGAACGTAACAAATTAATAATAATAAATAATAATAAAACGTTTATTATTATTAAGTTGTTACGTTCCATTTGTTTGGAACGTAACAAATTAATAATAATAAATAATAATAATAAAAACTTTTCATTATTATTAATTTGTTACGTTCCATTCGTTTAGATGCGGCATTCGTTATTTTTTCATAACTTTGAATAAATTCGTATTCCTTATGTTCACTAACAGCCAAATTTGAAAGGAAATTCCACTACCTATAGTTTAATAGTTTGTTATTATTAGTTAGTTATTATTTAGTATTTTTTCGGATTTTAGAATGTTCGGATTTTCGTTGGAATTTTCGGATTTTCTTACTTATTTTCGGAATTTCACATTTTCGGATTTTAGAGTTTTCAAACTTCCGCATTTCTGAATTTTCGGATTTCCAAATTTTTGAATTCACGAGTTTTTACATTTTCGAATTTACGAATTTATTCTAAATAACAAATTTCAATCATATCGAATGACCCGGAAAATGAAAAAATTAATTAAACGAAAACGAACACATTTTTTGTCAGTGTACATGTCTACTGGCTACCATGGAGTTCACAGGACGCTGAAACAAGCAGCTGCAAGACTGGACCTCACAAGCCATAGGGATCATGGACAGCGAGCTCTGAAGACCTACTAGCACATAGTCAGTAAACTTTCTAATATGCTTATATGAGCATATACAATGTCAATAATAAAAAAATATAGGTGGGGGCCAATAAGATTACAGCCTCAAGCCACCAAACAATAAAATACAGAAAAACACAGAAAAAAATCCTATTAATACACCCGCAGCCATCCTTCACAAAATCAGCAATTACGGTACATTGGAATACATTAAACTATTAACCCAGTATATCAACTGAGACCTAAAAAAGAAAGAACAAAATATTACCTATCTGAACAATTTAAGTCAAATTCTACGTTTAACCTTTCTGGTGTCATAACTTTAGTTTTACCAATGTAGGAGCGTTTTCTGATACTGTCCACCAATGTAGGAGGGCCTTCCCATACTGTCCATCAATGTAGGAGGGCCTTCCGATACTGTCCATCAATATAGGAAAGCCTTCTGACATTGACCAACAATGTAGGAGGGCCTTCTGATACTGACCACCAATGTAGAATGGCCTTTCGATACTGCCCACCAATGTAGGAGGGTCTTCCCACATTGACCACCAATATAGGAAGGCCTTCCAATACTGTCCATCAATGTAGGAAAGCCTTCTGACATTGACCACCAATGTAGAAGGGCCTTCTGATACTGACCAAATATAAGAGGTCCTTCCATCACTCACCACCAATTTAGGTGGACCTTCTGACTACCAATGTAAAAGGGCCTTCCAAAACTGTCCGCCAATGTAGGAGGGCCTTCCTATACTGTCCACCAATGTAGAAGGGCTTTCTGACATCGACCACCATTGTAGGAGGGTCTTGCAACACTGACCACCATCATATACTACATATCATAATATACTAGGAGCTGTAGATACAATTTTTAGCAGGGTTTCTATTTTGCCTGAAAATTATTGCAAGGGTTCCTCCAATGGTAAAAGGGTGAGTAATTATGCCCTAGAGTGACAACACTCACTCACAGTACTGCATCTATGGAAGGGCAACATTGTCACCCTAGGACAGGAAGCATGATGGGGCTACAGAAAAACTTTATTTTCCTTAACATAGAGGGGAGGTGTTTTTTAGTTCAAACTAGAGAAATACGTTTACCTGCTCAATGTATTTCTGGCACGATCAAGTGGTATTTTTCTATTGCACCTAGCTAAAATTAGCTAAGCTAAACTTTTTTTATTGGTATATTTAATAGATCAATAGGGAGCGATGGGAGATGTTCATTAGTAGGGTTTATATAGATACACTTTCACAGAAGCACTTTTTATCAAACATCATTGATCATTGATGTATCTCTTCCTCCCGATGAACTAAGCAAAGGCTACTCCCAGCATGACCCAACCATCTCAGCTAGCATGACTTGAATAGTTCCCCTGGTCACCCATCATCTGCCAAGCTTTCTGTAACAAGACTTGTCTTTATACGTCTTCATTGTGGAGCAATTCATGCTACAGCTACGATGAACCGCTCCTAGTATTCAAGCTTCATCTTCCTTTTATTCGGCAGGTACACTCCGACCCAGCTGTAGTATAAATCTTTACACTACTGAGCAGTCAGTTTAAAACAAGAACATCCTTTAACAGAAGCTTCCATTAATCTTCCCGTGATGTGGGCTCTGGTAATATTCCGTCCCTATCTGCTCCAATAAATCCCCTTTAAATCAAGCGGTAGCAAGGAGCTTTCATATAGACTGAATACCAGATGCACCATTAAACTGATAGATGTTCTCCGCATTAATTAAAGGAGAGTAGGGGTTTCGGAGAAGACAATGTCGGAGACTCCAATGTGGAACATTATCGCATATGCTGCATCAAAAAGACCCATTAAAGTGCATCAATCGTCCCCACACAACAAAGCAAGATGTTTGGAAGCTTTTTTTTTTAAAAGATGATTTTCTTGAAAGTTAGAACATCAATATTTCTTGTACTCAGGATGCGTTCTCATGTTTTTAGGCTAAATATATACTGTATGTATATACAGTGTATGTATATATATATATATATATATATATATATATATATATATATATATACACTGAGCAAAATTATAAACGCAACACTTTTTTGTGTTTGACCCTATTTATCATGAGGTGAACTGTGAAAGATCTACAACTTTTTCTATGTACACAAACGGCCTATT
Source organism: Rana muscosa (assembly GCA_029206835.1). Classification (NCBI taxonomy): domain Eukaryota; kingdom Metazoa; phylum Chordata; class Amphibia; order Anura; family Ranidae; genus Rana; species Rana muscosa. The sequence continues at coordinate 234,458,739 of CM055123.1, read as the reverse complement.
TCTCTCAAATATTGTTCACAGATGTGTCTAAATCTGTGTTAGTGAGCACTTCTCCTTTGCCGAGATAATTCATCCACCTCACAGGTGTGGCATATGCAGATGCTGATTAGACTGCATGATTATTACACATGTGTGGCCTCTCTAAAATGTGCAGTTTTATCACACAGCACAATACCACAGATGTCGCAAGTTTTGAGGGAGCATGCAATTGGCATGCTGACTGCAGGAATGTCCACCAGAGCTGTTTCCCTTGAATTGAATCTTCATTTCTCTACCATAAGCCGTCTCCAAAGACGCTTCAGAGAATTTGGCAGTACATCCAACCAGCCTCACAACCGCAGACCACGTGTAACCACACCAGCCCAGGACCTCCATATCCAGCATCTTTAACTCCAAGATCGTCTGAGACCAGCCACCCGGACAGCTGCTGCAACAATCGGTTTGCATAACAAAAGCATTTCTGCACAAACTGTCAGAAACCATCTCAAGGAAGCTCATCTGCATGCTTGTCGTCCTCATTGGGGTCTCAACCTGACTGCAGTTTGTTGTCGTAACCGACTTGAGTGGGCAAATGCTCACATTCAATGGCGTCTGGCACTTTGGAGAGGTGTTCTCTTCACGGATGAATCCCGGTTTTCACTGTACAGGGCAGATGACAGACAGCGTGTATGTTGTGGATTGACTGGCCCATGGTGACGGGTGGGGTTATGGTATAGGCAGGCGTATGCTATGGACAATGAACACAGGTGCATCTTATTGATGGCATTTTGAATGCACAGAGATACCGTGACAAGATCCTGAGGCTCATTGTTGTGCCATTCATCCACAACCATAACCTTATGTTGCAGCATGATAATGCACGGCCCCATGTTGTAAGGATCTGTACACAATTCCTGGAAGCTGAAAACATCCCAGTTCTTGCATGACCAGCATACTCACCGGACATGTCACCCATTGAGCACGTTTGGGATGCTCTGGATCGGCGTATACAACAGCGTTTTCCATTTCCTGCCAATATCCCGCAACTTCGCACATCCATTGAAGAGAAATGGACCAACATTCCACAGGCCACAATCAACAACCTGATCAACTCTATGCGAAGGAGATGTGTTGCACTGTGTGAGGCAAATGGTGGTCACCCCAGATACTGACTGGTTTTTGGACCCCCGGACTCCCCAATACAGTAAAACTGCACATTTTAGAGTGGCCAGCCTAAGGCACACCTGTGCAATAATCATGTTGTCTAATCAGCATCTTGATATGCCAAACCTGTGAGGTGGATGGATTATCTCAGCAAAGGAGAAGTGCTCACCAACACAGATTTACACAGATTTGTGAACAATATTTGAGAGAAATAGGCCTTTTGTGTACAGTATATAGAAAAAGTCATAGATGATTCAGTTCAGCTCATGATAAATAGGGGTGTAGCGCACCAACCCCAGACTTTGATATATGTGTGGGGTATGTGGCGCTCCCAAGTGGAGGGTAAGGGTTATATAAGTGAGAATCAGTATAAAACCAGATAAAGTACTAGAACAATTGAAACCAAATATCCAAAAATAATAGTGGAAGGGTCAACAGTGACCTCTCCCTGACCCCAGGTATTTTATGTTATAGGTTAAATTGATGGTATATCATGTGTGTGAGTTGCAAAGTGCTAAGTGCATGAGTACATATATTTTTCGGCCACTATTGGGATGAAAGAAAAAAGGGGGGAAAGAGACCCCCGTGCTTAATTTGACCAATCAACGGTATATGGTATAATAAACTATTGTAGTGCATAAAGGTATGATAAAGTGAACGATCAAGTGAAACGAGGAATAAACTTTCCCAGTATTAAACAAAATAAAATAAACAAAATAAACAATTATGTGAAAAAATTTGAAAAAAATGTGAAATTTCAAGAGTCCACCATACAACTGTGTATGGAGATCCAAATCATTCATATGATAAGGTATGTATTATGTCCCAACAGTTTGAAAATTAGCCAATCAGGAACAGTTCAACAGGTGACTTTTGTGTGAGTCCATTAATTTAGCTCAATCTAGGTGACACTTGTGCTCCCCCTCAAGATACCCTACTCACCAGAAGATGAAACCCCTGCAGGGGTACACAGCATGTAGGTGAGTGGTTCGATGGCTTGGAATGGTGTGATGTATCTCTCCTGATCCTGGGGTTCCTGTGCGTCCCTGGGCTGGCTGTACCGGCGTGTGGTGGTGTTCCTCAGGATAAAAGAACAGGAGCCACCATAGCATAATCCAGTTTTATTTAAAATAGTAAAACATCCATGGTAAAAGACATCCGAGATAAACTATAAAGCAAATCAAAAATCGAATAGCCTTCGCTGCCGAAGGTAGGAGATTTGAAAGTCCTGCACTTAGTCCCTGAGTCTATCCGAGCAGCGGTGTGTAGTGGTGTGCGTTCCACCGCTCAGAACCAAGGAACCGGAAGCGGTGGTTTACCAAAACTAGAGAGTGTAAAATGTGGTGCAGCTCTGCATAGAAACCAATTATCTTCCATGTTTTTTGTCAAACCTAATTGAACAAGCTGAAGTTAGAAGCTGATTGGCTACCATGTACAACTGCATCAGATTTTGCACTCTCCAGTTTTAATAAATCAGCCCCACAGACGCACAGTCACAAAATAAGCACATTTTCTTTTAATATTAGCAATCTGCGTAGTAGCTGATGGAGATAAATGTTATCACTAGAGTCCCTTTAAATACCCAAAGCTGCAACGTTGCTTGAAGTAAATCCGTACTTTGGAATTATGCCGCTTCAGTCTTGCTTTACTTTTGTTTTCCTAGTTTCGTTTGCAGTAGATTAAATAAGCTACGAATTAAAGGTATCCTGTACGCTCAAGTTTCTTCTGTTGAATGTAATTTGAGAAATAAAATATTGTGTTATCATCCCTCCAGCAGTTTGCAGACAGTTGCTGGTAGAACAGAGTGTTACAATGATATTATTAATTCCCCTTGGGCCCAGTGTTAGTGTGCGGGAGAGATTCTTGGCTTAGTAATTTGTCGATAAATGCTATTATGCAGACTGCCACTCTGATTCATATCACCTCTAAAGTTATGGGAAAACTTCAAAAGTTTTCTTCTTTTTTCTTTTTTATGGTGGCATTTTTTTTCATGACAAATTCCCAAAGAAAGTGGAACAGAACAGTCTGAATTACCCAATTAAATATAGGAGTATAGAGTATATATACTTTAATATTATTTTATTTTTTCCTATAATTGTTAAACTTATACTAAAAAAAATCAAATGAATATACATACACACTATATTGCCAAAATTATTGGGACATCTGCCTTTACACGCACCTAAACTTTAATGGCATCCCGATCTTAGTCCGTAGGGTTCAATATTACATAGTTACATCGTTAGTCAGGTTGAAAAAAGACACAAGTCCATCTATTTCAACTATAAAGTAAATAAAATAAAAAATATTGAGTTGGCCCATCCTTTGCAGCTATAACAGCTTCAACTCTTCTGGGAAGGCTGTCCACAAGGTTTAGGAGTGTGTCTATGGGAATGTTTGACCATTCTTCCAGAAGCGCATTTGTGAGGTCAGGCACTGATGTTGAACGAGAAGGCCTGGCTTGCAGTCTCCACTCTAATTCATCCCAAAGGTGTTCTATCGAGTTGAGGCCAGGACTCCGTGCAGGCCAGTCAAGTTCCTCCACGCCAAACTCACTCATCCGTGTCTTTATGGACCTTGCTTTGTGCACTGGTCCAAATCATTTGGTGGACGGCGGATTATGGTGTGGGGTTGTTTTTCAGGGGTAAGGCTTGGCCCCATAGTTCCAGTGAAGGGTACTCGGGTTGTAAAGGTTCGCAGATTTATTTTATTTTTTTTAAACAAACATGTCATACTTACCTCCACTGTGCAGTTTGTTTTGCATAGAGTGGCCCCGATCATCCTCTTCTGGGGTCCCACAGCAGCTCTCGCGGCTCCTCCCCGCAAGAGCTAACCCCCTCTGGAAAGCTCTCTCCCAAGGGGGTTAGCTTGCGGGCATGCTCCCGTGCCATACAATCGGCATCCATAGCCGCCAATTGTATGACTCGGCCCCGCCCCCGGTTGCCACGTAATTGGATGTGATTGACATCAATCATCCAATGAAGAGCCGACAAGAGCTGGAAAAAAGAAACGCGGGATCGCGCCCATGGAGATTCGGGGTTCAGGTTAGTAAAACAGGGCTCGGGGGGGGGGCAGTAACTGCAAGGTGTTTTTTCACCTTAATGCATAGGATGCATTAAGGTGAAAATACACAAAAGTTGACAACCACTTTAAGGAGTCAGCATACCAAGACATTTTGGACAATTTTATGCTCCCAACTTTGTGGGAACAGGTTGGGGATGACCCCTTCCTGTTCCAACATGACTGTGCACCAGTGCACAAAGCAAGGTCCATAAAGACATTGATGAGCGAGTTTGGGGTGGAGGAACTTGACTGGCCTGCACAGTGTCCTAACCTCAACCTGATAAAACACCTTTGGGATGAATTAGAGCAGAGACTGAGGGACAGCCTTCACAGAAGTGTTGAAGCTGCTATAGCTGCAAAGGGTGGGCCAACCCTACGGACTAAGATGGAGATGTCATTAAAGTTCATGTGCGTGTAAAGGCAGGCGTCCCAATACTGAGAATATAGTGTGTGTATATATATGTAGCTCCCTGCTCCTGTTGGGTAGGCGCTATGTGTTAAATTGAATTGTCTGAGCTGTAGTTTAGCTCAGAAGGATTATGTTAAAATTGTTGGCTCTGTTTCAGTCCAGCTGGGTTGCACGTTTTTCCACTTGACAGTAGGTGTCACTGTCACCACAGGTCAAGGTTGGAAATGCAACAGGCTGGATGTATTGGGTATTCCTTTCCCAGAAGTGGCTCAGGGGGCATGGCCAACCCGCTGTGCATTCTGGAAAGGGGTACTTAAAGTGTAAGTAAACCCTCCTATCGTTTTCAGCCAAGGAAGCTGCCATCTTTGCCTCTGTTTAATCTACAACTGCCATGATGCTGCACATGTGATCAGTTTAGACATCAGCCATTGGATGGTTTGACAGTTTGGTTGAGAGCACAACCAATGGGAGTGTTACATTTCCGGCACCTGCCGGAAATGAAATTTCTTTATATATGGGTTTACTTCCGCTTTAAGGGGCAGAGACCAAGCTTCGGGGTGTGTTTGCCGGATCCTGACCTGAGGGCCCTCCTGGCCTCAGGGATGTGCGAGCTGTTTCCCGGCCTCTAGGCCTGCTGGCCCAAGGCTCTGCAACTGAGAGTAGGCCCAGGAGCTCCTGGGGCCTACTAGTCCAGGGATGGTCCTACGCAGTCTTGCCTGCGGGAAGAAGCGGAACAATTGGGGACTCAATTGAAGGACGCATCCTGGCCAATTTACCGCATGGTGCTGCCGGCTGGCTGAAAGATTCTGGCACCGTGAGCTGTGTACTTTCTGAAGGAACTTTTGAAATGTGTCAGTGTGGTTACACTATCTTGTGGCAGAAGATTATGAAACGACTCGACGGCACTCATCAAGTCTGTGGCAGAGACTTTAAACGAGCTTCGCACCGGTTGCTAGGCCAGTGAGAGTAGGCCTATCCGGTGGTTGCTGAATCCAGTGTGGAACCGATTTGTTCTCTGGATCTAAGATTGTGCCTGATCCACAAAGAAAGGTACCTGAACCCCCCCTATTCCTCTACCCCTCTGTTGGAACTGTTTAATAAAACTCTTGAAGAAAAAGAAACCAAGTGTTGGTGTGGACATTCATGGAAGCTCTTCAAGAGGGACCCCTAAGACGAGTGTGGTGAACAGAAAGGTAACGGCAGGCCCAAATCTTAAACCAGCGCCCCCCTTCGGGGGTATTGCTACATTATATATATATATATATAGATAGATAGATATAGGAAGAGATAAACAGAGGGATAAAGCCAATAAATAAACACACTTTGAGATAATGGTCACTGGAAGTTTGTAGATAGATACGAATACAAACATATGGATATATATTTAAAACACACATAAATATTTTTTTCTATAACTGTAATAAAACATATTATAATTAATGATGCTGATAACAATAATAATTAAGAATTACAGTAGTGTTTGGTGCTTCCTTTATTGACGTATAGGCTGTATCAGAACATTTACTCATAATAAACAACTAAATAGCAAGCCAGGCACGCAACTCTTCGGTTAAAGTGGTATTAAATTCAAACTTTGAAAAAACTCAGGCAGGATTTTTAAAACAGAAGAAACTCTTGTGTTCTCCTTTGTCATAAATGCCCCTCCTGGCCTGTCAGCAGTATTGTAATCTGTGCCATGATGAAGTGACTTCTGTGTGCATGGGCAGAAGAGACATTAAAGCCCCGCCATTCAAGTGGCTGGAGAGAATGAACTCAGAGGGAAGACAGTGCAAAGATGGAAGCACCTAAGACCAGTTGAAACAGTGACAGCACAGCGCTGGAGGGCTTCTTTTGACAGGTAAGTCTACCATAATGTACTAATATGCAGTACATACTAGCATGTTATGGCATAAATCCATTAGAAAAAATGAGCAGAGTTTGATACCACTTTATATAGTATTTCCTGAGCCATCTCCCATTTCATTGCACATGAAGTCTAAAGCAGCTGTGGTTGGATATACATGTAATGACCACCTTTTGGAAGGCCTCTGTGAACATTGTCATGATAAGCACATATTGTGACCAGCACTGGTAGCAGCTTTCTAATTATATGCTGCACTCTACCAACAAGGCATGACTCATGCTACTCCTCTTTTATGTTTTTAGCGATTATGGCTACGAGCGTCACAGTAATGGCCAGTGTCTTCCTGCCTTCTGGTATAACCCTTCCTCACTGTCAAAGGACTGCAGCCTTGGCCAAAGCTACCTGAACAGCACCGGGTATGTATGATGACCAAACGGCGGATGTGACTTTGTTTCTGTTTTCCAATATTTCATGACAAGTTGTGAACATGAGTCTATGTAAATGGGATCTCTTGGTACAATTTTCATTTGCAGTGCAACAATTTATTGCCATGTGTGCAGGGGATCAGGACTTAGGTGAGAGAGTGTGAATGGTATGGAGTATTTTAATCATGGTGAGCAGTGGTCGTTGGCTAATATAAAAATTGGCCTTGTTTTGACTAAGGCCATTGATACAAAGGCCTGGAATTCACATTAAAGAATGAAATGTTCAAATGTTGGTATGTGTTAGTGAATGATGTTTGATCCATCAAATGCAAATGTGGACAAGGAATGTTCTTTATAAATGTGATAAACGATAATGTGGCAAAAAATGCAAATAATCCCCTAAAGGTGTCCTTACACCTTACAGTCTAATTGTACAATCTCTATATAGTCTTCTCTAGATTGATCAAACTATGTTATGTAAAGACCTACTATAACAGTCCATTCAATGTGTATCCATTCAAGAAGGCCCTCATACTACATAGTTGCTGGAAGATCTAAAGAAGTTTGAACAGCCGGCCGGTGTATGATCAAGTTGCAATAGGCTTTCTACTTTTTGCATCTTCCTCTCAGACTTTATTGATTAGTCACGTAAAATTTGTATTACAGTTACAGGAAGGTCGTTTCTAACAACTGCACAGATGGAGTCCGGGAACAGTACACGGCAAAGCCCCAGCAGTGTCCGGGGAAAGCACCCCATGGCCTCCGTATCACTACAGTGGATGGAAAGTTAATAGCAGAACAAGGACACAATGTAACGTTTGTACTGCAGTTAGAGGAGGTATGTACCCTCTCTTCAGACCATCAAGAAATGTTGCTCAAAGATGACATGGAGACGGAATAATTTGCTAGAAACATGAAGGCCACAGCTTTTTTGAGTTTCCAACACCATAACCAGTTCTAGTCATGGTAATACTGGGAGCACACCTGAACAGTGACTGGGTATTAGACCAGGGGTCTTGATTTAAAATTTGCGGAAGTCCAGTTGGTAAAATTTTCTCCTGGCAGAGGTCCGAATCTCATGTTTGCTCTAGAACACAGCCCTCCTTTACATCATAGTCCCCGCTGTACATTAGTGTCTTCAAAATTTATTTTCACATCATAGCACCCTCTTTACATCACTGTCCTCAGCCCTCTTTCACATCATGACTCTCCTTCTTTTTTTTTTTACTCTTGTATTTGTTAAATTTGGATAAAATAAAGGTTATAAAATACATTTTCCCTTCATAGGGATATACATTAACATATATTATTTCCAATGCCTTATCTACCCTTTCCCTCCCTCCCTCACCCCCCTTCTAACTCATTCCCTCCTTTTCTTCCATCTTCCCTCTTCCTTAATCACTTCTTTCTCCTCATCTCTAAGTACACCGCTATAGTTCTTTGTTAATTTAAACTTTTTCCACTTTTCCCATCTCTTATCAAACCCCTCTAATATCTTCCTGACTGTGTCTTAAGCATTCCATATTATATATTTCTTCTATTTTGTCGAACCACTCTCTGATTTTTGGACTTTCTACTTCCATTTCTCCGGTATTAGGCTTTTTGCAGCATTCATCATGTGTGCCGTCATTGAATTTCTATATTCCTTCATCGGGATATCTACCACGTGGAATAGGCAATAGGCATGTCCATGGTTCCTCCAGTAGTTCTATGTTGGTGATCTCCTTAATAATCTTAATATTTCCTTCCAATAGGTTCGTATCTTGGGGCACCCCCACCATATATGGGCCATAGTTCCTGTTTGTTTACAACCCCGCCAACACTCCATTGTTTCCATCATGACTCTCCTTAACATCACAGCCCCCTGCCTTTACATCACAGACCCCCTTCACATCACAATCAAACTCCTCTTTACATCTCAGTCCCCCCTTTAAAGCAGGCCAACAGTGCCCTCAGTTCCCCTTCATATCACACTGCCCCTGTTACACATCACTGTACCACCTTTACATATCACTGTGCCCCCTTTACACATCAACGTGCCCCTTTACACATCACAGTGCCCCTGTAGTACACCCCCTTAAGGGCCGCAAGCTCAAGTAACTGTGATCCCCCACCCTGCACAGCCAGGCACACAGAATTATCACAGTCGTTTCAGAGTCAGAGAACGGTACGGGACTTTGTTTTTGTTTTTTTGTTTTATTGAGGGATATGAACTTGGATGGGGATTAGAAATGATAGGATTCCCACTTGACTTCAAACAACTTCAGGGGCAACTCCTCCTATATATAGTCCTATATACAGCTCCTCTTCTTCCTCCAGCACACGCTTTCTTGCAGAACCCAGCTATGTCACCCTGTAGTAATTTTGTAGCAAAGGCCCATTACAGGCAGGGACTTGCAGCCCCTATACTTGAAGAGCAGACAGGGTGACACAGCTCACACTTTCCCAGTACTTCCTCTCTGTGGTCACTGATCCCAGCACCACCTCTACATGCACTACAAATCCACCTGGCTGCAGCTGCCCCTTTCCCTAGCCCTCCAGGCTAGCTTCTCCCCACATTCCTCCAGACTGACACTCACCAGCCAACGTGGCTGACTCTCAGGAGATCTCCTGGACATGCTGACCTGCTTCTGCTGTCCTCTCCTTTCTCCCATGCCTCCAGGATAGGTCTCCTCTGTATGCCGTAGGGATCCTTCCAGCCCTCAAGCCCCAGACCGAGGTCACTCCCCCAGACTAGGGGGCACCCTGCGAGGGCCTCCAACAGCCTCCTCAGCACTCCATCTCTATTTTCCACCCGACTGACCCTACTAGCATGACTCATACCTAGTTATAAGGTGGTCTGCCCCATGCCAGCCCTTTACTGGGGATTGGCTGAGGCCCTCATAAATATTTCAAACAGCCCCTCCTAGCTTCCACCCACTAAATCTAGAAACTTCTCAAAGGTTCCAGAAAACAGGGGGAGGTACCAGAAGAGCTGTCTGAATTTGTTATCCAGCCTCCCTGAGTCACTGAACCCTGATTCACAACCCAGATCTGGCTCTCAGCCAAATCAATTTACCTACTCTATTCTATTTGCATCTAATCTAGCGCACTAGGGGGTGCTACACCCCCTTTACACATCACCATGCCCCTTCACATCACAGTGCCTGCAGTCATAGCCCCCCTCTCCTCCTTTACATCACAGTCCCCCTTTAATTTGCAGCTTCCCCTGCACAGCCCTACCAGGACAGAAGCACATAACAGCTGTGTGTTCTCTCTCAGGTTTCCCATCCGGCTGCGTTCTCATGCTCACAGCAGGTGGGGGGGGGAGGGCTGCAGATCGGGCAGAAGTCGGGGGCTGCCCAGCTTATTATGTTAGCAAGAGGGTTATTACCGGCTTGTTAATATGAAAGGACTCCCACTCTCCGTTCCGATCTGCAGCATGTCCCAGCCCTGCCTGCTGTGAACATGAGATCGCAGCCAGGCGGGAGACTCGAGAGAGAACACACCCAGGCTGATAAGTGGCATGGCTGTGGTACAGACAGGACTGTCGCTTGGTCTGGGACTGGAACAACAGTCTGCTATTTAGTGAACCATGTATTAGACTAACCCAAAACCTACTCGAAATCATAGACCATTAAAATAATTTTAATGACTGGCAAAAACCAACTGCCACTAAAGCTGTGATGACCATCCTAATAAAATGGGTGAGTGGTCAACTACTCTAAAGCCTGAAGGTCTTTAGGTCAGTGGTGGTTGGTTACCTGCTTCCATCTCTAGGTTTATTTATTCCTTTGACATGCACATCATGGAATGCACATGTCTTTGTTGATTGTAAATGTAGCACCCTCTTAGGTAGGTGCTAGGATTAGGTACGTTTTGATTCTGGCTCTCTGTATCCAGTGGAGCTGTATTTCGTTATTAGGCAAATTTTGTTTGGTTCACTGTAAAATGTGTGGCTGTGTTTGATTATTCTGGCCTTGTTCTGTGTTTCAGTGGCTGCAAGATTAACTGATTCTCCCTGGTTGGTCCAGAAAAGTTCTGGAAGTTACTGGGCAGGAAGAGTCTAATCAGCAGCTGAATATTTATGCAGCATTGCCCAATCACTGGGGGAAGGTGCCCACATGGTGTCTGGGAGTGTGTTTAAATACTCAACGTGATTCCTCTCAAGCCTGCCTTGCATACACTCGTTCAGGCAAAAAAACGCTCGACCAAAGCGCGGTGACATACAACACGTACGACGGATCTATAAAGGGGAAATTCCATTCAAATGGCGCTACCCTTTGGGCTACTTTTGCTGATCCTCATGTTAGTAAAAGTTTGGTGAGAGACGATTCGCGCTTTTCAGTCCGTTACAGCGTGACGAATGCGATATCTCCATTACGAACGCTTCAGGCTCATACTTGATTCTGAGCATGCACGTTTTTTTCCCCTCGGAAAAGCATACACATGAGGGGTTTTCGTGACGAGAAAAAGACCAACGGGAAACACGACGGGAAAAAAGAGAGCAGGTTCCAATTTTTTTGCGGGCAGTTTTCTTGTTGGGAAAACTGCTATGGAGCATACACACGACCGGTTTTCCCGACCAATCTAAAAAATGGCAGTTTTCTCGTCTGGGAAAAACGGTCGTGTGTACGAGGCATAAGACAGGGAGCAGCAGGGTCTTTTTCCGTGAGGAGGAGATCATAGCCTAAGGGGGCTGTTAGTCCTCTAGGCCATTCTGCCATGTGCCTGTGGGTTAGCAAGGCCCTAGTTGGGCTAGCTTGAGGCTTACTTTGCTGAAAGTTACACTTGTGCACAACAAAATTTTGTTTTGTTTCATTTTTTTTTCATTCGTAAAATACATAATTTAGTTCTGTTATATTTGTTATGTTACATTCATTTGTTTTTGCATTACCGTATTTGTTATTTCTGTAGAGTATAGATATTCGATATAACAAATCAACTTGTTTTATTGTTTAATTTTCGGATAATTTGTGATAACGATTTCTTTATTTGGAATGACGCTCGTTTACTGAATCCATTAACATGATGACATCTCTTCTGCTGCTTTTTCAAACTCATCTCCTCTGCTTGAATACAATACAACACCCTTCTCACTAGGTTCTCAGGAATGCACTTTGCCAGTAATTCTACCTCCAGCACAAAATTAATCAGCTGATTGAACTGTAATGCCGCGTACACACGACCGTTTTTCATGACGTGAAAAATGCCATTTTTTAAATTGGTCATTAAAAACGATCGTGTGTAGGCTCCAGAGCATTTTTAACGACGTGAAAAATGGGCTGAAAAAAATTAGAACCTGCTCTATTTTTTCACGTCATTCTTTTTAACGTTGTGAAAAAAGGTAGTGTGTATGCTTTTACGAGGGGGAAAAAAACCGTGCATGCTCAGAATTAAGTATGAGACGGCAGCGCTCATTCTGGTAAAACGAGTGTTTGTAATGGAGATAGCACATTCGTCACGCTGTAACGGACTGAAAAGCACGAGCATTTTTTTTCACGATAGTGTGTAGGCAAGGCAGGCTTGAGAAGTATCACGTTGAGAAAAACGTTGTTTTTTTCAATGACATTAAAAACGGTCATGTGTACGCAGCATTAGATATACTCCGAGTCACTCTGAGTGCTGTCTCATTAGACCTTTAACGAATTACCAAATCATGTCAAATTCATTAGTTATTTTCGATATAATTACATTCGTTTTCGTTGAAATTCGTTATATATATTCGGCCGAATTTCGAATCGTTACGAAACAAATTGCACATGTCTACTGAAAGTTGCTGACTCTGCCTGAGGGGCTGGCGACTGATGATCTAGTCTGATATCATGGGATGAAAGTGTCTGCAGGATAATGGCAGAAGACAACCAATTATTCAAGGGCATTAGTGAGTGCAGACTGGTGATAGAGATCCTAGAGACTGTGTGCTGCTGCCATCCCTCTTTTGCTAGAGTCATGTGTTAACCACTTCAATGCAGGGCACTGTCAACCCATTCCTGCCCAGACCAATTTTCAGTGTACGTGATTACCTTTGTACAGTTGGGGGGTCCGATCGGACCCCCCTCCTATACAGTGAGCGGTCGGTATTCGTTGGGGAGCATTCCGAGATGAGGGGGCGGCCATTCGATTCCGGCCACCCCCCCCCGCGATCGCTCCCAGCGAATGGAAATGCTCCCTCTGCTGTGTAATGTTTACACAGGCAGAGGAAGCAGGAGGAAGTGATGTCATCTCTCATGCGGCGCTCACATATACCGAGCGCCGTACAAGAGAAGACACACAGGTCAGTACACTAACACTACACTGACACCAGGACACATAGGCACACAAATCGCCCCCCCCCAGATCACCCCCCAGCCCCCAGTCACAGTGTCACTGATTGCAGTGACCATTTATTTACTTTTCACTGCAATCAGTGACATTTGTGACTGTAAAAGTGTCACTAAAGTTAGTTTTAGGTCCAGTGTAGCCCCCTAATCCCCCCTAATAAAGGTTTAACCCCCTGATCACCCCCCAGATAACCCTTTCACCCCCTAGCACCGCCGTCGCTAAGCGATCATTTTTCTGATCGCTGTTTTAGCGTCGGTGATGCAGATCGGTAGCCAGTAATTATTTTTAGGTTCGCCGCAGGTTTTTATAGCGTCGGGTACCCCCATAAATTATCTAATACAGGTTTAACCCCCTTGATCGCCCCCCAGGTAACCCTTTCACCCCCTATCACCACTGTCGCTAAGCGATCATTTTTCTGATCGCTGTCTTAGCGTCGGTGATGCAGATCGGTAGCCAGTTATTTTTTTTAGGTTCTTCGCAGGTTTTTATAGCGTCGGGTACCCCCATAAATTATCTAATAAAGGTTTAACCCCCTTGATCGCCCCCCAGGTAACCCTTTCACCCCCTATCACCACTGTCGCTAAGCGATCGTTTTTCTGATCGCTGTCTTAGTGTCGGTGATTCAGATCAGTAGCCAGTAATTTTTTTTAGGTTTGCCGCAGGTTTTTATAGCGTCGGGTACCCCCATATATTATCTAATAAAGGTTTAACCCCCTTTATCGCCCCCCAGGTAACCCTTTCACCCCCTATCACCACTGTCGCTAAGCGATCATTTTTCTGATCGCTGTCTTAGCGTCGGTGATGCAGATCGGCAGCCAGTAATTTTTTTTAGGTTCGCCGCAGGTTTTTATAGCGTCAGGTACCCCCATATATTATCTAATAAAGGTTTTAACCCCCTAATTGCCCCTAGTTAACCCTTTCACCAGTGATCACCATATAAGTGTTACGGGTGACACTGGTTAGTTGCAGTAGTTTGCTTTTTATAGTGTCAGGGCACCCGCCGTATATATAACCCAATAAAGGTTTAACCCCCCGATCGCCCAGCGGGTGATATCAATTAGGTTTTAGCGTCAGAGAGGGTCTGCATCACACCCCAGGCAGCGTCAGGTTAGTGCCAGTAACGCTAACACCCACGCGTGAAGCATACCAGTGCTGTATTATGGCCTAGGCCGACAAGGCCCAGGCCTAGGGCGGCACTTTGCGGGGGGCGGCGGGCCGCCGCCCCCCCCCCCACGCGAACCCCCCCCTCCTCCCGCACGGAGAGCCGCACAGCTGAATCCCGGAGCTCAGTGCCACGACAAGTTTCGGCACTGAGCTCCGGTAATTGTTCAGTCTAAGATGCGCTGGCGCGGTCACCCGGGACACCTGCCGCCCGGGGTCCCGCAGCATCGATCAGCTTTACGAGCAGCCGTCCCTCTCTCTCTCCACTGACATCGCACATTCAGTCTCCGGCTCCTCCCCCCTCTTGGATCAATGTTCCTGTGTACACAGCCAGGAGGAGGAGCCAAGGAGAGACACAACTTCAGTCAGTGAGAGAGCCGAGAGCCGTGCTGCTGGTATGTGAGACAACGTCAGTGAGAGAGGACACAGGCAGACAGGGGGGCAGTCAGATAAGAGGTGAACTAATGAAGTGATGGGAGGGGAGAGGGGGGTGTGGGGATATGTGCTGGGAAGTGATTTAAGAGGGAAGAAGATATGTGCTAGTGGGGGGTCTGATTCTCCCCCCCACTAGCACATATCCTTTACCCTCCCAAATCACTCCCCAGCACATATCCCCACACCCCCCTCTCCCCCAAATTAAAAGATGCTCTGCCCCTCCCCACCCTGTCCCTCTGTCCTCATCCCACCCTGTCCCTCTGTCCTCATCCCACCCTGTCCCTCTGTCCTCATCCCACCCTGTCCCTCTGTCCTCATCCCACCCTGTCCCTCTGTCCTCATCCCACTCTGTCCCTCTGTCCTCATCCCACCCTGTCCCTCTGTCCTCATCCCACCCTGTCCCTCTGTCCTCAACCCTGTCCTCATCCCACCCTGTCCCTCTGTCCTCATCCCACCCTGTCCCTCTGTCCTCATCCCACCCTGTCCCTCTGTCCTCATCCCACCCTGACCCTCTGTCCTCATCTCACCCTGTCCCTCTGTCCTCATCCCACCCTGTCCCTCTGTCCTCATCCCACCCTGTCCCTCTGTCCTCATCCCACCCTGTCCCTCTGTCCTCATCCCACCCTGTCCCTCTGTCCTCATCCCACCCTGTCCCTCTGTCCTCATCCCACCCTGTCCCTCTGTCCTCATCCCACCCTGTCCCTCTGTCCTCATCCCACACTGTCCCTCTGTCCTCATCCCACCCTGTCCCTCTGTCCTCATCCCACCCTGACCCTCTGTCCTCATCCCACCCTGTCCCTCTGTCCTCATCCCACCCTGTCCCTCTGTCCTCATCCCACCCTGTCCCTCTGTCCTCATCCCACCCTGTCCCTCTGTCCTAATCCCACTCTGTCCCTCTGTCCTCATCCCACTCTGTCACTTTGTCCTCATCCCACCCTGTCCCTCTGTCCTCATCCCACTCTGTCCCCATCCCACCCTGTCCCTCTGTCCTCATCCCACTCTGTCCCTCTGTCCTCATCCCACTCTGTCCTCATCCCACTCTGTCCCTTTGTCCTCATCCCACCCTGTCCCTCTGTCCTCATCCCCCTCTGTCCCCATCCCACCCTGTCCCTCTGTCCTCATCCCACCCTGTCCCTCTGTCCTCATCCCACCCTGTCCCTCTGTCCTCATCCCACCCTGTCCCCCTTTCCTCATTCCACTCTGTCCCTCTGTCCTCATCCCACTCTGTCCCCATCCCACCCTGTCCCTCTGTCCTCATCCCACTCTGTCCCTCTGTCCTCATCCCACCCTGTCCCTCTGTCCTCATCCCACCCTGTCCCCCTTTCCTCATCCCACCCTGTCCCTCTGTCCTCATCCCACCCTGTCCCCCTTTCCTCATCCCGCCCTGTCCCCCTGTCCTCATCCCACCCTGTCCCCCTTTCCTCATCCCACCCTGTCCCTCTGTCCTCATCCCACCCTGTCCCTCTGTCCTCATCCCACCCTGTCCCTCTGTCCCCGTCCCACCCTGTCCCCCTTTCCTCATCCCACCCTGTCCCTCTGTCCTCCCATGAAAATGACAGGACGGGTCTTAAAAAGGAAGGGGAGTAGTCTTGACAGGAAGGGGTGCGTCATATATAAAGTAGGGGGTGCGCGAGTTTCGTCAGGCCTAGGGCAGCACAAAACCTAAATACACCACTGAAGCATACACCCCCCTTAGTGGTATAGTATCTGATCAGATCAATATCTGATCAGATCTATACTAGCGTCCCCAGCAGTTTAGGGTTCCCAAAAACGCAGTGTTAGCGGGATCAGCCCATATACCTGCTAGCACCTGCGTTTTGCCCCTCAGTCCAGCCCAGGCCACCCAAGTGCAGTATCGATCGATCACTGTGACTTACAAAACACAACACACATAACTGCAGCGTTCGCAGAGACAGGCCTGATCCCAGGCCTGATCTCCAGTGCTGTAGGAGGTGATTTCACCACCACAGTCAAAAAAAAAAAAAGCATATATGCCGAAGCATTGGGGCAGCAGGGGCGGAGGAGCGATTTTGCTGCTAATGCCGCGTACATACGGTCGAAATTCCGACGGAGGCTTGCCCATGGAAAAGTCCGACCATGTGTGTGCGGCATAACTTTTTTGCGGGAGGATGCCCCCATGCTTCGGCATATATAAATGGTGCATGTATGCCCATCATTAGAAGTGGGTGGATGAAGGGCGGTATTCTAATGGTGGGCATACCCACCAATCAATCTCTTTTTTCATTCAGCCAACTGGCTGCATGAAAAAAAAAAGATTACAATACATGTCCAACAAGGACCAGCAACGTACTGGTATGTTGCTGGACTTTGAATGTTTATACCAGAATGATGCCTGCGGGTTTAGGTATCATCTTGGTATCATTCTTTTCAGCCAGCGGCCGGCTTTCATGTTAAAGCAATCCTAGTGGCTAATTAGCCTCTGGACTGCTTTTACAAGCAGTGGGAGCTAATGTCCCCCCCCCCGGATATAAAAAGCGCCATTGGGAAATTGGGAAAGCATTTTATCACACCGATCTTGGTGTGGTCAGATGCTTTGAGGGCAGAGGAAAGATCTAGGGTCTAGAAGACCCCAGTTTAAAAAAAAAAAAAAAGAGTACCTGTCACTACCTATTGCTATCATAGGGGATATTTACATTCCCTGAGATAACAATAAAAATGATAAAAAATATGGAAGGAACAATTTAAAAATAAAATAAAAAAGCTAAATTAATAATAAAAAAATAAAAAAAAGCACCCCTATCCTGCCCTGCTCTTGCCCAATGGCGAACACAAGCATCGGTCTGGCGTCATATGTAAACAGCAATTGCACCATGCATGTGAGGTATCACCGCGAAGGTCAGATCGAGGGCAGTAATTTTAGCAGTAGACCTCCTCTGTAAATCTAACGGGGTAACCTGTAAAGGCTTTTAAAGGCTTTTAAAAATGTATGTAGTTTGTCGCCAATGCGCGTTTGTGCGACATTTTAAAGCATGTCATGTTTGGTATCTATGTACTCGGCCTAAGATCATCTTTTTTATTTCATCAAACATTTGGGCAATATAGTGTGTTTTAGTGCATTAAAATTAAAAAAAGTGTATTTTTTCCTAAAAAAATGCATTTGAAAAATCGCTGCGCAAATACTGTGTAGAAAAAAAAATGCAACACGCACCATTTTAATCTGTAGGGCCTTTGCTTTAAAAATATATATAATGTTTGGGGGTTCAACATAATCTTCTTGCAAAAAAAAATATGTTTTCATGTAAACAAAAAGTGTCAAAAGGGCTTTGTCTTCAAGTGGTTAGAAGAGTGGATGTAATCTTCCTAATGTTGTGTATAAAATGCCAGAACAGTTCAAAACCCCCCAAATGACCCCATTTTGGAAAGTAGACACCCCAAGCTATATACTGAGAGGCATGTCGGAGTCCATGGAATATTTTATATGTTGACACAAGTTGCGGAAAAAATACCATTTATTTTTTATTTTTTGCACAAAGTTGTCTCTAAATGATATATTGCTCAAACATGCCATGGACATATGTGGAATTACACCCCAAAATACATTCTGTTGCTTCTCCTGAGTACGGGGATACCACATGTGTGAGACTTTTTGGGAGCCTAGCCGCGTACGGGACCCCAAAAACCAAGCACCGCCTTCAGGCTTTCTAAGGGTGTAAATTTTTGATTTCACTTCTCACTGCCTATCACAGTTTCGGAGGCCATGGAATGCCCAGATGGCACAAAACCCCCCCAAATCAGGGACGTAGCGTGGGTTGTCAGCACCCGGGGCAAGGCAAGTAATTTGCGCCCCCCTAACCTGCGGACTTTTCGCACTCTCCAAGTCCCTTCCCTTCCTTCAATAGTACTGACCTACCTGATTCCTATACTAACCTACCTGATTCCTACATCGCCCACTACACACTGACCTACCTGATTCCTATACTGACCACTACATAATACACTATACACTACCCACAGACCACTACTCAATACACTACATACACTACATACTGACCGCTACACAATACACTACATACTGACCGCTACACAATACAATACACTGACCGCTACACAATACTCTACCCACAGACCAATACACAATACACTACATACTGACCGCTACACAATACTCTACCCACAGACCAATACACAATACACTACATACTGACCGCTACACAATACACTATTCAATACACTACATACTGACCGCTATACAATACACTACATACTGACCGCTACACAATACAATACACTACATACTGGCCGCTACACAATACACTACACTACATACTGACCGCTACACAATACACTACATACTGACCGCTACACAATACAATACACTGACCGCTACACAATACTCTACCCACAGACCAATACACAATAAACTACATACTGACCGCTACACAATACACTACACTACATACTACACTACATACTGACCGCTACACAATACAATACACTACATACTGACCGCTACACAATACACTATTCAATACACTACATACTGACCGCTACACAATACACTATTCAATACACTACATACTGACCGCTACACAATACACTACATACTGACCGCTACACAATACACTACATACTGACCGCTACACAATACACTACACTACATACTGACTGCTACACAATACACTATTCAATGCACTACATACTGACCGCTACACAATACACTATTCAATACACTACATACTGACCGCTACACAATACACTACACTACATACTGACCGCTACACAATACACTATTCAATACATTACATACTGACCGCTACACAATACACTATTCAATACACTACATACTGACCGCTACACAATACACTACATACTGACCGCTACACAATACACTACACTACATACTGACCGCTACACAATACACTATTCAATACACTACATACTGACCGCTACACAATACACTACATACTGACCACTACACAATACACTACATACTGACCGCTACACAATACATTATTCAATACACTACACAATACAATACACTGACCGCTACACAATACTCTACACACTGACCGCTACACAATACAATACACTGACCGCTACACAATACATTATAACTATACACAATACACAATACATTATAACTATACACAATACATTATAACTATACACAATACACTATACATTATACACTATACATTATACACAATACACAATACATTATACACAATACATTATACACAATACACTATACACTATACATTATACACAATACATCATACACAATACATTATACACAATACATTATACACAAACTTTCTGGCTGCTCCCTCTCCCCAGACCATATCTACTCCCCCCAGGCCGAGTGAGTCTCTTACCTTTTTTTTCTTCCATCTGCTCTGCCGCCTGTCACACTGCTCGCTGGACTGCCTGTCCTGACGGGGACACGATCGGGAGACCCGGCCAGAGAGGAGGAGGAGATGATGATGATGGCAGCCACAGACTGCCTGCTGCTGCGCCGGGGACATGATCGGAGAGGGAGGAGGAGGAGATGATGATGATGGCGGCGGCGGCTGGCCACAGACTGCCTTGCCTGCCTGCCACTGCGCCACGGACCTGGTGACCTGGGCCAGAGAGGAGGAGGAGGAGGAGGAGAAGAAGACAGCCCCGCTCCCCCGCGATTAAGGACAGGCCACATGACCCCTTTCGCCCAATCACAGGGCGCCAGGGGCCGGCCTGAGAATAAAGATGGCGGCCGGAGCGGCGCGGGGTCCCAAAAAAAAAAAGATTTATAGAGCTAGGGTGACACCGGCGCGGGATTGCGCCCCCCCAAATGTTGCGCCCGGGGCCTAGGCTCCCCTCGCACCCCCCACGCTACGCCACTGCCCCAAATGACCCAATTTTGGAAAGTAGACACCCCAAGCTATTTGCTGAGAGGTATTGTGAGTATTTTGCAGATCTCGCTTTTTGTCACAAAGTTTTGAAAATTGAAAAAAAAAAAAAATATATATTTTCTTTCTTCATTTTCAAAAACAAAATGAGAGCTGTAAAATACTCACCATGCCTCTCAGCAAATAGCTTGGGGTGTCTGCTTTCCAAAATGGGGTCATTTGGGGGGGTTTGTGCTATTTTGGCATTTTATGGCCTTCAAAACTGTGATAGGTAGTGAGGAGTGAAATCAAAAATTTGCGCCCTTAGAAATCCTGAAGGCGGTGCTTGGTTTCCGGGGGCCCGTACGCGGCTAGGCTCCCAAAAAGTCCCACACATGTGGTATCCCCGTACTCAGGAGAAGCAGCAAAATGTATTTTGGGGTGCAATTCCACATATAACCATGGCATGTGTGAGCAATATATCATTTAGTGACAACTTTTTGTAATTAATTTTTTTTTGTCATTATTCAATCACTTGGGACTAAAAAAAAAAAATATTCAATGGGCTCAACAGGCCTCTCAGCAATTTCCTTGGGGTGTCTACTTTCTAAAATTGTGTCATTTGGGGGGGTTTTGTGCTATTTTGGCATTTTATGGCCTTCAAAACTGTGATAGGTAGTGAGGAGTGAAATCAAAAATTTGCGCCCTTCGAAATCCTGAAGGCGGTGCTTGGTTTCCGGGGGCCCGTACGCGGCTAGGCTCCCAAAAAGTCCCACACATGTGGTATCCCCGTACTCAGGAGAAGCAGCAAAATGTATTTTGGGGTGCAATTCCACATATAACCATGGCATGTGTGAGCAATATATCATTTAGTGACAACTTTTTGTATTTTTTTTTTTTTTTAGTCATTGTTCAATCACTTGAGACAAAAAAAAAAATATTCAATGGGCTCAACATGCCTCTCAGCAATTTCCTTGGGATGTCTACTTTCCAAAATGGGGTCATTTGGGGGGGTTTTGTATGGCCCTGCCATTTTAGCACCTCAACAAATGAGATAGGCAGTCATAAACTAAAAGCTGTGTAAATTCCAGAAAATGTACCCTAGTTTATAGACGCTATAACTTTTGCGCAAACCAATAAATATACGCTTATTGACATTTTTTTTACTAAAGACATGTGGCTGAATACATTTTGGCCTAAATGTATGACTAAAATTGAGTTTATTAGATTTTTCTTATAACAAAAAGTAGAAAATATCATTTTTTTTCAAAATTTTCGGTCTATTTCCGTTTATATCGCAAAAAATAAAAATCGCAGAGGCAATCAAATACCATTAAAAGAAAGCTCTATTTGTGGGAAGAAAAGGACGCAAATTTCGTTTGGGTACAACATTGCATGTCCGCACAATTTACAGTTAAAGCAGCGCAGTGCAAAATTCTGAAATCACCTCTGGTCCTTTAGCTACAAAATGGTCCGGGGCTTAAGTGGTTAAATGACAATTGCACCGTCATGCAACTCTGTACCCATATGACATTTTTTTTTTTTTTGGGACAGATGGAACTTGCTTTTGATGGTATTTAATCATCACAGAGTTTTTTATTTTTTGCTAAACAAACAAAAAAAGGCCAAAGATTTGTAATGATGGGTATTAATGAGGCAGCACTGGTGGGCACTGATGAGGCTGCACTGATAAGGTAGCACTGACAGACACTGATAGGTGGCACTGATAAGCTGCACTGATTATCAGTGTAAATGTCCCCTGTAACTGGAAAGCCGGTTATCAGCTTTCCTTTCCTTAGACACTGACAGCCCTGAGGAAAGGAAATGCTGATAACCGGCATTTGTTTACATGTGATCAGATGTGATTGGACACAGCTGATCACATGGTAAAGAACATTGGCTCCTTACACTGATTGGTGTGTCTAAAGGATCCCCTGGGGCACGCACTCGTGACGCGATGTGAAGGATGTCATATGACATCCAGTTAGAATGGTAAAGCCCCCGCCTGGCCGTCAATCTGCTATAGGTTGAGCAAGGAAGGTGTTAAAGGGGACATTGTGTCCGGTATGCTGAAGAGCTCAGTCTATTTAATTCTTAGTGAAGAGACTTTGCTCAGATGTCCAAAGAGGAAGATTAATTTTCTCAAGTTGCAACTACAAAGCTCAGTTCATCCTTCTGCAAGGACTTGGCTCACAGTTCTACAAAAGAAAGTTCAGTGTCCTCAAATCCTTACTAAGGGTTACTGGAGTATTCCACCATTACCCACTACCTATCCAAGTTCTCATTAAAGCATCAAAAAACATACCTCTGCATTGGTTAATGAGCTTGAAGAGTGTCCGGAACTGTGTGTTTGGTTGCAAGGAAACTACTGGGAAACTACTGGGAGAAGGATCCTGGAATATGCTTAGCGGCTCCTTCGGTATACGGCTCCTAGTGCTACATAAGTACAGAAAATGTAATAAAAGCCACAAAGAAAAAATCTGACCACAATTACTAAGTTCTCAGAATAGACAAAACACACAGTACATTCCCAACTGGTTTGGCTACTACAGGTATTAGTACTACTGCATAATAAACTACTCCTGAGAAGAACATGCCATTGCTGACCTTTTGAAAGCACTAGTTGCTGGGTTATACTGAACTTCTTGCTTCAGTATATTAAAAGTCACTAACTAGTAGGAACAGATAGGCGGAAAAGTCAGATTAACCCTCTTGTAATTGTGGGCAGAGGTAACTAATGCCTAGATGCTCAGGTTAAGTTCAGCAGCATTAGCATGCTTCAGTTAACTTCATGAAAACTCTATGGCCTCTTGCACACTGCAGCTTGAAAAAGCTCAGTACAGCCTTTTTTTTTTTTTTTTTTACTGAGCTAAAATACAGCCCATTAATTGTAATGAGCCCTTGCACACAGGCGCATAAACAAGCACCGTGCATTCTTCAGTAGAAAAAATAAATTAAAAAATCGTATTTTTTGGTCAGTAATTTATGTCTCATGCATGCAAGTGCACGCAAATGTCCATTTACATATTGTGCAGAACGAGAACGTGAGAAAAAGTTTTTGCACATTTGCGTGAAAATGCACAAACGCAAATGCGCGAAAATACTTACAAAAAACGTCTGAAAAAGTAGATGCTCAAACAGAAGTATCATGTGCAAGAGGCCTATGACTATGATTGGCAAACCTCAATCGTTTTCATTTTTTTTTTTTAGGAAAAATAATGTTTTTTTATGTTTGAATAAAAAAAAAAAAAAAACCCTTCTCTATTGTTTTTATTTTTACTATTTAGTTATTTATTTGTTTTTTTTACTATAGGCTGATTTTTGTTATTTTTAATGAATGTAATATTGTATTAATAAGATATTTGTATCTGACAATTATACTATTAAATAAATGGCACTGCAGATCCTACTGCAGCCTGAAGTTGGCCGTGTTCATCTGTGACCTGAAGGTTAATTTTCTCAGTGAAGCCTCCATGCAAGCGATCCTTATGTCATAGCTTGCAAAGTGATAGCCAGAAACCACTCTACTTCCCAAACATCAGTGGGGACCCCAGCTGAAAGAGACAGCCCAGATTGAAGGTCAGCAGCTGCATAAAGTGTCAGCTCCTAGTGCTCAAAAGGGTTATATGTAGGCAACCAGAGAAGTGTTAAAGTCAGATGTCTTTATTTGTGTCCTTGTTTTAGGTTAGGGACTAGGGATGGGCCGAACACCACCCCGGTTCGGTTTGCATCCAGAACATGCGAACGGACCGAAAGTTTGCGTGAACATTCGAACACCGTTAAAGTCTATGGACTCGAACGTGAGAAATCAAAAGTGCTAGTTGAGCGCAGGAACGAGCCAAAATATTATAGCAAAATTTGTAATTATATGTTAAACAGGGGCAGAAAAATTGGGCCTTAGGCACTGGTGCTGGTGCAACAACACTGCAATCCTTCACAGATATTCTAGTTGAGTGCAGAAACAAGCCCTGCTGCAAAATATTACAGCAAAAATTGTAATTACACACCCCTGTTAAACAGGGGCAGAAAAATTGTGCCTTAGCCACTGGTGGTGGTGCCCAGAACCAAAAATGTTCTTAGAAGCTATCAACATGAACATTGAGGAGGAATAAGATAGTGATTCAGAATAACAGAATAGTCACTCAGCATCAGCATAGGCAGTCTTGAAGGGATCTCACATTCATAAAAAAATTAATGGGTTACATCAGCATCAGGTGCTTGGTAGCTGGTGATCCAAGACTGATTCATTTTTATGAAGGTGAGCTGATCAACCGAGTCGGTGGACAGGCGCACTCTGCGATCGGTTACAAAGCCTCCAGCAGCACTGAATGTGCGTTCTGAAAGAACGCTGGATGCAGGACAGGCCAATTGCATACTGTGCAGGCTCTGGCCAGTGATCCATCCTCAAGACCCAGTAACCCAGTGGATTTTCGGTTGGAAAGGTCTCCAAGTCTGATCTTGCCCATAGGTATTCCTGCACCATGTAAATTAGATGCTGGCGATGGTTGCTTGAACCGATCAGACCTTGGGGCTGCGGACTAAAAAATTGTCTGAACGCATCGGTCAGACGGCCACCTTCTCCACCGCTCCTTCTGTGACTGACTGAAGCCTCAACAACACATTATCCAGGACCAGGAATTTGTAACCTCCCAGGCTTACCCTTGTAACGTGGATTAAGAAGGGTTGCCAGCCAGTAATGATCCCTCTCCTTGATACCACGAATCTGAAGGTCCTTTCGCAGGCTTTGCAGGATCCGGGAGGCCATGCGGCGTAGGTTTGCTGAGGCATTCAGTCCTCTGGGTCACTAAGGACGACATGATCCACAGCCACCTCCTCCCAGCCACGTACAAGTCCATGGGTTTCTGTGGACCTAAAACGATCCCTTGAAGACTGATGCTGAGTGCTAGGCTCCAGTTCCATGCTGACACAATCCTCCTCCTCCTCCTCTTCCTGTGAGATCTGCGGACCCGCAGGAATACTGTCTGGATAAAGGGGGCCTTGAGAAGTAAGGAAGTCCTCCTCTTCCTCCCTCTGTTCTGCCTCAAGTGCCCTGTCCATTATTCCACGCAGCCTGTGCTCCAACAGGTAGACAAGAGGGACGCTCACTCAGGTTGAACTGGATGGACTGGTGTCTTTATTCAACCTTACTAACTATGTATCACTGATGCATGCACTGTCACTGCTCACCATCCTCGTGGCCTCCTCAAATGGTGACAGGACAGTGCATGCATTCTTGATCATGAGCCACTGGCGTGCCGAAAAAAAGCCAAGCTCCACTGACCCTGTTCTGGTGCCATACTCGCACAGGTACTCGTTGATGGTCCTCTGCTGCGTGTGCAGCCGCTGCAGCATTGCCAACGTTGAGTTCCACCTGGTGGGCATGTCACAGATGAGGCGGTTCTTGGGTAGGTTGCATTCCTTTCAGATGTCAGCCAGCAGAGCACTGGCATTATATGACTGGCAGAAATGCGCACAGACTTTCCTGGCCTGCCTCAGGAGATCCTGTAAGCCCGGGTACCTGCACAAGAACTGCTGCACCACCAAGTTAAGGACCTGAGCCAAACAGGGCACATGGGTGAGTTGTCCCTGTTGGTGCCATTGTCACAAACCACCATTCCTGGCTGAAGCTGGCGTGGCATCAACTACCTCTGAGCCTGCCCCTGCAGAGCTGTCAGAATCTCTGCCCCAGTGTGGCTCCTGTCCCCTAAACAGACCAACTCAAGCACCCCATGGCATCTTTTTGCCTGAGTGCTTGCGTAGCCCCTAGAACGCCTACGGAGCACCGCTGGTACAGAGGACAAATCTGCACAGGAAGAGGCCATAGAGGAAGAAGAAGAGGAAGGGGGTGGAGGAGAGAGGTGTGGCAGAATCACGACTACCAGCATTTTAAAGGCGTGGTGGCAGAACAAGCTCCAACAATACTGCACCCTGTCCTGCATCCTTCCCAGCTGCCATGAGAGTTTCCCAGTGTGCCGTGAAAGAAAGGTAACGTCCCTGTCTATGCCGGCTGGACCATGAGTCAGCAGTAATATGCACCTAACCGCTGACCACCCTGTCCAACGAGGCCAAGACATTGCCTTCCACATGCTGGTAGAGAGCCGGAATCGCCTTCCGTGAAAAAAAATTAGCGTTTGGGAACCTGCCACTGAGGTATCGCACATTCCACAAATTCACGAAAGGGGGCAGAGTCTACCAGCTGAAAAAGCAGCAGTTGGAGTGCTAGCAATTTAGCCAAGCTAGCATTCAGCTGCTGGGTATGTGTATGGCTGAGACAGAATTTATTTCGCCGGTTTAGCAACTGGGGTAGGGAAATTTGCCTGCTACAATTGGACGTTGGTGTAGCGATAGCAGATTGCCCGCAAATACTTGGCACACCTAATTCTACACCTTCATTCCCCATAGTGCAGGTTTCTGAAAGGACTGAAGGTATAGTGGGGTTGGAGATCCCAGCTGATGAGGAGCAAGGATAGGTCCGCCTTGTTCTTTGGTGTGGGTCTTTTAAGTAGTGTTGCCAACGGACTGCATGGGAGGTCGACATATGTCTGGTCAAGCATGTTGTGCCCAAGCGGCTGCTGTTTTGGCCACGCTTGATACGCTTCAGACATATGTTGCAAACAGAAACGGTGCGATTTGCTGCACACGTCTCAAAAAAGGCCCACACCAAAGAACTTTTGGAAAAACGTGCGGAGTCAGCAGCGCCCTGCACCTGCGGAGCTCTGCGGTGTGATGCAGTCGGTTGGCTGCCCTTAAGCTGGCCCCCGGAGGGCATCCTGCTTCTTTGGAGATGTGCCTCTTCCTCCTCCTCCTCCTCCTCTCTCCTATCAGGGACCCACGTAGAGTCAGTGACCTTATCATCCCCTCCCTCCTTGTCACTGGAGCAAACCTGGCAGTATGCTGCAGCTGGGGGAACATGACTGCCAGTTTGATGTCCTTCTTGGGCACCCCCTCTCTCTGGGCTCACGTTACTGCCTTCCTCAAAATGGGTACCATCATCGGAGCCTTCAAAACACTGCGCAGCCTCCTGCAGCATGTACCCAACACTGTGGTCGAACAGTTCGCGGGACTCCTCTGTGCATGATGGTGGGGCTAGGGAAGGAGTAACTGATGACATTGAGCCGATCGAATAGGCCGCTTTGCCAGCTGCATTGGCAGCCAAAGTACTCTGAGCCTGGGTGACAGAGGATGAGGAGGATGAGGACGGCTTTGTCATCCACTCTACCAACTCTTCTGCATGTTGTGGCTCAACACGGCCAGCTGTTGAAAAAAAAGGACAAGCGTGCCCCACGGCCACGTGCTGAGGATGCACCGTGTTCACGACCAGCACTGTTGGCTCTAGACACAGAGCCTGCTTGCCCTCTTTTAGTGGCCTGTGATTGTCTGCCTCTCCTTGTTGACCTTCCAGACATACTGTAAAATTAAACTAGCAAAACACCGCCTGAAGTTTACTAGAAAAAGTACACCAGGAATGGCCTGCAGTCAGATATAGGCTTGGTTAGACTGGATGTAGTGGATATATATATATGTAGGAGACAGTATATATAATTTTATGCACTGCGGATCACTGAATCACCTGCCTGGCCTGCCTGCCTGAAAGTGCATTTTAATACGGACACCAGGAATGGCCTGCAGTCAGGTATAGGCTTGGCTAGACTAGAATGCAGTGGGTATATATGTAGGAGACAGTATATATTTTATGCACTGCAGATCACTGAATCACCTGCCTGGCCTGCCTGCCTGAAAGTGTATTTTAATACAGACACCAGGAATGGCCTGCAGTCAGGTATAGGCTTGGCTACAGTAGAATGCAGTGGATATCTATGTAGGAGACAGTATATATTTTATGCACTGCAGATCACTGAATCACCTGCCTGCCTGAAAGTGTATTTTAATACAGACAGCAGGAATGGCCTGCAGTCAGGTATGGGCTTGGCTACAGTAGAATGCAGTGGATATATATGTAGGAGACAGTATATATTTTATGCACTACGGATCACTGAATCACCTGCCTGGCCTGCCTGAAAGTGTATTTTAATACGTACACCAGGAATGGCCTGCAGTGAGATCTAGCTACACAGGATACAGTGTATATAAATAAATACCGTATTTATCGGTGTATAACACGCACCGGCGTATAACACGCACCCCAAGTTTAGGAGGAAATTTTAGGGAAAAAAACTTTTAGCAGGGAAGTTTAAGGAAAAATAACTTACATTTAAATGCAGCCTTGTCAGTGTCCATTGCAGCCTTGTCACAGTACAGCCTTGTCAGTGTCCATTGCAGCCTTGTCACAGTGCAGCCTTGTCAGTGTCCATTGCAGCCTTGCCCCAGAGTCCATTTCAGCCTTGCCCCAGAGTCGCCGTGCAGCCTTGCCCCAGAGTCGCCGTGCAGCCTTGCCCCAGTGTCGCCGTGCATCATTTTAAAATTGGCGCCGAGACTGTGCGGACGCCGCCGAGAACGCAGGGGACGCAGGAGACGCAGGGACTGGGCGGAGCCGCCGCCGAGATACACATAGCCGAGTGTACTCGGCTATACTCGGCTTTTCTCGGCTCCGCTCACAGTCACGCCGAGTCCCGCCCTATGATGGACATAACACAGGTCCAATGGCGGGACTGGGCGTGACTGTGAGCGGAGCCGAGAAAAGCCGAGTATAGCCGAGTACATTCGGCTATGTGTATCTCGCTCCGCTCCGCTCACAGTCAGCGGAGACAGCTCAGGGATGTCAGTATCGGCGTATAACACGCACCCACGATTTTCCCCTGATTTTCAGGGGAAAAAAGTGCGTGTTATACGCCGATAAATACGGTATATATAGTGGGTACGGAAAGTATTCAGACCCCCTTAAATTTTTCACTCTTTGTTATATTGCAGCTATTTGCTAAAATCTTTTAAGTAATTTTTTTTCCTCATTAATGTACACACAGCACCCCATATTGACAGAAAAACACAGAATTGTTGACATTTTTGCAGATTTATTAAAAAAGAAAAACTGAAATATCGCATGGTCCTAAGTATTCAGACCCTTTGCTCAGTATTTAGTATTTGCACCCTTATGATCTAATACAGCCATGAGTCTTTTTGGGAAAGATGCAACAAGTTTTTCACACCTGGATTTGTGGATCCTCTGCCGTTCCTCCTTGCAGATCCTCTCCAGTTCTGTCAGGTTGGATGGTAAACGTTGGTGGACAGACATTTTTAGGTCTCCAGAGATGCTCAATTGGGTTTAAGTCAGGGCTCTGGCTGGGCCATTCAAGAACAGTCACGGAGTTGTTGTGAAGCCACTCCTTTGTTATTTTAGCTGTGTGCTTACGGTCATTGTCTTGTTGGAAGGTAAACCTTCGGCCCAGTCTGAGGTCCTGAGCACTCTGGAGAAGGTTTTAGTCCAGGATATCCCTGTACTTGGTCGCATTCATCTTTCCCCCGATTGCAACCAGTCGTCCTGTCCCTGCAGCTGAAAACCCCCCCACAGCATGATGCTGCCACCACCATGCTTCACTGTTGGGACTGTATTGGACAGGTGATGAGCAGTGCCTGGTTTTCTCCACACATACCGCTTAGAATTAAGGCCAAAAAGTTCTATCTTGGTCTCATCAGACCAGAGAATCTTATTTCTCACCATCTTGGAATCATCCTTCAGGTGTTTTTTAGCAAACTCCATGCGGGCTTTCATGTGTCTTGCTCTGAGGAGAGGCTTCCGTCGGGCCACTCTGCCATAAAGCCCCGACTGGTGGAGGGCTGCAGTGATGGTTGACTTTCTACAACTTTCTCCCATCTCCCGACTGCATCTCTGGAGCTCAGCCACAGTGATCTTTGGGTTCTTCTTTACCTCTCTCAGCAAGGCTCTTCTCCCCCGATAGCTCAGTTTGGCCGGACGGCCAGCTCTAGGAAGGGTTCTGGTCGTCCCAAACGTCTTCCATTTAAGGATTATGGAGGCCACTGTGCTCTTAGGAATCTTAAGTGCAGCAGAATTTTTTTGTAACCTTTGCCAGATCTGTGTCTTGCCACAATTCTGTCTCTGAGCTCTTCAGGCAGTTCCTTTGACCTCATGATTCTCATTTGCTCTAACATGCACTGTGAGCTGTAAGGTCTTATATAGACAGGTGTGTGGCTTTCCTAATCAAGTCCAATCAGTATAATCAAACACAGCTGGACTCAAATGAAGGTGTAGAACCATCTCAAGGATGATCAGAAGAAAGGGACAGCACATGAGTTAAATATATGAGTGTCACAGCAAAGGGTCTGAATACTTAGGACCATGTGATATTTCAGTTTTTCTTTTTTAATAAATCTGCAAAAATGTCAACAATTCTGTGTTTTTCTGTCAATATGGGGTGCTGTGTGTACATTAATGAGGAAAAAATGGCTGCAATATAACATGGAGAGAAAAATTTAAGGGGGTCTGAATACTTTACGTACCCAATGTGTGTGTGTGTGTGTGTGTGTGTGTATATATATATATATATATATATATATATATATATATACACACATACATACATACATACATACATACACAAAGCTGGGATGTATATATATACTGAATGCACTGCAGCTGACTGAATCAACTGCCTGCCTGAAGTAACAGTACACCAGGAACGGTCTGCAGTGAGATCTAGCTAAGCTGGATACAGTGTGTGTGTGTGTGTGTGTGTGTGTATATATATATATATATATATATATATATATATGTGTGTAGCGGGGTGTTCCATTTAAGGGGAGTGTCTGAGTGGTAATTAGGCTCAGACACACCGATTGATAGGGTTAATAGACCATTTCTGTTGATGGGAGATAGAGTTGGTGTACAGTTCCCTGTGGCCTACAGGTGGCGCTGTCACCATGGCCAGGGTTGAACCACCAATGCAGGGCTGCACCTTTTGTGTCCCCTCTCGGCAGTAGTACGGCGGGGCGGGGAACCTGCTGTGCCTGTCGGGAGAGGGTATAAAAGGGGCGGACATCTTCCGTTCGAGGTCCACACCCAGGCACCTTCAGCCTGGGTGTGTGTGGTTCGTCCGCGCCCAGGCACCTTTGGCCTGGGCGTGAGGAGGGTCGTCTTCGGGTGCCTTAGGCCCAGAGGTGGAGTTCCTGTTCCATCCCAGACACCTTCAGTCTGGTGTGAGGTACTATTTTGAAGGCCCAGGGCCCAGCAACCTTCGGCTGGGGTCCGCTAGGGATCGAGGACTCCCAGGGTGCCACCTTGCGAGGGGACCCATATCTGGGATGAGGAGGCCAGGGAGGTAACCCTTTCCGAAGACCCTGCGCAGAGTCGTGGTGACGGTGAGGGCCTCTGGTAACTCTCCGGAGGGATGTTTTCTCCTTGACATGGGCCAAATAATTTAAGAAGGAAGTTCACCAGGTCAATGGCAGTGACCCTACTCTTCAAGTCAGTGGCAGTGACTTCATAGGGCAAGGCCCTATTCACCAGATCAGTGGCAGTGACCCTACGCTCCAAGTCAGTGGCAGTGACTTTATTCACCCGGTCTGTGGCAGAGACCAACCTCACGGTCTGTGGCAGAGATCGTGCACCAAAGCTGTTTGAGAAACCTAAACAGTCTAAAGATTTAAGCTACGTTTGTGCCTGGACCTTCGCCACACCTAAGCTGTCCTGTATCTTCGCTCCAACCTGTCTGCTCTCAAAGAGGCTGTTTATTATCCTGTGTGAAATAAATGTTGAGTTGGACTTTCAGCTAGTGTGGACATTCACATTCCTGGGGAAAACGAGGACTTGCATCTATCTAAGGTAGAGGTGAGATCATTCTTGGGAGGACTTTGACTCTGGCCGCAGACAAGGCCCAAAACTAACACAGCTCAACCTCTTTATACAGGAGGGTACGGGCTTGTGCGGTGTGCCTCTCTCTGCCTGCGAGGAGCCTAATTTATTGCAGGTTGGGGAGAGGTGGGTGCGCTACATACATATATATATATATATATATATATATATATATATATATATATACACACATACACACACATACAGTATATATATATACAAAACTGGGATGTATATATATATATATATATATATATATATATATATATATATATATATATATACACACACTAAATACACTGCAGCTAACTGAATCACCTGCCTGCTCAAAGTAAATGAAATTACACTCTCTCTATCTCTCTCTCTCTGCCTGAACACACTACAGAAGGCCGATGTGCAGGCGGCTATATATAGTGTTGGGCGAGAACTTAACCCCCTGAACCATAATTGGCCAAAGACACCCTGCCTTTGGACAATTATGTCTCTCTTTGCTGACGGAGCTGTGATTGGCCAAAGCATGCGGGTCATAGTGCATGCTCGCCCAATCATCAGCCAGCAATGCACTGCGATGACGCAGTGCATTATGGGGCGTGACGCACCGCTAGATTTTGGCGCGAACGCCCCTTAATGTTCGATCTTCGGCGAACGATCGAACAGCCGATGTTCGAGTCAAACTCATGTTTGACTCAAACAGATAGCCCATCCCTATTAGGGACTAATAATGAGTGCAGTGCAATAAATGAAGTCCATATAGTGAATAATGTCAATATAGATACACCCCGTGATGTAGAAAATCTTCAAATGATATTCTCAAAGTGACAGATCCTCGACCAATAGAAGTGAGCACTCTTACCAAATGAGGTGGACCATTGAGTGAACAAATGGTCAGACACGCTTGTTCCCACAAATGAGGGGGGTAGTGGTAATGATGATGCAGTCCAACAGGTGACAGTCAGGTGTCAGTCAATATAGAAATCCATATGAAGGAATAAAATATGGAAACACTCACTCTCAGTGTAGACTGATATTTATTCCCAAAAAAAAAGCAACAATCGGCTTGAACAAATCAATCAGGCACAATGGCCTATTAAAAGCAGCATGTAAAAACAACAGCACAGGTGCAATGCTTGTGCAGCGGTAAAATGGCGGTATGTAAACCGCGAGTGGTGACAAACGGGGCGCGGGTGACGTAACAAATGGTAGCTCCTCCCCCGTGCCCCGTCTGTTGTTTTTACATGCTGCTTTTAATAGGCCATTGTGTCTGATTGACTTGTTCAAGCCGATTGTTGCTTTTTTTTATGGAATAAATATCAGTCTACACTGAGAGTGTTTCCATATTTTATTCCTTCATATTGATTTCTCTATTGACTGCCACCTGTTGGGCTGCATCATCATGACTGGTGTAATGCTAGTGTACATGCTGCATTAAACAACCCCTTATCCTTATTACTAAACTTACTTATCTAAAGCCCCGTACACACGGTCGGACTTCCATCTGACTTTTCTGTGTTTTTTTGTCCGAACGGAGTTGGTCGGGAACACCCATAGCATACACACGCTCTGACTTTTCTGCAAACTTTCCCAAAACTTTTTGCAACATCACGTGGTTTTTCTGCTCTTTACCGCCACCCTTTGGTCAACTTCTGCTATTGTTGGTTGATTTTAACATTAGTTGTTTTGTCCATCGGACAAAAGTCCGATGGTTTTCTGTATACACGGTCGGACTTTGCTTCATCTGACTCTTGTTGGGCAAAAGTTTGCCCGTTTGCAGACCCAACTTTTGTCCGATGAAAACAAGAAAAAAGCAAAAAAAGTTTGTCCGATGGAGCGTACACACGGTCGGATTGTTGGTCCAACTTGCTCAAAATGAAGTTTGTTGGCCAAAAGTCCGACCGTGTGTACGGGGCTTAAGTAACCACAAGATATCTTCTGGATTAATAAAGGGGCCTTTGTTGGCCAATTATTCCAAAAGATAACGTATAAAATAACTTTATAAAAATAACCTTTTTTAATAAATATATATATCTTTCCATAAATATATATATATATATATATATATTTACCACAAACATTTTTCAACATATTTTTTAACTTGCTGCGCCTGGGTTCCTGAAAGAAGGTACCAAACTGCTATCTCATCGGCTGTCCACGATCTCCACCGTATCCTGGCCTCCAGCCGCGATCCCATCGGCTCAAGAGACAATGACTCGCTCCTTCTTCCTCCAATCAGCCCGATGATCAATAGCCCATAACCAGATAAGGGAGGTGCCCATCCCGAGACAGGCCCCCACCCCTACCACCATAACTGATATACACATATGAATATATATATACCATCACCATCCGACCTTCAGGAACCCGAGACCACTGCCATCAGCTCCTGAAATGAAAAACACATAAAACACACACACCCATACCAGACAGCAGTCTAAAGGGAGGGAGGGAGTGAAAGGTTCTGGTTCTGTTTGGTTCTGTTGGACCTTCTTGGCTCGAGCTGGACTCAGGATCTGTGGAAGTCTCTCTGACCGGTCGGATATTAAAGACACCAATAAACAGTGAATAGGTATACTAGAATATGTCATTTAATGGTTACATGTCCTTTTTTATACACAGCGAGAAAAGTTGCCTCCCTCCTATGGACCTATCAGCAATAAGCAAAAACCTCATGAGTTAGACAAAAATAAATTCTAACAGGTTTTTTGACTTCTGCAAAAGCGGTCAGTTAACATACGTCAATTGTGGTCAAACTAGACATGTTCTGACATTTGAAACAGGAAGATAAGAAACGCCAGATGTCAGTGCGGTCAATCTGTCAGTTAAAAAGCAGAAGTGAGATAAACTTTTTCCCGGAAAAGGCCTAACCACAAAGTCACATTTCAACCTAAATATACATGCCTGTTACACAGAAGAAAGATTAGCTTAACCACAAAAAGTCACATCTTGTTCACACTCATGTCAGAGAAACATTTTCTGTAAAATATATTTTTATTTGAGGAGAACTCAAACCATGAATATTGGTTCATGATCTTCTTATACCTTACAACCCCTCCTTATGATCATGGCTTCAAGAATTGAAGCCCATCGATCATTGGATTATTCATTATACCATTTTCGTTTAGTATGTACCGTGTACATCATCAAGATTGTTTCCTTAGAACCCTGTTTCTTTTTACTAGTGATCTTTCCAATTGTCCAGACAATTAACTTAAATACTAAATATAACAGTAGAATGAAGATTAACACCATTACTACTGTTATAGCCATTTGTCTGAGAAATGAGAAAATACCTGTGCCCCCCAATCCTCCCTCTCCAAAGGGGCTCCATGTTTTCGCGATATCCCTCGCCTCCTGTTGCAATTTATTTACCTCTTTCCTATGTTGGGCAATTACATCATAGTAATCAGGAATCTCAACAGATGTGTTGTGGATCCAAGTGCAGCACTCATAATCCTCCGTAACTTCACACAGGCCAGTGAGTGCAGCACTCATGCTTTCAATAGCAAGATCATGAAGTTCTAATTGTTTTCTGATTGCTCTAGTTTCAATGTTTAAACTAGTAATATCATCAGAGTTCTTTACTAATACATCATCTATAATATTTGTATAATTATTAAGCCTTTTCATTAAATCTATCCCCCAACCTGTCCAGGAAGGGAACCAGGCCCAAGCCATATCTTTTTCGAAAAATAACTCCCTTTTATTTCTGTGTTTGAGGGGGTACCTAGGATGCATGCTAGCTTCAAGGAGGTGTGTTCCCTTGCTATCTCCTACTATGTCCATAATGGGGACTAGGGATGCAAGATAACACCATCCTTGGGGTTCAGTGGGGATCCAAGGGTAACAGCTTTTTCCACAACAAATATAAATACTGTCTCCTAGAGCTAAAGGTCGTTTGTTAAATATTGTCATCATTTCATCAGAAAAACCAGAGAAGGTTAAACTTGACAATAATTTTCCTACTGTGGAAGTGGAACTGGAGTTAAGAAAGTTTATTAGAGTGGAGTTTAGGGCAGGTTCTGAAGTATGAAAGAAAGGGCTTTCAATTGAAGTCATTGAAAAGTTAATTGTAGCTTGTTGGCACACTTTAGCTCCCTTTGTGGAGTTTCCCAACCTAAAACACCAGTCTGGGGAATGACTTCTACCAATAATTTGGAAAGTAAGGTTATTATCTGAAAGCGTTCTTGCGACATTTGTAAGGACGACAGGTGGTGTGCCGTTTAGGAGAGGGGTGAAGTTTAGAGGTACTGCCATTAGGGGGATCCTAGCAGTGCTAGGATGGAGTTTACTACATATCCAACATTTTTCATATCTTGATTTTTGAGCATAAGCATACTTAAATTTAAGCAGCAGCATTTTACCACTAAAATTGTCTTCCATACTTCTTTTTGGTCTGTTAGAATTATCTGACCAACAGTGTCCTACGATTATGAGCATTAAAATAAACAATGTAATCATTAAGGAAAAAAGAAAAAGTTTTGCCGAAGTGACCCCTCCTTTTTGACCATTAGTGTCTATGGGTATGGCACTCTGAATTTCTTGTTTTTTATGGTCCACTAGGGAGTATTTTCCGGATCCTTTTCTGGAATACTCTCCAGAACAGAGGTCTTTGTCTTCTCCTTCACCTTCTTCCAGTTTCCCTTCGGAAATGTCTTTAGTCTGGATGCATGGATCCATTGTGGTCCTTGATCTGTAAGAACGGCTGTTCTGGCAACCTTCAGAATTTCAAATGGTCCTTGGAAGATAGGGCCTGGTTGTTTCCGGACGGCAAGTTGTTTTATCAATACTTTGTCTCCTGGGATATACGGATGTGTAGGCTCTGTGGAGAGAGGAGGGAAAGTGACAGCAACCTTGTCCTCTGTTCCACTAAGGCTACTTACCAGATGTTTCACGTACTCTTCCTGTAAAGAATAAAGATTAAACTCCTCTCCCTCATCAGGTTTCCTCTGTGCTGGCCTACCCATAAGTATTTCAAATGGTGACAATCCTGTTCTAGAATTAGGGGCTGTCCTAATTTGAAACAAAACTGCTGGGAGGTAATCAATCCACCCTTTCATGGTTCCTCCTGTTGCCTTTTTAAGTTTATCCTTTATATTTCTGTTCATTCTTTCCACTATTCCTGCGCTTTGTGGATGATATGGAATATGTAATTTCCATTGAATGCCCAGGAGTTTTGCAAGATCCTGGGTAAGAGCAGCTGTAAAAGCTGGACCTTGGTCTGACCAGATTTTGGCTGGTAACCCATACCTCGAAATCCAGTGATTTATTAGTGCTCTTGATGCTATTTTGGCTGTCTCTCCTGTAGTTGGGATAGCCTCGACCCAAGAACTAAACTTGTCCACTATAA
Source organism: Rana muscosa (assembly GCA_029206835.1). NCBI lineage: Eukaryota > Metazoa > Chordata > Amphibia > Anura > Ranidae > Rana > Rana muscosa. The sequence continues at coordinate 234,421,000 of CM055123.1, read as the reverse complement.
CTAAAAGATATTTTATATTTCCTTTCTGTTTTGGCATATGTGTAAAGTCTATTTGTAGATCTTGGAGGGGGCCTATAGGGGGGGCAAGTTTCCATGTATACCCTGCTTCTTGCACTGTACATTGTTTTGTGCACAAGTAAGACATGAGTCTATCAACTGGGCAACGAGGTGTGTATCATTGACCGTGCTGAAAGACTGTCTGTACATTGTCAAAACTGTTTTCCTTACTAGGTGACTTGGACCATGTAAGTAAGAAATCAAAAGAGGGGCAGCTGACTCTGGTATACCTATTACTCCCTCCTTGCTTGACCAGATGCCACTTGGCACGCTGGTCAAGTTCTGACCTTCCCAGAAAGCTATGTCCTCTCTTGATGCTTTGTCCTGTAACATTCTCACAGTATTTGGGAATTCTGGTGAACTGAAATCTGTGGCAAACAGTGTTAGATTGGGCTGGGCCTCGTGTGCCGAATCGGCTGCTATTTTAGCAACTCTGTCTGCCAAGGCATTGCCCTGAGCTTCTTTGGACTTGTCAAATGAATGTCCCTTTACTTTTATAACATTGATTTTTCTGGGCATCTGTAGGGCTGTGAGTAAGGCAAGAACAAATTCCTTATTGGCAATTTGTTTGTTGTCTGCAGTTTTAAACCCTCGTTTTTTTCCAAATGAGTCCATAATCGAAAATTACGCCAAAAACATATCTGCTATCAGTATATATATTTACATCTTTATCTTTAAATAGTTGACATGCTCTGGTGAGTGCATGGAGCTCAGCTTGTTGTGCTGAATTGGCCCCTAAAGGAGAAGCCTCAACCACAACATCAGGTAGCATCACTACTGCATAGCCTGTCTTATATGTGTTATCACTAGGCCTGGAACAACTGCCATCCACAAATACATCCAGGAAATCTGGGTTTGGTTTATCAGTTAAATCCCCCCTTGGCAATGTTTGTTGAAGTAAATTGTCATTACAATTATGGTTTACTTCTGGTTCAGTATATGGAAGCTGCAATAGTGCGTGTAGCAATCGTACTGCAGGAGTAGTTTCTGAACAAGATTTTATTTCCAAATGTGTTGTATTCAGAAGTATAATTTCATACCCACTGGACCTTTGGGCTGTCATATGCTGGGTATGCATATTTTGTAACAATTGTGCTACTGAATGTGTGTTATAGAGAATAGTGGGTGTGCCCAGAGTGATTTTAGAAGCTTCCTTAACTGCCATTGCATTTGCTGCAAGAGTTTGCAGGCATCCTGGCATTCCCTGTACCTGGAGTGGCAGTTTCTTTGATAGGTATGCCACTGGTCTTAAGTTTGTCCCATGGGGTTGGGCCAATACTGCTGCAAATGAAGGCCCTCGCACCACACAGTAAAGTGAGAACGGTTTGTCATAGGAAGGGAGACCTAAAGCAGGAGCCCGCGAGAGGGAAGTCAGAAGAGCGAGGAAGGCCTCTTTCATATCCTCTGTATATTCAATTGTTTTAGGGGCACCCGCAGCTGTAGCTGGACGTAAAATGGAATCCCAAAAAGAACAGTCAGGTATCCACTGTCGACAGTAGACGATTGAGCCTAAAAAGGAAAGCAATGCAGCTTTGTCCTTTGGTGGGCCGAGACAGCGGAGAGCTTGGACTCGTGCCGGGGATATCAATCTGGTCCCATCTGTGATAATACAGCCAAGATATTCAACTCTGTCCCTACACCATTGGATCTTTTTCCTAGACACCAAGTGACCTTTTAGGGCAAGGTGATTCATCAGGCTTACTGTGTCCTTCTCACACTGTGCCCTGCTCTCACTACAAACAAGTAGGTCATCTACGTACAACAGGATTGTGGAGCCTTCAGAGGGCGTCCAATCGTCCATAGTTTTTTTCAAAACTATGCTAAAAGCCACGGGGCTATCAATAAACCCTTGAGGGAGGTGTGTCCAGGTCAGCTGACCCCCTCCCCAGACAAATGCAAATAGGTGTTGGAATTGTGGATCAACATCAATACTAAAAAATGCATTTGAAAGATCCAATACGGTGTAGCACTTGGAGTTTGCAGGTATATTGGTAAAAATTGAGGTAATATCAGATACCAATGGGGGAAGAGGAATCACACGCTTGTTTACCCCTCTCAGATCCTGAACCAACCTCCAGGTACCATCCGCTTTCCTAACTGGATTAATGGGAGTATTCCAGGGACTGACAATTTCCCTGAGGATTCCCAACTTTTTATATTCCTCTATTTGGGGCTGTATTCCCGATACCTTTTCAGTAGACAATGGGTATTGTTTCTGATAATAGGGGAGTGTATTAGGCCGCATAGTGGGCACATAAGGTGTACAGGGTATGTGTCCTACTTTCGTTTTAGTTCCTGCCCAGATGTCATGGTTTTCTAATGTGGCTGGCAGTGACATAAAGTAACCCAAAAGGTCTTTCCTTTTTGGCATAGTGAGGTCACATTTAGCCGATTTGGCTATGATGCCCCCTTGTTGGTCAAATTTTACAATAATTTGTAATGCAGACATTAAATCCCTTCCCATAAGGGACAGGGGACAGTCTGGTAGAACTGCAAAGGACATTTCAGTAAGGTAATTATCTTGCATGTCTGTTACTAGCAGTGGCGGTGTGATTTTGTGGTTGACGCTTGTCCCATTTATTCCCATAGAGCATCCCTCGGTGCATTCTTTACTTTCAAAGTGGGGGTCCTTAAGACACGAGGTCGACGCCCCTGTGTCTAACAGAAATTTGACCACCCTGCCTTCTACTTTTAAAACCACTTGAGGCAGGGTTTTCCAGTGTGAGGAGAAAAAATGCATCACCAAGGATGGGTACTGCCCCGGGCATCCCTATTGGGGATTTTCGTCCTGATATCCTGGCCAATGTACCTGTATCTCTTCTGTGGTGTTTCTGGGTGATCTTGTTTGGTATGGCTGCTGCTGTTGCCTATATTGGAGGTGTACTGGAACTGACTGGGATCTCTGTTGTGACTGCTGTTGTTGTGTGTCATATCTTGGTCTGGGCAGATACTGAGATCTTGGTTGAGATCTCACTCTGTAGCCTCCCCTACCTCCCCTAGGGAAGTTATCCCTGGCTCCCTTTCTTTGGGGACATTCTGATTTCCAGTGGTTTGGATCCCCACAATTAAAACAACCCTGATCCTGAGTATGGGGAGGATAATTCCTTCTAGGTATGGCTCCTGAACTTGGTCCACTGACCATAGCTATGTTTGGATTTTCTTCTGTAATAGAGGTGAACAATCCTCCTTTAGTGTTAAATACCCCTGAGGATGCCCTCTCCTTTATGTCAGCTATGAATCTATCTGAGGTCATTACCGCCCATTTTGTGTTTATCAGTTTGATTATTTGGGTGGCCCTTGGATCTCCATTATTTATGGCTGTACTCACGAATAGTTGATCATTGTCTATTCCACAACTGTTATATAATTTATGTAATCTAGTGACAAAGGTGTAGAAATCCTCTCCTGACTGTTGTTTGCAAGATATCAAATCATGCAACATAGTGGTGTTTTTACATGCCTTGAGCCAAGCCTGTAACAATGAGTTCCAAAAAATATTCCAATCCTCCCCAGCCTCATATAACTTTGCATCCTTGGCCCATTGACATATATTTATGTCAGCTTGGGAATCGGGGTCTACATTTTGAAGTATGGTATTAAGATCTTCAGGAGACATTCTTGTTCCTGAACAGTATCTTTGCAGAAAGGTCACCGCCTGTCTGGGGTCCTTTCTTGGTTTGGGACATGTGTCTCTAATTTCCTTGACCGTACCCAATGGTAATGGTATTTGCACCTGTGTATCTCCCATTGTAATGAAAGGAAAAACCTGACTAATTGGAGCTGTCTGATCCTCTTCATCATCTGATGGTGTGGGTGCCTGGCGTTGAGGGGTCATACTTAAGCTACTCTGAAAATCCTTACTTAACCCATCTCCAGATATATAATCAGCCTTCTTCACTAGATTGGTTTCTGGGTAGCCCGAGTTTCTAAGTCCACGTATTATCCCCTTTATTTCTCCTAATCTATCTCTACGTTCCTGTAACTCTCTCAGCTCTCCTTCTATCACTTTTTCTTCATCTTCCTCTTTTTTTAATACACTGTTCTTCCTCCTTTACTAATTGACTTAAACGTTCCTGTATCTGTCTTCTATCTTCCCCCTCTCGTAACCAATTAGTTCCCTTTTGTTTAGCTATGGTTAATACTCCTGCTATAACATTTGGATCTAACGAGGGGTATATTTTCTTTGGGACAAGGGATTCATCTTTTACCATAGCATATGGAGGGGGTTTTTCTTGATAAAAATTAGGGGGAGCTGATGGACTTCCTATTGCGTCTTCTAATTGTTCTTTCTTTTCCATTTTTACACTTGTATATTTCTTTCTATATTCCTTCATACCCTTTGCCCAAATCTTACAACATTTAGTCATGTAATCTTTGTCATAGTCTTTTATGGGATAATTATACTGTTTATGTTGGCCACATATTCTGGTTACTTCCTCCCACTCTTCCTCGGAACATGGTCCGTATTCCCCCAAACATGGCACTTCTGACTGATGTGCTCTTTTTAAAACTAGTGACCAAAAAGGATCAGTATAATTTTTCCCATAATTGACTTTAATGTAATCAATCGGAGAGGGTTGGTGCTGCTTACCTTCAGCTTCCTTTCCTGCTTGATTACCCATTATAGCAAACAACAATACTTATACTTTAAAATTAAAAAAATTCTGTCTTGCTTTCTCTATTTCGTTCCAGGGGCGGAAAATGTCCTTAAACTTATGACAATTTATAGATTTATGACAAGGAACCCAGTGTTCTTTTTTAAATACAACCAGACACTGTATTTCTGCTACACTTAGTCCCTCGAACACCGGACTGGGGGGTAGTATGTTGTGTATATTAAACCTTAACATATGTTGTTTTGATCCCTGGAACATAGGACCCTTGCCAATTTTGACATGATACCCCCCTGGAACAATTGCCACTAATGACGTGGTCTTCCCTTTATAAGCAAACAATAAACCAGTTTTACATTCAGGACAACAATATACAGTTGACATTTAAAAAGGTAACCCTTTTTGTGTACACCTTTAGATATAGAGTTTCCACAGATCCGTCCTATGTAGAGAAGAATTTAAGATTCTTTCTCAATCTAATAACCTGGTCTGGCCAACCTAGCGAGACCCTCTGTATCTATTCTAAATCTACCTTTCAATCTTAACAGAGTCCCAGAAAACTTGTAGTTTTCTCGAGAGTCTACTTTATGGTGAACCAATTGACAAGGCAAGACTGTTGTTCCCAATAATAATTAAAGGGGGTCTTACCTGTTCAATTGGATCACCCCACTTCTGGTACCACTGAAAGGTTCTGGTTCTGTTTTGTTCTGTTGGACCTTCTTGGCTCGAGCTGGACTCAGGATCTGTGGAAGTCTCTCTGACCGGTCGGATATTCAAGACACCAATAAACAGTGAATAGGTATACTAGAATATGTCATTTAATGGTTACATGTCCTTTTTTATACACAGCGAGAAAAGTTGCCTCCCTCCTATGGACCTATCAGCAATAAGCAAAAACCTCATGAGTTAGACAAAAATAAATTCTAACAGGTTTTTTTGACTTCTGCAAAAGCAGTCAGTTAACATACGTCAATTGTGGTCAAATTAGACATGTTCTGACATTTGAAACAGGAAGATAAGAAACGCCAGATGTCAGTGCGGTCAATCTGTCAGTTAAAAAGCAGAAGTGAGATAAACTTTTTCCCGGAAAAGGCCAAACCACAAAGTCACATTTCAACCTAAATATACATGCCTGTTACACAGAAGAAAGATTAGCTTAACCACAAAGTCACATCTTGTTCACACTCATGTCAGAGAAACATTTTCTGTAAAATATATTTTTATTTGAGGAGAACTCAAACCATGAATTTTGGTTCATGATCTTCTTATACCTTACAGGGAGGGAGGGAAAATTTGCACTGTGTGTCCCTGTCCTGCTTGCCACGCCAAAATGCCAGGCACCGCCCCCCCCTGCAATATATAGGCTCCCGGCAAAATGACCAAAACCCCACCCCTGTGCATGGCTAATACTGCACCCGGCCCTACATCACTTCCTGTGCACCATTCCACAGCGTATTAAAAAGGAATAGGTATACTGCGCTGTCTGTAAAAAATTTGAAGTGATAAATCAATATCTGTGCTGCAACTAAAAAATGTGAGACACACACAAAAAACAAATTGTAAAGAAACTAAAGCTGCGCAACAATGTATCATAAAAAATAAATAAATAAAATTATCAAAAATTATTCTGTGTTAAATCACAATGTGACTGTGCAATAAAACACACAATAAAACATGTAAATAAAACAATAGAAACTATTCTTTGAGCCTCTAGGTAGAGATACTAAATTATGTCACACTCTTTTCCTTGGTATTTACACACAAGAGAATTCCAATGGCAGTTCATGTATGACAAAAAGTCCCCAGGAGAAAGAAATGAAGTGAAAAGGGTTCAATCTCTTCAAAAGGAATTTGTGACTTCAAACTGGAACACCATAGAAAAAGTGCTGATGCGACAGAAAGGAATCCACCACCTTATCCTTCTCAGGCTGCTTACCAGAAATCCTGATCCCTGAAAGAGATCAGTCTGAGCAGATGGCTATTATCCCCGCCAGGGTCTCTAATTGGCTCTCTCTGTACTTTATATTCCACTAGGTTTCCCGATATCTCCGTGGATCACATTTAGGGTAAAAAAAGAGAGCCCCATAGCGTAATCCAATAATTTAAAACATTTATTAAAATAAAATAATGCACTTACAGCATGTTGAATAATAAACAGCAGTGGTTGTGTATAGGGCCGGCCGGCTCTCACTACCCGTTGCTTCCGGGATTCGTATTGTGGTGACGTCAGCACGCCGCTCCTCCCTACGTCGTTTCGACAAACCTGTCGTCATCCAGGGGCACTGCGTACCCCCAGTCATGTGTCCCTGCGTGGAGGTTCCCTTTTAGCTCCGGGACTTTCTTTACCACTACCCCCCTAATTTTTGGGAACAAGCGTGTCTGACCATTTGTTCACTCAATGGTCCACATCATTTGTTAAGAGTTCTCACTTCTATTGGTCGAGGATCTGTCACTTTGAGAATATCGTTTGAAGATTTTCTACATCACGGGGTGTATCTATATTGTCATTATTCACCATATGGACTTCATTGATAGCAATGCACCTTTTATTTATATTTATCGTGAGCGTTTGTGATTTACCTTTTGGTGTTCAGCTTGCATAGTTTTATTTGTTTATATGTGTGCGCTGATTGCCTTTTTATATCACTAATAGTAATGAAGCAAGAGGGTCACAGTGTGACAGCCAGGCAGCTGGCATTTGCAGAATGAGAAGTCAGCAGTGGAAACCTTCAGGAAATGTTTCCTTTAATTGAAAACAGGATGTTCTCCCAGCTGTTTCAATTTAACAAGGTTCCCCAATCAATGTCCAATTACAGTACATGGAAATCACTGCTAAAGACAACTGGTTGTTTGGAGGACAAAGGGAGATTAATGTGAAGATGAAAATAGATTCCCATTTGTGTAAACAGGACATAATGTGCCACATTTAGAAATGTCAAGGTGCAGAAATTGGATCAAAGCAACAGAAACATAATAAATGGCAGAGAGGTGAATAAAGGGAATAGTAAGAACTGAAAACCAAAACATTATAGATTTAAGGAGAGCTTTATAAAATAAAAGTATTGTCAAAAGTATTGAGACACCTGCCTTGACACACACATGAACTTTAATGGCATCCCAGTCTTAGTCCGTAGGGTTCAATATTGAGTTGGCCCGCCCTTTGCAGCTATAACAGCTTCAACTCTTCTGGGAAGGCTGTCCACAAGGTTTAGGAGTGTGTCTATGGGAAAGTTTGACCATTCTTCTAGAAGTGCATTTGTGAGGTCAGGCACTGATGTTGGATGAGAAGGTCTGGCTCACAGTCTCTGCTCTAATTCATACCAAAGGTGTTCTGTCGGGTTGAGGTCAGGACTCTGTGCAGGCCAGTCAAGTTCCTCCACCCCTAACTCGCTCATCCATGTCTTTAAGGACCTTGCTTTGTGCACTAATGCACAGTCATGTCCAATCACATGCTGGAGGAGGGACAAGACCCATTTGTGTTACTTAACCGCTGCAGAGGAAAATCAGGTCTCCTTCCCTGCCGGTTAGAGCTGTGCTGTGTAGCATAGCTGTGGAAATCCCAGGACTGGATGGACAAAACTAGAAATATTTTGGCAGGTTGAAGGTTATATGTAATTAATTTGTATATTTAAAGTGTTGCTAAACCCACAATAGTAAAAGCAGTCTGTATTTGCAGTAAAGCATGCATGTTATACTCATTGTGGAACCTAAGGGGTTAATCCTCTGCATTGTGTAAAAAGGCTGTTTGATCCTGTCTTCTCTGATCCTCTCCTTCTTCCACTGTCCCCAATCCATCTCCTGGTAGTACAGAGGCTAGGGAAAATGCTGCACATGCTCAGTTTGGTGTGTATTGCTAGAGAGTCTATTTTTTTTTTTGGGGGGGGGTGCATGTAATCATCACAGGGGGCCAATCAGCACAGTCCAGACAGAGGGTCAGAGGTCCTGCAGCCTCACAGGATAGTCAGAGCAGAATTAAATCTCCTCCTACAAGCTTTAACCAGACACTGATAGAAGTCACAAGACTGCTCTATACTGCTTATGAGAAAAGGTATTTAAAAGTTTATATTTACTAAAATAATTGCATTTCCATGTTCTGTGTACTGTGGGAGACCAGATATAGTGAATGCAGAGTCCGGGGTTTAGTAACACTTTAACTGTTGTTTTTCCGTAGTTCAGCGTTAAAGCTAAGTAAGCCCCCCTTTATATTAAATTGACCCCTATCTCCTTGCTTGCATTCAGCTGAAGCTAGAGGTCAAGCCAAAGTCTCTGTTACGCAAAATATCATTTCTGTTTTAGGAATCCAAAGAAACAAATGCCGCAAGGTGCCGCAAGGTGTTGCCGGTATGATCAATACAGCATTACAAGAGAACAAATCTATAATTTTTATGTTCAATAAAGATTTTCTTTTCTTTCTACTCTCCAATTAAAATACATGACATCGGGAAGAGAAAGAAAAGTGTCGTTTTCCTTTTTGTCTTTTTTTGTTAGTTTTTTTCTCTGCAAAGCGTGTGCATTACCCAATAATAAAACTGGTAACTTATTATTTCCTATTGACATTCAAGCACAGAAATTCTTTATTATTTCTGCTGCAAACATATAAAAAGGCCGACTGCATTGCCGTAGCATTAAAAAGAGCCGGCATTACCCAGGCGTGATAATGGATGAGTTCAATAGAAAGTTCCTAAAAAAAAAAAACCTGATAGAAAGTGTAATATATGTAGCGTAAAAATGAGACCTGAGTCAATTTCATTATTCAAGGGGATACAGATATTTATCTATTATAAAAGGAACACTAAAACGTGAGGCAACATAAAGTTAACTATCCATAGTTGGGGTGGGAGTTAACCACTTAAACCCCGGACCATTTGGCTGGCCAAAGACCAGAGCACTTTTTGCGATTCGGCACTGCGTCGCTTTAACTGACAATGGCGCGGTCGTGCGACGTGGCTCCCAAACAAAATTGGCTTCCTTTTTTTCCCACAAATAGAGCTTTCTTTTGGTGGTATTTGATCACCTCTGCGGTTTTTATTTAAAAAATAGAGCGACAATTTTGAAAAAAATGCAATTTTTTTTTTTTGCTATAATAAATATACCCAAAAGATATATATAAAAAAATTCTTACTCAGTTTAGGCCGATACATATTCTTCTACATATTTTTGGAAAAAAAAATCGCAATAAGTGTTTATTGATTGGCTTGCGCAAAAGTTATAGCGTCTACCAGTGGCGGTGCGTCCATAGAGGGCGCCGGAGCGCCGCCCCCTCTCGCTCCCGCACCGCCACTGAAAGACAATACACAGATTCATGCATTGCATGAATCTGTGTATTGTCACCGCTGCCGCGCTGCCCACTATACATATGGCCAGCCTCCTGGTGAGCGCCGGCCATATGAATTAGAGCGGCGGCCGGCGGTGGGTGTAACTTGGAAGTGCCTATCAGAGCCAGCGGCTCTGATAGGCTTTCTGAATACAGCTCTCACGCTGTATTCGGCTTCCAAAAACTCCTCCCAGGTATGCACGGGGGTGCGTTCCTGGAAGAAGACTGTGTGGAGGTTTCAGCCAATCAGGTTCACCGGATCTGGTTACCGGTAACCTGATTGGCTGAAGCAACATCGAGGGCGTGAGAACACATCGAGGACGGCGCGGACCAAGGAAGGTAAGTGCAGGGCTGGGGGGGGGACAGGCTGCATTTGGGGGACAAACTGGCTTAATATGGGGCACAAACTGGCTTAATATGGGGCACAAACTGGCTGTATATGGGGTACTGGGTGTATTTGGGGGGAACTGGCTGTATATGGGGGGACAAACTGGCTGAATATGGGGGGAACTGGCTGTATATGGGGGACAAACTGGCTGCATTTGGGGGAACTGGCTGTATATGGGGGACACGCTGGCTGCATTTGGGGGGAACTGGCTGTATATGGGGGGACAAACTGGCTGAATATGGGGGGAACTGGCTGTATATGGGGGACAAACTGGCTGCATTTGGGGGGAACTGGCTGTATATGGGGGACAAACTGGCTCCATTTGGGGGGAGCTGGCTGTATATGGGGGACAAACTGGCTGCATTTGGGGGGAACTGGCTGTATATGGGGACAAACTGGCTGTATATGGGGGCACACTGGCTATATATATATGGGGGCACACTGGCTGTATATATGGGGGCACACTGGTTATATATATATGGGGGCACACTGGCTGTATATGGAAACAAACTGGCTGTATTTGAGGGGACAAACTGGTGGCGTTTGGGCACAGTGGCTACGTTTAATGGGCACAGTGGCGGCAATTGATTTTTTTTTTTCAGTTTGTTTGCGCCCCCCCAAAAATTTTGAGCACCAGCCGCCACTGGCGTCTACAAAATAGGGGATAGTTTTATGGCATTTTTATTAATTTTTTTTTTCACTAGTAATGGCGGCGATCAGTGATTTTTATCGTGACTGCGACATTATGGCGGACACATCGGACACTTTGTACACATTTTTGGGACCATTGTAATTTTTACAGCGAGCAGTGCTATAAAAATGCACTGATTAATGTAAAAATGACACTGGCAGTGAAGGGGTTAACCACTAGGGGGCTAGGAAGGGGTTAAGTGTGTACTAGGGAGTGATTCTAACTGTTAGGGGGCGTGGCTTACTGTGACACATCACTGATCGCTGCTCCCGATGAGTGACAGTGTCACTAGGCAGAATGAGGAGATGCTTTGTTTACACATACCTCTCCCCGTTCTGCAGCTCTGTGACCTGATCGCGGGACACCGGCGGACATCGAGTCCGCGGGTCCCGCAGGCATGGTCACGAAGCTCGCGGCAGGGGCGCGCACACGCCCGCACGGCGGGAATTTCAAATGACGTAAATATACGTTACTCTGCCCATCCGTGCCATTCTGCCAACGTATATGTACAGGAGCCGGTCGTTAACCGGTTAAGCCACTCAATTTTTTTTTTTGCAGTTTTGGACAGATCCAGTGATAGATCTCTTTTTAAAGATCTTTGCATCTCAATGTTCAGTCCTACTAAAAGGGGTCTTAAAGTGGTTGTAAAGGTTCGATTTTTATTTTTTTTAAATAACAAACATATCATACTTACCTCCACTGTGCAGTTCGTTTTGCACAGAGTGGCCCCGATCCTCCTGTTCTGGGGTCCCTTGGCGGCTCTCTCGGCTCCTCCCTGCTTCAGATAACCCCCTCTAAGAAGCTCTCTCCCAAGGGGGTTATCTTGCAGGACTCGGCGCCGACCCCGGCGCCCGCGTCATTGGATTTGATTGACAGCAGCGTGAGCCAATGGCTGCGCTGCTATCAATCTATCCAATGAAGAGCTGAGAAGCCCAACGATCGAGCGCATTCGCGACAAAGGACTTTCCAGGGGCTCAGGTAAGTAAAACAGGAGGCTGGGGGTGCTGGTAATCGTCAGATGTTTTTTCGCCTTAATGCATAGGATACATTAAGGTGAAAAAACATGAACCTTTACAACCCCTTTAATTTCCCTTTAATCACCTCCCTCCCGCTGTATAGTGAAATGATGGGCGCAAGGTGGCTCTCTCGTTGTGGGATGACATCATATGATGTCGTACCACTCTTGCCCGCGGGAGCATGCAGCGTGGTGATCATGGTGTGCTCTGTCCCTGGAACACTGTGCATCGCCAATATCGGTAAAGAGCCGATGACGAGGATCAGCAGTGTCCAATCACAGGTGATTTTGTGTAAACAAGGAAATGCCGGTTATCAGCATTCCTCTTTTCTGACTGACTGCATGTGAGGAGAGGAGAGCCGATCAGCAGCATTTTCTCACAGGGGAGATCTGCACAGATAATCAGGGCAATGATCATCAGTGCAGCTCCAACAGTGATGCCAATCATTGCCCATCAGTGATGCCAGCCCAGTGCCTGATCATCAGTGCCGCATATCCGTACCACCTCATCAGTGTCCTTCAGTGCTGTCTCATCAGTGCCGATCAGTGCAGCCTATCATTGCCCATCAGTGCAGCCTCATCAGCACTAGGGATGAGCTTTATGTTCGGGTCGAACATGAGTTGGATTCGAACATTGGCTGTTCGCACCGTTCGCCGAATAGTGAACAATTTAGGGTGTTCGCGGCAAAAATATAAAGCCACAGAACACCCTTTTAAAAGTCTATGGGAGAAATCAGAAGTGCTAATTTTAAAGATTAATATGCAAGGTATTGTCATAAAAAGTGTTTGGGGACCTGGGTCCTGCCCCAGGGGACATGTATCAATGCAAAAAAAGTTTTAAAAACTGCCATTTTTTCGGGAGCAGTGATTTTAATAATGCTTAAAGTGAAACAATAAAAGTGAAATATTCCTTTAAATTTCATAACCGGTGGTGCCCCCGGAAAAAAAAGAGGAGAGGCAGCAGAGCCCTTAAAGTGTAGTGTAAATATATAAGGCTTATAGCTTCATAAATAGTAGTTTAGATAGGAATACTAAAAAACTGACAAATGTTATTTTAGAGGAGGCTGTTATAGCCACAAAGAGGAACAACGCCATATACGGTAAATGAGTTTATTCCATAAGGGGCCAACTTCATATGAGGTGAGATCAGATTAGGTGTCCCTAAACCTTTTTCCATTAAATGTATAAGGAAGGAAAAATTTAACTTCCCAGCAGAAATGCATTTCTAAAATACTACTTGTGTGATGGGGTGGCTCTTAACCCCTTCCATACTGGGCCATTGTAAAATGACGCCGGCAGGAACCCTCTCTCCCTCCGGGTGGACGTCATATGACGTCCTGGGTTTGAGGGGGGATATCTGAATGATGCCTGCAGCTAGAGGCATCATTCAGATATCCTTGTTTTCAACCGGCGATCCTGCGCACCATAAGAATGATCATAGTGGCAGTTCTGTCACTTAATTGGTCTTATAGGCGGCGGGAGGGGACATCCCCCCCTCCCGCCGCCATCCAGGTGCTTCTCCGGGCTCTCCCGTGCCATCGGGGACCTGGAGAGAATCGTCCGGCGCCGGTGGTGGGTCACGTGATGAGCATAGAGATAACTGGTGACGAGATGGTCACCAGTCATCTCTATGACCGTCGGAGGCGATGACGTCACGCCCTGGTCCTCAAATGAAAACAAAGCCGCCATTGCGGCTGAAAGTATGAGATCAGTGAATTTTTTTTCACGATCTCATGCTTTCCAGCCTGGAGGAGAGATGTGGGGTCTTATTGACCCCACATCTCTCCATAAAGAGGACCAGTCCACACACATTTCTATTACAAGGGATGTTTACATTCCTTGTAATAGGAATAAAAGTGATCAAAAAAAAGTGTAAAAAAATAAATAAGTAAAAAATAAATAAAAAATAATACATTTTTTTTTTTAAAACGCCCGTCCCCAATAGCTCGCGCTTAGAAGCGAACACACACGTAAGTTCCGCCCGCATATGTAAACGCTGTTCAAACCACATATGTGAGGTATCGCCGCGTGCGTTAGAGCGCGTGCAACAATTCTAGCACTAGACCTCCTCTGTAACTCTAACCTGGTAACCTGTAAAATTTTTCAAAGAGTCGCCTATGGAGATTTTTAAGTACCGAAGTTTGGCACCATTCCATGAGTGTGCGCAATTTTAAAGCGTGACATGTTGGGCATCTTTTTACTCGGCGTAACATCATCTTTCATATTTTACAAAAAAATTGGGCTAACTTTACTGTTTTGTTATTTTTTAATTCATGAAACCATTTTTTCCCCCAAAAAAGGCGTTTGAAAAATTATTGCGCAAATACCGTGCAAGATAAAAAGTTTCAACGACCGTCATTTTATTCCCTAGGATGTCTGCTAAAAAAACATATATAATGTTTGGGGGTTCTGAGTAATTTTCTAGCAAAAGAATGATGATTTGTACATGTAGGAGAGAAGTGCCAGAATAAGCCCGGTATGGAAATGGTATAAAAAGTCCTGTAAGGAAAGGGTTAATATATTGCAGCAAAGGCTGGTCCAGATTTACCTTCTAGGCCAAATGACTTGTGCTGCCATTGTGTAAACCCATGTAAGCTCCCAACTGGACTAGTTACAGTCTTAAAAGGCTTCAGGTGATAGCACAGGGGTCAGGCAATTGGCTACACAAGAACTCACCACTGCATTGTGGGAGAAATAAGAGAGACTCACACCCCTTATACCCGGTAGATATGGGTATTTCCCTTGGTTCCAACGAGAGAGAAAATGGGGGTAGGTATCAGTTGGGTTTTTCAGTGGGAAAGTGAGGTTAATATAAAGTGAACCTGTAACATTTGTTGTAATTAAATTTTTGTTTTTCTTGGCCACTCAGGGAGACATTCAAAGGACCAATATTCAGGTTGACTTTGGAGATGGCATTGCTGCTTCCTATGCCAACCTCAGTGCAACTGAAGATGGCATCAAGCACATCTATCAAAATGTAGGGATCTTCAGAGTCCTGGTGCAAGTGGACAACAACCTTGGTTCGGACAGTGGAGTTCTTTACCTTCATGTAACAGGTAATGCTTTTGTTACTAAATCTCAATGTCTAAGATGGGGCTTATTCAGTCAGAAAATGGCAGTTGTAACCTGAACCCACTATAGACATCCATTCCCAACTATTTTCAAGTCATGTTACCCACTGTTGGAGAAACTTTAAATGTTCGTAACGCACAGTTATCATATGATGAAATGTTTTGTATTTTACAACAGAAGAGACTCACTATTTCCACAAATCTGGGAAGAACATCATACCAACTGTTTTTTATTTGTAGGAACATATCAAAAACATATCATGTAGAAATGTTCTACAAGCTTTTATGGCGGACAAGACTCTTTTCTGGCTGCCTTACTCAAGCCTCTTGTGCTGGCCGAAACCATGACATTCTTGATAAAGTAATTGTCTCCAATAGTCCCTAAGGGTCTATTCATGCCTATGCATGGCCGTAAAGTGCATTCAAATGTGCATTTTAGTGTGCACATACCACTGTGTGCTGCAGTGCCAGTAATTTCAGCGGTGACAGGTTCTCCTATTTTGCGTACCCCGCCCCACGGATACTCGCCTAAACAGTCAAAGTGACAAGTTCCCTTTAAAACGTTCCAAACTGTGAAAATGTTGATCTTATATTTTTTTTACTACAATGTTGCAGCATTGACATATTTTAGAATAAACTGTGACATTTTTGCCCTTTAATTACATGAAAGACCCCCCCCCCCTCCCTCCTCCTCCATTGCTGGCGGCATACACATCGCCTCCACTTTTCTTCTCTGTCTTTGCTGCAAACTTTGTATCTTATTAGAAATCTGCAATATTCCGCCTAAACAGTATTTAAGGAGCTGAAGCCATTCGGAGCGAGGCAGTGCCACCTACTGTTCCAAATGAATAATTCATCGTACGCAGCCGACGTGAACTTTGTGCAATAGTCATTGCGCGCCTGGCGGTATCAATCTCTGCACCGCAGGCTCCCCTTCCGCTAGACTATTAATATCCGTAATACCCGAGACATCAATTAATACATGCGGCTGCTGAAGTCTGCATTAACTAATGCTATAATTTGCCTGTCGCCGGCTGAGCTAGGGATTTTAATTATTACGGAAGTTGGAAGTCAGTAAATTTTCTGCCATTAAAAAGACTCTTGTTTCATCGGGCAAGTAGGAATGTCCTGAGTGTGGCAACCCACACTAGCCAATCAGAAATTCTCCTTTATAGAAAAAAAAAAAGTAGTTTGGCTCTTTGGCCTTAGATGCACTTTATATATGTCCTTCCTTGCCCCCCCCCCCCCCCCCCCACACACACACACTCAAACACCATGCTAATGATTTTTTATTAATTCAATCTTTTTTTTTTTTTTTTTTTCAATATATACCTGTAGCACCCTTCCCAAATTGTTGGGACGCTATGTGTAAATTTAGGGGTAGTCTGAGCCAGTAGTTAGGCTAAGACCTGGATAATTGTGTTGAAATTTGCTTCTGCTCTGGGTGTGATACTGCCTGGCAGTTATATTCCCTGTTCGCCTGTAGGTGGCATTGCCACCACCAGCCCAGGTTAAAATACAGGGGTATCACAGTACATTGGGTGTCCTCTCTCGGCAGCTGTGCAGTGGGCGTGGTGAACCTGTTGTGCATGCTGGGAGGGGGTACATAAGGGGCAGACGCCATTAATTGGGGTTCGTCCTGTGTGCGGGCCTCGTGGCCCGCATGGCACGGGGTGCGTGCGTGTGTTCCAGCCCCGGGCACCTTCAGCCCGAGGCTGAATCGCTGCCTGGTAGGCCCAGATCTGCTGGCTGGGGCCTATGCCTTTGGAAAGGATCCCAAGCTACCCACCTGCGGGAAGCCCACTCTTAGGGAAGGAGGCCAGGGGAGGATCTGCCCCAGAGGAGACTGGCAACGGTACAGCTGTCTCGGGAGGAGGCCTGGAGACTCACCTAAGGAGGGATCCATTACTACAAGCCCTGCAGTACGCCGATCTGGCATAAAGGTTCTCTCTATTGCTTGGCTGGGAGGTTCGGGACTTTGATAATCCTGTGGCAGAGGATTCCTGATCGCATCCCTAAATTCTCAGATAAAGTTGATCCGTGCGTCATCCCGGCTGCTAGGACCAGTGAACGGGACTATCCGGGTGAGCAATACCGACTCAGGCTTGAGTGGCGACGTTGTGCCTTTAGTGTCGCGTGCCTGAACCTTCCCCTATTCTTCTCTCGTTTCCTAATTTCTCTACAAGTTCCCACAGCAAGAAATCGAAAATAAAGCCTTCCTGTTTAGGTTTTACATTTGTGTGGACATTGACTTTTTCTAAAGACTTTCTATACCCTGACAATGGAAGCCTTGGAGGTAGTTTGCATGACCCAAAACAAAACCAGCCGGTCCCTTAAATGGGGGTAAGTGCTACATACCTTATGTTGAATCCAGTGATGTCATCACCGGGTCTCTTTGCTTCTCAATGCATTGTAAGCAGACCATGGCTGGTGGAAGGGACTGTACATAACCTAAAAACATTACAGCACCCTGCTTTAGTATTCTTCTCAAGAGTCCTTAGCCCTGATGGAGGCAGTAGGCTGGGACCTGGGAGGAGTTATGTAAATATCAATATGCGTTGATGAGTAGATGTCAGTCTGGAGGAACAGACTGTCCTTGGCAAGGTGTATTTGCATCTAGACTGCCTTAGGTAATGCCCACATGTGAGGCTGGTTGTCCTCCTTTAACGTTCCTTCAATGAAGCAGTGTTGCAGGTGTGACGTAGTGTCATACCTTACAAAGTTAGTAGTGATTACTCATTAGGCCTCATGCACACTGGATGTTTGGCCATCTTTCCTAAACGCCATCTCTCCTGGCAGCAGCATTTTGGGAGAGAAAAAAACAATGGACGCTTGTAAACGCATCTAAATGCTTATTAACGCTAGACGCGTCAAGCTCTTGGACAATAATTCATTTCTTTGGCCAGAATAACATTTTATTCTGGCCATTGAAATGAATTAAAGTGCAAATGCTAAATGCACCGCATGGCAATCGTTTTCTTTTTTTCCTGTCACATCACTGCTCCTCGATGAGCTGGCAGTAGGTTAGCATAGACACATAGGCTAACATGGAGCGGCATTTAGAGGCAGGAAAAAAAAAAACAACAAAAAAAAAAATGCCACTTAACAGCCACATTAAAGTGGTTGTAAACCCACTAACTTTTTTTTTTGCCAACCTGCAAGAGAAAGACATAATGAGCTAGTATGACTAGCATACTAGCTCATTATGTACCACTTACCTTAGATCGGGGCCCCCGAAGCAGTCCGCGTCCCTCTGTCCAGACGCAGACATCACTGCGGCGATAGCCGGAATGTTACTTCCGGGTATCGCCGCACCAGCCAATCACAGCGCCGCTCCGGCGCTGTGATTGGCCGGAGCGGCGAAGACGTGACTCCGCGCATGCGCGCGGGAGCCGTCACATTCGGCTACGCCCAGCGATTGCTGGGAAGTAGCCGATTTTGTGAATGAGATTAACCCCATGAATGCGCCGTTGTCTACGGCGCGCATGCGCTGTAGACAGCGGCGCCTGTCCTTTTAGTAAATATCTCCTAAACCGTGTAGGTTTAGGAGATATTTCTTGCACCTACAGGTAAGCCTTAATCTAGGCTTACCTGTAGGTGCAAGTTGAAAAAGTGGGTTTACAACCACTTTAAAAACGTTCAGTTTGCTTTACAAAACTCTTAGTTCTGCTTTATGCCTAATGGAGGCTGGAGATCTCATCTTCAGGCACAGTGGCAACTGGTGGTCGGTCGGTCGGGTCACAGGCACTGCTCTGCGCCCCAATCCCACCATTTTTTACGCCATTTTGAGCCTCTGGCTCTAATCATGTGCTTCAAAAAAAAAAAAAAAACATTGGAATCCATGCGTCCAGCTCCCTGCATGTAGATTAGGGTCTGGGCGCATGGATTAGGGGGGCGGCGCCCCTGCGTATGGATGGGCCGTCACTGTTAAGGCAGGAGATCTGGTGTCCTGCTCTCCATTCTAGACATGTACAATCCGTTTTGGTCTGAATCTAAATTTGGACAAATTTTGGGTTATTTGGAGATTCGGATACATCCGAATTTCCAAATAACAATAAAAATGAATTTAGTTAAAATTTGTTTTGTTTATTAGTTTTCTAACGATTTACACATTTTCAGAATGATTTGAATCGGTCTAAATGTTATCGATCGATCTGAATTCTGTGTGAAGAATAGCTAGTTGTTCAGGAGCGGGCTGGGAAGCCGGCAAGCCTGTCCTTAACAACCGATGACTCATCAGCTGTTAGCGGGTTTCCCCACTGACAGCTGAATGTAAACAAAAGAATGCTGGCTATGAAAAAGAAAAAGAAAAAAACAGCCACGCAGAAATTAAAAATAAAAACGGCGTGGAGTTCCTCCAAAATCTATACCAGACCTCTATTCAAGCATGTAGGCCGGCAGGTCAGTGGGGCGAGGAGACGAGCGAGAACCATACCAGGCCACATGCCCTCAAAATGGGGGGGGTGATGCTATGGAGTAGGGGGCTCCCCCCAAAGCACCTTGTCCCTATGTTCATGAGGAAAAGAGCCACTTCTCCACAACTCTGGCGGGTGGTTAAGAGGGTCTGTGGGCAGGGGGGTTTTCGGAATCTGGAAGCCCCCTCTAACAATGGGCGCCCAGTCCTCCACCCCCCCCCCCCATGTGAATGAGTATTCAGTGTCGCTGGGGCAGATAGTTGTGTCCCCAGTCATCCACCCCCAGCAACACTGAATACTGATTATTAACCACATAGCGACCAGCGCACGCAGGTATACGTCTGCACAATGGCATGGGCAGGCAAATGGGCGTACCTGTACATCCCTTTAAATTTGCCGCCCAGCGCCGCCGTGTGCCTCGTGAGTGTGCTCGCCGGTCCCGGGAACTCGATGTTCCTGGGCGGCCCGCGATTGCGGTCGGCAAAGGCAGAACAGGGGGATGCCTTTGTAAACAAGGCATTCCCCTGTTTTGCCTAGTGACATGTCACTGATCTACTGTTCCCCTGTGATCGGGAACAGTGATCAGTAACGTGGCACTGGTAGCTCCTCCCCCTAACAGTTAGAATCACTCCCTAGGACACACTTAACCTCTTCAACGCTATAACTTTTGCGCAAACCAATCAATATACACTTATTGCGATTTTTTTACCAAAAATATGTAGAAGGAATACATATCGGCCTAAACTGAGAAAAATGTAGCTTTTTTTAAAAAAAAATTGGGGATATTTATTATAGCAAAAGGTACAAAATATTACTTTTTAAAAAAAATTGTCACTCTACTTTTGTTTATAGCGCACAAAATAAAAACCGCAGAGGTGATAAAATACCACCAAAAGAAAGCTTTATTTGTGGAAAAAAAGGACGTCAATTTTGTTTGGGAGCCGCGTCGCACGACCGCGCAATTGTCAGTTAAAGCGACGCAGTGTTGAATTGCAAAAAGTGGCCTGTGGTTAAAGTGATATACAGTATGCACTTTGCTCTTCTTCTAACACTGAATACTGGATTTCACACATCTGCATTTGCTTGAAGTGTTTTGTCACTGGATTTCACAGTTGCTTATGAACTTTATTGGACTCGTACAACAAAATATTGTTTGGATTAATATTTTATTTTATTATTGAATCACTCTATCACATTCATTTATTGTATCACACACACATTGGATATCATTGTTTATTTTTTATAGTAGCGCAGTACTTTCACATTTTATCACTTTATTGCTTAAAGTTTTTTTTTGTACTGGTGCACAGGATAATATAATGTCTATTTAATGTTATAGTTTGTTCTACAAATTGAACATTTTGACACAGAGTTTATCCTGAAAAATGATAAAGGATCTCAGGTAGATCTGTGAACTGAGGATCCCCTGTGTGTCTTCTCCACTCTTTTTTCCTACCCCCTTCTTCGTTGTATCTCTCTCTTTTTTTCTCTTTTTTCTCTCTGTCTTGTCCTGAATTCTTTCTCTTGGTTCTCTCTTCTCTCACTCTTTCATTATCTTTCTCCCTCTCTCTCATGCTCTCTGCCTTATTCTCTCATTCCTTCTCTTGGTCTTAACCCCTTCATGCCCAAGGGTAAAACAAATCTTAATGCCTAAGCACAATTTTGCAACTTTGACATGTGTTAGTAAAAAAAATGTACATATCATCGCTACTTTGTGCATCCAGGTGGATTATACCTTGTTTTTTTCAGGACAAATTGAACTTTCATTTGGTGGTAAATGGTAAAGGATATCTCCTGATTTATTTATTTTTTTAACCGCTTAAGGAACGCCTCACGCCGATATACGTCGGCAGAATGGCACGGCTGGGCACAAGCACGTACAGGTACGTCCTCTTTAAGAAGCCCAGCCGTGGGCCGCGAGCCGCCGGCGGCACGCTCGCGGCCCGGTCCTAATCTCCGTGACCATGCCCGCGGGACCCACGGACCCGGTCGCCGCCTGTGTCCCGCGATCGGGTCACAGAGCTGAAGAACGGGGAGAGGTAAGTGTAAACAAACCTCTCCCCATGCTTCCTAGTGTGAGTGTCACTGATCGTCTATTCCCTGTCATAGGGAACGACGATCAGTGACATCACACGCCAAGCCACACCCCCACACAGGGGTAATCTCTCCCTAGGAAACACTTAACCCCTTCAGTGCCCCCTACATGTTAACCCCTTCACTGCCAGTGTCATTTTCACAGTAATCAGTGCATTTTTATAGCACTGATCGCTGTAAAATGGCAATGGTCCCAAAATGGTGTCAAAAGTGTCTGATGTGTCCGCCACAATGTCGCAGTCATGATAAAAATCACTGATCACCGCCATTACTAGTAAAAAAAAAAAAAAAATTATTAATAAAAATGCCATAAAACGATCCCCTATTTTGTAGACGCTATAACTTTTGCGCAAACCAATCAATAAACGCTTATTGCGTTTTTTTTTTTTAACCAAAAATATGTAGAAGAATACGTATTGGCCTAAACTGAGGAAATTTTTTTTTTTTTATATATATATAAATATATATTTTTGGGGGATATTTATTATAGCAAAAAATAAAAAATATCGAATTAAAAAAAAAATTGTCGCTTTATTTTTGTTTATAGCGCAAAAAAAGAAAAACGCAGAGGTGATCAAATACCACCAAAAGAAAGCTCTATTTGTGGGGAAAAAAAAGGATGTCAATTTTGTTTGGGAGCCACGTCACATGACCGCGCAATTGTCAGTTAAAGTGACGCAGTGCCGAATCGCAAAAAGGGGCCTGGTCCTTTAGCTACAAAATGGTCCGGGCTTAAGTGGTTAATTATCAAAGAAAAACTGACCCACAATAGTAAAAAACAATATATTTTTTAAAAATGTAACTGTATATTTCTTGCTACTTCCATAACCTACCACCAAAAATCAACTCACAATAAATTCTCCTACTCCGGACGGTCGCAGTGATACCACATATGTGTATGTTAGTTATTGTTTGTACCCGTAGTACAGCCCAGAAACAATAGTGCGCATTTTGCTTTTTTTTGTCTTACCTAAAACACACTGACACTGATACTAATTAAAAAAGAAAGAAATAAAAATCCTGCCCAAAATATACTGACCCTGACCTTGACCTTTGACCCGTACTTGACCCACACACTGACCCTGGCACTGACCTAGATCAAACCTTGCTCCAGTTATTTTTTATTTATTTTTTATTTTATTTGTTATTTTTATTTTTTTACACAGTTTTTTTTCTCTCTCTCTGCAATGTATCTCTTCCCTCCATTTACAGAGAGACAAGCACAGAGGTGGGCTTCCCAGTGACTGATCACTGTGGTAGCCAATCAGAGGCTACCACAGCGTTTAGGTGACCTGAAATCGGGAGTTCAGTTGGGAGCTCCCAACTGAAATATGGGAGGAGGACACTTCCCAGCGTGGAGGTTTCAATAATCCGCACAGTCCCCAGACACTGACCCCAGGAGCTCACACTCTACAGCGCTCTCCTCTCTGCCTGCCACTGCTATAGGGACAAGAGCAGCTGTATTTGTCCCTGCATGCAAAGAGGAGAGCACTATGGAGTTATTATTGGAGTCTCCACACTGGAAAGTGACCTCCTCCTCCTCCCATATTTCAGTTGTTGTAAAAAGGTGGAACTGTTTGAACATAACCACTGATAATTTTCTGTCCAGTTCTGGTGAGATGCTGTGGATATCCACCATGTTAATCTGAAGCTATGGACACGTTCTAGAGCAGTGGTTCTCAACTCCTGTCCTCAGGACCCACTAACAGGCCAGATTTTAAGTATTACCTTGGTGAGATGCAGACTAGAATACTGCAATCCCTGAGCAGCAAATTATATCACCTGTGATGCATTTCAGTTATCTTGCAAACCTGGCCTGTTGGTGGGCCCTGAGGGCTGGAGTTGAGAACCACTGTTCTAGAGGATTCTAAACAAGGTATTAATACAAGCGCCTGTGACTCTTTTATTACTAATAGTCCATTTCTTTTGGTAAGAGTCTCCTTTGCACCTAAAGTGGTGGCACAGCACTGGTGTCTAGAATCTGTGGCAGATAGAATGGGAACAGAAAGTGTAGCGCTTATCAAAATAAATGAATACCATAAACCATAAATTAATATAGTGCTCAAATCTCAAATGTGAAAAAGGAAAAACGATGAATGAATGAATGTCCACATAACTGCAAATTAAATGTCCATATGTAGAAGATTCAAAAAGTGCAAAAATTACACAAATGTTTCGTCCCTAGGACATCAACCCCAGATGATGTCCTAGGGACGAAACGCATCGAGAGGACTCTATTGTTGCCACATCTTTTGCACAAAGCGCTTGTTTATCAACTTAACTGTAAGTGTTCTTGCTACATTAAAATCTTGATACTTAATACAGAGTTACACTACGTGGTCACTTTTTTCTTCCTATCCATGATACTGTATATACCCTTCCATACTGACCTGGGATTTCCTGGACCATCATGTTCTGCGAGATCACCTGTTAATTGGTTATCTTCTTCTGTGGCATATTCTATCCCGCTGGCGTTTGGTCACTCTCGATACAGCAATTGGAGAAACACACAGGATTGTCCTGGTTCCATCGTGGTTCCACAACATAAAGCCCGTTTGACCCATTTGAGCGTATGCTTTCATGGGTTCAAACATGCTGGTAAACCCCTTACCTATCGGTTGTGTTTTTTTCACTTCAAGTCACTTCAATAATTGTTCACTTTCAGCACTTCAATCTTGAATTCATCATTAAGTTTTGGATTGTGTCAATACTCAAGTTTGATCACTCTAAGGATAGACATTTGTGTAATTTTTGCACTTTTTGAATCTTCTACATATGGACATTTAATTTGCATTTATGTGGACATTCATTCATTCATCATATTTCCTTTGTCACATTTGAGATTTGAGCACTGTATTAATTTATGGTTTCTGGTATTCATTTATTTTGATTAGCGCTACACTTTCTGTTCCCATTTTTTCTGCTATTTGTCTTATTGTTGTGTTAGCGGCTTATCTATAAGGGCAGCGCAGAATTATTCTGTACACCAATCTGTGGCGGATAGTCACCATTTTTGGAATTTAATTCTCACATCCTTCACTGAGGGATATTCATGATTTCTTTCTGGATATGAACTTTGTTTTGATTTAACTCTTATGATTTCCGTGCACATTAGCGTGTCAATTTTCCTTGTTTGTTCTATAGATGTACAATGCTGTGAAAAAGTACCGTATTTATTGGCGTATAAAACGCACCCTAACTTTGAAGACCTGTACACACGGACGGGAATCCCATCTATTTGAAAACCGTCGTTTTCCTGATGGGATTCCTGGCCACTCCAAAAAAACGCCGTTCTTTTGAATGGCAAGAACGCGGTGATGTCATTGACTACGACGAGCCAGCGCTCGTCACATTCGATGCCGTCGCCGCCATCTTGCTACACCCCACAGTAACCTTGTATGCTACCGCGCATGCGTCAAAGTCTTTTCGAGCATGCGCGGGTTTACCTTGGACAGGTAAGCATACAGACGACCAGTTTTCTCGGCAGAAAACACTGCCGAGAATCACGACGAGAAAAGTAGAAAGCAGGTTCTCTATTTTTCTCGTCAAGATTCCCAGCAGTTTTCCTGTCGAGAAACCATACACACAAACGGTTTTCACGGCAAAAAGCTCTCCCAGCAGTTTTCTTGCCGAGAAAAACCATCGTTTGTACGAGGCTTAAGAGGGAAGTTTTAGGAAAAAAACTTTCCACAGCCCCCTGTGTATAACACGCAGGCACAGTTTACCCTCTATTTTCAGGGTAAAAAAGTGAGCGTTTTACGCCAATAAATACAGTATTTGTCCCCTTTCTGATTTTTAATTCCTATTTGTCACACCTAAATGACTCAGATCATCAAACAAATTGTATTATTACACAAAGATAACCCAAGTAAATACAAAATGCAGTTTTTAAATGATGGTTTCATTTATTAAGGCAAAAAAGCTGTCCAAACCTGCCTGGCTTTATGTGAAAAAGTAATTGCCCCCTAAACCTAATAACTGGTTGTGCCACACTTGGCGGCAACAACTGCAAACAAGCGTTTGCGATAACTGGCAGTGAGTCTTTCACATTGCTGTGGAGCCCACTCTTCTTTGCAGAATTGTTTTAATTCAGCCACATTGGAGGGTTTTCCAGCATGAACGGTCTGTGTAAGGTCATGGTACAGAATCTCAATTGGATTTAAGTCCGGGCTTTGACTAGGCCACTATAAAACCAAAATGTTGTTTGTTTGAACCATTTGGAGGTGGACTTGCTGTTGTGTTTCGGATCATTGTCCTGCTGCATAACCCAAGTGCACTTGAGCTTGAAGTCACGAACTGATAGACACTATCAAATGCTGTAGTGGCATCTAAGGATAATTGTGTCGGAACCACTTGGGCACTCCGCTTAGGTGCTTTTGTTCCCCAGCTAGCCCCTCCTGTCCTCCAAACCATTCCGAGCAGATCGAGAGCTAATACCAGCTAGACATGTGCAATTCGTTTAGTTCTGGATTCGTTTTTTAATGAATTTAGACAAATTCGTTATTCGTAAGTTTCTGAATTTTTGAATCTCAGAATTTTTCCAAAATATTCAGAAATTTGAAAATTCAGAAATTCAAAATTTTGAAAATGCGGAAAAAATTTAAATTTAGAAAATTCGGGAATTCAAAATTTGGAAAATTCGGAAATTCTAAAATTGGAAAATTCGGAAATTCAAAATTTCGGAAATTCAAAATTTCGAAATTCAATATTTCGAAAATTCGGAAATTTGGAAATTCGGAAAGACAAAAATGTGTTTTTGATAATCGGAAATTCTGAAACTCAAAATTCAAAAATTCTAAATTTTGGAAATTCTAAAATTCGGAAATTCGGAAGTTCTGACATTCTAGATTTTAAATATTTGGAAATTCAAAATTTAGAAAATTTTGAAATTCAGAAATTTTGAAAATGGCGAAATTTGAAAATTCAGAAATTCGGAAAGCCAAAAATAAGAATGAAAATCCGAAAATTCTAAAGAACGAAAATCTGAAAATTCAAAAACCAGCAAATTCAACATTTTGGAGATTCAAAAATTCTGAAATTTGAAAATCAGAAAATTGGGAAATTCTACATTTTGAAAATTGGGAAATTCTAAATTTAGAAAATTTGGAAATTCAGAAATTTTGAAAATTCGGAAATTTGAAAATCTGAAAATAAGAATGAAAATCTGAAAATTCAAAAACCCCATTTTTTAAAAAAATCTGAAATAATAACTAATTAATAATAACTGAACTATTACTAAATCAAAAATTTAGAAAATTCAGAAATTTTGAAAATTCAAAAATTTGAAAATTCAGAAATTTGAAAATTCAGAATTTTGAAAATTCGGAAATTCAAAAATCTGAAAATTTATAAATTCGGAAATCCATAAATAAGAATGAAAATCTGGAAATTCAAAAGAACGAAAATCTGAAAATAACAACGAAAATTCAAAAACCCGAAAATTTTAAAATATGAAATAATACTTAACTAATAATAACTGAACTATTAATAGCTATTAAATAATAGGTATTGGAATTTCCTTTGAAATTTGGCTGTTAGTGAACGTAACAAATAGAAATTTATTAGTAATAATGAATGCCGTATCTAAACAAATGGAACGTAATGAAATAATAAATAATAATAATAAAAACGTATTATTATTATTTGGTTCCGTTCCATTTGTTTAGATGTGGCATTTGTTATTTTGTATAATTCATAACTTCAGATAAATTTGTATTTGTTATGTTCACTTGTTTCCGAATTTTCAGATTTTAGAATCTTCGAATTCCGAATTTTCGAATTTGCGGATTTACGAAAAAAAAAACAAAAAAACAAGTGAAACTAAAACAAACACATTTTTGGGCAGTGCACATGTCTAATACCAGCCCTTTTTACCCCACAGGAGGACATTCCCCTCCTGATCGATCATATTACCTTAACAATACAAACTGTACACAGGAATATAATTACCATTGCTAAACAACAACCAACATATACTATAAACATTTAATTAAACAATTAATTAAATATTAATATACTATAAACAGTTAATTAAACAACTAGCCACCTGAACAATGTTTTGATTAATCAGAGATCCCATTCCAGGTCAAACTGGTCAGCACCGAGCTCACAAAGTACACTGCATTATTCATAAGCGTGGGCAGGGGGTGTGCCAGGTGTGCCTGGGCACACCCTAATCACTGTGTGCAGTGCCGATTCCCCCTATTTCCTGGGCTTCCCCATGTGTTGTGCTCCCAGAATGGAGAGTGGGGGATGGGGCTAATAAATATGTAATTTACCGACCCCTTCCTTTTCTAAATGAACACAGTGAACACACTCACTCACTGTGTTCAGTCATAACTAAAACATAGTAAAGGGTTTGTGAATGTACAGGAAGCCGATCAACACATAGCCCTTCCCATTTATTCACTGTCCAGTGCAGCTGAGGCTGCAGAGAAAGGCATGCATGTTTGAGCTTTGGGGTACACACCCTAATGCAAATAGGCTGTGCACACCTACGACATTATTATAAGTTCAACATCAGTAGTTTGCTAGCAGACAATAGGTGAGTTAATTAGCACATTTAGCAATGGGTGAAAAACAGGTGGCTTGAGCTGATGAGTTTAACATCTGCTATGAGTCCCACATTGTGGAGCAGTCATTGCCGGAAATGTAGCCTCTAGGCCCTTGGATGCTGGGCCTAGACTCCCAGAGTCTGTGTGTTCTGGGGAGACATGAACCCGAATCAGAAACACCACTTCAAGGATCCCCCAGGCATATGCCTCCCAAAGAGTAGTGTTCCCTTAAATGCCAGGGTCCATAGTCAGTGGGTAAGAGGCTTGCTCCTAGTCCTCTCCAAAAGCCCCTGTCTTGGTTGGGTCTGTCACAATAATATAGCTCTATTACCAGCATTATGTGGTGGAATTTGAATATTCAAATGTACCATGTGAATGTTCACAGCAGTCGACCTCTCGAGAATAAATCCTGATTGGTCTGGATGCACTAATTTGGTTATAACTTTAGACAGAAGAATAGCCAATACTTTGGCCAAGATTTTAAGGTCAGTCGTCAATAATGATATTGGTCTATAGCAGTGATTCTCAACCAGGGTTCCTCCAGAGGTTGCTAAAGGTTCCTTCAGCATTGGGCAATTTCTGCCTCTCAGATAATTTCCTACTGACACCAATGATCTTTTTAGCTATCTGTAAGGAGGTAATTCTTCCCAATGACCACAAGTGTAAGGACCATCCTTCCCACTGATCATCACACAAAGGTATCATGAATTGTAGATTTCTAATTTTTAGCAGGGGTTCCCCGAGACCGGAGAACTATTTCAAGGGTTCCTCTGTGTTGAAAAGGTTGAGAAAGGCTGGTCTATAGAGTCT
This sequence comes from Rana muscosa, assembly GCA_029206835.1. Taxonomy (NCBI): domain Eukaryota; kingdom Metazoa; phylum Chordata; class Amphibia; order Anura; family Ranidae; genus Rana; species Rana muscosa. The sequence goes on along the minus strand of CM055123.1, from coordinate 234,391,978 downwards.
GCTATAATTGGATCTTTCCCTGGTTTCAAAAAACACCACAACTATCTCTCCATACTAGATTGAGGAAGCCTGCCTAAATCCTTAGCATCCCTTACTGTAGAAAGTAACTCCAGAAGGAGTATATCTCCAAAAGTTTTATATACCTCTATGGGTAACCCGGCGCTTCCAAGGACCTTTGTATTGGGGCATTCAATAACTTCCTATCTACTTCCCCTAAACGGGGCATGGTAACATTACTCAGCCATCCATGGAGATCTTGATTGTCATATACAACTTTAGAATCATAAAGATCTTTATAGAATAGCCTAAAACCTTGCACTATTGAAGGACTATCTGTAACGATATTGTTAATGACAAAACCGGTATATATATACAGAGGGCATCTGGGATTTGGAGATAGTGGCTAACAAATGCCTGTTTTTTTCCCCTTCTTCAAAAAAGGTTTAAGCTGAAAGAAATCTCTATCTTTCTGTATATCTTATAGCCTCTAATTAATAGAATTGCTGGGCTCTCCATCCATCTCTACCTCTTCTTTCCCTCTCGCCCTTCCTCTTCCTTTGCCTTCCCTTGCTCCACCCCCTCTTCCTTTATTCTCCCTCTCTCCATTCCTCTACCTATTCTCTCCCTCTCTTCATCCCTTTTTCTCTATTTTCTCTCTTTCATCCCTCTTCCTTCCCTTTCTTTTTCTTCTCTTCCGCTTTGTCTCTCTTCCTCTTCCCTTCCGTTCTCCATACTTCTCCACCCCTTATCTCCCTCTCTTCATCTCTCTCTCTCTCTCTCTCCATCTTCCTCTTCTCTCAATCCCTCATCCCTCTCTACCTCTTCTTTCCCTCTCTCGATCCATCTCCCTCTCTTCATTCTTATCTTACTCTTCACTCCCTCTCCCCCCCCCCACTCTCCATCCCTCTCTCCATTTTCCCTCCCTCTCTTCATCCCTTCCCCTCTTCTCTTCCTCTCTTCATCCTTCTCTTACTCTTCCCTCTAGCTCTCTCTCTCTCCCTATTCTCTCCCTCTGTTCATCCCGCTCTCCCTTTTCCTCCTTGGCTCCCTCTCTCTCTCCCCCTCCCTCTCTCTCTCTCTCTCCCCCCATCTTCCTCTTCTCTCAATCTCACCACCCCTCTCTCCCTCTTCTTTCTTTCCCTCTCTCCATCCTTCTTCCTTTGCCCTTGCTTGCTCCAACTCCTCTTCCTTCATTCTCCCTCTCTTCATTCCTCTGCCTATTCTCTCCCTCTCTTCATCCCTTTCTCTATCTTCTCTCCTTCATCTTTCTTCCTTCCCCTTCTTTTTCTTCTCTCCCTCATCGTTTCTGTCTCTATCACTCTCTCGCTCTTTTACCATCTCTCAACCTCTTCACTCTATCTCTCCATCCTTCCCTCACTCTTCCCTCTCACTCTTCTACAGCTTTTCTCCCTCTCTTCATCCCCCCTTCTCTCCATCTTCCCTCTCTTCCTCTTCTCTCAATCTCTCCATCCCTCTCTACCTCTTCTTTCCGTCTCTCCATCCCTCTTCCTTTGTCCTCCATTGCTCCATCCCTCTCTCCCTTTTCCCTCCCTCTTTCCATCCCTCTCCCTCTTCTCTCCCTTTCCTCGTCCTTCTGTTACTCTTCTCTCCAACTTTCCATCTGCCTCTCCCTTCTCTCTTCCACTCTTCATCCCTTTCCCCCTCTCCCTCTCTTCATCCTTCTGTTACTCTTCCCTCCCACTCTTCATCCCTATCTCCCTTTCCTCTTCCTCTCTTCATCCCTCTCTCCCTTTTTCTTAATCCCTCTCTCCCTCTCGTCTCCCTTGATCCATCCCTCTCCTTCTCTTCACCTCTCTCTCCTTCCCTCCTCACTAACTCTTCTCTCATTCTCTCCATCACTCTTTACCTCTTCTTTTCCTCTATCCATTCCTCTTTCTTTTGCCCTTCCTTGCTCCATCCCTCTCTCTATTTTCTCTCCCTCTCTTCATCCTTGTCTCACTCTGCCCCCCTGCTCTTCATTCCTCTATCCTTCTTCTCTCCCTCACTCTTTGTTCACACTTTCTATCCCTCTCTACCTCTTCTCTGTCACTCCATGCCAACCCCCCCCCCCCTTATCCTTTTTGCCCCCTTCTTTCTACCCCCCCCTCTCTCTCTCTCCATTCTTCTTTCTCACTCTCCCTCTTGCTCTATCTATTTTCCCCTCTCGCTGCATCCCTCTTTTGTTCCGTTCCTTCTATCAATGCCTCCTTCATTTCTCCTTTGTGCCTTTGTCTCCTTTCCCTCTCCCTTCTTCTCCCCTATTGATCTGTCCATCCACACTTGTTGTTATACAGGATGATAGGCTTGCACCAAGTGTGGTGGATTAGCACAGAATGCTGTTTTAAAGTCCATGAACAGTCTGAAAACTCATATTGTGATGAAATAAATAAGCCATGCATGTATTTTGTTGGACCACCAGCAGAGGGCAATGTTGCAGCATATAAAAGATGATCATGTTGAACACTTTTTTAAGCTCTGCACATTTCTCTGGTTATGTAGCATTTCACACTGATACATTGCATTCTGGGCCCTAATTTCAAGTCTTAACTACCAGCTGTGGTGTTTTTATCATGTATCGATGGAAGATTAATGTGACAAAAAAAAAAATGTTTTTCTCCTTTTTCTTACAGCTCCCTTGGAGCACATACATCTCGTGCTACCCTTCGTCACCACAAAGAACAAAGAGGTGAACGCGTCGGTGGTGCTGTGGCCGAGCAATGTGGGGACCCTGACCTACGTTTGGTGGCTGGGGAACAACAGTGAGGTGCATTCAACTTGGCAGAGTACAAATTGTACCTCACAAATTTCTGAGATTGGAGCTGGGGATGGCTTTCTGACACGAAAGTTATAGACAAAAAGTGCATTCTTGATACACTGTAGGCTCAATTCACAAAATCATTACACTACACTGGGCCTCCTTTCCCCTGGGCTTTCAGCCAGCTGCAGATTTCTTGACCTCCCAGAGTGCCTCCCATACTGACCCCAAACCTCCCTAGTGGCCCCTAGTGCCTCAGGCCCCCCAGCCGCCCACTGTGTTCCCCAGCTTGCTGCAGACCCTCTAGCACTCAACAGTGCCCTCTAACCTCCCACAGTGCCTCCCAGCTTCCATAGTGGTCCCCCAATCTCCCATAGTGGCCCCTAGTGCCCCCAGATCTCCTCAGAGCCCCCAGCCTCCCAAATACCTCTCAGCCTGCTGCAGAGCCTCCAGCACTCCATAATGCCTTCCAACCTCCCACAATGCATCCCAGCTTCCATAGTGACCTTCAACCTGCCATAGTGCCCCCAGCCTCCACAGTGCCCCCCAACATTGTTGCCTCCCACTGTGTCCTCCAACTTGCTGCAAACCCTCTAGCACTCCACAGAACCCTCCAACCTCCCACAGTGACTCCCAGCTTCCATAGTAGGCTCCAATCTCCCATAGTGGCCTCAAGTGCTCCCAGACCCCCTCGGGGCCTCCAGCCTCCCACATTTTCTCTCGGCCTCCCACGGTGTCCCCCAGCCTGCCGCAAACTCTTCAGCACTCCACAGTGCCCTCCAACCTCCCACAGTGATTTCCAGCTTCCATAGTGGCCTCCAACCTGCCATCATGGCCCCTAGTGCCCCCAGGAAGCCTTAGAGCCCCCAGCCTCCACAGTGCCTCCCAGCCTCTCACATTGTTGCCCAGCCTTCCACTGTGTCCCCCAACTTGCTGCAGATCCTGTAGCACTCCACGGTGCCCTCCAACCCCCCACAGTGCCTCCCAGCTTCCATAGTGGTCCCCAATCTTCTGTAGTGGCCCAAGGCCCCCTTAGAGTCCCCGGCCTCTCACAATCTCTCTTAGCCTTCTACTGTGTTCCTCAGCCTGCTGCAGAGCCCCAGCACTCCACAGTGTCCTCCAACCTCCCACAGTGCTTCCCAGCTTCCCTAGTGGCCTCCAACTTGCCATCATGGCCCCTAGTGCCCCTGGGCCCCCTTAGAGCCCCCAGCTTTCACAGTGCCTCCCAGCCTCTCACATTGTTACCCAGCCTTCCACTGTGTCCCCCAACTTGCTGCAGATCCTCTAGCACTCCACAGTGCCCTCCAACCTCCCACGGTGCCTCCCAGCTTCCATAGTGGTCCCCAATCTTCTGTAGTGGCCCCTAGTGTCCCAAGACCCCCTCAGAGCCCCAGACCTCTCACAATGTCTCTCAGCCTCCCACGGTGTCCCCCAGCCTGCTGCAAAACCTCCAGCACTCCACATTGCCCTCCAACCTCCCACAGTGCTTCCCAGATTCCATAGTGGCCTCTATCCTGCCATAATGGCCTCTAGTGCCCCAGGCCCTCTTAGAGCCCTCAGCTTTCACAGTGCCTCCCAGCCTCTCACATTGTTGCCCAGCCTCCCACTGTGTCCCCAATTTGCTGCAGATCCTGTAGCACTCCACGGTGCCCTCCATCCTCCCACAGTGCCTCCCAACTATCATAGTGGTCTCCAATCTCCCATAGTGGCACCTAGTGTCCCAAGACCCCCTCAGAGCCCCCAGCCTCCCACATTGTCTCTCAGCCTCCCACTGTGTCTCCCAGCCTGCTGCAGCCCCTTCAGCACTCCACAGTGCCCTCCAACCTCCCACAGTGCTTCCTAGCTTCCATAGTGGCCTACATCCTGCCATAGTGGCCCCTAGTGCCTCAGTATCCCCGAGAGCCCTCAGCCTCCACCATGCCCCCCCTGTGTCTCACAGCCTTCTACAGAAACCTCCAGTCCTCCACAGTGGCCCCAACCTCCCACAGTGTTCCCTAGTGCCCCCCAACCTTCCACCTTCTACTGTGCCCCCCAACCCCCCCAGAGCACCCAGCCTCCCAAATTGTCTCTCAGCCTCCCACTGTGTCTCCCAGCCTCCCACTGTGTCTCCCAGCCTGCTGCAGACCCTCCAGCACTCCACAGTGCCCTCCAACCTCCCACAGTGCTTACCGGTTTCCATAGTGGCCTACATCCTGCCATAGTGGCCCCTAGTGCCTCAGTATCCCTGAGAGCCCTCAGCCTCCACCATGCCCCCCAACCTCCTACCGTGCTGCTGAGACTCCCACAGTGTCTCACAGCCTTCTGCAGAACCTCCAGTCCTCCACAGTGCCCCCAACCTCCCACGGTGTTCCATAGTGCCCCAAACATTCCACCTTCCACTGTGCCCCCCAACCCCCTCTAGAAATGTCATCCCCTACAGAGCCACAAAGTCTGCTGCAGAGTCGCCAATTCACTCCACAACCCGCATTATCCCCTACAGTGACATCCAGCCACACCCAGAGCCTTGCAACATTCTAATGCACATATTACATTCCCATATCTTTATTGTGTAAGACTGTATTTTCTGTGCTCCTCAGCTCCATCTAGTGGCCATTTTACAATTGTCTATAATAAAACAACATTTGTCATTTGTTCAGAATAGAATATAGCCTAAAGAAGAATTGTTTATGGACAATTCACACAGAACAAATGTACCTATAGATTCATTGGACAACTGGCTATGGATATTGTTTTTTTTTTTTTTTTTTTTTTATAAATAGTCCCCAAATCATCCCCAAATTATTCTGGGAGAGCCCTTATTTTTTTCTTCTCAAAACTAAAGTTCAATCGTTTGCCTATCTTGAATCTGAATGACTAAAAGATGATGCTGGATGTCTTCTAGCCAGGAAATGAAGCGCGCTGTATCTGACTTGCTGCAGCTTCTAATGCACATAGTGAGAAGCTCACTGTGTGCAGTGAAATCTGAGTAAGCCATTTCAGTACAGGAGAGGAGCCTGTACAATAGTGCAAGACTGAAGGGAAACAGGGTCGTGTTTAAGGCAGGGCAAAAGGGGAAGTTGCCCTGGGCCCCATCATTGTTTTGGGGCCCAAAGCAGCTGCCTCATACTTGCCAACTAACCCAGTTTAAATTCCATTGTCCCTTGAAGTTTTAGTCCCGTGCTGTGTCACGATATGTCAGTGTGAAGTTCTGTTACTAATGCTGCCCAGCTCTGCCGTATTGCTGTGTACGGACGACTCACCTGCAGACCACTGTATATACATGTAAAAAAACTGCATTGATATGTAAATAGTGGCGTCCTTAATATGTAAATAGCCACGGACCAGCGGCATTGATATGTAAATAGAGGTGGCATTCATATGTATATGATGCCCCCCTGAGGTCATATCTACCTCTGCTGAATGCTGCTCACTGGAGGGGTAAAGGAACAGGCTTTGAAAGTCCTGCCTACAACTGTGGTTATTGAGCCTAACATCAGCCTGTTCTGCAAAAGTAAGCAAATTGCGCCTTACATTGGTGGTCATTGTAAATTCCCCATTACATTGGTGGTCAGTGTAGAATCCACCACTATATACTATATATTTGTCAAAGATTTCCAGCTTTGCTCCCTCCACACATGATTCAGAATCTGCCACAGCGTAGTGCCTCCTAACTAATCCCATCCCCCCACCACTGCCACTGATCCCATCAACCCCCTAGCATTGCCACTAATCACCCCCCCTCCCCCAGCATTGCCACTGTTCCAAAGAGTCCTAGAATCCCTAGGAATTTTCTGTCTATTGATGGGTCCTCTCACCTCCCCAGTCCATGGTGTGCAGGCAGTGAGGAGATGATGTGCTGTAACCTTTAGCAATCAAAAAGTGAGCATTATTGATGTGCACTAACCTCTTGCAACCAATCATTGAGCGGGAAGGATATGCAGTAACCTCTAGCAACCGGTGAGTGGTAAGGATGTCCAGTAACCTCTAGCAACCAATCAATGAGCAGTAATAATGTGCAGTAACCAATTAATGAGTGTTAAGGATGTCCAGTAACCTCTAAAAACCAATCAGGGAGCAGTATTGATGTACAGTAATCTCTAGCAACCAATCAACAAGCAGAAGTCATGTGCTGCAACCTCTAGCAAATAATCAGTGAGGCATAATGTGTGCTGTAACCTCTAGCAGACATTCAGTGAGCGGTAATGATACACTGTAACCTCTGGCAACCAATCACAATCGTTGCCTGATCTGATTAAATAAACAGATTTTGAGTCTAGCCGTTATTTATTAGATGTCTCAGAGCAGGTGGAGAGCGAAATTGCATGGGGGGGTGCGGGGGTCACAAGAAAATGTTTGCCCAGGGTCCAATCAATATTAAAGACGACCCTGAAGGGAAGGCCGGAGTTCAGCTTAAAGGAATCTCTTATCCTTTCTCCAGCAAACAGGCACACAGCCGATTGTGCCAAAAAAAAAAGCCCAGAACATCAATTATTTCTCACGGCTCCAATGCTTTTACAGAAGATAACAGGCTGAATCCCAGGGCTGCACTCTCAGCCTATGCTCTCCAGACGATGGCTAGACCTCTAGAATACATCCGATGTATACATTGTGCCGAGTTCTTTCCAGACAGGTTAGTACAGCCCTTCTTTTACATTTCTTATTTCTCTTTTTTTTTGTTCTTCCTCTGCAGCCAATCATCACCCTGGACCGAACTATCTCCTTCAGCTTTGTGGCGGAGGGCATGAACAGCATCACCGTTCAAGTGACCGCAGGCAACGCCATCCTACAGGACACCAAAACCATTGCCGTCTATGGTGAGTGGAACATGTGACTAACGCTAAAGCCGTGTACACACGATCGGTTTTACCGATGAAAACAGTCCGATGGACTTTTCTCATCGGACAAACCGATCGTGTGTGGGCCCCATCGGTCTTTTTCGGTGTTTAAAAATAGAACATGTTTTAAATTTATCCGATGGTTAAAAAACCGATAGCAAATTACTATCGTCTGTGGGGAACTCCATCGGATTAAAAAAACCCACGCATGCTCAGAATCAAGTCGACGCATGCTCAGAAGCATTGAACTTAATTTTTCTCGGCTCATCGGAGTGTTTTACGTCACCGCATTTGGAACGGTCGGTTTTTTGACTGATGGTGTGTAGGCAAGACTGATGGAAGTCAGCTTCATCGGTTTTCCGATGGAGAAATCCATCGGTTTAAAATCCATAGGAAATCCGATCGTGTGTACAGGGCTTAAGCCGTCTAGTTCTAAAACATTTGTTGGACGAATGTCACCTGCATTTGTACAGCCTGGGAGGACCTTCCCCTGTATTTTCTGTTATTGATTAATGTGTCTGCAAAGGTACATTTATAAATGGCATGGTAGATGAGCGCCTAAAATGATACTAAACACACGGTTTATTCTACATTGTCCCTTCTATTTCTGTATGTGGATGATGGCATTGTAATTATTTTGATAAAAAGAATCGAAGTGCCTTTTTCCTAATCAGTGATGGGGTGGTGGGGGAGGGGGGGGGGGGTTGTGCTAAAAAGGGAAATTGTTTTTGGAGGCGATTTGTGTTAGGAGGGGGGCGTTGTGTTAGAAAAGGATATATGGTAGAGGGGGAGGGGAATTGTGCTAGGAATGGAAATAGTTTTTGGAGATGATTTGTGCTAGGAGGGGGGACTTGTGCTTGGAGGGGCCATTTTTTTTTTGCGCTAGGAGGGTTATAAAGGGGGGGGGGGGTGTTGTATACTCTGAGAGAAAATTTGACGGATTTCAAGGGTAGAGGATTTGTTTTTTTGGGGGGGGCATTTGTGCTGGGGTTTTTTTTTGAAGGGGAAGTGAATTTGATTTGGGTGGATGGGGATGTATGCTTTTACCTCGTACACACGACCGGGTTTTCCCGGCAGGAAAACTGCCATGACAGTTTTTCGCCAGGAAAAACAGCCGTGTGTATGCTAAATTGCAGTTTTCCCAGGAGGAAAACCGCCGGGAGTCCCGGTGGGAAAAAAAAGAGAACATGTTCTCTATTTTCCTGCCGGGATTGCCGGCGTTTTTTTTTTTTTTTGGCAGTTTGGCAATGTTAAACGCTGCGAGGCAGTGCCGATGGAGCATACACACGGCCGGGGTTCCCGACCAAAGCACTCAATGGCAGTTTTCCTGTCCGGAAACCCGGCCGTGTGTAGGGGGAAAAAGTGACTGAGCAGGTTCTCGGTTTTCCCCTCGGTTTTCCCGGCTGACTTTTTACTGCCGGGAAAAACCGATCGTGTGTACTAGGCATTAGAGTATAAGCAGATTATTGCTCAATTTTTTTTGGGAAGGGGCTGGTTTGCTGACACATAATGATCATACATCTTGGGGGTGGGGGGGAGGCTCTAGACCTTGTCCCAGCACTGGACGTCCTCCACTTAGGATATGAGGTGGGCTCTATCTGACTTGCTGCAGCTTCTGATGCACATTGTGAGAAGCTCTCAGTGTGCAGAGAAATCAGAGTAAGTCATTTCCATACAGGAGAGGATCCTTTACAACTGTGCAAGACTGAAGGGAAGGCCGGAGAACCACTTCCAGTACAACAGACAATTTTCCCTGTGGGGTGGAATAAAAATATATATTTTCTCTGCCTAGATTTATGGCTCATTAGCAAACCTACAGACGGATATCTTTAGCAGACAGATTAATGCAACTTTCCATTACACCGCGTAATGCCTACTACCATTCAGTCCATGCACACGCCTAATTGGATAATTACTAACCTGCACGGTGGCGTACCGCCGGATATAATGGCTGCTTGACTTATTTTACTTAATGTTGTTTTTTACATTAAGTTGTAAATCATGGGTTTAAATATACAGCTTAAAATCACAACTGGAGGGGGCTGGGGGGATTAAATATGTAATTTATGTAATTTAGTGTTTTAATTACAATGTATCAATGTATCCTCTACTGGAAATGTCTAATTGTATGTTTTACTGTAGAAAAATGCACTTTATGGGTCCATATTGCCTAAACCAGCGGCAGCGTGCCGTCTGCTAAACTCTCCAGATCTGGGGCTTCATAGTGCCGATCTGTAGGCAAAAGAATGGCTGTCCGGTCTTCTTTAGCCCCCAGAAGGCTCCTCCAATCATGACTTCATTTATTCAACATGAAGCTGAGATCCTATAAAAATTTACATAGCTAGTTCACTCAATCTCTGTGATTGGGACAACTTCGAACGTCTTCAGGCTATTTCCTCTACAGGTTAAATGTTATTCATTTGTAGCTGTCTGCCTAGACTCCAACTTTTAAAGTACAACACCCTGACTTCTATTTAACATGGAGCTGAGAGCTTAAAAAAAATTGACATAGCTAGTTTGTTCTCTGTGAATGGGACAACATTGAATGCCCCAAGGCTATTTCCTATACAGGTCAAATGTTATTCATTTGTCTGCCTAAAGTCCAAGTTTAAAAGTAGGACTCTGGGAAAAATCAGTAGCATTTTTCTATTTTTCTGAGCCCCCTCCTCCCACTCCCCCCCCCCCCCCCGTTGATCCTGCCAGTAGATCCATTATTCTTACACTTCCTGTAACATGGTGACAACACTATTTGCCCATCTGTACATTTTCACAAAAGTGCTGTCACCCTGTGGACTGGGGGGGAGGGGGCAGTCTTCACCTCACCATAGAATCTGGCCCTCCATTTCATTTGGCCCTCGCACCTCTCCTGCAGCTGTGGCACCCCCTCGTTTCCACCCCCACCGCTCAGCAGTCAGAAGCAGAGAGGAGGGCAGAACTCCTCCTACAGATCTTGTGCCTCTCTGTGCAGCCACAGCACCCCCTCGTCTCTGCCTCCCCTGGTCTAAGCATTCAGCTGACTCCAGCCCTCCTCTGGTCCTCCTCCAGACCCTGCACTTTCTTCTACCCAGCTCTGCCCCCAGCTTCTTCCCGGCAGCAGCACATGACATTGCAAGGAGATGCACTGTGATGTAAGGGAGGGTGGGGGACTCTTGACTTCTAATGGTGGGGGGCTCTTGATATCTGATTATCAGGGTGGGGGTGGGGCTCTTGACATATGATGTAAGGTGGGGTGGGGTCCTCTGGACATCGAGTCTTACAGATACAACCGCCACTTAGAGGGCAATCATACTGCCCACAATGAAATTGAGTTTGACACCCCTGCGCATCGACGTTCCAATTTGATTGCACAATCTCCTTTAGGCTTCATTTAGATGGGCGGTTGGGGACTGGCAAAAATGTGTAATTGAGCTGCGGTTTTGCCACCCACCAAACCCCCTCCCCCACTTTAAGCTGCAACAGGCAGTGAATGGGGGTGTTTCATGCCTTGCGGCAAAGTTTTTGAGCAAGCCCGCCAAATGGGTGCTTAACCTGTGGCCCTCCAGCTGTTGCAGAACTACAAGTTCCATCATGCCTCTGTCTTTGGGAGTTAGGCTGGGTTCACACCTATGCAAATTGGATGCGGCTTACACTGCATCCAATTCGCAGGACATTTTAAAATATATTCATTTGAATGAGGCTGGTTCACATATCTGCGGTGCATTCGCACTCCGCATTGCCCAAAAAACATGTGCATTTTCTAGGCAGTGCGGTCCGGCTCAGGTGCGAATTCAGGCCTATTGACTTCTATGGAAACCCTTCTGAACTGTACATGTCATTCAGTTGTGAACAGTATAAAATCCTGATCTGATCCTGATCAAAAACTGACATGAAACGCTGAACAACTACTTTGTCAATTAGCTGTGAAAACAGAGCTCAAATTCGCACCGCACATGTGTGAACCCAGCCTCATGCTTGTAACTGTCAGCCTTGCAATGCCTCATGGGACCTGTAGTTCCGCAACAGCTGGAGGGCCACAGCTTGAGCACCCATTCCCTACACGTTCAAGTAAATAGGGAAATGCGGCCAATGCCCTGCAACCGCTTGCAATACATGCACTTGCTGTGTTTTGTCCGGCAAAAATGTGGTTAAAACAGGCAGTGAGGAGGCATTGGATCACTTTATTTATTTTTATTATGCCCAGAGTTCCGCTTTAAAAGTTGAATTCTTTACAGACATCTGCAACATTCAACCTGTAGAGGAAATAGCCTGAGAACATTCGATTTTGCCTCATTCATAGAGTACAAGTGTACCCAGCGGTCTCAATGGTGGAACAGCTATGCAATTTTCTTTTGTTAAGAAATACACCCGTTTCCGCTCCATATTGAAAATATAAAGTGAAGTTTGGTGGCGTCCTCTGTATGGCGGTCTCATTTCCATGCTCTACTTTAAAAGACCCTGACAGCGCTCTCTAAATCCTTCATTCCAGAACAGTTCCAGTCGCTCCGCTTGTCCTTCTCTCCGAATCTGGACGATTATAACCCCGACATCCCGGAATGGAGGCGAGACATTGGCCGAGTCATTAAGAGAGCCCTCATGTATGTAAGTGTCAAAGAAAGGTCTTCATTTCGTCTTCTGTGCAGTCCTATAGCGGAGGGGGGGGGGGGGGGGGTCACAAAAATATGTGCATTACCTTATAAATTGTTATGCAGTCAGCAGAACCTGCATCATTGTTTCAGTTCACCATGGACAGTGTCATGAGGGAGTTTATATAAAACAGCCAGTGATTTTTAGACTCAGCCGCTCTTATTCATCAAGCATGATTGGTAAGGCATGCTAAACTGATATTGACTAGCATATATTAAAGGATGAGAGCACCATAAATCAAGGACAAGGCCAGTAAATGTTTATTGATCATGATGCCAAGGAGAGGTCAGAACGTATATCCAACACATTTCGGGGCTCACAAATCCCCCTTCATCAAAGTTCATACACCTTCAAAAAGTATTCATACCCCTTGACATTTTCCACATTTTGTCATGTTACAACCAAAAAGTTGAATGTATTTTATTGGGATTTTATGTGATAGACCAACACAAGTGGCACATAATTGTGAAGTGAAAGAAAAATTATAAATGGTTTTCAATATTTTTTACAAATAAATATGTGAAAAGTGTGGCGGGCATTTGTATTCAGTCCCCTTTACTCTGATACCCCTAACTAAAATCTAGTGGAACCAATTGCCTTCAGAAGTCACCTAATTAGTAAATAGAGTCCACCTGTGTCTAATTTAATCTCAGTATAAATACAGCTGTTCTGTGAAGCCCTCAGAGGTTTGTTAGAGAACCTTATGGCCCATACACACAATCTGAAAATCGTATGAAAAATACCACTTTGAAGCGATCGTACGATAATTGGATCGGTAGTACAGAGCTTTCAAGAGCCGATCACGACAGTTTATCCGATCAGGCAAGCACAAAATTTTTTTTCGTACGATGCCAGATTGTACGGTTTTCATTTAATCAGTACAGTTGTCATCCGAAAATACAATACAAATACACTACAACACATAACATCACTTCGGATTTTTTATTCTGTTGTACGAGAATTTTCGTAACTTTAGTAAGCTCTTCACGTTCCATATACGACTAGCATACAAAAAACCGGACAATCTGTTGTCCGATTTTCGGATTGTGTGTATGGGGCATAAGTGAACAAACAGCATCATGAAGGCCAAGGAACACACCAGACAGGTCAGGGATACAGTTGTGGAGAAGTTTAAAGCAGATTTAGGTTATAAAAAAAATATCCCAAGCTTTGAACATCTCACAGAGCACTGTTCAATCCATCATCCAAAAATGGAAAGAGTATGGCACAACTGCAAACCTACCAAGACATGGCCGTCCACCTAAACTGACAGGCCGGGCAAGGAGATCATTAATGAGGCCCATGGTAACTCTGGAGGAGCTGCAGAGAGCCACAGCTCAGGTGGGAGAAATTGTCTACATGACAACTATTAGTCGTGCACTCCACAAATCTGGCCTTTATGGAAGAGTGGCAAGAAGAAAGCCATTGTTGAAAGAAAGCCATAAGAAGTCCCGTTTGCAGTTTGCGCGAAGCCATGTTGGAGACACAGCAAACATGTGGAAGAAGGTGCTCTGGTTACATGAGACCAAAATTGAACTTTTTGGCCTAAAAGCAATCAGTTGTGTAGTGTTAGCTTTCCATCACACATATCACCCTGAACACACCATCCCCACCGTGAAACATGGTGGTGGCAGCATCATGTTGTGGGGATGCTTTTCTTCAGCAGGGACAGAGAAGCTGGTCAAAGCTTATGGGAAGATGGATGGAGCCAAATACAGGACAATCTTAGAAGAAAACCTACAGAGTCAGCAAAAGACTTGAGACTGGGGCGGAGGTTCACCTTCCAGCAGGACAACAACCCTAAACATACAGCCAGAGCTACAATGGAATGGTTTACATCAAAGCATATTCATGTGTTAGAATGGCCCAGTCAAAGTCCAGACCTAAATTCAATTGAAAATCTGTGGCAAGACTTGAAAATTGCTGTTCACATACACTCTCCCTCCACTCTGACAGAGCTTGAGCTATTTTGCAAAGAAGATGGGGGAAAAATGTCACTCTCTAGATGTGTAAAGCTGGTAGAAACATCCCCAAAAAGACTTGCAGCTGTAATTGCAGTGAAAGGTGGTTCTACAAAGTATTGACTCCGGGGGGCTGAATACAAATGCACGCCACACTTTTCACATATTTATTTGTAAAAAATGTTAAAAACTATTTATCATTTTCCTTCCACTTTACAATTATGTGCCACCTTGTGTTAGTCTATCACATAAAATACCAATAAAATACCGGTACATTTACGTTTTTGATTATAACATGACAAAATATGGAAAATTTCAAGGGGTATGAATATATTTTCAAGGCGATGTATGCTGCCAATTATTGAAGATCATACATGTGGGAAATGACGATGAAATATTCACAGCATTAATGGGTTCTGACTGCCTAATCGTCATTTGCCACCACTGCCTGCTCCTTTATATCTTTAATCCCTTGACCTCTGGAAGGTTTTACCCCCTTCATGACCAGACCATTTTTTGCTATTCAGCACTGCACTACTTTAATTGCCAATCGCTCGGTCATGCAACACTGAACCCACATCAAATTTATATAATTTTTTCACACAAACAGAGCTTTCTTTTGGTGATATTTGATCACCACTGGATTTTTTTCTTTTTTACTATATAAATGAAAAATAACTGACTATTAATATATATATATATATATATTTTTTTTTTCTACTTTCTGTTAAAAAATATCCAATAAGTCAAATTTATTTATTAAGTTGCAAGACCAGCCTGCATTTAGATGTACAGTACAGTATCTGATCAAACAGGAAAGCTATCCATGGATTGCTCTGTAGTGGGGTGACCACGTGTCCCGGATTGCCCGGGACAGTCCCGCATTTTGCAGGTCTGTCCCGGGCACCTTCATTCCAGGACAATACAGTGTCCCGGAATGAAACTGACACAACCACCCCCCCGGTCCACTCTGATGCCCCCAGAAAAGGCTGCCACATCACCGCTTTACTCACTGACAGTACTTGTCCTGGCTGAGAATGCCTGGAGGAGCACAATCCCTGCCCCCTGCTTGTGATTGGAGAAATCATAAATCCCGCCTCTTGTGTCCAATCACTGGGCTGTAGTTCGTTACAGCACAAGCTGATTTTTTTGGAAGGGAGGGTGTCCCTGAATAGTAGTTTGGAAATGTGGTCACCCTACTCTGTAGTAGCTTCACATGGAATAGAATGAGCCAAAAAACTTTAGATGTGGTGACAAAAGGGGCATCCACCAGATGCACCTAATGAAGGCCTCTTGAGCCCCTTAGGGAAAGAGAGCCTTGACTGATGGGGGCATGGCCAGGTGCAGGACAAGGTGGCTGAGTGGTCACCAAGGATTGGTTGTTAGGGGGATGGGATGGGCTGGGCCTGAGCTCTGTAAAAGTATTACCCCAGGGAATTCTGGGGTCTTTCAGGCCTGGTTCACACTGATTCGCTGTGGATTTGTCAGTTTTTCGTCCATTCTGAGGTGCGAATTTACCATGAATTTACAGCGATTTTACCGCAATTTTAATGTGAATTTCAGGAGTGTGATTGATGTTCTAGCCAATGGAATCATAGTGTAAATAAAAAAAAGGTGTTAACTTCCTGTGTACTTCCTGGTTTTTGTGGAGAATCGTGTGGTGGAATTCGCACATATGTAAACCATTAATGCGATTCCAGAACGATTTACATTGATGTCTATGGAGACTAAATTCGCAATGCAACGCAGTAAACTCTCACAAGACCCTTTTCTTTTATTGCATCGCATTCTTACAGGAATCCCAACGCATCTATGTGAACGACCGTCATTGAAAACAATGACTTTATGGATGACGAATTTAGAATGTTTTTGACGCATCACATTCAGTATGAACTCGCATCAGTGTGAACCGGACCTCAAGAAATGTGATTGGAAGAGCTGTCCACCCTCCCGCCCCTCTTTTTTTCTATCGTATGTCACAGCTTGCTGCGGTTTCTTGACCTTGCCAGCATAAAAAGGCTGTAATGGGCTATGCCCTTGATGGAAATCGGAAGTAGGCGGCCTGTCCAGCACTTATAGTAAGGACAGGCCCCCTTTTGGAATTGTGTGCTCACAGTACAACTGTGACTGGCACTGGTTGAAAAGTGTTCACATGTTATGTGTTGGATTTAATAAAGCTATGGCCTTGCCCTTTCCAACCTAATGGTTGTAAGTGTGTTTATTTAATGGGGTGAGGGGGCAAGGGGGAAGGATTTTCTTGTACATATACGTTACAGTTAATTGTACCCAGGGCCGCTGATAGGGGGACCACCAGCCCTCCTGTAGGGGGCCCGGGCAAACAGGGGGGCCCGGACAGCAGAGGGAATGATTGTGGTCGGATGGAGGGGCAATTACAGAATTTCTTCCCCCGCACCGATCCCCCTCTCTGTTCTGCCTGCTTCTGATCCCCCCTCTGTGCCTCCTGTCACTGTGCCCCCCCCCCCCCCCACGGCACTGCTGGCTTACCTGTCTCTTAAAAAAAATAACAAATTGTAAAATAAAATACATTTTAATACATTTCAACATTCTTTAAAAAATTCACACAGGTTCTCTATTATGTTTGTGTCCGCTAATAATGATTTTAGTGTATTTGTTTGTGAAAATATTGTTTTGATATATTTTGGGGGGGGGGGGGCTGGAGGGCCCTGTCAGGTAGGCTGTACGGGGCCCCGTGATTTCTAACAGCAGCCCTGATTGTACCTGGGCTCATTGCGCCTCAGCAGTCAAGTCATGAACTGTATTACAACCCATGAAGCACTTGTTTAGAAGAGCACTATCCTAGATGGAACCAGATGCCATTGTGTTAAAACTTTGTAGGCATGGTCCTGGGAAATAATGTTGGAGGAACATTTAGAAATGTTCAGGCAGACTTGTGACCAGTCCCGATAAGTGTCTGTTTTAATGTCTGAGTATGAAGTTCCCTTCATTCGTTCCCTCTGCAAAAAAAAAAGATTCCTCTCTTGTTAGTCGGAATTGCTTCCTTGCAGCTGTTATTTCCTCGTTACCTTACTGGCAATCTGGATCTCTCTAACGAGAAACTTTTGTGTAGAAGGCAGAAGTGGCAGCAAGGGACCTGCCTATTTTCGGAGTCACGTATTTCCAGTTGAGAGATTAAAGAACATGTTACGTGCACGCCGCGTTTTGGCCCTCTGAGCCCCGCGTCCATCTGTTTAGCCCTTACACAGCTGATTTGTAACTTGCTGGAGACCGTCTCTCCTCCTTACATTTCTTAAAGCACCTCTATGCATTATTGAACGACTTGGGGGAGAAATAAGACAGAGGAGGAAGATTCTCCTTGCCACTTTTTTTTTTTTTTTTTTCAAATTTGAATCGCCGTCGTTAAAGAGAGGAGAAGTCGGGAGGCAGAAAGCCCTGTGGCCCCATCCCCTGTTCTACCGCGATACCCAGAGGCGGCCTGGATGCTCAGCCAGGCTAGCAATAGCAATTAATCAGCTAGTGTGAGCGCGTGCGGCAAATCGCTTGCTTGGCTCCTATTCCCCTGAGCGGCTCCTCTGGGGGACAGGTGCACCTTGCCACGAGTCGGGTGCCAGCTGCGTTTGAACCTAAATTCTGTCTGCTAATTAAAATGGTCAAGATTTAAACCTGCAGTCTGCAAACAGAACGCAGCGGGAAAGTGGCTGGCTCCTGGTTTCCAGCCATCGGCAGCCAATTTTACGCCTCTGCGTCGGCCCCTGGCTGCCAGCTTCATCCGTTTAACTCCTTAAAGTAGATGTAAACTCTAGCTGGATGACAATTAGTTTGCTCTGTGCACTGTATATCATAAACAAACTTTTTTTTTTTTTTTTTTTAACCACTTGACCTCCGAAACATTTTTCCCCCCTTTATGACCAGATTTTTTTTACTATTCAGCGCTGCGCTACTTAACCTGGAAATCGCTTGGTTACTGTTCGCAAATTACATTTATATAATTTTTTTCACATAAATAGATCTTTCTTTTAGTGAAATTTGATCACCACTGGGTTTTTAATTTTTTTATTATATAAATGAAAAAAGACTGAAAATTTGGAAAAAAAAACAACAATATTTTAAAACATATCCAATAAAATCATTTTTTTTAAAATAAATTTAAGCCACAATGTATTCTGCTACATGTGTTTGGTGAAAAAAAAAAATCCCAAGTGTATATTAATTGGTTTGTGTGAAAGTTATAGCGTCTACAACCTATGGTATATATATATACTGGAATTTACACAGCTATAGACGCTATGCTGTAATGGCTTATAGTGTGACTGTGATAGGATGGTAGGTAATCTGGTGCTAACAGACACTGGCTGGGAGGGTCACTAACTGACACTGATGTCGCTAGTGACACTAATACAGTGATCATTGATAATACTGTACACTAACACTGTGCCAATGACACTGGCTGAGAAGGGGTCAACTGTGTTCCTAATAATGTGTAATGTGTGCTGCTTTTGCTTTCTCATCTGGCTGTTTTTCTCCCTGCTCTTCAGGGAGAAGAAACAGCCAGATCGCTAGTTCTGTGTGTTTGTAAACACACAATTATGTGTGATTGGACACAGCTGATCAGCCTGAAATCTGCTGCCAAACTTGTGCTGTGTCCAATCACAGCATGGGTCGGCAGGGGGCACGCACATGCAAACGCCCCAAACCCACAAGGTATGCGTACACAACTGTACCTGTCGCCCACTCGCAATATATTTGCTGTGAGTGGTTGACAGGTGGTTAACCACTTGCCAACGTATAGCTTTGATATAGTGGCAAAGTGTCACGGCTACCTATTACGTGGGTCTGGGGCATGCGCGCGTGCTGTCGACGGCCCCCTGTGATTATACACAGTGGGAGCTGATCGGTGGGTACAGCACCCTCGATGTCCACTGGGACACACAGATCTTTCGGTACAGAGGGAGGATGGCAATCTGCCTATGTAAACCATACAGACAGCCGTTCTGTCAGTACAGTGTTCCTGCAAAGCAGGGGCACAGATCCGCGCCTTCCCCTAGTACAAGCACCTCCCCCACAGTAAGAAAACACCACCTAGGCACACAGTTAACCCTGTGATCGCTCTAGATGTTTAACCCCTTCCCAGCCAGTGTCATTAGTACAGTGACAGTGCATATTTTTAGCACTGATCACTGTATTAGTGTCACTGGCCCACAAAAAATGTCAGTTAGTGTCCAATTTGTCCGCCACAATATCGCAATCCCGCTATAAGACACTGATCGCTGCCATTACTAGTAAAAAAATGTAATTAAAGAAAAAAATACTGTATATCCCATACTTTGTAGACGCTATAACTGTTGCGCAAATGAATCAATATTGTTTTTTTATTGCGCAAACTTATTGGATTTGTTTTTCCAAAAACATATAGTAGAATATATATTGGCATAAATTGATGAAGAAATTAGATTTTTTCAATTTTTTTATTGAATATGTTTTATAGCAGAAAGTAAAACATATAGTATTTTTTTTGTCCTTTTTTTGTTTATAGCGCAAAAAATAAATACCGCAGGTGATCAAGTACCACCAAGAAAAAGCTTTTTGTGGGGGGAAAAAAGGACATAAACTTTATTTGGGTACAGCGTCACACGATCGCACAATTGTCAGTTAAAGTTCAGCAGTGCCGTATCACAAAAAATGGCCTGGTCATGAAGGGGGGGGGGGCTAAATGTTCCAGAGGGCAAGTGGTTAAATATAATTTTTTCATCCTTTTTCCCAGTTTCTGATCCTCTCCAACCTTTTTTCACCCACTTCTTCCCTACATGCATCCCCAACAGCATCAGCTGGACTGACTCTCTGAAAACAGTGGACCATACCTGTGTTGGTTGGCACTGCCACTTTTATATCCACTAGGGGGCATGTGCAGCAACGTGACAATATAGAAGCACAACTAGGAGACAGTGGTCACCCCATGACAGGAAGGGCCTGCTCATGAAATTTCATGGTAGGATCAACAAGGATTATTTTATTAAAAGATTAGAAAATTACTTTTTTTCTGACTTACATACTTGTTATGAATCAATGATTTACTAAGTAGCAAAGCATAAAGATTGGCATAGGTGTACCTTTTAAAACCAATCAGCAGCGACATGCTGGATTTTTATTGTGACAGGGGAAATCGGGGTTGTACGAACAATAGAAGGTGCCAATCTTTATTATTATTGGGCCAGGGTTATCCAAATGATGGCGGGTCCTAAGAATCCATGCACAGACAGAGGATTCAGATCAGGGGACACTAATGTAAAGGGGGACTTTGATGGAGACACTGGTGTAAGGGGGGCTTGGATGGGGACTCTGACATAAGGAGGGACTATGATTGGGGACCATCATGTAAAGAGGAACGTTGAAGGGGACCAGAATGTAATGGGGGAATCTGATGTGTACCATGATGTAAGAAGGGACTCTGATGGGGGCATTGGTGTATGTGGGACTCTGATGGGAACCATGACATAAGGGGGAATTCTGATGGGTGCCATGATGTAAGGAGAGACTCTGATGGGGATCATGATATAGGGGGGAGGGGGCTCTGATGGGGACCATGATGTAAGAGGGTACTCTTATGGGGTCACTGGTTTAAGGCGGGACACTGATAGGGACCCTGATATGAGGAGGGACTCTGATTAGGGTCCATGATATAAGGAGGGACTTTGATGAGGACCATCATATAGGGGGGGGCCTCAGTTGGGGACCATAATGTAAGAGGGTACTCTTATGGGGTCACTGGTTTAAGGTGGGACACTGATAGGGACTCTGATAAAAGGAGGGACTCTGATTGGGGTCCATGATGTAAGAAGAAACTCTGATGGGGTCATTGGTGTAAGTGGGACTCTGATGGGAACCATTATATGGGGGGGGGGCTCTGATGGGGATCGTGAGGTAAGAGAGACTTTGATGGGCACCATGATGTAAGGAGGGACTCTGATGAAGACCATTATGTAAAGGGGGGACTTTAATTGGCACCATGGCAAGGGGGGACTCAGATGGGACCCTGATTTAAAAAGGGCACTGATTGGGGTCCATAATGTAAGGGGGGACTTTTATGGGCGCCATGATGTATGGGGGGACTCTAATGGTGACCATGGTGTAAGGGGGACTCTGATGGACACCCTAATATAAGGAGGGACTCTGATGAGGACAATTATGTAAGGGGGACTTTGATGAGCACCATGATGCAAGGGGGAACTATGATGGGGACCCTGATATAAGAAGGGCTCTGATTGAGGTCCGTGATGTAAGGGGGGCTTTGATGGGCACCATGATGTAAGCTTGGAGACCCCTGGTATTGTGTACGCATATAACATTAATTAGTTAACAATTTGATGTTATCTGCAGCCAAGGGGTTGACCCATTTCATTCCACAACATGAGATGGTACAATAGGATGTGAATTGATTGTTGGTTTGTGAGAGAGGTGTCAGTGAGATGTTTCTTCTAATGACCTCACAGGATTGAGGGCTAAAAAAGTACCTGGATTCCTGAGCTTCCTGGGTTATAGTAGGGAATAGCATGAAAACAGTATGCTACATGTTATGGCTGTATTATCTTTTATTTATCAGAAGATTTAAGACAGCAAAGGATGAAGCTACAGGTCAAAAATAAAATCTAATATAGCATTAAAGAAGAACTAAAAGCAAAACTTTTTTTTTTTTTTTTTTTTGAATAAAGAGAGGGTTATAACCCCTGTCAGTTCTTATTTTTCTTTTCTTTTTTTGTCACCGGGGAGATATCTCTTTACTTGCTGTCCCATATCCAAAACAGGAAATGCGAAGAAATCGCTTTAATGTGAGGAAATTACTGGTTGTCACCAGAAATAGTATCTCCATTGGAAGATTTCCCCTCTACTCCTGTTCTGGTGAGATCCCAAAATTTGGGGTTTTCTTTCACTTTCATAATGACTGTGGATGGTTTGTATATTAGTTGTGTCCTTGGGGGTGGACCACATCTGAAGTCACTGCTCTGATTGGTTTGTATTTTTTATGTCAATTTACCTCTGTCTTTCTGTGCAGGCCACGGGAGTCAACAGTAAGCAGATTCTGGTTGCCATCTTACCAGGGTTACCTACCTCAGCTGAGTTGTTTATTCTGCCTCACCAAGACAGCCCAGGGGAAGCCAAGAAGAAAACAGAGGATTTGACGCAGGTACTATATAGTCAATGAATACAATACAATAATTTTGTAGGCTTTGCATTTTGTTCCGTGTGCATTAGGCCTTATACGTAGTCACAGCAAAAACTTTTTGGGTTGTTTTTTTTTTTGGGTGTGTGTGTGGTGGGATGTAAAGGTTTCACATAAATAAAAAAAACTGATACTTCTGCAAAAGAGCTTGTTCTTTTGAAAAATGGCAGACTCACTGGCCAGATTGCCAGATAAAAACAGCAGAAAGAAAGCCTAATGCCGCGTACACACAACCGTTTTTAATGTCATTGAAAAAAATGGTGTTTTTCTCGACGTGATTCTTCTCAAGCCTGCCTCGCCTACACACGATCATGAAAAAAAAATGCTCGAGCAAAGCGCGGTGACGTACGAAATGTACGACGGCACTATAAAGGGGAAGTTCCATTCGGATGGCGCCACCCTTTGGGCTGCTTTTGCTGATCCTCGTGTTAGTAAAGTTTGGTGAGAGACGATTCGCGCTTTTCAGCCTCGTGCTCTTCAGTCCGTTACAGCGTGATGAATGTGCTATCTCCATTACGATTGCTAGTTTTACCAGAACGAGCGCTGCCGTCTCATCACTTGCTTCTGAGCATGCACGTTTTTTTCACGTCGTTAAAGCCTACACACGGCCGTTTTTCATGACGAGAAAAACGACGACGAGAAAAATTAGAGCATGTTCCAATTTTTCATGGCCATTTTTCACGTCGTGAAAAATGCTCTGGAGCCCACACACAATCGTTTTTAATGACCAAATAAAAAAATTTAATTTTTCTCGTCATGAAAAACGGTGTGTACGCGGCATAAGAAAGGAAACTAATGCAGCCATCACAAGAGTCTAAAAAGGGTTGCAATATAAGTATAATATTTTTAAAAATCAAACAAAAAATAAACATGACATATTGCCAGTATGTGGTTTCATTTTTGTTTGATTTTTTTAGTTGCTTTTTTTTTTTTTTTTTCTATCTTCCGAGGCTTAATGTATAGTAAAAAAGCCCAAAGAGGACAGCAGTCTACATATCATTTATTTCAAAACCAGATTAAGTGCCGGTTCACACTGATGCTGTGCAGGAACCACATGCGATTTAGAACAGGAATCACAAACTTTCCTGTTCAAATCACATGCCATTCTTCAGCAGAGCGATTTGAGCCATTGTTCTGTATGGCTCAAATAGCACCGCACCCGCACCAAAATTGTGCAGAACCCTTTTTTTCTTTTTTTTTTTGCCGCACCAGAATTAGATCGCAATGGGTGTTCACACCCATGCAATACGATTCTGCAAATCGCACTGAAAACCGATTTTGGGGTGTCATTAACTTAACATACACACCTGCAGCGGTTCGCATGAACGGGGTACGAAATCTGCACCGCATCAGTGCGAATCGGCACTAAAAAGCAACTTAAAAAATCTAACAAAAAATAAACCACATACTGGCAATATGTCAATTATTTTTTGTTTGATTTTTAAAAATATTATACCTCTGCTGCAACCCTTTTTAGACATTTTTGATAGATAGATAGATATTTTTTATGTTATTCCTACAGATCATATTTAATGATTTCATCTTATGGAACTATAGCATCTTCTCTAACATGAATATATTTGTTTTGCTGTGTTTTATAGTGTTGCTTCTGCTGGATGTTTTTAAATCACTATTTAAGCATTGCTTTTTTGGAGATACTAAACGCGGTGATTAAGTATATACTTTGATGTTTTATGATGTATCTTACGGTAATGTGTGTTTATCTAGCGCTCCAGGCTTTTTACTTTTATTCTGAATTACCGTTTTAACACCTTAGATCTGCAGGTTTATAGAACCTCCAGCCCAAACACTCTTTCAGTACTTTCAGCTTTTATTTCTGCAGATCTGCAGGCAGGGCTTGGAGCACTTCATAGAGAAGTAATGAGTACTGAGATGCTACATGAGGCAGGTCAATACAGATCATCCACTTCTAACAAAACAACAAAAGATTTTGTCATTCTGGGCTTGCTTACTAGCTGTCGGCACCCTTACCTTGATGGGATTTCCAGAATATAGGCTGCTGCTGGTTTTGAATTACAGTCCAAGAAATAACTGATACAACCTTTTACTTGCTAAGCGCGATATAAAGAATACTGACTTGCACAAGTCGGTGACTGGAGTGTGGTTGTTTCTACATTCTACAATAAGTACTAAAACTTAAAACAAGAGATATGTAGCACTACCCCTGCAGGGGCTCGAGGGCCACCGACAGCCTCCCTCAGCACTGCTTCTCCATCTTACACCCGACTTCCCTCCTGGCATGGCCCTTGTCTATTTATGGGTTTCTCAGTCCCCTGCCAGGCCCACTCCTGGGGATTGGCCGAGGGCCCATAAATATTCAAGGCAGCCTCTCCTAACCTCTGACCACTATTTTCTTGAATGTTCTCCAACAGTCTAGAAATGGGGGGAGACACCAGAGAGCTGCCAGGAGGAGTCATCCAACCCTTAACTTGAATAACCCTGACCCAGATTAAGTGACTCAGGTTTATCCCAGAGCCAGACAAATGCTTTTACCTACACTCACTTCTAGTACCGTAGCACACTTGAGGGTGCTACAGATGTAAAGACCTACATACTGAATGAAACCTATTCAAAGGTTCCCACCTGATCATAGATTGGAGAACAGCAATGTCACAGATTGCAGCCTACCTGTCCCCTACAAAAAGACAACAACCCTGACAATGCAGCCAGCTCGCAAGAGAGTGGTGACTTCACTGAGAGTGTAGCCTATCCATTCACAGGAAACTGGAGACATGACTAAGAATGTAGCCTATCCATTCACACGAAAGTCATCACATCACTGAGGGTGTAGCCTATCCATTCACAAGAAACTAGTGATAATACTGATAGTGTAGCCTATGCATTCACAAGAAACTGGAGGCATGACTGAAACCGTACCCTATCCATTCACAAGAAACTGATAACATCACTGAGGGTGTAGCCTATCAATTCACAAGAAACAGGCGGCATCACTGAGGGTGTTGCCTAGCCATTCACAAGAAACTGGTGACATCACAGAGAATGCAGCTTATCTGTTCACAGGAAACTGGTGACATAACTGAGAGTGTAGCCTATGTTTTTCAGAAATTGATGATATCACTGGCGGCATTAAATTAAGACTGGTTACATCACTGAGAATCAAAAGTATAGTGAGAAATTAGACTTTTAAGGTATTCCCCCTCAGCAAGAGATTCACACAAAAAAGTAATGAATAAAATAAATCTCTATATTTTTTACATAAATGTGAAAATCCCAGGTAAAAAAACCTCTTGCATAACTGATACCATTAATTAACATTCAATAGAGGCTGCATCAAGGACCAGTAAATATAGAGATACACTGATTCTAATATTTAATATATGTAACCCAATGTCAATAAAGGTTAAACTGGTGACTTAATGAGAGGACGCCTTATACTCAATATGTTTTGCATCAAAGCTTCATCAGAAGTTGTGAGAGATATGAAATTAAAATACTAAAAGCAAGCTTGTCCAGAGGTCAGGAAGTGGCACAGGCGGTCAGCCTATCCAAATGACCAAAAATTAATGACATCACTAATAAAAACAGCTTATTCATTCACAAGAGAAGAGACCTATGACATTATTGAGAATGCAGTCCATCCATTAACTAGAGATCGGTGACATTACTAATAAAGCAGCCTATCTATTTACTAAAGACTGATGACCACAATGAGAGTGCAGCCAATCCATTCACTAGAGACCAGAGACTTCACCATAAATTCAACCTATCTGTTTACTCAAGACCTATGACATTATTTAGAATGCCCATGCATTCACTAGAGACCAGTGACATTAGCAAGGATTCAGCCTATCCATTCACTAGAGGCTGATGACATCACTAAGAAAGCAGCCTATCTATTTACTAAAGACTGATGACATTACTGAGACTGTAGCCAATAGGGATGAGCTTCGAGTTCGAGTCCATCAGACTTTTTTCATCGGAAAAAACGATTGTGTGTACAGGGCATTAGAATAAAGCCTATCCAGTCAATAGATAGCAGTGACATCACTAAGAACGCAGGCAGCCCATCCATTCATTTGCAAACTGATCAGATTGCCGCCTTTGTAACCTCCCTCTCATCTAATTATTTAAAAGTCTATCATGTACTTATTGAGTGTCCTCATCAACACCGCTTTACCCAACAAAGTGACGACCTCAGTTTGTGGGTGTGTTTGGTATATGTGAAACCACGAAGGTAATATGAGGTATTCTCCCAGCCTGGTCTAAATTGGTTGGGAATAGAATGCACAAATTCACACATTTATAAGTAAAGCGTATCCCCTCTGGCTTTTGCAAGAATATTGCATTCCAGAGAAATCTTTTCTTTCTGAAATCCCCGAGCCTCAGTGGTCATAAAGAGAGGGAGCATGGAGGAGGAAGCAGCTCAGAGCTCTCCAGGAGACACGTATGAAGCAGGGAAAAGCCCACAGCTGCATCTGGCCGTCAAGTTAAATCAATCATACTTCATTGGCTTCATAACGGAGTTCAATGAGGGAAACAATAGCATTTTGGCTTCTGTAAAGGCTGCTCTTACAGGTATATTAACTCTATGACATCCAGAAATGTTAAAGCAGATATCCTATTTTTTAAATAAAAAAATATAAAAGCAGCTCTGTACTTGTACATATAGAAAAGGTAGCTTTAGCTGCCTTCAGTCTGCATGGCCCCAGCACAAGGTCTCCTTCTCCACCAGATGGCTTTCTTCCTCCAGCCTTAATGATAGCCATCATCATTCATCTAAGTTTCTGGGAGCCCAGGCTGTCATGGACACCCTTAGGGGTTTGTCATTACACAGGCTTGGGCTCACAGTACTTCTGCACTAAACGGAGCTCACACCTCAAAACATAAGCATCATTGAGTGCAGAAGAAGGGGAAGAACCTGTCACATCAGAAGTCAGAAGAGCTTTGGAAAGTAGATATGTATAATTCGATTTTTTGGGTAGACGTCCCTTAAAACTGGAGATTGACTTTAATGCATTTATCCATCCAAGATTAAATATATAGGAGGGTAAAGTCACTAACTTTCTATAACTCTTGGAAATTCAGATGTGACATTCCACACCATAGTTCCTGCCTCTGTTTCTACCCACCTTGAATTCTTTGTTGTTACTACAACACACTAAAAGTCCACCAGGAAGAGAAGCCCTTACTAACCTCTGTAGCTGCAGGTATTGCAAAGAAAATCATTTGTAAAGTTCACAAAAGAAACAGTAATGTTCTTCAAGCCTGATCTGTGAGCTGCTATAAATTCATTTGTACTGTTTTATGAAAGTACTTGCTCTGTTTAAATGAAAGATTAGAGCAAACTTACAGATAGATGCACAGAAAAATGAATGTTTCATATGCTTACCTGCAGTGTTTTTACTTTCCAAAAAAGATTTTTGGTCACTTGTTATGAACTTACTAAAACATTTGTCAATTCCCTAGCACATGCCTTTCTGTCCTTGCAGGTCATAGCCCTCTCCTCTTCTGGGAGTGTGTTTTTGTCTTTTGGTAATGCAATAGAGTGTCTCATAAGTGGGAGCTCTGAGTCTGCTGGGGCCGCTGACATCAAATCCAAGATGGCGGCACCCAAAAGCAGTCTCTGGGTTTTTGGATGTCTACACAGCTAAATAACATGTATAAAGTACACCAATTAGCCATAACATTTTGGCCACTGAAAG
This sequence comes from Rana muscosa, assembly GCA_029206835.1. Lineage (NCBI taxonomy): Eukaryota > Metazoa > Chordata > Amphibia > Anura > Ranidae > Rana > Rana muscosa. The sequence goes on along the minus strand of CM055123.1, from coordinate 234,363,947 downwards.
GTAAAGTGAATAACATTAAAGTGATTGTAAAGCTTTGTTTTTTTAAATAACAAACATGTCATACTTATGTAGCACACACACCCCTCTTCCTACCTTCGGCTCACTTGCAGGAAAAGGGGCACACCAATGCCACATGCCCGTACCGTCCTGTGTGAAGAGGTTGAACGGTGTAATGTAACTGGGTCTCTATGGCCAGGTTCTCCAGAGAATGGTTCCCGTCTTCACTGCAATAAAGACAAGTCTCTATTCCCCAATAACTCCAAGGTCCACACCAATTGCAACTCCAACGTAGAGTTTATTTTCTCATATGCATAGTCATTAGATAGAAAAGGGCGGATGGAGAACAGGACAGCAATTGGTGTTGGAGTAGGTCCAGGCACAAACGAATACACATTCACTACCTATATCTTCAGGTAGTCTCAGCTCACCCGGATAGTCTCCCATTAGAGTGGATCCTAGTAGCCGGAGTGATGCTCGAATCATATAACACACACAGTCTTTGCACAAACTGCTACGGGTGAATTTAGGCCTCTGCCACAGACCTGGTGAACTTTGGGTCTCTGCCACAGACCTGGTGAACTTTGGGTCTCTGCCACAGACCTGGTGAACTTTGCTTCTGGTATTAGGCCTCTTTCAGGGAGATGACATCCCTCCAGAGATTTACCGGGCCCCTTCTTTCACTGTGATCTCTCACCAGTCCCTCGGAACGGTCCTCCCCCAGCCTCCTCTTCCAGATACGGGTCTCCTCGCAAGGCAGCACCCTGGGATTCCTCCTCATTCCGTGGGCTCCAGTCGAAGGTGCTGGACCCAAGGCCTTCAGTTACAGCCCCAGGGCTAAAGGTGCCTGGGACTGATCCGCCAGTGTACCGAGCCTGAAACTCCACCCCAGGGCTAAAGGTGCCTGGGGTGGCCACGAACAGAACAACACACTCCTGGGGTCGGACCCCCGGGAACCACCGGGAACTACCCGGGAACTCTCCCCCTACAGGCAGGGTCTGCCCCTTTTATATCCTCTCCCGGCATGCACAGCAGGCCGACACGCCCACCATACCACCGCCAAGAGGGGACATCCAAGGCAAAGCACTGTACCAGCGGTTCAACCCTAGCCTCCAATGGCAGCGCCATCAACAGGCCACAGGGAACTATACACCAGTATCCCACCTGTAGTATAAAGATGGTTTAACAAAACCCTATCAAATAGTGTATTTGAGTACAACTTCCACTCAAACATTCCCCTAGATTTAAAGACCCCGCTACACTTACCTCCACTGTGCAGCTCGTTTTGCACAATGTGGCCCCGGTCTGCGACTTCTGGAGTCCCTCGGCGGCTTTTGCTGCTCCTCCCCACATCAGATAACACCCTAGGAGAAGCGCTCTCCCGGGGGGTTACCTTACGGGCGCGCTCCCGAGTCATTCATTCGGCGTTCATAGCCGCAGAATGTATGACTTGGCCCCGCCCCCCGGTGCCCGCATCATTGGATTTGATTGACAGCAGCGGGAGCCAATGGCTGCGCTGCTATCAAACTAGCCAATCAAGAGTCGGGACCCCATGGAGAGATTGACAGCACGTCACTGCCGAGTGAATTCCACGGCTCAGGTAAGTAAAACGGGGGGCTTGGGGGCCGATGACTGCCAGAAGTTTTTTCACCTTAATGCATAGGATGCATTAAGGTGAAAAAAACACGAGGGTTTACAAACCCTTTAATTATCTCAGGACAATGGGGCCTGCAAGATGGTGAGATATACCTGTATTAGGCAGCAAGTGAACATGTTGTGCCTGAAGTTGATGTATGGAAGAAAATGGGAAAGCTTAAGGATTTGAGTGACTTTCACAAGGGTCAAATTGTAATGTTTAGATGACTGGGTCAGAGTAACTCCAATACTGCAGCAGAATGTTTCCTGGTCTGCAGTGGTCAGGGTCGACCAAAAATGGTCCAAGGAAGGAAAACTGGTGACAGGGTCATGGGCAGCCGAGGCTCATTGGTGCACATGTGGAGCAAAGGCTGGCCTGTGTAGTCCGATTCAATAGAATTGCTACTGTAGCTCAAATTGCTGAAAAAGTTAATGCAGTGATTGCAGTTTGTTGTGTATGGGGCTCTGTAGCTGCAGTGCAAACCAGTCAGGGTGATATGCGGACCCGTGTCCACAACCAAAGGTGCCTACAGTGGGCACATGAGCATCAGAACTGGACCATGGAGCAATAGAAGAGGGTGTCCTGGTCTGATGAATCAAGTTTTCTATTACATCATGTGGATGGCCAAGTGCGTACATCATTTACCTAGGGGAAGAGATAGCATCAGGCTGCAGTATGGGAAGAAGGCAAGCTGGCGCAGACAGTGTGATGCTTTGGGCAATGTTTTGCAGTGAAACCTCGGGTCCTGCCATTCATGTGGACGTTAGTTTGGAGTCCATGCCTTGAGGGGTCAAGGCTGTTTTGGCAAAAAAAGAGTACCTACTTAATATTAGATGGGTGGTCATAAGATTATGGCTGATTGGTATACATATGATCTTATGCAAAGATTTTTGTTGAAATGGTTTGGTGGTCTTTGACATACTAAAAAGTTTTCTCCTGCACCAGTTGGCAATTTTATCGTTACCCATCGAGAGAGGCTTTAGTGGAAAATGCATACATACAGCGGTAAAGCAAAGAAAGATTTTCCCTGAAAGCAACAAGTAGTCTTCTTTTGTCCCATTATCAGTTGGCAATGTGAAGGACACAAAAACTTGGACAATTTCTCCGAGCCTCGCCATAATTCCTCCTGAAATTGGACGCATTCCACCTCAGCAATAAAACATCATCTAATTTGTTATGCTGCTTTTAATATCTTCGACCTAGATCCCGCTTAATCAGAAAATCCAAAGGCTCCAGTGAATCAGGTGCAGGAGCGCGGATTAAGGGTCTCGGTGGGGCCGTTCCGGAGAAAACCACTGACGTTTTTTAAATGCTGAGCTGGCGCACGGAAATTTTCGACTCTGCCGCAACCGCTGACCTAAATCAAATTTAAGTGTCTATCACTAATCGCAGGATTATTAATCTTTCCTGCTAATTAGATGTTACTATTCATTTCTTGTCCTTGGTGAAAAATGGCTCGTGAAAATGAGCCCTATTACAGGATTATTCCAGCACTTGACAACACATTTAATTCAGAAGATGAAGAAGAGTTAGTGGAGATCGCAAAGGAACCAAAAATAGTCCGGAGCACTAATTATTTTCATTGAGCTGAGATGACAGGAGATCAAAAGTTTAAATGTTCCATGAAATGGCAGCAAGTTCTACTCTTTTCTATTCTAAAAGTATATCTGAAGCCAAAACTTTTTTTTTTTTTGTATAGATCTTCTTTATTATAGATATATGGAATGCTTAGGGGTCAGATTTTTTTTTCATGCGGGGGGAGGGAGGTTTCCTCAAGAGGAAGTGAGAAGCGATCTCTCCAAAGTGAAGAAAAATCCCCTCTAATGCCACGTACACACGATCGGAATTTCTGACAAACAAATGTTCGATGTGAGCTTTTGGTCGGATATTCCGACCGTGCGTATGCTCCATCGGACATTTGCTGTCGGAATTTCTGACAACAAATGTTTCGGAGCAGGTTCTCCAATTTCCGACGGGGTGTAGCAATTTCCGACGCACAAAAGTGCTGCGCATGTTCGGAATCAATTCGACGCATGCTCGAAATCATTGTACTTCATTTTTCTCGGCTCGTCGTAGTGTTGTCTCCGCGTTCTTGACCATCGGAATTTCCGAGCAACATTTGTGTGACCGTGTGTATCCAAAACAAGTTTAAGCCAACATCCGTCGGAAAAAAAACCCACAGTTTTGTTGTCGGAAATTCCGATCGTGTGTACGCGGCATTAGACAGAAAAGGTGTCCCAAGCTTTTTGTCTTAGTGACAATGGTTTCCAGGACTGAAAAAAAAATTGACTGGAGTTTCAGGGTCCATTCACACCAGGTGCGGTGGGACAGCATTGGCCAGCTATTCCTGCGCAGTCCCACTGCACCTCTACGGCAAAATGCCTTGTCTCCAGTGTGGCCAGTTCACACTACTGCATTGTGGAAATGTGCGGACGGTGTGCTCTGAAAAAAAGTACTGATTGCAGCATTTTCCAGCGCAGCGCAGGTCACTCTACGCCAGCTGATAGAACTCTTGTCACTTTGTGACATTTATAAAAGTTCATTGAAATTAAAAAATTAACAGTGCAATGTGTTGGTAGAAGCGCATTAGCACGTTGCTGGTCCAGCCATTAATGTAGCCAAACGCCCTGCAATGCAGTAAAAGCTGGTTGTTAACCATTTCAGCCCCGGAAGAATTTACACCCTTCCTGACCTGGCCATTTTTTGTGATACGGCACTGCGTCGCTTTAACTGAAAATTGCACGTTCGTGCGATACTGTACCCAAACAAAATTTACGTCCTTTTTCCCCACAAACAGAGCTTTCATTTGGTGGTATTTGATCACCTCTGCGGTTTTTATTCTGTACGCTATAAACAAAAAAAGAGCGACAATTAAAAAAAAACACAATATTTTTAACTTTTTGATATAATAAATATCCCAAATTTAAAAAAATAAAATACAATTTCTTCCTCAGTTTAGGCCGATTATATATTCCTCTACATATTTTTGGTAAAAAAAGATCACAATAAGCGTAAATTGATTGGTTTGCGCAAAAGTTTTAGCGTCTACAAAATAGGGGATAGATTTATGGCATATTTATTATTTATACATTTTTTACTAGTAATGGCGGCAATCTGCGATTTTTATCGGGACTGCAGCGGACAGATCGGACACTTTTGACACTTTTTTGGGACCACTGACATTTATACAGCAATCAGAGCTAAAAATAGCCACTGATTACTGTATAAATGTCACTGGCAGGGAAGGGATTAACACTAGGGGGCGATCAAGGGGTTAAATGTCTTCCCCCAGCGTGTTCTAACTGTAGGGGGGATGGGACTGCCTGGGGGAGGAGACAGATCGTTGTTCCTATATACTAGGAACACACGATCTGTCTCCTTTTCCCTGCCAGAACATGGATTTGTGTGTTTACATGTACAGATCCTCATTCTGTCTCTGTCAGGAGCGTTTGCGGGTGCCTGATGGACATCGCGGCCGACGGGCACATGCATCGGCTCCTTAGCACCGCGGCCCCTATACCCCTTAAAGTAGCCGCCGTACAGCTACGGCGATTCGCGCAGGGGAGCTATTCTGCCCCCATCAAACGACGGCAGGCGGTCGGCAAGTGATTAAGGAGTGGGGCCGGAAAGCCCCACTCCTTAACAAGGGGGCCCCCAGATCCCGGTCCTACCCTATGTGAATGAGTATGGGCCTACCCATTCACCAGAAAAGTGTAAAAAGTGAATTATAACAGGAGGCAGTTTTTGACAATTCCTTTATTGAAAATGAAAAAGCCACCGCCAGGTGGCTCCGCCCCTACCTATACAGTATAAGAACTGTCAATCGGCAAGCCAGGCATTCAACGGTTTGCCTTAGTTGACAGCGGGTCTTTTTTTTTGGGTGTGTCTGTGTCATGATTGACGATGGATTTACATGGGGGGGACTTTTTATTCACTTTTTACACTTTTTTGGTGAATGGGTAGGGGTATGCACCCCATACTCATTCACATAGGGGGGCGGGATCTGGGGGCCCCCTTGTTAAAGGAGGCTTCCAGATTCATATAAGCCCGCAGACCCCCACAACCACACGGGGGAAGGGGTTAGAGTCTCCCCCTTCTCCCAAAGCACCCACCCCCCCCAAATGTTGAGGGCATGTGGCCTGGTATGGTTCAGGAACGTATCCCCCCCCCCTTTCCTGACCTGCCGAGCTGCATGCTCAGATAAGGTTCTGGTATGGATTTTGGGGGGGCCCTAAGACATTTTTTTAAAATGTTGCTGTGGGGCTCCCATTAAAATCCATACCAGACCCGAAGGGCCTGGAATGGATTGGAGGGGGGAACCCCAACAAAGGTTTTCTTTTTTTTTTTTTTTACATTTTTCTATTGCCGGCAATGGTATTGTATTGCCGGGAATTTACATGTGATTTGACTTGTTTTTTTTTCTTTAGAAATTTCAGTTTTGCTGCAGCAGGTTCTATACATGGCACAGATGTACCACTTTACATGCAGACTATGTGGACCCCCCAGGCACTATATTTAACCACTTGCATATCACGCAGATGTACATCGACAGAATGGCACGGACAGGCAAATAGGCATATATATACGTCCCCTTTAATTTTCCGCCGGCGGCGCGCTTGCGACCCTGTCGCGAGCTCCATGACCACGCCCACGGGACCCACAGACCCGATCGGGTCACAGAGCTGAAGAACGGGGAGATGTTAGTGTAAACACAACATCTCCCCGTTCTGCCTAGTGACACTGTCACTGATCGTGTTCCCTGACATTGGGAACAGCGATCAGTGACGTGTCACGGCAAGCCACGCCCCCTAACAGTTAGAAGCACTCCCTAGGTCACACTTAACCCCTTCAGCGCCCCCCTACATGTTAACCCCTTCACTGCCAGTGTCATTTTTACAGTAATCAGTGCATTTTTATAGCACTGATTACTGCAAAAATGACAATGGTCCCAAAATGGTGTCAAAAGTGTCCGATGTGTACGCCATAATGTCGCAGTCACAATAAAAATCGCTGATCGCCGCCAATACTAGTAAAAAAATAAATATTAATAAAAATGCCATAAAACTATCCCCTATTTTGTAGGTGAATGAAAGTGTAGCGCTTAAATAACAATGACAAACTATAAGTAATAATAAAAAGTGTGAACCCAAAGGGTGAAGAGTTTACTGTGGAGAATAAAACAACATGTAAAGTGCAGTGTTAACATGAATCTGCACACAACACATGAAATAATGAATGAACATGAATAAATATCCCCTATTTTGTAGACGCTATAAATTTTGCGCAAACCAATCAATAGACGCTTATTGCGATTTTTTTTTTTACCAAAAATATGTAGAAGAATACATATCGGCCTAAACTGAGGAAAAAAAATGTTTTTTATAGATTTTTTGGGGATATAGATTTTTTTTCAAAATTGTCGCTCTATTTTTGTTTATAGCGCAAAAAAAAAAAACCGCAGAGGTTATCAAATACCACCAAAAGAAAGCTCTATTTGTGGGGAAAAAAGGATGTCAATTTTGTTTGGGAGTCACAACTGCGCAATTGTCAATTAAAGTGACGCAGTGCCGAATCGCAAAAAGTGGCCTGGTCTTTGGCCAGCCAAATGGTCTGGGGCTTAAGTGGTTAAAGGAATTTTTATTTTTTATTGTTGCACTTTAAACATCAACAAAATCACTGCTCCTGTAAAAACAATCTTTTTTTAAAAAAAAAAAAGGAAATTTGTTTTGCATTGATACATTTCTCCCAGAGCAGTACCCGGACCCCCATACCTCTTTTATGGCCAATAACTCGCATAAAACGCCTTCAAAATGGGGACTTTATTGGGGTCGGAACTCTTTCTCTATTTGGGAGTTCTGGTGCAAACCGAACAGGGGGTGTTTGTCCTATCTCTAGTTTTGGTGACGCTGGAGGAGGGATTTTCTCTCACTTCCTGGTTTCGCTTTGGGAAAATGAAGTGAAGGGAAATCTCCCCGATGGGACTTGTGGCAAAAAAATCAAAACTGAAATGGGTTATAACATAACATTACATAACATTTTTAAACACAATTCTGAGATTAAAAGTCAGGAATGTTGAGTTTCAAAGTAAAAAAAATGGTAGGATGGCCCCAGGGCTCTTCAAAAACCCTCCCTTACTCTATCCATAATATAAAAAAAAAGTTGCTTTTATTTCTATTTTAACCCCTTGCTTACTGGGCACATAAACCCCCTTCCTGCCCAGGCGAAATTTCAGCTTTCGGTACTGCGTCGCTTTGAATGACGTCCTTTTTTCCCCACAAATAGAGATTTATTTTGGTGGTATTTGATCACCTCTGCGGTTTTTATTTTTTGCGCTATAAACCAAAAAAGAGCGACAATTTAAAAAAAAACCACAATATTTTTGGATTTTTGCTATAATTAATATCCCATTTTTTTAAAAAAATAAAACATTTCCTCAGTTTAGGCCGATACGTATTCTTCTACATATTTTTGGTTAAAAAAAATCCCAATAAGCGTATAGTGATTGGTTTGCGCAAAAGTTATAGCGCCTACAAAATAGGGGATAGAATTCTGACATTTTTTTTATTATTATTTTTTTTACTAGTAATGGCGGCGATCTGCGATTTTTGTCAGGACTGCGATATTGCGTCGGACACTTTTGACACATTTTTGGGACCATTCACATTTATACAGCGATTAGTGCTATAAAACTGCACTGATTACTGTATAAATGTGACTGGCAGGGAAGGGGTTAACACTAGGGGGCGAGGAAGGGGTTAATATGTTCTCTAATGTGTGATTGCTACTGTGGGGGGAGGGAACTGACTGGGGGAGGAGACCGATCTGTGTCCCTATGTACAAGGGACACAGCATCGGTCTCCTCTCTCCCTGACAGGACATGGATCTGTGTGTTTACACACACAGATCCATGTCCTTGTCTGTGTACCGGTTGATCGCGGGTACCTGGCGGACATCGCGGCCACCAGGCACGCGCATCGGCATCTCAGTGATGCGCCGGGCACGCGCGCGCGCCACCCAGTGGCCGGAGGAGCGGAGGCCGTATAATGACGCCCTCCCGGCATTCTAGGACCACTTTACAGCCGTCATTAGTCGTATGACGGGCGCAAAGTGGTTAAAGTACCCAATTAAATAAAAAAATAACTTTTAAGTTGTCACATCAACTTTTAATGTGGGGAGAGACTCTATCCCTCTAAATGACCACATTTTTTAAAATTAAATTGGACAGTCTTTGTTGCTGGGATGTGGTGTCTAAACTTTGTTAGGGGGGCACAGATTGTCTTTTATGCAATCATCTTTAACCGCTTCAACACTGGGCACTTTCACCCCCTTCCTGCCCAGGCCAATCTTCAGCTTTCAGCGGTGTCGCACTTTGAATGACAATTGCGCAGTCATGCAACTCTGTACTGATATGACATTTTTATCATTTTTTTTGAGACAGATAGAGATTTCTTCTGGTGGTATTTCATCTTCACTGGGTTTTAAATTTTTTGCTAAAAAAAAAAAAAAAAAGACTAAACAATTGGATTTTTTTTTTCTTAGTTTCTGTTATAAAATTTTGTAAATTTTGCGCTGATGAGGCTGCACTGATGAGGCAGGACTGATGGGCACTAATGAGATGGCACTGATGAGAAGGCACTGATATGCACCACTGATGGGCAATGGTAGGTGGCACTGATGGCCTCTGAAAGGCAGCATTGACTGGCATAACTGATGGGCGCTGATTGGCATCACTGCTGGGCATTGTTGGGGCTGCACTGATGATCAGGGCACTGTGCAGATCTCTCCTGTTAGGAAATGCCACTGATTGGCTCTCCTCTCCTCACACACCGGCATTTCCTTGTTTACATGTGATCAGCTGTGATTGGATACAGCTGATCACGTAAATAGCTTTGTCATCGACTCTTTACCGAGAATGGTGATGTGTAGTGTCCCAGAGACAAGCGCAGCGAGAGTGGGACGACGTCATATGAGCCACCTTGCACCCGTCAATTGCCAATACGGTGGGCAGGAGGTGTTTAACCACTTTCCAACCTATAGCAGAATGACGGCTGGGCAGTGGTTCAGTTATCCTGACTGGGCGTCATATGACGTCCAGCATGATATCAGCCGCCCATGGGGGCGTGCATCACAGCGATCGGTGGTGCGGTGTGTCAGTGTGACACACCGCTACACCGATCTCGGTAAAGAGCCTCAGACGGAGGCTCTTTACCATGTGATCAGCCGTGTTCAATCACGGCTGATCACGATGTGAACAGGAAGAGCCGTTGATCGGCTTTTCCTAATTCGCGTATGAGAGACGTGAGTAGAGGAGAGACAATCGGTTGCTCTCCTGACAGAGGGGGTCTGTGCTGATTGTTAATCAGCACAGCCGACCCTTGGATGCCCGCCTAGGACCACCAGGAGGCCGCCAGGACCACCAGGGATGGCCACCCACACTGGACCACCAGGTTTGCCACCCTAGACCACCAGGGATATGCCACTCAGTGACCAGGCAGCTGCCAATCAATGCCCAGGCAGCTGCCAATCTGTGCCCATCCAAAATGCCTGCCAGTGCCACCAGGGATGCCCATCAGTGCCATCTATCAGTGCCGCATATTAATGCTCATCAGTGCCCATCAGTGCCACGTATCAGTGCCCATCACTGCCACCTAACAGTGCCCAGCAGTACTGCCTATCAGTGCCACCCATGTGTACCCATCAGTGCAGCCTTTCAATGCCCATCAGTGTCGCGTATCAGTGCCACCCATGAGTGCCCATCAGTGCCGCCTATCAATGCCCATCAGTGCCACCCATCAGTGCGGCCTACCAGTGCCCATCAGTGCCGCTTATCAGTGTCCATCGTCAGTGCCCATCAGTGCCACCTCATCAGTGCCGCCTTATCAGTGCCGCCTTATCAGTGCCCATCAGTGAAGGAGAAAACTTACTTATTTACAAAACCGAAACAAAAGAAAAACTTTTTTTTTCAAAATTTTTGGTCTATTTTTATTTGTTTAGCAAAAAATAAAGACCGTAGAGGTGATCAAATACCACCAAATAAAAGAGCTATTTGTGGGAACAAAATTAAAAAAGTGATGTTTGGATACAGTAGAGCATGACCGCGCAATTGTCATTTAAACAGCGACAGCGCTGAAAGCTGAAAATTTACCTGGGCAGGAAGGGGGTGTAAGTGCCTGTTATTGAAGTGGTTAACCAGTTCCCTACCGGCGTATTGTACAATGACGCCGGCAGGAACCTCTCATCCCCCCGGGCATGCGACATATGACGTCCTCCCAGTCTCGCTGCTCCTGCGCACCTCCGGGGGTGCACAACAGGGCAATCGGAATGAGGCATGTCTCTTGGACATAGCCCATCTGTGATCAGGGTATATAGCCAATGAAAATGTCTCTTTACCACGTGACCGGCTGTATCCAATCATAGCCAGTCACAAATGTCAACAAACCATGGAAATGCGCTGTTACCGGGTTCTCCTCCTCACACACCGATCCAGTGTGAGGAGAAGATTGCTGTAACAATGAGTTACCGTTTACAGTAATCAAGCACAGTCCCCAGATTTCCCCAGTAATAAAGAGTACCTGTCTGTGAGCCCATCAGAGTACCTGAGTACCTATCTGCAGCCCATCGAAGTACCTGAGTACCTCTCTCCAGCGCATCAGAGTACCTGAGTATCTGTATAGTCAATGTGTGAAGTACTGCAAACATCTAGTCCTACAGGTCCATGGGGGGGGGGGGGGGCAAAGCCCAGTCCTTCAAATGTTATCAATATTCTCAAAAATTTTAAGTTGTATAAATCCAAACTTGAAATTCAAAAGATGAATCAGCTTCCCTTAATAAATGTGATCTCTATAGGGTCTTACCGCCATTACCACATGGTAAGCTACACTGGGTCATTGAACTGCAGACCCCTACCAAACAGTATTCCACCCTCCCTATGGTCTGAGAAGATTCAATCAGGCCTGCAGCCCTGTGTCATCAATATTAGCTAATATTCTTGGCCTTATAGAGATCAAACATTTTATAAGGCAAGCTGATTCATATTTTGAATTTTAAGTTTAGATTTAACAACTTAAAATTTTTGAGAATTTCGATAACTTTTGGAGGACTGGGATATTCCCCCATGGACCTGTAGGACTAGATGTTTGCAGTACTTCACATATTGACTATACAGTATCTTCTAGACTCAGATCCAAGGCCCGGCAAACGCGTTGGCCAACATATGGGTTCCTAAAAATCTAAGACAGCTCTATGCAACTGTCACATGTGTGAATATGTTTTTAACTTACATGTTTAACAATAGAGTAGAATAAAATTGAATAAAATAAAAAGATATAACAATTTTCCAGACTTCTAATTTCGAATAGAATAAATTCAAATTCGAATAGAAAATAATAGAATAGAATTAAAATGAAATAATAGAAAAGAATAGGATAGAAAAAAACAATAGAATAGAATAGCAAGAAATTAACAATATAACCTTCTTCCGAAGTTCAAATTTTGAATAGAATAAATTTGAGTTTGAATAGAATAAAAAATAGAATAGAATAGAATAAAAATAAAATAGAATAGAATAGAAAAAACAATACAATAGAATAAAATAAAAAATAATATAACCATCTTTCAGAATTTCAAATAAAATAAATTCGAATTCATATAGAATAGAAAAAAAGAATAGAATTGAAAATTAAATGATAGAAAAGAATAGAAAAAAAACAATAGAATAGAATAAAAAGAATCTAACAATATAACCTTCCAAATTTTGAATTTCGAATAGAATAAATTCTAATTTGAATGGATTTCAAATGGAATTTCTAATGAAATTCAAATTTTCCATATTCGGTCTAATTGAGTTAGAAAAAATTAAATGAATTCCGAAAACAAATAAATTAACGAAACAAATTTATGTCAATAATAGCCCATTCACACAGGGGCGGCACGACTTGTCCCGCGACTCTGCTGGGCGATCTTCACACGACTTTAAAGGTGACTTGCAAAATGACTTCTGTATTAAAGTCAATGGAAGTCGCCCTGAAGTTGTTCCGAAGTAGTACAGGAACTTTTTTCTAAGTCGGAGTGACTTGAGTCGCTCCTATTAGAACGGTTCCATTGTACAGAACGGCTGAGTCGTCTGAAGAGTCGCCCCTGTGTGAATGGGGTCTAAAGGATCGAAACAAAACAATTTTTTTTCCATTCTGCACATGTCTACTGGTAAATATGTCATAATCCTTAAATAATAAGAATTTTAGTGTATTTTTAGAAAACATATCATTTGATATTTTTTTTTGAGGGGGTGGTGGGGGGTAAGCAGGGCCCTGTCAGGTTGGCAGTATTGGGCCCCATGATTTCTAACTGCAGCCCTGGATGTAACTGTTATGTCAGCGGCAGAGCCAGCCTGTACACAAACTTTCATGGACATTTTTACTCCTGGCGTTCATTTAGAAGTGACTTCTCCCATACAATAGTAATAAAGCCGACCCCCACCCTGCAATGTATCCTGAGCTCACCTGCCCCCCCCCCCCCCCTGGGTGCCTGGGACCATCTTGTCAGGTGTCAGAACGGAGAGCGGCAAGAAATGAACAAACAGCTGTTCGCAAATCTCCCCTGTGAAGAATGAACCCAGGAGCGGTCGGTTCAGAGCTGTCAATTTCTGATCTCTCTGGCTAGGAAAACAAAGCTCACCCAGCACAATCTGTACACGAGGAGCTCTAATAGAGCGCAGATGTCTAATAGATCCCTGATGTCCCCTTAAGCATTTTTCTACCAGGGTAAATATTAAAAAAAAAAAATTTGCACATGTTAAAATATGCATTTTTTTTCTCTGGAAAATGCCTTAAACAATTCTTTATTTTCTCAAAGCAGAGACTCTGGAGAATAAACCGGTGGCAGTTGCAAGTTTTTATGTCGCACACTATTTGTACAACCATTTACCAAATCTATATTTTCAGAAGAAATACACTAAACCAAATTTACACAAACACAATGTAATCCCCAATAGTTGTATACCAAATAAAATGGGATTGTGTTGAGTAAATAGATAACAATCATTTACCGTACGTTCACACCTATGCGCTTTTTGGTGCGTTTTGCAATTTGCAGAAACGCACTACAGTCCAATTAACATGGTTTCCTATGATACATGTTCACATCTATGTGTTTTCAGTCGGTGCGTTTTTGGAAAGGGTCGGGGACTTTTTTCCTGCAGCAGATTGCGTTTTGCATGTAATAGACTTCAATGGAGTCGCACCAGAAACGCAAGTGTTGCATTTTTGATGCGTTTTGTGTTAAAAAAAAAATTCTGGCTAAAAAAAAATTACGAAAAAAAACTGGGTTGTGATGCCCCCCAAATCCATACCAGACCCTTATCTGAGAATTCAGCCCGGCAGGTCAGAAAAGGGGGGATGAGTGAGCGCCTCCCCCGTACAAAACAAGGCCGGATACCCTCAACAAGTGGGAGTGCTTTGGAGCAGGAGTCCCCTTGTGATGTCACCGACCCAGCATGCATCAGTTGGTGATGTCATAAGGGGGTGGGGCCACCTGGGTGACATCAATGGGTCCTTACCTACAGTGCCTTGAAAAATTATTCATATCCTTTGAAATTTTCAACATTTTGTCATGTTACAACCAAAAACCTAATTTTATAGGGATTTTATGTGATAGACCAACACAAAGTGGCACATAATTGTGAAGTGAAAGGAAAATTATAAATTGATTTAAAATTTCTTTACAAATAAATATCTGAAAAGTGTGGCGTGCATTTGTATTCAGACCCCTTTACTCTGATAACCCTAACTAAAATCTAGTGTAACCAATCGCTTTCAGAAGTCACCTACTTAGTAAATAGAGTCCATCTGTGTGTAATTTAATCTCAGTATAAATACAGCTGTTCCGTGAAGCCCTCAGAGGTTTGTTAGAGAACCTTAGTGAACAAAAAGCATTATGAAGGCCAAGGAACACACCAGACAGGTCAGGGATAAAGTTGTGGAGAAGTTTAGCCACTTACCGCCTGGCCTATAGCAAAATGACGGCCGGCCGGTGGTTGCGTTATCCTGACTGGACGTCGTATGACGTCCAGCAGGATAACAGCCCCTGCGTGCCCGTGGGGGCACGCATCGTGGCGATAGGTGGTGCGGTGTGTCAGTCTGACACACTGCTACACTGATCTCAGTAAAGAGCCTCCGTCGGAGGCTCTTTACCACGTGATCAGCCGTGTCCAATCATGGCTGATCACGTTGTAAACAGGAAGAGCTGTTGATCAGCTTTTCCTCACTCGCATCTGACAGACACGAGTAGAGGAGAGCCGATCGGCTGCTCTCCTGACAGGGGGGTCTGTGCTGATTATCAGCGCAGCCCCCCCTCGGATGCCCACCCAGGACCACCAGGATGCCGGAATGGACCACCAGGGATGGCCACCCCACTGGACCACCAGGTATGCCACCTAGACCACCAGGGAAATGCCAATCCGTGCCCAGGCAGCTGCCAATCAGTGCCCACCCACAATGCCTGCCAGTGCCACAAGGGATGCCTATCAGTGCCATCTATCAGTGACGCATATCAGTGCCCATCAGTGCCACGTATCAGTGACCATCAGTGCCCAGCAGTGCCACCTATCAGTGCCCAGCAGTGCTGCCTATCAGTGCCACTCATAAGTACCCATCAGTGCAGCCTTTTAGTGCCCATCAGTGTCGCCTATCAGTGCCACCCATGAGTGCCCATCAGTGCCACCTATCAATGCCATCAGTGCTGCATATCAGTGCCAACCATCAGTGTCGCCTATCAGTGCCACCTCATTGGTGCCGCCTTATCAGTGCCCATCAGTGAAGGAGAAAGCGTACTTATTTACAAAATTTTATAACGGAAACAAAAGAAAAAAAATATTTTTTCAAAATTTTCTGTCTTTTTTTATTTGTTTAGCAACAAATAAAAACCGCAGAGGTGAATAAATATCACCAAAATAAAGCTCTATTTATGGGAACAAAATAATAAAAATTCTACCCCCTTGTGTCTATTCCGAACTTGCTCAAGGAACTGAAGGTGTACGAGGAGGTGTCATTGTTTCGCATTAACTACCAGAAATCGGAACACTCGGGGTCGCTTTACCTCCTCCCTTGACCGACTTGCTCCGGGTGGACTTCCCTTTTAAATGGGCTTCGTCCCATATGAAGTACCTGGGTATCTTGTTACCCGGTAAAACGGAAGAGATTTTTCCCCTCAATTTTCCTCACCTTTTGGTGGCCATAAAAAAAGACCTGCAAGAGTGGCAGCATGGTCTGTTTTCCTGGTTTGGTCGCTGCGACATTGTAAAGATGAATATCTTACCCAGACTGTTGTACCACTTCCAGGCACTACCCATACAGGTGCCGGCGTCCTTCCTGAAAGCGGCTAATCGAACGCTGATACGCTTTGTGTGGGCACAGAAACCCCCACGGTTAGCGCAGAAAATTCTCCGGCTACCGAAGTTGAGGGGTGGCATAGCCCTGCCGGACGCTACTCTCTATCACACGGCCTGTCATTTAACCCTGAATCTTGGATTGGTGCCATCACGGCCCTCTGAAACAGTGGGTGCAAATCGAACAATCCTTGACGGGGGCCCACTTAGACTCGCTGCCCTGGTGCCAGCATCCCTTGCCTAAGAAGATCTCGGACCACCCCACTGTAGGGGTGACAATACGGACCAATCAATCGCGCCGCTCCCGTCCTCGCTCACCCCGGTAATGGGCAACCCGGCCTTCATTCCGGGTCTCAACGACCCTAGCTTCCTGGAATTGAAACTGGTCGAGAGGTCTCAGGTGTGACACTTCCTCACCAACGTTTAATGGCGAAACCGGCAACAAATCCTAGATGACCCTGTCCTGAGTGGGCTCTCATTTTGGCAAAAGATTCAGCTGTCCCACTACATCCACACATTACCCTCTCCGATCGCCTATGGGCGGCAGCTGACATCATTTGAGTTACTATGCCTGAAACTGTCCCCGTTGAGACATGCAATCTCCTTAATGTACCAAATACTAGTTTCTCCACCTCCGGACTATAGACCTCCTTATGTTACCAAGTGGGAGCAGGAGCTAGGCTTACAACTTACGGGGAAACAAGTGGACCGGATCATTCTCTTCGCTTCAAAAACTTCTATCAGTGCAAGGCACCAGGAGCTGGGATATAAAATTATGTCCCGTTGGTACTACACTCCGGAAAAGATACACAAGATGTTCCCCCAGAGCACGGATATGTGCTGGAGGTGCGGGGAGGAGGTTGGTATGCTCCTCCACGTCTTTTGGTCATGCCGCGTCTTACAACCATTCTGGACAGAGGTACATCGCATTGTCCAAAAATTCACGGACCGGGAGTTACCGATGTCTCCTGAGCTCTTCCTTCTGCACCACCACAAAATTCCAAGTAAGAGCTATAGAAAGTCCATACTGCCGCTTCTGATCACTGCGGCAAAGGGCTGCATCCCTCTGAACTGGAAACAGACTCGGCCTCCGTCGATGGCCGGTTTGTTGAATAAAGTGAAGGATAAACATGACATGGAGGACTTGAGACGGAGCTGCTGTTCCATCCCAGACACCTTCAGTCTGGGGTGAGGTACTTCGAGAGAGGTCCGGGGCCCAGTACCTTCGACTGGGTCCCACAAGGGATCGAGGGCTCCTAGGGTGCCCCCTGGAAGTGGGTGCCCGAATCTAGGACGAGGAGGCCAGGGAGGTGACCCTTTCCAAAGACCCAGCGCGGTATCGCTGGTGACAGTGGGGCCTCTGGTAACTCTCCGGATGGATGTCCTTTCCCTGACAGGGGTCAATACTTTTAGAAGGTAATCCACGTTCTCATGGTCTGTGGCAGAGACCCATCGTGAATCTGGTCGGTGGCAGAGACCCAACAACCGGGCCTGTGGCAGAGGCCCTATTCACCTGGTCTGTGGCAGAGACCGTGCGCCAAGCCTGTTAGTGCTGTTCAGAACAGGAGAAACCCAAATTTAAGTTTGTGCCTGGACCTCCTCCCACCTTATCTGACCCGTGTTTGTCTCAACCCGTCTGCTCTAAAAGAGACTGTTTATTGTGCAAGAAGGAATAAACAAGTGTTGGACCTTTCAGTTGGTGTGGACAGTTGCTTACTGGGGAAAGTTAAAAACTTGTTCTGATTACTGCAGAAACAAGGTCAGCACTGGTGGCCTTTTTTACACCAGTTTCAAGCAGGCCCGAGAAACTAACACCGCTCAACCTCCCTATTCAGGAGGGTACGGGCTTGTGGTGCGGTGTGCCTCATTCTTTTCCTGCGGAGAAGCCAAGTAGAAGAAAAGCAGGTTAAGTCTGGGGTTGGTGCGCTACACGTGGGGGCTCGTGTGGGATGTGTTTACGGGCATGGAGTGAAAACCCCCCAGAAGCTGAACTTTTATTCCCCAGTGAAGTTCTGTGGAGGTTGGCCATGTTTGAAACTGCGCCACGAGGAGAACCCTGACTGCGTCGTTCGTGGGCGTGTCTATTCAGAAAAGCCCGCGAGCGATGTAGGAGATGGGAGGAGTCTGTCCATGTATGGAGTTACACGTGGGGACTTTGGCGCGGAAAAGGTCAGTGCGCGATGGAGCAGCAAGTGGTCAGCATGTCCTCTCATGCCTCATGGGTTCCAGCTTCAAATACCATGAAAATGACATCATTCGCTGCTTCGGTTACTGATACAGGGATTCGGCTCAAGCCCCGGGGAAGATTTGCCCTCTATGTGTGTAGAGACGTGGAGGCCCTCGGTGTGATTTGTCCCGGCTGCTCGGGACTGGTGGTTCATCTGAAGCCATTCGGGCAATGTGAGAGCTGCAACGAATTTCTTTTTGAGGTCGAGCAACCTACAGAGAGTCCTCAGGCCTTCCACTTCAACTGCCTTACCGGCGCCACCACTCCAGAGGGAGGAATCGAAGCTTGTACAGCCACCCTTGCGCGCACTGACGAGACTTCGGAGGAAGTCACAGAGAAGCTTGTTGTAGCGAGTGAGAAACCAGAGCATGCTGATTCGGCAACGACAGAGTCTTTTCTCCCACCGCCCAAGAGGAAGATGGGTCTCGTGAAGGCTTCCCGCGGCCGTGGTGGAGCAACGCCCCAGCGCTTACCCGGAATGGATATCTCTGAAGGGAAAAGTCCCGGACGGCCGAGTCCTTCTCCAAGCCGAGGTAAGCTAGGGGGAGAGACTTTGTTACAGGCCCCTAGCCCTGGGGATTCACATGCTAGTGAGTTGGCCAGAGGGGGTGAATCGTCCTTCACCAGGAATTACTTCCCTGTGGAGGAGTACGATACCTCTGACCTAGAGTCCGTCTCAGATGCGGGTGATGATGCCGCGATTGACGAACTGTTTGAGAGGAAGGGATGGGATAAGATGCCCCTGTCCTTGTTCCGTAGGCCTAGGAACCCGCCCATGTCTACTGGGGGGAGTACACCCCGAGTGGTGGCCACCGAGCCTGAGGAGGGATCTGTCCCCTTGTCTACCCTTCCACAATCGGGAGCACCTGCTTCCGCTACTGCTACTACTGCTGGACCGGTGTCACTGCGGGCCCCTGCAACTGGCTTAGAGGCAGTTAAAGTGCCTCAACACCCGGATGCTGTTGTTTTGCCTGGCGCAGGAGACCGTGCCACTATGCCACCGCTGTCCCACTTACAGAGACTCTTTAACCAGAAGGTTGCTAGTGAATATGGGTGAGAATACCCGTATCTGCCCAAGGAGCTTCTGTTCGAGGTTGAGGCCTGCAGGGACTGGTGGTATTCGGAGTTTGTGTGGGCACACCTCAAGGTACCCCATGCTAGAAGATACTTTTCGTGTTCAAAGATTGCAAAGCTGCGTGGATGTTGGGTCGGCACATTCATGCGGACAAAGTGCTTATCTGCAGAAAGGATAAGGACGATGTGGAGTATCACATAGATACCTTCGATAGACATTGGAAGCCGTTGGTATTGCCCGATCCACATTACTATTTGTGAGAGACCAGACTCTTGTGTTTGCGCTTGACTTTTTTTCTTTCTCTCTTCAGGAACTTTGCCCATGTTAAAGGGTATTTTACTCTTTGGAGGAATGGGAGTTGTTGTTGTCGTTGTTCTCCCTTCTCTTCCCACCACAAAGATAACCAGGACTTTGGGGTCCTAGTTAGTGAGGGCCACAGTTCATCGAGAAGAAAATTTCCTTGTCATCAACAGGTGTTCTGACCGCGGCACTACCACTAGGTGGCGGTGTTGCGCAACGGTTACATTGAAGGTTTTACATTGCACTTACTGTTAGATTAGAGCGAGCAGGTTTTTCTCTAGGGAGAGATCTGTTCATTCTAAAGTACATATTGTTGGAATTATGTGTTTTTCTTTC
Source organism: Rana muscosa (assembly GCA_029206835.1). Classification (NCBI taxonomy): domain Eukaryota; kingdom Metazoa; phylum Chordata; class Amphibia; order Anura; family Ranidae; genus Rana; species Rana muscosa. Next base: position 234,343,996 of record CM055123.1, on the reverse strand, counting down.
TTCTTCTGCAGGTGATCGACAAGCAAGACTGCTGAGTATGGGGTGGGTCTTAGTGAGTTCTGCGGAAGGAAATTGTAAATTTTTACTGTGAAGTTTGAGTGATCTTAAAATGTTTTACATATTTGTACACCTTTATTCCCATCTGTGTTTTTCCTTCCCATGTTAGGTTCCGGCACAAACAAACAAAATTTTAAATTGTCATTTTTTTTTGTTGTTGTTTGTCTCTGGATCTGGCTTATGTTGACTCAGATTGAGGAGGCATAAATTGGTTTCAGACACTGGGGACCAGTGTTCACAAGTGAGGGGGATGTGTAGCGGGTGGTTACATTTAGGGGGAAGCATCTGAGTGGTAGCCAGGCTCAGATGTACCAATTGTTAGGTCTCATTGACCATTTCTATCCCTGGGAGATAGTACTGGTGGATAAGTTTACTGGGGCCTATAGGCGGCGCTGTTGCCGTCGGTCCCGGGTTGAACTGCAGTACAAGGTTGTGTTCTTTTTGTCCCCTCTCGGCGGCGGGGAACCTGCTGTGCCTGTCAGGAGAGGATATAAAAGGGGGCGGCCATCTTCCAGAGGGGTCATCGGTTCCGCGCTCAGGCACCTTAAGCCTGGGTGCGGGTGTGTCGCCTCCGGGTGCCCTAGGCCCGGAGGCCTGTCGGGTGGTCTCTGGGTGCTCTAGGCCCAGAGACAGAGCTGCTGTTCCATCCCAGACACCTTTAGTCTGGAGTGAGGTACTTCGAGAGAGGCCCGGGGCCCAGTACCTTCGACTGGGTCCCACAAGGGATCAAGGGCTCCTAGGGTGTCCCCTGGAAGTGGGTGCCCGAATATAGTACGAGGAGGCCAGGGAGGTGACCCTTCCCGAAGACCCAGCGCGGTATCGCTGGTGACGGTGGGGCCTCTGGTAACTCTCCGGATGGATGTCCTTTCCCTGACAGGGGTCAATACTTTTAGAAGGTAATCCACGTTCTCATGATCTGTGGCAGAGACCCATCGTGAATCTGGTCAGTGGCAGAGACCCAACAACCGGGCCTGTGGCAGAGGCCCTATTCACCTGGTCTGTGGCAGAGACCCCTCATGGTCGGTGGTAGCGACCATGCGCCAAGCCTGTTAGTGCTATTCAGAACAGGAGAAACCCAAATTTAAGTTTGTGCCTGAACCTCCTCCCACCTTATCTGACCCGTGTTTGTCTCAACCCGTCTGCTCTAAAAGAGACTGTTTATTGTGCAAGAAGGAATAAACAAGTGTTGGACCTTTCAGTTGGTGTGGACAGTTGCTTACTGGGGAAAGTTAAAAACTTGTTCTGATTACTGCAGAAACAAGGTCAGCACTGGTGGCCTTTTTTACACCAGTCGCAAGCAGGCCCGAGAAACTAACACCGCTCAACCTCCCTATTCAGGAGGGTACGGGCTTGTGGTGCGGTGTGCCTCATTATTTTCCTGCGGAGAAGCCAAGCAGAAGAAAAGCAGGTAAAGTCTGGGGTTGGTGCGCTACATATATATATATATATATATATATATATATATATACACACACACAGGTACTTATGTTGTATATGTTGCTTACAGTGGATCTAGAATAGTGTTGAGCCATAGGAACATAGATTCTGTTTGGGAAGAGCTTGGGTGGCAAACCCTATACCCCATTGACATAAGTGGGAGACGTATTTTAGTAGAAATCAGCAATGAACATTTTCTAGGCTAATAAGCAAATGACTGTCAAAAGCCTCGTACGAGTTTCTCGGCAAGAAACGACAAGAAAACTGCTGAGATAGCTTTCTTGCCGAGAGAATCGTTCGTGTGTATGGTTTCTCGTCAAGAAAACCGACAAGAATCTCGACGAGAAATATAGAGAACCTGCTCTCTATTTTCTCGTCGAGATTCTCGTCAGCCTGTTTCTCGACGAGAAAATTGTGTGTGTGTACACTTACCTGTCCTCCGGGAAGCCCGCGCATGCTCGAAATGACTTTGACGCATGCGCGGTAGCTTCCTAGGCATAGATGGGGTGTAGCAAGATGGCGGCGACGGCATTGAATGTGATGAGCGCACGCTCGTCGTAGTCGATGATGTCACCGCGTACGCTCCATTCAAAGAACCGCAGTTTCTTGTCCAAGAATCTCGTCAAGAAAAACGACGTGTTTTTTCTTGACGAGATTTTCGGCCGTGTGTACGAGGCTTAACAAATGGTACTGGAGGTTGGGCACTGCCCTGTGGAACATGTACCAATGCAAAAACTTTTTTTTTTTTTTATTCAGTTTGGCAGGCAGCAGAGATGTTACCTAAAACAAAGCATTACAAATATACATTTATTTAAATAACATGTCTGTGGATGTTCTGACCCTGCCTGTAAACTGCCTTATCTGTAGAATGTATAAAACCCACTTCAGCAAAACACACTTAGACCCGGTTCACACAGGGGTGACTCCGGGACGCGACCTCTGGTCGCCCCGAGTTGCCCCAAGTCGTGCTATTTTTAAAACTAATTGAAGTGAATGGAGATGTTTTAATGCACACGACTGCAGTCGCTCCGACTTCAAAAAAGGTTCCTGTACTACTTCAATCAGACTTCTAGGCGACCTGTAGGCAACTTGTACCATTGATTTCAATGGAAGTCGCTTAGAAGTCTGATCAGTGCTCATCTTGAAGGCAACTTTACAGGAAGATAACATACATTTCTCAGGCAAACCCCTCCCTCCCACAGAGCTGATTCTTGTTTTATTGGCCACTGGAATTTCTCCTGTCCTGGAGGCAACTTCAGTCGTGTTGTAAATCACCACTTAGTCGCTCTGTGATTCATGCGTAAGTCGTGTCTGAGTCGTGTTGAAGTCTGAAGTCGTGTTGAAGTCGTGTTGAAGTCGTGTTGCCCCTGTGTGAACCGGCTCTTACAATGCAGAAAAAATGCTGTTTAAATAGCAAGCAAATGGCATTTTCTAACCACTTGCATCTGTGAAACAAAATGGCCCGGGATTCCCTACATCTTTATCAGACCGTTATCTTAAATGAGGGTCTGGTAAAGTTGTTATTGGGGACACATAAAAGGAAAAAGTGTGTGGGCTTCCCCCTAAAAATACATATCAGACCCTTATTCCTGCTTAGGGTCTGGCACAGATGGCAAGGGGGACCCCATACGAAAAGAAAAAACAAAGCACGGGGTCCAAATTCCATGGCAGGGTTGTGGGGAAGAGGCTCTTGTTCAAGAAACCAGTGGTAAGATGATTTGAGCTTTGTGATATGGTGCATTATCCTGCTGGAAGAAGATGGGTACACTGTAGTCATAAAGGGATGGACATGGTCAGTAACAATACTCAGGTAGGCCGTGGCATTTAAATGATGCTCAATTGGTACTAAGGGGCCCAAAATGTGCCAAGAAAATACCCCCCACACCATTACACCACCACCACCATCCTGAACTGTTGATACAAGGCAGGATAGATCCATGCTTTTATGTTTACACCAAATTCTTATCCTACCATCTGAATGTCGCAGCTGAAATCGAGACTCATCAGACCAGACAACGTTTTTCCAATTTTCTATTGTCCAATTTTAGTGAGCCTGTGCGAATTGTAGTCTCAGTTTCCTGTTCTTAGCTGACTGGAAATGAAGTAATCTGGACAGCCGCACTCCAAACAGTCATTGCCTTTATTGGTAAAATCAGGAAAAGCACTACATGCCACAGCAAACTGGACAGCTGACGCGTTTCACACTATACTTAGTGTTTAATCATAGCTGACTATCACAAAAAAACATTTCAAATATATACCAATCTCTCATGACCACGTGACTGAAAAGGGTGGTGAATACAGTCTAATTAGCAAATTGATAATTAATGATTGAAACCTACTGTGAACATGATCCAGACTATAAACTCGTGAACTTGTGTTTGAAAGGTAAAATTATGAAGTATTGAAATGAGGGGATTAGGACAAAATACGTGTAAAAGGAACCAATATGAGGTCATGTATATACATATATAATTTGTGTGAATAAATGTGAAAATACAGTAATACATCATAAGTGCGTTCCATGTAATACAATACGTGGGATAGTACACAACATAATGCCTATTGTGAGTTCCTAATAGATCCAGATAAAAGTGCAAAAGAAGGGGGGTGTGAAAAATATTATGTATACAATGTGAATGCATACATTTGTATATATATAGGAGAAAATATTAAATAAATGAAAGTGAAAAGCAAAAGTGATGATAGCTGTACGTGATAAAATATGTAATAAGTGAGACATAGAAGAGTGACTACCACGGTTCATAAAGAAGGTGAATAATGTATTATGAACCGGGAGGTAGCAAAAGACAATAAGAACAGGTGATGTGCAAAATATTGCACATCCTCCGCTTATATGACTACCTTCAGATTAACTTTCTATATGTATAATGTGACGATATCTAATATATGATGTACAGTTTTGAATGGCTGTGGCCACAGTTTGATTGCAGTGATCAAATATAAACACACATGAATGTAGCCAATAGAATCACCTGTACAAATAGGTGTATCCATGACATGTATCACAAAAATGCATATACAGTACGTGTCTGGTACACCTAGTAAATACTATAGAAAATGTGTGCCCATATAAATTGACATATCCTAATACAAAAATCATATAAAAAAAAAACTTCATCATGAAACATTAGTTAAAATAAAGGACTCTATTGTCCACATATACTGTTTAAAACTAACACCAAACCTAAAACATTAGCCTTAACACCCATAAATCTGCACTTGATTAATGTGAATATATAGATGAATGTCCTTGTTCTGCTCTTTGGAAACTTAGTATATACATGGACAATAATCCATAGACTGTATGAAAAAGAAGAGAAAAGAACAAAAAGGGCATATGAGATAAACAGGACCCTCTCTGGAGACTTAACCATGCATACAATACACACGAATGCCTATAGCTACCCTAAATACCTATGAACAGCTTGTACTTAAATAGTTAACCTGGGCGCTAGACCGGGACCCGCATATGTGTACAAGAGCTAAGCTGGCAGGAGTGGCACCCAGTGTGGTCTTTTGCTTTAAGGTTCGATGTGTTGTGCATTCCGAGATGGTATTCTGCATACCTTGGTTGTAACAAGTGGTTATTTGAGTTAATGTAGCCTTTCTATCATCTGGAACCAGTTTGCCCATTCTCCTCTGACATCAACATTTTCGTCCACACAACTGCCACTCACTGAATATTTTCTCTTATTCAAACCATTCTCTGTTAACCCTAGAGATGGGTGTGCATGAAAATCCCAGTGGATCTGCAGTTTTTGAAATACTCAGACCAGCCCGTCTGGCACCAACAACCATGCCATGTTCAAAGTCACTTAAATCCCCTTTCTTCTCCATTCTGATGCTTGGTTTGAACTTCAGCAAGTCATCTTTATCATGTCTAGATACCTAAATGCGTTAAACAGGAAGTAACCCCCCCCCCCCCAAAAAAAAAGGATAAAATAAGACCTTGCAAGAGAAAGGCATAATGAGCTAGTATGCATAGCATACTAGCTCATTATGTTGCACTTACCTGAAATCGAAGCCCCCTAAGTCGTCCTTGTTCCCCTCGGCCGTCGCCACCATTGTCCCCTCGAAGCTTCTTCCTGCTATCGCCGCTCCGGCGCTGTGATTGGCCGGAGCGGTGATGACATCACACCCGTGCATGCGTGCGGGACCGGCACGATCCCGGGCATGCGTGCGGGACCTGCACGATCCCGCGCATGCGTGCGGGACCGGCACGATACCACGCATGCGTGCGGGACCGGCACGATCCCGCGCATGCGCGCGGGACCGGCATAATTCCGGCATGTCCCATTCATTATGCCAGGATGCTCAGTGCGCCTGCGCCGTTGACATGGGTGCAGTGTTTTTTGCAAATATCTCCTTAACCGTGTAGGTTAAGGAGATATTTCTTGCACCTACAGGTAAGCCTTAATTTAGGCTTACCTGTAGGTGCAAGTTGTCAAAGTGGGTTTACAACCACTTTAAGTTGTTGCCATGTGATTGACTGATTAGAAATTTGTGTTACCAAGCAATTAGGTGTACCTAATAAAGTGGCACTTGTGGCAAATATTGTGTGACTGCTAGGGCTCTTTCACACGGGACGGATCCGTGAAGATCCGCTCCGTGAACCTCCGCTTGCTCAGCGGGGATCGCTCCGTTTATCCCCGCTGAGCCGGCGGATGACTGGGCGGTCCCCGCACACTGTACAGGGACCGCCCTGTCAGAGCGCCGATCTCCCCTATGGGGGGATCGGATGAAGACGGACCGTAGAGTCCGTTGTCATCCGATCCGCAGACGGAAGGAAAAATAGGGTTTTCCTCCTCCGACATCCGTGGCTCCATAGGAGGACATGGAGCATCCGTTCAGGTCCGCCTAAAAAACTGACAGGCAGACCTGAACGGACCCTCCGTGTGAAAGAGCCCCAACACTTCCAGGTATTTCTTACACTCAGAGATCACAGTACTCCCCTGATAATTCCTTCATCTACTTTTCTCTCCAGAAGGATGGAACTATCTTTGTTTAGGCATTATCCATTATATACAGTATATTGCACAGATACATTAAATTACCTTTTTAATTAATTTTTAGCAAAACTAAAAGCTGTATATAATAAATCACTGTAAAAAATACACATACATATACACGTACTGCTAGAAGCAACAAAGTTCACCTCAACACAATGAAAAAATAATAGTGTTATGGCAATAATAATTTAAATTAAACAGTGAGAAGGATGATAACTGTTTCATGAACTAGAAACCCGATATAAGATTTTTTTTTATTTAAACATTTGTTTCTTTTGTCAGATTGCTGATGTGTTCATCAACAAACTCAATCAAGACATGGTTCATTTTGAGCTGAAACCCGGGGTCCGAATCATGGTCCATGTAGCACATTTAACAGCAGGTAACTGCTATGATTTATGTTTTTTTGACAGTTTGTATTTTCTGTAATAATATCGTATTTTCCAGAAAACTTAAAGACCAGGACTTATCAGGATTTGTAGTTTAGGGCTATCAAACAATATGTTCTTTTACCAGCCAATCTTTCTTCAATGTTAGAGAGACATGATATGTGTTGTACAGCAGAATAAAGTGAAGGTTCTGGAGTGGCCATCTCAGTCTCCTAAACTCAATATCATTGAGCCATATCATTGAGCCACTCTGGGGAGATCTCAAACGTGCAGTTCATGCAAGACAGCCCAAGAATTTACAGGAACAGGAGGCTTTTTGCCAAGAGGAATGGGCAGCTTTACCATCTGAGAAGATAAAGAGCCTCATCCAAAAATACAGTGGAACCTCGGATTACTAGCATAATCCGTTTCAGGAGAATGCTCGTAATCCAAAGTACTCGCATATCAAAGCGAGTTTCCCCATTGAAGTCAATGGAAACTAAAATAATTTGTTCCGCATTGACTTCAATGGCATGCAATACCGCATGCGGCCAGAGGCGGGGGTCACCGGAGAGCCTCGGAAATGGCCGAAAAGGCCCGAGGACACCTCGACTGACCTCGGAAAGACTTAGTTCCCGAGATTTGCCGAGGTCAGCTGTGCTGTCCTCGGGCCTTTCCGTGCATTTCTGAACGGCGACGTTCGGCTCTGCTCGGCTCCAGCGCCCCCCCCCCCAACTCAGGCCAAACGCGGTACTGCACACCGCTTTGGCCTGAATCGTGCTCATTACGATTTTTAAAAATACAGTGCTCGTATTGCGAAAAGCTCGTTAACCGTGTTACTCGCAATCCGAGGTTCCACTGTACCACAAAAGACTTCAAGCTGTCATTGATGTTAAAAGGGGTAATACACGGTATTAAAGGGGTTGTAAAGGTTTGTTTTTTATTTTCTAAATAGGTTCCTTTAAGCTAGTGCATTGTTGGTTCACTTACCTTTTCCTTCGATTTCCCTTCTAATTGTTTTTTTTTTCTTTTTTTTCTTTGTCTGAATTTCGCACTTCCTGTTCCTCCTCAGTAAGCTGTTCAGTAAGCTGTTCTGGCTGACTAACCACCGCTCGGATGATGGGGGCCAGCTTACTGAGGAGAAACAGGAAGTGAGAAATTCAGACAAAGAAAAAAAACATTTAGAAGGGAAATCGAAGGAAAAGGTAAGTGAACCAACAATGCACTAGCTTAAAGGGACCTATTTAGAAAATAAAAAACAAACCTTTACAACCCCTTTAAGAACTGGGGTATGTAAACTTTTGATCAGGGTCATTTGGGTAGTTTCTGTTGTGATTATGATTTAAAAAGAGTAAACACAGTTGATTGATAATAAATGGCTTCAGCCAAACACTAACCGTGAAAAGAAAAGTTTTTGTGTTATCATTCATATTCTCTGAAAAATGGCCAAGAAATCATAGATTCTGCCAGGGTATGTAAACTTATGAGCACAACTGTAGTTGGTAAGGTTGAATAAAGACTTAATTCCATCCAGTTCAACCTGTGTGGGCGTGTGGATGTGGTTGTGTGTGTGCTTCCTTGTCGATAATCATTTCCCATATGTCTGTATACTGTGTTCGCTAAGATGCACGTCCAAGTGTCTTTTAAAACTATCAATACTTCCTGCTGACACCACCGATTGTGGAAGAGAGATCCACATCCTTACTGTCCTGACAGTGAAAAACACCCTACGCAGCTTAAGGTTAAACCACTTCTCCTCCAATCTCATTGTGTTGCCCAATATAAAATATACATGAGTTATATCTTATGTTAGAGAGACGTCGGTTGTATTGTATGTTAGAAATACATGAGTTGAGTTGTAGGTTAGAGAGTCACAAGTTGGATTGTATGTTGAAAGAGAGATAATGTTGGATTGTATTTATGAGAGGCATCAGTTGTATTATAAAGACATCAGTTGTATTATATATTAGACATGCATGAGTTGAATTGTATGTTATAGAGACATGAGTTATATTATACAGTATGTTAAAGAGACATGAATAATATTGTATGTTGGACAGACTTGAGTTGGGTTGTGTGATAGAGAGACATGAGTTGGGGTGTATGTTCTAAAGACATTGGTTGTATTATATGGCAGAATGACATGAGTTGGGGTGTATGTTGGAGAGACATCAATTGTATTGCATGTTAGAGATACAAGAGTTTTGTGTGAGAGAAACACAAGCTGGGTTTATGTTAGAGATGCATGAGTTGGGTTGTATGTTAATGAGACATGAGTTGAGTCGTATGTTATAGAGACATCAGTTGTATTATAATAACTCAACACACAGCCATTAATGTCTAAACCGCTGGCAACAAAAATGAGTACACCCCGAAGCGAAAATGTCCAAATTGAGCCCACAGTGTCAATAATGTGTGTGGACACCATTATTTTCCAGCACTGCCTTAACCCTCTTGGGCATGGAGTTAACCAGAGCTTCACAGGTTGCCACTGGAGTCCTCTTCCACTCCTCCATGACGACATCACTGAGCTGGTGGATGTTAGAGACCATGCGCTCCTCCTCCTATCGTTTGAGGATGCCCCACAGATGCTCAATAGGGTTTAGGTCTGGAGACCTGCTTGGCCAGTCCATCACCTTTACCCTCAGCATCTTTAGCAAGGCAGTAGTCGTCTTGGAGGTGTGTTTGGGGTCGTTATCAAGTTGGAATACTGCTCTGCTTCTCAGTCTCTGAAGGGAGGGGATCATGCTCTGCTTCAGTATGTCACAGTACATGTTGGCATTCATGGGTCCCTCAATGAACTGTAGCTCCCCAGTGCCGTCAGAACTCATGCAGCCCCAGACCATGACACTCCCACCACCATGCTTGACTGTAGGAAAGACACACTTTTCTTTGTACTCCTCACCTGGTTGCCGCCACACACGCTTGACACCATCTGAACCAAATAAGTTTATCTTGGTCTCATCAGACCACAGGACATGGTTCCAGTAATCCATGTCCTTTGTCTGCTAGACTTCAGCAAACTGTTTGCGGGCTTTCTTGTGAATCATCTTTAGAAGAGGTTTCCTTTTGGGACAACAGCCATGCAGAATAATATAATGCAGTGTGCGGCATATGGTCTGAGCACTGACAGGCTGACCCCCCCACCCCTTCAACCTCTGCAGCAATGCTGGCAGCACTCATACGTCTATTTCCCAAAGACAACCTCTGGATATGACGCTGAGCACGTGCACTCAACTTCTTTGGTCGACCATGGCGAGGCCTGTTCTGAGTGGAACCTGTTCTGTAAAACTGCTGTATGGTCTTGGCCACCGTGCTGCAGCTCAGTTTCAGGGTCTTGGCAATCTTCTTATAGCCTAGACCATCTTTATGTAGACCAGCAATTCTTTTTTTTAGATCCTCAGAGAGTTCTTTGCCATGAGGTGCCATGTTGAACTTCCATTGAGTTATGAGAGAATGAGAGCGATAACACCAAATATAACATACCTGCTCCCCATTCACACCTGAGACTAGGGATGAGCTTTGAGTTCGTGTCGAACTCATGTTCGACTCGAACATTGCCTGTTCGCCGAACAGCAAACAATTTGGGGTGTTCGTGGCAAATTCGAAAAGCCGCGGCACACCCTGTAAAAGTGTATGGGAGAAATCTAAAGTGCTAACTTTAAAGGCTTTTATGCAAGTTATTGTCATAAAGTGTTTGGGGACCTGGGTCCTGCCCCAGGGGACATGTATCAATGCAAATTTTTTTTTTTTAGACGCCCGTTTTTTTCGGGAGCAGTGATTTTAATAATGCTTAAAGTGAAACAATAAAAGTGAAATATTCCTTTAAATTTCGTACCTAGGGGGTTTGTATGTGTAGCGGGGTCTCCGTTGAGGCCCCATGGACTATGTTACCCACAACCCCGTTTGACACCCAGGGTGCATTGGGCTGCCGCAGAGACTCATGGGTGGGGTAAAAAAGGGGAGGGCGAGGCTAAGCCCGGCCTCTTTGGACACCGCGAGGCTGGCAAGAGGACTTCCTGTGCGGGCCTGCTGCGAGTGCAAGGCCCGAGTCCTGGGCCTTGCACACTTCCAGAGAGCCTTCCACCTCACTGCGGAGCCTGTGCAGCATCTGACATCTACCTGCTTCGCGGACGTCAGTTGGACCAGAGATCCGGCTGTGGCAGATCCTGTGTGCGGAGACACAGCGGTGGGAGTCCCGGACTGGGATCGAGTCCGGAGGGATGAGAGAGCACCTGCTCACAGCTATAACCGAGTACTTTGTTAGGCCTATAGACTGCCTTGGCCCATCGGGTTATACTTGCTTTTCTGACAGGAGACTAGTTTCAGAACTGAGTTATATAGTCTCCGGGGAGTTGCCATAGACCACTGTTGGATTACAAATCATTGTTCCTGTATGTGCACCACCGATCATCTTGCATGCGAAGATTCCTCACTTAAAGACTGAGCTTTAACTGAGTCAGGCCTGACTGGGAGTTTATAGCATTGCTGAGCGCCATATTGCTCACAGGGAAAATAGCTATATGTCAGTGTGTGATAGAACTATATGTGCACTATAGTTGACTAGTGTTATTATTACTGCAGGGCTCTGCATGTATGTGTTACATGGTATTGATCGTTAACCTTTATATACAAGTAAATCTATTACAGTTAATCAATCTGGTATTGGCGTCCATTACTTTATTTCACAACTGTTTGGATTATTGTGGGATTGTTCATGAACTGGTATAGAGCCATACATATATATATATACCACCCCTAGACTAGCTGTGCCAGAGAAGGGTCGAGTAGATTGCCGGGGGTTGGCTGTGCTGTGTACAAGGCCCAAAACAAAACCAGCGGCTCTCTTAGTTGAGGGTATCGCTACATATAGTATGCCTGTAAAGTAGCGCTTGTTTCCCATGCTTAGAACTGTCCCTACACAAAGTGTAATTTCTGAAGGAAAAAAAATTGGCTCCCGGCAATACAGAGAAGAGTCATTGATGAAAAAAAAAAATGCGTGGGGGTCCCCCAAAATTAAATTACCAGGCCCTTCAGGTCTGGTATGGACATTAAGGGGAACCCTGCGTCAAATTAAAAAAAAAATGACGTGGGGTTCCCCCCAAATATCCACACCAGACCCTTCAGGTCTGGTATGGATTTTAAGGGGAACTCCACCCCAAATTAAAAAAAAAAATGGCGTGGAGTTCCCCCCAAAAATCCATACCAGACCCTTTTTACGAGCACGCAACCTGGCAGGCCGCAGAAAAAGAGGGGGGACGAGAGAGCGCCCCCCCCTTGAACCGTACCAGGCCACATGCCCTCAACATGGGGAGGATGCTTTGGGGACAAGGGCCTCATCCCCACAACCCTTATCAGAATCTGGAAGACCCCTTTAATAAAGGGGACCTCCAGATCTCGCCCCCCTATGTGAATTGGTAAGGGGTACCCCTACCATGTCACAAAGAAAGTGTAAAAAATTGTAAAAAAACACAGACACCATTGGGATAAGTCCTTTATTAAAAAAAAAAAAAAAAAGATTCCAGCGGTGGTAATCCACTCTCGGAAACCTGCATTACATCAGAGGGGGGCGGGGTCACCCGCACATCACTGGGGAAGCCCGGGTTTCCCCTTGCGTCAGAGGGGGGTGGGGTCACGTGACGGGTGGCCCCCGTCTACATAAGAGACCTGTCAGGCTGCCGGGATTCCCGGGGTGTCTCTGGTGGAGACAGGATGCTTGCTGTTCCTCGCTGCACTGGACATTATCGTTGGAGCCTGGACCTGGAGAGGAGAGATCATCCACCGCTGGACCTCGGAGAGGAGATCACCCATCGCAAGATACCGACAGCATTGGAGTGGAGACTGAGAGTGGATTATCACCGCTGGAATCTTTTTTTTATTTTTTTATTTTTAATAAAGGACTTATCCCAACGGTGTCTGTGTTTTTTTACAATTTTTTACACATTCTTTGTGAAATGTTAGGGGTACAATGTTTTGTTGCTAGCGGTTTAGACATTAATGGCTGTGTGTTGAGTTTTTTTTTAGGGGACAGCAAATTTACACTGTTAGACAATCTGTACACTCACTACTTTACATACTTTACATTGTAGCAAAGTGTAATTTCTTCAGTGTTGTCACATGAAAAGATATAATAAAACATTTACAAAAATGTGAGGGGTGTACTCACTTTTGTGAGATACTGTATATTATATGTTAGAGAGACATTAGCAATATTATGTGGTAGAGAGACATGAGTAATATTGTATGAGTTGGGTTGTATGTTAGAGAGACGAGAGTGGTATTTTATGTTAGAGAGAGAGACATGTGTTGGGTTGTATATTAGAGGCACATGTAGGTTTGTATGTTAGAGACACATGAGTTGGGTATCAAGTTAGAGACATATACGTTAGGTTGTATGTTAGAGACGGGTTGGGTTGTAGATTAGAGAGTCATGAGTTGGGTTGTATGTTTTATTGTATGTTTTATTATATATTAAAGAGACATGGGTTTGGTTGTAGGTTAGAAAGTCATGAATTGGGTTGTAAGGTATAGAGGCCTCCTATTGTGCTGTATGTTAAAGAGAGATCAGCTGTACTCTAAAGACATTAGTTGTAATGTTAGAGAGACATTTATTGGGTTGTACAGTATAAAGACATGAGCTGTATTATATGTTAGAGATGTGAGTGTTATTTTATATATTAGAGAAACAGTTGAGTTTTATGTTAGAGAGGCAAAAGTTGGACTGCATGTTGAAGAGACATTAGTTGTATAGTATGTTCTAGAGACATGTTGTATTGTGTATTAGAGAGACATGAGTTAGGTTGTATGTTAGACATCATTTAGTTTTTATATTAGAGGGACGGTGTTCCGAGGTCACAGGGAAAATAAATAGTTTAGCTTTTGAATATGTTTTCCTGTTAATGTCTGATTAGGATATCATGTGTTTGAGGCTCTATAGAAGCCAACACGCAACAAGTTATCAATATTAAAGGATCACTCTTAAGCTGCAATACTTTTTACATTATATTATTATTTTTTTTCCTTTATGGCTTTAGCATAATATGTTTTAAACATGGAGTGAAGGGCTCCCTGATAAGTAGACCTCATATTATCATGCAAGGTAAAGCCTGACAGAAGTTCTAATCCTTTTCTACTGTATCCAAAATGAAAAAAATAAAAACTATGTCTAAAGTTGAGCACTCCTTTCCATCCTCCATGCTCCTCTCTAGAAAACCCTTTAAGCAGTATGTTTTACTTTTATTTTTTCTGATGTCTTCTGGTTGGTCACCTAATGCAGAAGGTTCTCCTCGGTCTTCTCTAGTCAGTTGATGGTCTTGAAAAATGCACGTCAACTACACTCTGCCTGTCAATACACTGTACAGTGCAGGGCGCCATGTTCAGGTGGCAGGACCATGATGCCCTGGGCTCACAGTCCTTATTTGATCTTCCATGCTGAGTGAGGCTGGGTGTAATTTAACCCAAAAGACTAAGGCATCTTGTGGTGGAGAACAGCTTTGGGTTGAATGTGAACATTGCAGCCATAGTTGATTGACAAATTTAAAGCAAAAAAAAAAAAATACCCTGGAGTTGTATGTGTCTTATTTTATGCTAGTTAATGGCAGGTCAGTTATTATGAACAGAGAAAAAAAAAAGCTGCTCAAAAACCATCAGAACTTTAGAAAATTGACTAATAACACCTTAAAAACAAGGGAATTTTTCAATGCAGTCAATCAAACCACAGGAATCCAGTTATCTTTTCTGTTTAATGCAAGTGAAATACAACCAACTAATTAGCCATACCTAGCTGTACCCTTTTTAGTCTCAGATATGTCCAAATTGCTTATAAATAAGGTCCCAGATCATACTTGGGAATCCAGTGGAGGTAACAGATGTGGTGGAGACTGTGAGTAGAAAATTGTCTAGGGACGTCTTGGCAGAGGAAAGGCAGGATGCAGATAAGAAGGTCCACAGTGTGTAACTTACATCTTGCTAGCATGGTTGTTAATAAGATCCTGGGGAATGTCAATTCATGTTTTTGCATCCCATTAGCAGCAAAGCAGATGTTCCTGGTGCCCCGGCTCTATACTGATTGCATACCTCAGCTCACTCTGTGATGTCTTCTGCAGGACGCCTATTCATTTACAGGAATCTACAGAGTTATTAATGAGCTGTTCTGAGTCTTGCACAATTAAAGGGTCAGACCACTCAAAACGAATATTTCACTGCTTGGTGGATGCTGGAGTGTTAAACCACTTGACAATTTCCTCTGTTGGTGAGATCATCTAGTTCTGCTGTGACCATTATGAAGGGTCCCTACTATACCTACAGTTTATTTTGTTTAGAATTCACACATCCAGTACAGGCAACTCCTGCATATACCTTTGGCCCTCTTCAAGTGCCCAGGAACCCCTGAAACCTGAGGCACACTAATCTGCCTTATACAACATTTCCAAGTATAGTCAGTCCACTTACTCGTTCCTGCACCTGCTTGTTAATTCAGTGCTTTGATGGATGACAAGATTGACCAACAGGAAGGTTTTGAAGGCAGGAGTTGGCAAACTGATCACTTGGTAAAATTACCCTGTAAGCTTAGAAAAGCCAAATGTTTCTTGCAAGAGAAAGGGTATTATTCTCACCTTTCCAGTGGTCAGAGCAAATGTTGGATCCTGTGTTCCTCGCTTCATGATGTGGTTCCATCCTCTGACCCCCCCACATCACTGCTGACTCCTGTAATGGAAAAGGGGTGAGAGTATGGAACCACAGTGCACAGTGGGGGGGGGGGGGGCAAGCATCCAATACTCCCAGGGGTGTCAAATTGTGAAAACACTGGCAAAGGCTGTAGCACTGATTAAAGAAGGTCAGGGACTTAGGCCACCAGAGAGGTGAGTATTGTACCTCTTTTCTTTCAAGGAACCTTCAATTGCATTTTTTTGGAACCTGATACCCTTCACTATAAGTCCAGCGCTCTTCGGGGTAAGACTGCGCTATATTAAGATACCTCTCAACTCAACTCAAGCAGTTGATAGGGACTTTTGTTTGATCTACTAGGGGAAGTGTTAGGCCTCGTACACACGACCGATTTTCTCGTCGTAAACAGTCAAGAAAAGTGCCGCGAGAGTTTTTTTGTCTAGAAAAACGTTCGTGTGTATGGTTTTACGACGAGAAACTTGACGAGAATCTCGACAAGAAAATAGAGAACCTGCTCTCTATTTTCTCGTCAGGAGTCCAGATTTCCTCGTCGTGTTTCTCGTCGGCCTGTTTTGTGACGAGAAAATGGTTCGTGTGTATGCTTTTACGACTCTTCCAAAAGCGCGCATGCTCACAAGCAACTATGAGACGGGAGCGCATCTTCTGGTAAAACAAGCCTTCGTAAAGGAGATAGCACATTCGTCACGCTAAAACGAACTGAAAGCACGAAGACTGAAAAGTGCGAATCGTCTCTTCCCAAACTTTTACTTCACACACGGTAACACGAGATCAGCAAAAGCAGCCCAAGGGGTGGCGCCAAGAAAAAAGATCTTCCCCTTTATAGTGCCGTCGTACGTGCTGGACGTGAGCGCAGAGAACCACGAGGAAATTGGGAAATGACAGTGTGTACGCATAGAAAGCTTGACGAGAAAATCGACAAGCTTAACAAGAATCTCGTCGAAAAAAACGACGTGTTTTTTACGACGAGAAAATCGGTCGTGTGTACGAGGCCTTTGACTAAATATTCTGATTCTTGCACAAGGCCATGCCATGACTGTTTCTTTTTAAATATACTGTAGTTTCCAATAATTTGGTGGAATGATTGTTCTATGACTGAAGTAGTTGGGACTGCAAGGCAGATTGTTTATTGAGCTGGAGGGAGGAAATCGTACATAGCACAGCATACTGTGTTATTTATAGCTACAGCAAAAAAAGATTTTGAGGTGCTAATTTCAGATTATTGCAAAATGAGTAAACAGGGAGACCAGGAAGCAGAAAAAAAAAAAAACCTGAATTCTGGGGTGTATCACCAGAGGGGTCACCAGCATGAGGAAGGAGATCCTGACTCCTCTTTACAGATTTTAAAA
The DNA here is from genome assembly GCA_029206835.1 of Rana muscosa. Lineage (NCBI taxonomy): Eukaryota > Metazoa > Chordata > Amphibia > Anura > Ranidae > Rana > Rana muscosa. The sequence goes on along the minus strand of CM055123.1, from coordinate 234,327,067 downwards.
TATCATCACTAAAGGGATCACCAGCAGGAGAAAGGAGGTCGCGATCCCTCTATATAGATCTTTAGTTATCTTTAGTTATCACTAGAGGGGTCACCAGTAGGACAAATGAGGTCCTGGTTCCACTAAACAGATCTTTAACCACTTAACGACCGCCCACCGCCGATTTACGTCAGCAGAATGGCACAGACAGGCAGAATCACGTAGATCTACGTGATCGCCTTTGTGCAGTTGGGGGGTCCATCCGGACCCCCCTTCACTGCAGTGAGCGGCCGTTAAGTATGAGGGGGCGGCCACTCGATTCCGCGCCCCCCCTCGTGATCGCTCCCGGCGAATGAAATTGCTTCCTCCTGCCTGAAATGTAAATACAGGCTGGAGGAAGTGATGTCATCTCCCTCGCTGCGGTCTTTTCGTTCCCGGCGCCGAGGACAGAAGAAGCAGGTTAGTGCACCAACAGTCCACTGACACGTAGGTACACATAGGCACACAAATCACCCCCCAGTCACCCCCAGATCACCCCCCAGGTCACCCCAAAGCCCCCAATCACAGTGTCACTGATTGCAGTGATCATTTATTTTACTGATCACTGCATTTAGTGTCATCTGTGATTGTAAAAAGTTGCAGGGCAGTTAGGATTAGGCCCCTTTAGGTCCAGGGTAGCCCCCTAACCCCCCCCTAATAAAGGTTTAACCCCTTGATCACCCCCCAGGTAACCCTTTCACCCCCTAACTTCAGCGTCACTAAGCAATTGTTTTTCCGATCGCTGTATTCGTGTCGCTGGTGTTTTAGATAGGCAGTTATTTTTTTTTAGGTTCGCCGCAGGTTTTTATTAGTGTCAGGTACCCCCATATATTATTTTAACCCCCTGATTGCCCCTAGAGTTAACCCTTTCACCAGTGATCGCCGTATAAGCGTCACTGGTGTCACTGGTTAGCCAGTAAGTTATTTAGTTATTTAGGTTACCCGTCAGGTTTTTATATAGTGTCAGGTACCCCCATATTTAACCTAATAAAGGTTTTAACCCCCTGATTGCCCCTAGTTAACCCTTTCACCAGTGATCACCATATAAAGGTTACGGGTGACGCTGGTTGATTAGTTTGCTTTTTATAGCATCAGGGCACCCGCCGTATATAACCCAATAAAGGTTTAACCCCCCTGATCGCCCGGCGGGTGAGATCAATTAGGTTTTAGCGCCAGAGAGGGTCTGCGTCCCCCCAGGCAGTGTTAGGTTAGTGCCAGTAACGCTAACACCCACGCGCAAAGCATACACCCCCCTTAGTGGTATAGTATCTGATCAGATCTATACTAGCATCCCCAGCGGTTTAGGGTTCCCAAAAACGCAGTGTTAGCGGGATCAGCCCAGATACCTGCTAGCGCCTGCGTTTAGCCCCTCCGCCCAGCCCAGCCCAGCCCACCCAAGTGCAGTATCGATCGATCACTGTCACTTACCAAACACAACACACATAACTGCAGCGTTCGCAGAGACAGGCCTGATCCATATCAACCAGTCCATAGCAAACGTCCATAGCAACCAGTCCATAGCAACCGTCCATAGCAACCATCCATAGCAACCAGTCTATAGCAACTGTCCATAGCAACCATCCATTGCAACCAGTCCATAGCAACCGTCCATAGCAACCGTCCATAGCAACCGTCCATAGCAACTATCCATAGCATCCAGTCCATAGCAACTGTCCATGGCAACCAATCCATAGCAACCGTCCATAACAACCAATCCGTAGCAACCGTCCATAGCAACTGTCCATAGCAACCGTCCATAGCAACCAGTCCATAGCAACCATCAATATCAACCAGTCCAAGGTGAATGTTTTGAACGCTACCACTCAAAAGTGAAGTTTTAGCGTAGGGTACAGCATTTCACAGACAAGGACACACTTACACAGGGTCTCCCAAGATGCCATTACATTTTGAGAGACCCGAACCATTACAGTTGTAAAGTTACAAAAAAAAGTGTAAAAAAGAAAAAAAAAACGTAAAAAACAAACCACAAAAAAAATATAAAATAAAAAAACCAAAAATAGTTGTCGTTTTATTGTTCTCTCTCTCTCTATTTTCTCTCTATTGTTCTGCTCTTTTTTACTGTATTCTATTCTGCAATGTTTTATCATGCTTGCTTTTCAGGTATGTAATTTTTTGTTTTCAGGTGCGCCATTCAACTGCAGCGCGGAATTATTTATCTTGACAGCAACAGCGTTTGCTCCCACGATACATAAAGCCGTGACACCACAGTTAAAAAAAAGAGCATATATGCCGAAGCATGGGGGCAGCAGGGGCGGAGGAGCGATTTTGCTCCTAATGCCGCGTACATACGGTCGAAATTCCGACGGAGGCCTGCCCGTGGAAAATTCCGACCGTGTGTACGCGGCATAACTTTTTTGCGGGAGGATGCCCCCATGCTTCGGCATATATATATTTTAGGCACAGGTTGCGTTAAAACATTTTTTTATTTTTTACTAGGTTTTGTTTTGGTATTTGCTTTGCAGGTATGGCATGGTAAGGTCTTACTGTTGTACTGTAATGTTACTTTGTTTTAATGTTAACCAACATTTGCTTAGCAGGTACGCCATTCAGTTGCAGCGCGGATCTATTTATCTTGACAGCCGTGACTCCAACGCTGTAGGAGGTGATTTCACCACCACAGTTAAAAAAAAGAGCATATATGCCGAAGCATGGGGGCAGCAGGGGCGGAGGAGCGATTTTGCTCCTAATGCCGCGTATATACGGTCGAAATTCCAACGGAGGCTTGCCCGTGGAAAAGTCCGACCGTGTGTACGCGGCATAACCTTTTATGCCGCGTACATACGGTCGAAATTCCGACGAAGGCTTGACCGTGTGTACGCGGCATAACTTTTTTGCGGGAGGATGCCCCCATGCTTCGGCATATATGCCCATCATTAGAAGTGGGTGGATGAAGGGAGGTATTCTAATGGTGGGCATACCCACCAATCAATCTCTTTTTTTCGTTCAGCCAATAGGCTGTATGAAAAAAAAGATTACAATACATGTCCAACAAGGACCAGCAACGTACTGGTATGTTGCTGGACTTTGAATGTTTATACCAGAATGATGCCTGCGGGTTTAGGTATCATCTTGGTATCATTCTTTTCAGCCAGCAGCCGGCTTTCATGTAAAAGCAATTCTAGCAGATACTTAGCCTCTAGACTGCTTTTACAAGCAGTGGGAGGGAATGTCCCCCCCCCGGATATAAAAAGCGCCATTGGGAAATTGGGAAAGCATTTTATCACACCGATCTTGGTGTGGTCAGATGCTTTGAGGGCAGAGGAAAGATCTAGGGTCTAAACCCCCAATTTTTTTCAAAAAAAGAGTACCTGTCACTACTTATTGCTATCATAGGGGATATTTACATTCCCTGAGATAACGATAAAAATGGTAAAAAAATAAAATATGGAAGGCACAGTTTAAAAATAAAATAAAAAAGCCAAATAAATAATAAAAAAAAAAAAAAAAAAAAGCACCGCTGTCCCCCCCTGCTCTTGCGCAAAGGCGAACGCAAGCGTCGGTCTAGCGTCATATGTAAACAGCAATTGCATCATGCATGTGAGGTATCACCGCAAAGGTCAGATCGAGGGCAGTCATTTTAGCAGTAGACCTCCTCTGTAAATCTAACGTGGTAACCTGTAAAGGCTTTTAAATGCTTTTAAAAATGAATGTAGTTTGGCGCCGCAGCGCGTTTGTGCGCAATTTTAAAGCATGTCGTGTTTGGTATCCATGTACTCGGCCTATGATCATCTTTTTTATTTCATCAAACATTTGGGCAATATAGTGTTTTTTAGTGCATTAAAAATAAAAAAAGTGTGTTTTTCCCCCAAAAAATGCGTTTGAAAAATCGCTGCGCAAATACTGTGTGGAAAAAAAAATGCAACACCCACTATTTTAATCTGTAGGGCCTTTGCTTTAAAAAAATATATAATGTTTGGGGGTTCAACATAATTTTCTTGCAAAAAAATTTTTTTTTTCATGTAAACAAAAAGTGTCAGAAAGGGCTTTGTCTTCAAGTGGTTAGAAGAGTGGATGATGTGTGACATAAGCTTCCTAATGTTGTGCATAAAATGCCAGGACAGTTCAAAACCCCCCCAAATGACCCCATTTTGTAAAGTAGACACCTCAAGCTATTTGCTGAGAGGCATGTTGAGCCCATTGAATATATTTTTTTTGTCCCAAGTGATTGAATAATGACCAAAAAAAAAAAAAAAATGTACAAAAAGTTGTCACTAAATTATATATTGCTCAAACATGCCATGGGCATATGTGGAATTACACCCCAAAATACATTCTGTTGCTTCTCCTGAGTACGGGGATACCACATGTGTGGGACTTTTTGGGAGCCTAGTCGCGTACGGGACCCCAAAAACCAAGCACCGCCTTCAGGATTTCTATGGGTGTAAATTTTTGATTTCACTCCTCACTGCCTATCACAGTTTCGGAGGCCATGGAATGCCCAGATGGCACAAACCCCCCCAAATGACCCCATTTTGGAAAGTAGACACCCCAAGCTATTTGCTGAGAGGTATGTTGAGTATTTTGCAGATCTCGCTTTTTGTCACAAAGTTTTGAAAATGTAAAAAAAGAAAAAAAAATGTCTTTCTTAATTTTCAAAAACAAATGAGAGCTGTAAAATACTCACCATGCCTCTCAGCAAATAGCTTGGGGTGTCTACTTTCCAAAATGGGGTCATTTGTGGGGGTTTTGGGCTATTTTGACATTTTATGGCCTTCAAAACTGTGATAGGTAGTGAGGAGTGAAATCAAAAATTTATGCCCTTAGAAACCTTGAAGGCGGTGCTTGGTTTTTGGGGTCCCGTACGCGGCTAGGCTCCCAAAAAGTCCCACACATGTGGTATCCCCGTACTCAGGAGAAGCAGCAGAATGTATTTTGGGGTGTAATTTCACATATAACCATGGCATGTGTGAGCAATATATCATTTAGTGACAACTTTTTGTACATTTTTTTTTTCTTTTTGTCATTATTCAATCATTTGGGACAAAAAAAAAAAAATATTCAATGGGCTCAACATGCCTCTCAGCAAATAGCTTGGGGTGTCTACTTTCCAAAATGGGGTCATTTGGGGGGGTTTTGTGCCATCTTGGCATTTTATGGCCTTCAAAACTGTGATAGGTAGTGAGGAGCGAAATCAAAAATTTATGCCCTTAGAAACCTTGAAGGCGGTGCTTGGTTTTTGGGGTCCCGTACGCGGCTAGGCTCCCAAAAAGTCCCACACATGTGGTATCCCCGTACTCAGGAGAAGCAGCAGAATGTATTTTGGGGTGTAATTTCACATATGCCCATGGCATGTGTGAGCAATATATCATTTAGTGACAACTTTGTGCAAAAAAAAAGAAGTTTGTCATATTCCCGCAACCTGTGGCAAAATATAAAATATTCCATGGACTCAACATGCCTCTCAGCAAATAGCTTGGGGTGTCTACTTTCCAAAATGGGGTCATTTGGGGGGGTTTTGTGCTATTTTGGCATTTTATGGCCTTCGAAACTGTGATAGGTAGTGAGGAGTGAAATCAAAAATTTGCGCCCTTAGAAATCCTGAAGGCGGTGCTTGGTTTCCGGGGTCCCGTACGTGGCTAGGCTCCTAAAAAGTCCCACACATGTGGTATCCCCGTACTCAGGAGAAGCAGCAGAATGTATTTTGGGGTGCAATTCCACATATAACCATGGCATGTGTGAGCAATATATCATTTAGTGACAACTTTTTGTAATTTTTTATTTTTTTTGTCATTATTCAATCACTTGGGACAAAAAAAAAAATATTCAATGGGCTCAACATGCCTCTCAGCAATTTCCTTGGGGTGTCTACTTTCCAAAATGGGGTCATTTGGGGGGGTTTTGTACTGCCCTGCCATTTTAGCACCTCAAGAAATGAGATAGGCAGTCATAAATTTAAAGCTGTGTAAATTTCAGAAAATGTACCCTAGTTTGTAAACGCTATAACTTTTGCGCAAACCAATAAATATACGCTTATTGACATTTTTTTTACTAAAGACATGTGGCTGAATACATTTTGGCCTAAATGTATGACTAAAATTGAGTTTATTTGATTTTTCTTATAACAAAAAGTAGAAAATATCATTTTTTTTCAAAATTTTCGGTCTTTTTCTGTTTATATCGCAAAAAATAAAAATTGCAGAGGCAATCAAATACCATTAAAAGAAAGCTCTATTTGTGGGAAGAAAAGGACGCAAATTTCATTTGGGTACAACATTGCATGTCCGCACAATTTACAGTTAAAGCAGCGCAGTGCCGAATCCCAAAAACAGGCCTGGTCCTAATGGCCCGAAATGGTCCGGGGCTTAAGTGGTTAAAGTTAATTTTTTTTTTTTTTTTACTCTGCTCTGTGTAATGGTTTTGCACAGAGCGGCCTGGGTCCTATTCCTCTTAGGTCTCCCTCCAGCGCTCCTGTCTCCCCCCTTTCCACTGTGCTGAGTAGTGGCTGTGATTGACAGCAGGGGGAGCCAATGAGGAGGAAGAGAACTGCTGCTCTCATGCACATCGCTAGATCAAGATCGGGCACTAGGGATGAGCCCGATGTTCGCCGAATAGCGAACAATTTGGAGTGTTCACGGCAAATTCGAAAGCCACGGAACACCCTTTAAAAGTCTATGGGAGAAATCAAAAGTGCTAATTTTAAAGGTTAATATTCAAGTTATTGTCATAAAAAGTGTTTGGGGAACCGGGGTCCTGCCCCAGGGGACATGTATCAATGCAAAAAAAGTTTTAAAAACGGTCATTTTTTCGGGAGCAGTGATTTTAATAATGCTTAAAGTGAAACAATAAAAGTGAAATATCCCTTTAAATTTCGTACCTGGGGGGTGTCTAATAGTATGCTTGTAAAGTAGCGCATTTTCCCCGTGTTTAGAACAGTCCCGGCACAAAATTAAATTTCTAAAGGAAAAAAAGTCATTTAAAACTACTGGGCTATAATGAATTGTCACATCCCGACAATACAGATAAAAGTAATTGAAAAAAACGGCATGGGTTCCCCCCCCCCCAGTCCATTACCCGGCCCTTTGGGTCTGGTATGAATATTAAGGGGAACCCCAAACCAAAATGAAAAAAAAAATTGCATGGGGGTCCCCCCAAATTCCATACCAGGCCCTTCAGGTCTGGTATGAATATTAAGGGGAACCCTGCGCCAAATTAAAAAAAAAATGGCGTAGGGGTCCCCCTCAAAATCCATACCAGACCCTTCCTTCAGGTCTGGTATGGATTTTAAGGGGAACCCCGCACCAAAATAAAAATAGCGTAACTGGTTTCCGGCGGTTTCCCTGTGGCAGGACGGGTGACCCCGTCCCCTCTGACGCCACGGTAAACCCCCGTGGCATCAGAGGGGGGTGGAGTCACCCGTACATGTCACTAGGTAACCCCGCAGAGTTTCCCCATTGCGTCAGAGGGGGGAGGGTTCACCTGCGCACGTCACGGAAGGCCCCGACCTGAAGGTTCTGAGTATGGATTTTGAGGGGGACCCCTATGCCATTTAAAAAAAAATGGCGCAGGATTCCCCTTAATATCCATACCAGACCTGAAGGGCCTGGTATTGAATTTGGGGGGACCCCCACGCAATTTTTAAAAAAAATTGGTTCGGGGTTCCCCTTTATATTCATGCCAGACACAAAGGGCCTGGTAATGGACTGGGGGGGGGGGGGACCCATGCTGTTTTTTTCAATGACTTTTATCTGTATTGCCGGGACCCGACAATTCATTATAGCCGCGAGTAGTTTTAAATGACGTTTTTTCCTTTAGAAATGTCATTTTGTGCAGGGACTGTTCTAAACACGGGAAAAATGTGCCACTTTACAGGCATACTATAGACACCCCCCAGGTATGAAATTTAAAGGAATATTTCACTTTTATTGTTTCACTGTAAGCATTATTAAAATCACTGCTCCCGAAAAAAATGCCGTTTTTTTTTGCATTGATACATGTCCCCTGGGGCAGGACCCGGGTCCCCAAATACTTTTTATGACAATAACTTGCATATTAAAATTTAAAATTACCACTTTCGATTTTTCACGTTTGTGTCCTATCGACTTTAACGGTGGTCGCGTGTTCGAACAAATGTTTTGCCTGTTCGCATGTTCTGCTGTGAACCGAACCGGGGGTTGTTCGGCTCATCCCTATCGGGCACAGTATAAGGGGGGGCGCTGCACCCAAAAGGTTTTTCATCTTAATGCAGAGAATGCATTAAGGCAAAAAAACTTCAGCCTTTAGAACCACTTTAATTACCACTTGAGGGATCACCAGCAGGTCCTCATATAATAATAAAGTCTTGTTTTTTTTGTTTAAAAATAAGAAACATGTTATACTTACCTGCTCCGTGCAGTGGTTTTGCACAGAGATGCCCAGATCCTCCTCTTCTCAGGTCCCTCACTGCCTCTCCTGGCCCCTCCCTCCTGCCAAGTGCCCTCCACAGCAAGCAGCTTGGTATGGGGGCAGCTGAGTCGAGCTGCTGCTCTGTGTGTCCATTCAAACATGGAGCGGCGGCTCGGCCCCTCCCCCTCTCTCTTCTCATTGGCTCACTGACTTTGATTGACAGCAGCGGGTGCCAATGGTGCCCGCTGCTGTCTCAGCCAATGAGAAGGGAGAGTCCCCAGGCCTTCGTGGCTCTTGTGCAACATCACTGGATTGAGATGGGGTTCAGGTAAGTATTAGGGGGGCTTCTGCACACATAAGGTTTTTTATCTTAATGCATTAAGATAAAAACCTTCTGCCTTTAGAACCACTTTAATTGCTGCCACCAGAGGAATACTCAGAAGTGATGAGTTCCCAAGTTAGCTACTTCATGCATTTTTGGTTGAACAGTGGACTTTTAGCCTGTTCGGCAAGAGCCAAACATTATATTTACTGTTGTTTTCTCCTGCTTACTTTTTCCGCTGTCAATGATCGTCAAGGAAGCAGTGGGTGCTTACACCTTCCTTACCAACTAGTGACGTCACCTTACCTTTTTAATTTAGCGTGTAAACAAAGCAGCTGTTAAATAAAAAAAGATAATTCATACCAAGCACTTCAGACCTATGCTCTAAAAAAAATTCAAGACAAATCTTAAAAAATAAAAGGAGGCACACCTAATCCTCTTGGTCTTTTGCTGCTGTGACTCTTCTACATTACTATGACCCCTTTCACACTGGGGCGGTTTGCAGGCGCTATTGCGCTAAAAATAGCGCCTGCAAACCGATCTGAAACAGCGGCTGCTGTTTCTCCAGTGTGAAAGCCTGAGGGCTTTCACACTGAAGCGGTGTGCTAGCAGGACGGTAAAAAAGTCCTGCTAGCCGCATCTTTGGAGCGGTGAAGGAACGGTGTGTATACCGCTCCTCCACGGCTCCTGCCCATTGAAAGCAATGGGACACCACGGCAGAGGTGCTTTGCTGTGGTTTTTAACCCTTTTTCGGCCGCTAGCGGGGGGTAAAACCGCTAGCGACCGAATAGCGCCGCAACATTGGCGGTAAAGCACCGCTAAAAATAGCGGCGCTTTACCGCCGACGCACCTCCCTGTAGTACACAGAATGGTCAGAGGCACTGTGCAGATTAAAATTTAAATAAATAAGAAGCAAAACACCAATATCTCATAGAGGAAGACATTGCTTATCTTTTAAGCAGTCTGCTTATACCAGTAATTCTACATTTACACCAACACCACCAATAGATGTCACTTCTCATCAGGCATTAACTTGAAGCTTGAGAGATGGAGAAATGAAAATACAATACAATCTTTTCAAATTAATGGCATTTTTAATAATCAACCAATTAGAAAAATGGCCCAACAAACAGTGCTCAAAAGTATAATTTCATTAAATATCCGTAATGGTCCTCTCATTAGAGACGTTTGTGCATTTAAGTTGAGTATTAATCGTTGTTGTAACGAAGATTAAAGACTATTTTTGTATGCTTTGTTTAACCAACTGATGTCTCTTGTCAAGTCAGTTTTTAACATTTGATGCATTGTTTTTTGTATTCCACAATTTTATATATTTTTTTATATATATATATAGATGGCAGCCAAATTAATACATTTAGTTAATTACATCGGGTTCTGCTTCCTGCTTTGTGGTGCAACAAAGGGGTTGTGCTTTACTGCTCCCTCTTACATTTAGACCAAGCGGGAAAAAAGGGGGTTTTCAAGAAGCACAATGTATGTGTGAAACGTCGTCACCCCTTGGTCCGTTGTTATTGTTATAGTCCTGGTGGCAGTCTTTCAATAAACCTGTTGAACGGATGTTGGGGTGCAGCTAATTTTTCTCACTTGGTCCACATGTTCACGTCTGCGAGCAGGAGCTAGCACCCAGCCCTTCCTTTTTGGTGGAGTATATCACTTACCTGGAGCAGCGATCTGTCTCATTTCTGCTACCCTTCTCACATTGCCAAGCCTATGAATAAGACCCCTTTCACACCGGGGTGGTTTTCAGTCGCTTTAGCGCTGGAAATAGCCTCTTCTAAGCGCCTGAAAACCGCCTCTCATTCATTCCAGAGTGACTTTTCACACTGGGGTGGTGGGCTTGCGGGACGGGAATAAAGGTCCTGCAAGCAGCATCTTTGGGGTGGATGGGAGCGCCCCTGCCCAAACAGGAGTTTTTAACCCCCTCTTTGGGTTATAAACAGCCCGCTAGCGGGGGAAAAAGCATTGCTAAAACATAACTAAAGCACCACTAAAATGAGCGGCACTTTAGCTCTAATGCAGCCCGCAGCCCCAATTTGAAAGGGGTCTAAGAGCCCTCTCCAGTGTAAACATGTTCCTATATTTCCTAGGATTGTTAGCATCATCTATTGGCCATAATGCATTTTTTTCCTGAAATACTGCAATTAAGAAAATTACAAATTATGACCACTACATGAAGTTGACAATCATAGGAAATAAACATTATAGATGCATTACAGTGATACAGCTGTGTGAATGATTAAGGCATTTGCACAGTATTTTTTTTAAAATAATTAGATACATATTTGTGAAACAGCTCTTTAACTTTTCACCATTTTACATGAATATAGGAATGTGCCTTCATCTGGGCATACATATGTACACTAAAGGGCCATCAGATCCTTATTTCAGATACTGTGTTGGGGCAGATTTTTGGCCAAACAGAAAAATATGCCAAAGGAGTAGAAGGTTCCTAGGTGGAGCCTTTAAGTGATTGTAAAGTCTTGTTTTTTTAATTAAATATAACAAACGTGTTTATACTTACCTGCTCTGTGCAGTGGATTTGCACAGAGCAGTCCAGATCCTCCTCTTCTTGAGTCCCTCTTCGTTGCTCCTGGCCCCACCCTCCTGTTAAGTGCCCCAACAGCAGGCAGCTTGCTATGGGGCACCCAAGTCGAGCCACAGCTCCATGTATACATTCAGACACAGAGACATGGCCCTGCCCCCCCCCCATTTCTCTCCTCATTGGGTGACTGACTTTGATTGAAAGCAGCGGGAGTCAATGGCACCATGCTGCTGTCTCAGCCAATGAGGAAGGGAGTCCCGGGCAGCCAAGTCACTCCTACAACATCAAAGAAAATATAGGAGCCAATAGGTTCCAAACCCGCGCAAATCAATGACCAAAAAACAAATAAACTACAATTAGGAGCTGTGTGTTGTAAAGTGTAAAAAACACCTAAAACGTTAAAAGAACATAAATTACATATCATAAATCACTATAGTGAATAAACAAATAAATCTTCATTTGAATTCTAAAAAATACAAAAAAATTGTGAAGTCCATGTATAAATCTCACACGTGAATAATGTCCTGTGTGCAGCAGCCCCCTTCAGCCCTTCCCTAATACTTACCGGAGCCCCATCTAGATCCAGCAATGTTGTAGGAGAAGAAAAAACAAAGACCACGTTCTTATATCATAAATTACATATCATAAAACATCATAGTGAATAAACAAATAAATCTTCATTTGAATTATAAAAAATACATAAAAATTGTGAAGTCCATGTATAAATCTCACACGTGAATAACGTCCTCAGTGAGTATAGGAAAGGTTCCGCTCCACCTGCATGCAGACACACAATGCACTCACCAGAATTAATTGACCCCTATTACAGGGAGTCAAATTAGGCATATGGGAAAATCCAAGATGTCGTACATGAGGTCACAGGAATGAATCCAATATGTTATTTCCGGTTAGCTGGAATGTAGGTGGAGCGCTAACTGGCGATTCCTATACAATATATGCTGACCCTTGTCTTCTTTAATGTAAGTGCAATCCAACCTTATTTTTAAATAAATTATTTGAATTACTGCACCATGAGAGCATTATTTCCTTTCCCTCTCTGTTTGGCAAAACTGAAGCTTTGAATATGCTATCTACATAAATATTGAATAAATGACAGCAGCGGTTTGGATTCATTCCTGTGACCTCATGTACGACATCTTGGATTTTCCCATATGCCTAATTCGTTCCCTGTAATAGGGGTCAAAGTCTGGTGAGTGCATTGCATGTCTGCATGCTGGTGGAGAGGAACCTTTCCTATACTCACTGAGGACATTATTCACATGTGGGATTTATACAGTACATGGACTTCACATTTTTTATGTATTTTTTATAATTCAAATGAAGATTTATTTGTTTATTCACTATGGTGTTTTATGATATATAATTTATGATATAAGAGCGTGGTCTTTGTTTTTTCTTCTCCTACAACATTGCTGGATCTAGATGGGGCTCCGGTAAGGATTAGGGAAGGGCTGAAGGGGGCTGCTGCACACAGAATGCTTTTTTCCTTAGACAAAATAGAATGCATTAAGATAAAAGGCCTTCTGCCTTTACAACCACTTTCATATCAGGATTGTCACAAAGGACTTTGAGTAAAATTAGGCATTATTTCCATGCAAATATTATTTAAGCCTTTGTGATGGATGTTTTCCAAACATGCCAAGCATGGCTTTCCCACGTGATAGATATGTGTACGATAGGATCTGAGAGAGAAGTCCTGTTAGGACCTGCTTGGTGAAGGCAATACAGAGACTCCATATATTCCCTGGATTGTGAGGACTGTCATAAAAGGCCAGCTCCATCAAAGGAGATCCACTTCCAGGAGAGTTGGAAAGAACCTTATGGTAGGTATTGTACTGGACCCATCTATGCATAGAATGTCAACAATATTGGATCATTATTGGGTTGTGTATTCTGGATCATTTTCCCCATGTTTATAGCTTCTTTTTGAGAAGATTTCTGTGTTTGTTGAATAAAGAGAAAAAGAGAATCAGCATGAAAGGTCACACAAAGTTCCATTTGTGCACGCTAAAATGGTTGAAATTTAGTGAACTTCAGTAAAATTTATTTTGAGTTTATCATGTGTCAGATTCATGAGTTTGTTTTAGAAATTCTGTATATAGCCCTACAGAACAAACCGTGAACAATCATACATGGGTTTTGCTGCTTAACTGCAGACAGGAAATGGGAACTTTATTTAAGAAGAAGACATAGAGTATAATCATAGGTTCAGCTAAAAACATAAACACTGGCATCTACTGGCTGAAGAATATATCCGTAGTTGTACAAAAATACATAAACAATGTATTCCAAAAGTTAGGTACCACCTGTGCCCTACCACAAGGTTCTAGGTCAGGTCAGGTTTAATATTTATACAAATTAGGGACAACAAAATCAGAGGGGCCCACCACCAGACCCCCAACGATTCTGGAGTCCTGTTGCCCATCACTTTTATCAGTGCAGTTGGGGTCTTTCTCTTAAACTTTCTGACTCCAAAGTACTGGACTATTGGGGCTGGGGCCTGTTTAAAAAATGGGGGGGCCTGCCTATGAGATGTCTGCCCTGAGCCCACTCATTTTTTTAAATGTCCTTGCCTTAGTTCCTATATATACTAAATATTAATGATGTAATCGTTTTGAAGTGTGCTTCTTTGCTTTCATTAGGTCATTAAACTTAGCCACTTTACCCTTTGCAGCTCCTTTGGTGGACCTGACGCCAAGTCACAGCGGCTCGGCCATGCTCATGCTGTTGTCCGTGGTCTTTGTGGGGTTGGCAGTCTTCGTCATCTACAAATTCAAAAGGTAATCGTAGTCCCGTTCCTCGTTTGGTGGTGTTGCCGGCCTGCCGGCCGACTGCTGCTCTCCAAAGCAATGACGTCTCTGTTGATGTTTTTAGGAAAATTCCTGGAATTAATGTATATGCACAGATGCAGAATGAGAAAGAGCGAGAGATGGTCAGTCCAGGCAGTCAAAATGAAAGCTTGTCACCCATTGTCACTCAGACTCAGCCGGTGGGTCCTCAGCATCTGTTAGAGGGCAAGTTGGAAGCACAGCCCATAGGTAAATAAGTAGCTAGTCCTTGATTGGCTGGGCAGGTACCCAACCTTGCTAGTTGTACCTGTCTGAATGACCGAGCACTCTGTATTACCCTTCTTTTCTGAGATAGTCAAAGGGATTCAATAAAAATTTGCAAAGTATACAAACGATTAAAAGAATAGCTTTTATGAAGCTGGTGAGTCTTGTAGATTTCCCCTTAAATAAAAATCCTGTACACACAAAAGGCTATGAACATGTTGGAATTTGTCATTCGGTCTTTAAGACACGTTGGACATACCATTCGGGGGAAAAACAAAACAAAAGTGGACCTAAAAACCCAATGATTAGAAAGTCATATGTCTTGTAAAAAGTAACTTCTTAATTTTTAATCTTTTTTAAATATGCAGTTTTCATTAAAATTATACCTGGAGATTCTGACACAAAAGCACTTCCTGTTCTAAGGTGAAAACGCTCTGTCCCTCCTATTTTCTTTCATTCATTAGCTTTTCCAATGGAGACTACAAGTGTCCCTGCAGATGCATATTGCACAGGCATGGTCCATTGTTGTCACCATCAGGAAACCACCCTTAGAAATGCCATGCAGCCATCACTAGGGTGAATGGAAGTGGCTTCATAGAGGCTGCAGGTGATCAGTAGTGCTAATATGCAACAAAGGTTAAAAAAGAGAACAGTATTAGGAAATAACATGTCGTTAAGTTAGAGTTTATATGTAATTTAATAGAAATTAAATACAACTAGTACATACCTGAACAGGTCTTTATATTAGTTGAGTGTCATTACTAAAAACAATTAAACTAAAAAAAGAAAGAAGAGAAAATGTACCACTAGGTGTCAGAACATTCCTCCGTTTTACTTGCTGGCCCATCAAAACCAATTCTGAATTACCTAAGCAAATTTTAACTTCTTATAAGTCTAAGGGGTTGATTTACTAAAACTGGTAAATGCAAAATCTGATGCAGCTCTGCATAGAAACCAATCAGCTTTATTTTTTTTATTTTTTTTTGCCAAAGCTTAATTGAACAAACTGAAGTTAGAAGTTGATTGGCTACTATTGCAAAGCTGAATCAGATTTTGCACTCTCCAGTTTTAGTAAATCAACCCCTTGTGTGCCTCTACTTCAAAATTATTCTAAAAAAGGAGGTGGGGAACAGTGTCAGGGAGTCTGCACAATTACAAAGGAATTGGCATTCTAATTGAGCTATATGCAGAAATAATCACAAACGTGTTTTGATCTTTTCGGCATTTAACCACTTCCCTACCGTGCACGAAAACCCCCTTCCTGCCCAAGCCATTTTTCAGCTTTCAGCGCTGTCACACTTTGAATGACAATTGCGCGGTCGTGCGACGTGGCTCCCAAACGAAATTTGTGTCCTTTTTTTCCCACAAATAGAGCTTTCTTTTGGTGGTATTTGATCACCTCTGCGGTTTTTATTTTTTGCGCTATAAACAAAAGAAGAGCGTCCAGTTTGGAAAAAAAACACAATTTTTTACTTTTTGCTATAATAAATACCCATTTTTTTTTTTAAATAACATTTTCCTCAGTTTAGGCCGATACGTATTCTTCTACATATTTTTGGTAAAAAAAAAAAAATCGCAATAAGCGCATATTGATTGGTTTGCGCAAAAGTTATAGCGTGTACAAAATAGGGGATAGATTTATAGCATTTTTATTTTTTTATTAGTAATGGCGGCGATCTGCGATTTTTTATTGTGACTGCGATATTGCGGCGGACACATCGGACACTTTTGACACATTTTTGGGACCATTCACGTTTATACAGCGATCCCTGCTATAAAAATGCATTGATTACTGTATAAATGTGATTGGCAGGGAAGGGGTTAACCACTAGGGGGCGGGAAGGGGTTAAATATGTTCCCTCAATGTGTTCTTACTGTGGGGGGAGGTGACTGACTGGGGGAGGTGACCGATGGTTGTCCCTATGTACAAGGGACACGCCATCGGTCCCCTCTCCCTCACAGGACGTGGATCTCTGTGTTTACACACAGAGATCCACTTTCCTGCTCGTTTCCCGGGCAATCGCGGGTGCCCGGCGGCAATCGCGGCCGCCGGGCACGCGCACCGGGGCCTTGTGAACGCGGCGGGCGCGCGCGCGCGCCGCTGGCGGCAAGCACGCGCCTCCTAGCTCGTTTTAAAGGGAGGACGTCATATGACGTCCTCCCAGAACGAGAGTATCCTCCGCCCGCCGTCAATTGACAGTGGGCGGGGGACAAGTGGTTAAGGATAACTGTAATTTTAGCAGTGTTATCTTTTACTGTAATTGCTCCCCAACCCCCAGCAATTCTCCATATTTATTCCTATGGAATATAAAGTTGGAAAGGATTTTAGACAGCCTTTCTATAGGAATAAATAGAGATTGGAAAATGTTGAGGAAGGTGTGGCTTTCAGTGGGGAAATTGGAGGTTCCTGGGTTCCAGGGATAGGTAAATATACTATATGAGTATACAAGTTTGAGAAAATCTGACCATCACACCTACGTATATAAGCTTTTTGGATGCCCCATTTCTAAATCATGAGAACCAATATGGCAGGGATATGCAATTAGCGGACCTCCAGCTGTTGCCAAACTACAAGTCCCATGAGGCATAGGGAGACTCTGACAGCATCAAGCATGACAACCAGAGGCAGAGGCATGATGGGACTTGTAGTTTGGCAACAGCTGGAGGTCCGCTAATTGCATATCCCTGCAATATGGAGTCTCTCCCCTCCCTTTCCACTCTTCAGGAAGGTTTTCCACCAGATTTTGGATTGTGTTTATGTGAATTTGTGCCCATTCATCCAGAAGTGCATTTATGAAGTGAGGTACTTTTTGGCGGGCTGCCTCACACATGGCCATAGACAGTAGCCAACGTAGAACTGTCCTTCTGAGCAACACAGGACTTTGCCCGATGTAAAGGTAGCAAGCAGAGACTGACCCCCGATCCACCCTCCTGGCTATGTGCTTCATTCCCTTCACTCCCAGGGGCTCCAGTCACAGGGCACCATCTTTAGGCCCGGGGACACCAGTAGAACTGTCTTATACTCTTGCCTAACCTCCCAGCCTGGGGGAGAAGACACTTTAAAGGGGAACCTGCTCTACCTGCTGCCTACATACTGATTTTGACCAAGAAACCGGGCTCAGAATCAGTGTTCCAACTTATCCCAATGGTGTCCAGTAGGGTTGAGGTTAGGATGCTGTGCAGGCCATTTGGATTCCTCCACACCAAATTGGTCAAACCATGTCATGATGGAACAGAAAATGCCCCTCTCCAAGATGATGCCAAAAGGTTTTAGAATCTTTTTGTTTGTTGTATTATTAACAGTACCCTTCACCGGATAAGTCTTAACTCAATCATTTGGAGGGATGTCCATATACCATATACCATTGGCCAATTAATGTAGGTGTGGTGGACAGGTGTCTCAACTATTTGGTCATATAGTGTATAAGATTTGGGAAGGAGTGTGTAAGTCAGCCTTTCTCAAACTTTTTAACACAGTTGAACCGGTAAAATAACATCCCGATCTCAGGGAACCACTGCTAAAAAGGACTGTACCTACAACTCAGGATACCTTAGTGTGATGGTCAGTGGGAAGAATTCTCCTTACACTTGTGGTCATTGGGAAGAATTATCCCCTTACAGATGGCTAAAAAGATCAATGGCGTCAGTAGGAACGTATTTTAGAGGCAGAAATTGCTCATTGCTCAAGGAACCCCTAGCAACCATTGGAGGAACCATAGGGTTCCGATGGAAAAAGTCTGATGGGAGCTTTTCATCGGATTTTCCGACTGTGTGTATGCTCCATCTGACTTTTACCGTCAGAATTTCCGACGGACTTAGATAGAGAGCAGGTTCTCTATTTTTCCGTCGGAAATTCCGACTGAGTTTTGCCCGGTCAAAAGTCCGGCCGTGTACACGTGGCATTAGAGAATAACTAAACTGAAAATATAGCTATTCTGTAAAACATTTACTATATATAGCTTTCTCTGTATATTTAGTAGATTCACTGGAGCCACCCCAGAACATGTTCATAAATGAGCACTAAGGCAGCACTAAAAACACATTGGAGAAATGCTCTAACCGTCAACTGCCCCATTGTAGTCAAACAAGGGTTAGGATTAGGGTTATATTTCTTCTCATTATGCCCAACCAAGCTTTCTTTGCTCCTACCGAGTACATCATCCAATGCTTGTAAGTTAGCTCCCTCTCACCGAGTCTCCAACAGGCAATTAGAATTTCAGGAACGTCGCAAACTAGCGCATTGCGGCAAAAAAATAAATTGCAAAATGTTATTGAATCCCTGTGATTGTGTAATCTTTATAACATATTCCCTTTGTCACCCTACCTGTTTTCCTAACTAACCCCCGAGACGTGCAGGTAATTGGAGCTCCCCAGCCCCTGCCCCCCCCCCCCCCCCACTGTTGGGTGCTTCCGAACATGGAAAAAGGACTGCTAACCGAGACTGATTGTCATAATTCAGACAGTCACTTCTGATCCTGAATTAATGAATGAATCACATTAAACAAAATAAGCCAGCTCAGGAGGAGCCGCTACAGAAGCTATGAAAAGAGCTTAATAAAGATTCATTTCAAATTCCCTTTCGTTATTAGAGATCGAAGCACTTCGCTATAGAAGCTGCTGCTCGTTCACTTTGTTGTAGAGGACACAGATTTTTTTTTTTTACCTTCAACAAAGCAACTTTATGATATTATATAATAAAAAAGCACTATGCCCATTGAGCAATGTCCAGAATTGATGTGAAATACACGTAATGACCATAACTAAAGCCCAATTGAACTTTTAGTTTAAATCAAATACATTCCAGGTACGTGAAAAATGTGCAAAGTCTTATAGTTCATTATCTTTGTAAAGCTGCTATAGCCTGAATAGAAAAGCCTGTCCCCTGCCAGCATGTTTCAGAGTGGAAGCAGCGGTCCCTATATAGAGGTCTGACATGATGAGTCAGAGCACATCAGCAAAAGTTCAGGCTTCCTGCTGACTGGAGGGTTCCAGCTCTGATTCATCGAGGAGCATGTTGGACATCTGCAGAGAGATCACAGCTTCCACACAAATAGCAATGTCCCTTCTCTGTAACATGCTTGCAGGGGAAAGGCTTTTCTACTCAGGCTGTGGCTGTTTTCTAAAGACAAAAAAACTACAGGACTTTTTGCAGCTTTTTGTTTAGATGCACCTGGAATGTATTTAGCTGAATTAAACCAAAAATCAAATCAGTCTTTAAAAGAGGACATGTCATGATTGAAATATCAGAACTACCACCGCTACCTACAGTGTCTTGAAAAAGTATTCATACCCCTTGAAATTTTCCACATTTTGTCATGGTACAACCAAAAACGTAAATGTATTTTATTGGGATTTTATGTGATAGACAAACACAAAGTGGCACATAGTTGTGAAGTGGAAGGAAAATGATAAATAGTTTTCCACTTTTTTTTACAAATAAATATCTGAAAAGTGTTGTGTGCATTTGTATTCAGCCCCCTTTGTAGAAGCACCTTCCACTGCAATTACAGCTGCAAGTCTTTTTGGGGATGTCTCTACCAGCTTTGCACATCTAGAGAGTGAGATTTTTGCCCATTCTTCTTTGCAAAAAAGCTCAAGCTCTGTCAGGTTGGTTGGTTGGATGGACAGCGTCTGTGAACAGCAATTTTCAAGTCTTGCCACAGATTCTTAATTGGATTTAGGTCTGGACTTTGACTGGGCCATTCTAACACATGAATATGATTTGATCTAAACCATTCCATTGTAGCTCTGGCTGTATGTTTAGGTTTGTTGTCCTGCTGGAAGGTGAACCTCCGCCCCAGTCTCAAGTCTTTTGCAAACTCTAACAGGTTTTCTTCTAAGATTGCCCTGTATTTGGCTCCATCCATCTTCCCATCAACTCTGACCAGCTTCCCTGTCCCTGCTGAAGAAAAGCATCCCCACAACGTGATGCTGCCACCCCCCTTTTTTTTACGGTGGGGATGGTGTGTGTTCAGGGTGATGTGCAGTGTTAGATTTCCGCCACACATAGCATTTTGCTTTTAGGCCAAAAAGTTTAATTTTGGTCTCATCTGACCAGAGCACCTCCTTCCACATGTTTGCTGTGTCCCCCACGTGGACTCTTACAAACTGCAAATGGGACTTCTTATGACTTTCTTTAAACAATGGCTTTCTTCTTGCCACTCTTCCATAAAGGCCAGATTTGTGGAGTGCACGACTAATAGTTGTCCTGTGGACAGATTCTCCCACCTGAGCTGTGGCTCTCTGCAGCTCCTCCAGAGTTACCATGGGCCTCATTAATGTTCTCCTTGCCCAGCCTGTCAGTTTAGGTGGATGGCCATGTCTTGGTAGGTTTGCAGTTGTGCCATACTCTTTCTATTTTCAGATGATGGATTGAACAGTGCTCCGTGAGATGTTTAAAGCTTGGGATATTTTTATATAACCTAACCCTGCTTTAATCTTCTCAACAACTTTATCCCTGACCTGTCTGGTGTGTTCCTTGGCCTTCATGATGCTGTTTGTTCTCTAAGGTTCTCTAACAAACCTCTGAGGGTTTCACAGAACAGCTGTGTTTATACTGAAATTAAATTACGCACAGGTGGACTCTATTTACTAATCAGGTGACTTCTGAAGGCAATTGGTTTCCACTAGATTTTAGTTAGGGGTATCAGCGTAAAGGGGGCTGAATACAAATGCACGTTACACTTTTTAGATATTTATTTGTGAACATTTTTGAAAAACATTTATCATTTTCCTTCCACTTCACAATTATGTGCCACTTTGTGTTAGTCTATCACATAAAATCCCAATAAAATATTTACGTTTTTGGTTGTAATATGACAAAATGTGGACATTTTCAAGGGGTATGAATACTTCTTCAAGGCACTGTATTTTATTCTTTTGAGCAGCCTGTGATAAAAAAGCATTAAGCTGGATTTCCTTTAGATTTACCAAAACCATATTATACAAGCTCAAACCTAAACACTTTAGAATTGTATGCAATCAGGTAGGTCCTTGCACTACATAGTTGAAGCTAAATCTAAACGAAATTGAAAAAGAAAATTGTATAATGTGTAGCCAGCTTTAGACTGCCATTGCTGATCTTCTAAAAATGCTAGCTGCCAGGTTGCCTGTGTCTTCAATTCTTTCTAAATCTCAGTCATCATAGAACAAGCTTCACAAGTCCTGATCTGCATACTCAGGGGTCCATTTATAAAAGGTTTGCTGTGTTAATGCCTCCGCATCTGCACAGCCATCACAATTAATCTCTATAATGTGTCTTATATGTTTATTTCCTGCGATTGTCAGCTTTAGCTAGTGGCCATATTATTGGTATTTTCTCGATTGGGGTATTTCAATAAAATAGGGCATTATGGCCACTAGATGGAGCTGACAATCATAGGAAGTAAACATGTTAGACACAATAATGGGATTATTTGCAACTGAATGATGAGACATTCGCTCAGCTGTAATTTTGTTGAACAGACCCCTTAGAGACTCAGCAAATTATGAAGGCATACAGTCAGCAGAATAGCCTGGCGACTAGCATTTTCAGAAGCGGGTCAGCCACAGTATACCTCCCACATATGGTGCTGTGTGTGCTACATGTGAGTTTTAAGAGTTATTTTTTTTCTTCTGTTTGTCTTTTTAATTTATCATTTGCTATTTAAAATGTAAAACGTAAAGTGTTACTAAACCCACAGCAGTAAAATCAGTCTGTATATGCAGTAAAGCTTGCTTGTTATACTCACTGTGGAACCTAAGGGGTTAATCATCCGCATTGTGTAAAAAGGCTGCTTCTCTGATCCTCCCCTTCTTCCACTGTCCTCAATCCATCTCCCGATAAGACAGACTTTGGAGTCACTCTGCACATGCTCAGTTTGGTGTGTATTGCTAGAGAGTTTTTTTTTTTTTTCTTGGGAGGCTGCATGTAATGGGCACAGGTCCAATCAGCACTGTCCAGACAGAGGGTCAGGGGTCCTGAACCCTTATAGGACAGTCAGAGTAGAATGTCCTCCTACGAGCTTTAACCAGACACTAATAGAAGTCACAAGACTGCTATATACTGCTGATGGATGAGAAAAGGTATTTAGCAGTTTATATTTACTAAAATAATTGCATTTCCATGTTCTGTGTACTGTGGGAGACCAGATATAGTGAATTCAGGATCCTGGGTTTAGTAACACTTTAAAATCTTTAAAAGAAACAAATGCTTTGCTTTATGATATAGTGCACCACTAGCTCAAACCAAGTAAGCAGCCACTGAGGTCAGAAGATGCAAGGAAGGGATTGGCCATGCTGGAGATTACACAGTCATGGCAGCTTCTATCCTGGCAGGTCCTTTTTAAGTGGACAACATTCAAGATGATGGAGAGGTGTTTGAATAAAGCTTAATGCCAGATATGATCTTTATTACATAGTTACATTGGGCCACCTTGGCACAATATGCAAATATGCATATCTCCTACCTGATGAGCTGCAGGGGAAGCTGAATATCACTTTATTAGTCGGCAACTCGGCACTACTACAGTGGTATCCACAATCTTACGGGTCCTGCTCAGGTTCTATGCAAGTGGCTTTCCCTCTACACACTGACCACAGGGGCTTGCTTGCTCAGCAATGCCCCCAATTATTGAATGCTTTGTACAAGGTGTTCTCTGATTGCACAATCGGGAAAGGAAGGGCAGTAATGGCACAATTTCCACCTCATCCAATTACAGAAAGCCTTGTATTATTTGAATATAATACAAGGCGATCTATTAATGATGGCAGTGCCAAGCGAGTGACCCCCTGCAGGCAGTTTTTAAAGGGGCAGTCGCTCACATAGAACCTGAGCAGGACCAGAGTATTGTGACCAACTACTACAGCGATTTCCAGGTTCTCCATCGGTTCCTTAGGTATGAGTAATGTATACCTACATTTTACCAAGCTGGGGTAATAGTATGCCATTCGAATAGGTCCTGGAGTTCAGCTTTAAAGGGACTCCGTCTCTACAACAAAAACAGTGCCCAATAAGCAGCCTGTTAAAGCGCTATCAATACTAACCTATCCCAGTACCCATTCCTTGGATCTTTGCTCGCTTGCAGAGTTATGGCAGATTATAGGTCTGGGCAGTTCTTGGAGTGTGTAGGATTCATGCTCTGGCCATGAATCATGGTTCCATCCTCCAGGCCCCACATCTCTTCTGGACTGGGGCTTTAGGGGCTGGTGGATGGAACCAAAGGAAATGCAGTTATCCGACACACCTAGAAGTGTAAAATGTGAAGATTTTGATAGAGGCCATTACTTTGCAGGAAACAAAAGATCAGCTTTAGTTACAGTTTAATTCAAAAATAAAAACTAAGCTAGTGTATTTATCCATCATCATAAAAAAACACTAAGGGCCCATTCAATGTATCAATGTATGCTAAAATGGGAGCGCTACCACAATTCATGGCAATGCCCCTGATCTGTGTGTGGTGCATTGCAATGCTAATCATTGTGAATGGCACCCCATTGCATTGTACAGTAGAGCCTGTATTGTGGTGTGCTTCATTGTTAAAAAAGGGTCATGCACTTTTTTCATCTGTTGTGGTGTGTTGACAGACCATCCATAATGATTGGGTTTCCCTAACGCAAAGCACATTAACCTGTGCCATAAGCCATATTAACAAAACACTCTAGTGTGATTTGGCCTGTAAAATATAATGCATGCCTAAAAGGGCTGGCACCACTAGGTGTCCATACATACCTCTGTTTTACTTTCTGGGACCCTCAAAGTTGACCTCCGAACTACCAAAACAAATGTTGACTTCCTAAAAGTCTAAACATAGGCGCCCCTCCATCCGAAGCAATCCACTTGACACGGACTAGGCCTATTGATAGATTACTTAGCCCAGCATTGCATTGTTGGATACTGGTGAGGGCCTTCATTTTTTTAGAGAGTCTCCCTTTGGAGGATTTGGAACTGCTCTAGAAGCCCAGAAAAAAAGACTGTAGTTATGCACACCTAATGACACCTAATGATGCTTGCAGTGGTAGGAGGTCTTCTTTTTCAGGCTGCCTTTTGGGCACTTGTCACTTTAAAGGGGCACTAAAGTGTGCTTTCAGGGAGAGCATATTTAAAACCTATTATATTTATTAAAATGTGGTGATGCCTTTAAGCTGTATTTTAATTGGATTTTATACACTGATTTGTAAAGTCTCCCTCTAGTGGTCAGTCAGATATTAACATGAACCTGTGCTTTACCCACGCAGGGCAGAACGACAAGTTCACTGTCATGCTGGTCCCATCAGTTGCACATACTCATCTTCCCTCCACTGCCCTGCGACTCCTTTTGGCTGCCGAGAGAGAAGACAGTTAATCCTGTGTAAGCTTCAAGTCACCCCGCCCCCATGTGACAGCACTAGGTACCTAAAGGACCAACCACCAAACACCAGCACTGTCACATGGGAGGAAGGTGAGTGATTCACATGCTCTTCCATACCTGAAAGTTCCAGGCATTTCAGTTCACTTTCCTGAAATAACAGAACAGCAGGGGAGAAAAGGATAGGAGAGTATGTGCAGCTGGAGGGTCTGCCATTAAAGTGGACTTGCTGCTTTGCCCTGCTTGATCAAAGCACAGACTCACTTTAAACCCTACATTCAGGAACCATAATCCATATATACAAAAACCAGGTCAGTCTGGACTAATTTATAAACCATGGGGTTTATTTATAAAATATTTGTTGCATGAATGTCAGAAGCATTTGTGCAAGCTGAACGAAATGTCCTGTAATTTTTTGTTATATCAATGCTATTAATATAAAAAAGGATATCAATGCCTGTTTAATCAGCTTCATCTAGTGGCCAAAATGCAGTATAGTTTTTTAAATTAAACTATATTGCATTTTGGCCACTAAAAGGAGCTAATTATACAGGCGTTAATCTCTTACAAAAATTACGGTACATTTTGTTCAGCGTGCACGAATGCTTCTGACATTTATGCAACAAATGTTTTATAAATAAACCCCTTACATTTCATCTGCATTCACCGCTCATTGTACAGCATTCATCCCGCTATTTCCAAGAGTCATAATAATTTGTTAGAGTAATCATCATTACCCGGATCCGATGCAAATGCCAGGTTATGTAAATTTATATTTTAGGCTAATCTGCAGTGCGTGGAATGTAGACCTAGATGAGAAAAATGTTTATTGATAAAATGAATGATTCCCCACTTGAAAACAAAGTGTGTTCAAAAGTTATTGGCTTAAACACATATATCATTGGCTGTACTATGAATATGGCAAATAATGACTGTTGGTTCTAAAGAAAAGGACAGTTGGATGCTGGGAGGATTGCGGCGGATGGGACTCAATCAGGCAATTGCACAAATGCAAGCAGAAGATGTGCTTAAAGTGTATCTAAAGCTGAAACCTTCATTCCTTTTCTTTTTGTATACAGCACAAAATGGTTGTGTAGACACAACAGGAAGTGAGAAAAAATCTTTCAAAATTGAAGGTTTTCACTGTAACACGTGTCCTTGTTCGATGGTTTTCCCACTATGCCTGTTCTGGTGACAACCCCATCACTTTCACCAGACTGTGGCCTGGGGGCCAGCAGCAGCCCTTTGCTTGCTTTTAGCCTGCCCTTTGGGCACTATTTCATCCACTGATAGCAACAATGGGCCATAATTCTCCCCACTGACATCAATGAAGGGCCACAATTCCTTTCAATGATACCAACGATGGGGCATCATTTCTTCAAGTGACACCAACAATGGGGCCCAATGACACCAATGAAGCAACTCCCACTGAAACAAACGATGGGGTATTATTTTTTTCCCACTTATGTCAGAACCTTTTCTACTCCCAATGTCAACAGTTCAGTCCCCCTAAAGTCTGAAGGACAGTAACCAGGCCATTTGTTTAGAAAGTTTGGAGACCCCTGTATTAGACAATAGAGAGTGTAAATCTTCCCCAGTTTAGACACAGACTTTCTTAGAAACCTGTACTGATATGGAAATGTCCTTATGTTTTTTTCTAGCCACTATGAAAGAGATGTTTTGGATCCCCAAAACACATTGGAGTTTCCAAAGTGGTGTGGCTCTTCAGTTTACATTTTTAATAGAAACCTGTCATAGTTTTAACCCTTCCACACACTATCCAATAAAGAGGGGATGAGCGAACCCACTATCACTGCACTTCAAGAAAACTCAACAAGAGTAAAAGCCATCTCAGCCCAGCTCCATCCTGGCCACGACTCCCCAAGCACTTTGCTTCGCCCCTGGGTCTTAGTTAAGGAGGTCTGCAACTAAGCCCCGGGGGCAGGGCAAAATGCGTTGGAGGGGACATGGCCTGGACAGTGCTGGGCTAAGGCTGCTTTTACCCATATTATTGTCAGGTTTTGTTGGTGTGCTGCTATTGTGGGTTCTCTACTCTCCTACTGTGGGTATTGAGCCTGGGCAGGCTCTTCCCAAGCCAGCACCCTTTAGTGCAAGTCCTTGGACCTGGACATTGAAACTTGAAGTGGCACCCAAAGTCTTTTAAATACAGATCCTAAAAAAAGGGCTTTAGATGCATGTTAAGACAATCACTCAAGAACACTAGGAACCAAAGGCCCAGACATCAATAGAAACATTGTCAGAAGTTCTAACCCTTCTTCACTCTACAAAAACTGATGTGTTTTTGTTTGTGTCCCCATTGAAGAGATTTCCCAGTATTTGCTGTCTTGACAAGACTACAGGGTTGAATCTCCCCAGTAGGGTCATAGATGGCCATATAAACCTTACAGGGGCTCTAATCGTTTCCCATTCTATATAAGAAAATAAAACAGTTTTGTCTGGAGCTGGGATTTAAAGTCCATGACTGTACCACTAAGGACCTGGGAGAATCTGTGACATCACGCAACAGGGCAAAGACACCTGGAAAAAAGGTATGGATATTAATTTTATTAAGGGTGCAGGGGTGTTTCAAAGGGAGTGGGTTGTAAATGGAAGAGGATGGGAATCCCAAGACCAGAGTTGGACTTTAAAGTATAACTGGTTTTGGATACAGTAGGGGGAATTATTGCTGTCTGGGCCCCCATTAGGGAGATTCACCCTCTCTGTTTGTCCTGCTTCACTGAGAGTGCAAGGGGAAGAAAACATTTTAATTTGTTTTATTTTTTAGTTCACCAGAACAGGAATAGAGGGAAATCTTCTAATGGGGACACTAGTTTTGGTGACCCTGGTGACAACCAGGGGTTCCATAATTTTTCTTCAGGAAGTGAAGAGAAATCTCTCCAATGGGACTCAGATGACAAAAAAAAACTCTAAATGAAAGCTTGTTGGACATCCCATTCCAAAATCATGGACATTATATGGAGTTGGCCCACCTCTGTAAATATAACAGCCTTCACTTTTATGGGAAGGCCTTTTACAAGATTTTGGAATGGGTCTATGGGAATTTGTGCCCATTCAACCAAAAGAAAATTTTGAGGTCATGTACTGATGTTGGTTGAGATGACCTGATTCACAATCAGTGTTCCAATTCATCCCAAAGTTGTGGAGGTTTCGGTCTATTCTCTATGCAGGCCATGCAAGTACCTGAAGAACAACTGCCCTTTACACCTACAGGTATGTGAGCTTGTTGGAGAACCTATTCCAGAACTACTGGCATAACATATACAGTTGGCCCAACTTTGTGGGTACAACAGCCTTCACTCTTCTGGGAAGGTTTTCCACAAGATTTTGGGGTGTGTCTTTGGGAATTTATGCCCATTCTGTGAAAATAATGTTTTAGGGGCAGGTACTGATGTTGGATTACAAGACCTGGCTTATAGCTGTCTTTCTAATTCATCCCAAGGTGTTTAGTAAGGTTGATGTCAGAGTTCTGTGCCCCACTCAAGTTCCTCCACACCAAACTGGTCAAACCATATCTTCACTAGAAACATGTGCGGTGCTAAAAATATATAGATACCGTATTGTCCACAGAAAGTCCACAAAGAGGGTGTTAGAGAGAAGTCCTAAATCAGTTTTCAAAATTGTAGAGATCCGCACACCACCACAGTGATGAGGCCAATCCGCTTACCGGAACACAATAACCCTCACTAAATAGATTGGTCAATTGCGCTTTAAAGATGATAATATCCCGGGTCTCTCAGATCCATTTTCAGCCACACCACAGTGATCCTCCAGATCTCCATAAATGAAGACACTCAGATACTAATATCATTGGCTGCTCTTTTAAGGGATCCACCAAGATGTTCACAATACCCACCACACACACTCTGATTGCTCGCCTCGGTAGCATTTGGATCAAACCTCATAAAAAAACATATAACAGACTCCCTAATGCAGTAACTCTAAAATACTATGTATTAAAACTTATTAAACTCACATGTGTACAGAGAAAAGCCTACTCAAAAGTTCACAAGATGGCCACGGTGTCTGGCGTGATGATGTCCCATGTCACTGTCCTGTCCTACACATTTTGTCACCAACTGACATCATCAGGGGCATATCTTCATAGAGCTGGCTTTGTACACAGGGGCACAGTCATACTGGGACAAAAGGGCCTTAACCAAACTGTGACCACAAACTTAGAATGGCCCAGCTGTCTAAAATGTCTTGGTATAATATAACATTAACAGTACCCTTCACTGGAAACCCTTAATAATTTGGGGGAGTGTCCACATACTTTTGGAAAGTGGTGTATCAATTTATTTTAGGTATTTTAGTATATACAAAAATACAATTCTACAAGCTTTGTAGCTTAATGGCAGATTTGGGTGGACTGGTATGAACTGTTATCTGTTCTGTTTACACATGTGTGCCTAGATTCATGTCATCAATTTGGGAGTGCTGATATTGTGTTGTTCCAGTAGTACAATTTCTTATAATACTCTGGAAGAAGCTTTTTTTTTGGTTTTGTTTTTGGGTTTTGTGAAATACCTTTTTTGCTTTTGTTATCCCTTTTCTTGTATCACTATACCTTGAATAAAAATTTGAAAAATAAATCAATAAAATTCTGTTTAGATTTCTCTGAAGGCCCAACATTTAGGTTACAATGCATTTTATTTTGAAACAAAAAGTAAATTATCTGCAATTTCTAAAATCTTACACAGGTACGTTGCTTTCCCCTTAAAAAATAAATAAAAATAAAATAGCGAAGACACACATGCTGTTGGCAGCAACACACATTTGTTTTTAATTAATTCAGCTCTCAAATCTCCTTTAAGATGCTTGAACCCAAGAACACATTGCGTGGGGGGAGGGGGAATTTCATATAACGTTATCACAGTTTCAAAGTCATAATGTACCATTGGCTGCATAACTTGAAACCCTTTAAAGTGTTTTCAGCAAGATATTAAAGGATCAGCACCAAGGACAGCAGCTGAAACAGCCAAATGCAAATGTAAGGCTTAGACTGTCTGAATTTTATAGAACTGAGATTAAAGGAAGGTGTAAAAAAAATGTCTAGCGAAGAAAAGGCCGCACAAGAAAGAATTAATATGCCTGGATGCTTTGTCCTTGTAAAGCCAATTATGCTTTTATTTGTTAATAACTAGATACAAGGTAACCAAAGTGGATGGTGCCTGATCCTACCCCGATAACAGAAGAATGCACACATCTTCAAAGTTTTGGGGGTTTTTTTAAGATGAAAAAACTTAAAATGATATTCGAATAAACCAAAGCTCATCCCAAAATCTGTGTGCTTGTAAAGCTTCTACAGCTAACTTTTTAGAGTTTATTTTTATAGAAATTCGTTATGAGACAGTGTGCAAGAGAAACACTGAGTCTGAGACACTGGGAGAGAGCCAAAAAATAGAAGGAAGGGATAAAAAGAGGAGGGAGAGGGACTAGTACAGAGAGAAAAGGGAGCGGAGGAACGGGGGGGGGGGATACAAAGAGGGAGAGCGAAAGAGAGTAGGGAGCTTTAAAATTATAGTAGTAGTAGTAGTAGTAGTAAAGAAGAAGAAATAAGGAGAAAAGGCTAGAAAGAGAGAGGTAGAAAGACTAGAAAAAGAGAGGAGGGGTATTTGAAAGAGGGAGAACGGGACTAAAATTAGAGACTGTCGGATTTCTCCCTTTGGCTGCGCTGCAGGGGGATAGGTTCTTTTATCAGCCCCCTCCCTCCATCTGCTGTCCAATCCCCCCTGTGTGCCTGCCTCTCCAGCAGTATTTCTGGCTTCCCTCCTCTTTTCTCCTGCCTGAAGCTGCTGAGAGCACACAGGAGGATCGGGTTCAGGATGGAAAGCTAGGGTCTGGTAAATATGTCATATTGGTACCGATTGCTCCTGTGTCCATTCATCCCTGAAGCATAGTAAACAGTGTTTACTATGCTTCAGTTTGTGAATAAACAGGAAACTTCAGAGCACTTCCTATTCATTCATCTGCAGCTGAGGCTGCATAGAAAAGTATGGATGAATCTCTGTCCTCAGTCCCTTTCTCTGTCTCAAATGTGGGGTCTGAAATTTTATCAAAGCCCCCCCCCCCCCCCCAACAGGCCACTTAAAAAACTGTAATAAAAAATAATAATAAAAAAAAAAATGTTAAATGAAATTCTAAAAAATAATAATAATAAAAAAATATTTAAGGGCGTGTTCACATGTGCTGTGATATTTTAACAAAAATATAATTTGATATTTTTCGGGGAGGGGCCCTGACAGGTAGGCTGTACGGGACCCCATGATTTCGAACAGCCCTGAGAATAGGTAAGAGGGATAGTGGCTTAGAGGGAGAGAGGTTAGCAAGAGGGAAGGGAACTAGAAAGGGAGATAGAGGGAGGCTAGGGAGAAGAAGAGGGAAGAGAGAAATCAGATACAAAGAGGTAGAGGGGCTAGCAAGGAGGAAAGGGGGTAGAAAGAGGGGGATGTGCCAGAAAGTGGGATATAGGCTACAACAGGAAAAGGGTCCTAAAAGAAGGAGAGGGGCTTGAAAAGGTAGGAGGAACAGAAGGAAAGAGGTACAGGGACTAACTAGAATGATAGACAAAGAACTAGAATGCTATAGAGGGAATTGAAAGAGGGAAGGGCAAAAAGAGGGAGAGGGTCTGTAAAAAGGGAGAGCGGCTAAAGCAAGGGCAGAAACAAAGTAGAAAGAGTGAAGAAGGAAGAGGGAGTTACAAAGAGAAAGCTATATAGTGAGAATGCTGGAAAAGAAGAGGACAGAGGTTGGGGGCTAGAATAGGGTGACCAGACATCCCCAGTTTCCGGGGACAGTCCTCGGATTGAGGACACTGTCCCCAGACCAAGTCTGTCCCCGGTTTTGTCACCGGATTTGATTTGAACAGGGGCTGGGGCAATTTCAAAGACAGTCAGTGTAGAATAAAAAAAATAAAAATGGAATTACATACCCCCGCTCCACCGCACCTATTAGCTTGGGGGGTGTATTTTTTCCATTATCTGTGCCCCTTTCATATGCTGGTCGGAGCGGAGGGAATATTTTTTCAGTTTCGGGTGCATGCCCATTCAGCTCTGCTTGCATGTTCTTCTGCCTTGGATCAAGTTCCGGCCAGCCGCCTGAATTCTTATCTCCTTGCCTTCCCTGGCGGAGTGAGCTTCCTCTGCTCCCCACCCGGAGAATAAGACTTGAGAAGCTGTGAGGCGGGCGGTGGCGGCGACGAGCAGAGAGAAGCAGCTGAGCTCAGCTGATGGTGTCCAGCAGCAGGAACAGAGGGGTATCATAACTCACAAGCAGCAGGTACTCTATCATGGCTCTCGCTGGCTCCGTCACAGTGTGTCACATAAGATGGGTGCTGATTTTGTTAACTTATTGGTCATAAGATAACAAAATCAGCACCCAGCAGCCATGTTATGTGACAGAGCCAGCCAAAGCCATGATAGAGCGCTTGCTGCCTGTGAGTTATCATAATGCTGATGATGTTAACCAGTTGTTG
Source organism: Rana muscosa (assembly GCA_029206835.1). NCBI lineage: Eukaryota > Metazoa > Chordata > Amphibia > Anura > Ranidae > Rana > Rana muscosa. The sequence goes on along the minus strand of CM055123.1, from coordinate 234,294,927 downwards.
ATCGCCTGATAGCAGATTTACTGATACAGGGCGTTCGTGCGGCGCAGGATCACATATATACGTGATCCTGCATTTCTGGGTATGGGAGCCAATCAGTGGTTCCGGCGAACTTGATGTCCACCGGTACCCGCTGATCATAATGTACACAGGCTGAACGGTGGTCTGCCTATATAAACAATGTAGACAGATCACCTTTCTGTCAGTATGGAAGACATTGATCCTGTGTTCCTGCAAAGCAGGTTCAGGGATTTATGCCTTCCCTTAGTAAAAGCACCTCCCCCACAGTAAGAAAACACTTGTTAGGCAGACATTTAACCCTTTGATTGCCCTAGATGTTATTCCATTCCCAGCCAGTGTCATTAGTACAGTGACTGTGCATATTTTTAGCACTGATCACTGTATTAGTGTCACTGGTTCCCACAAAGTGTCACTTAGTGTCCGATTTGTCAGCCGCAATATCGCAGTCCAGCTATGAGTCACTGATTGCCGCCATTACTAGTTTAAAAAAAATAAAAAATGTCTCCAGATTTCATTTTAAAAATCTGGTCAACTTAGGCTAGAAAGAACGAGGGAGATGAAGACAAAAAGAGAGAGGGGGAGAGAGTAGGATAGGGAGTTAGAGAAGAGAGAGGGTCGAGAAAGTAGAGGGAAGTGGACTATTTAGGCTTCTGGCTTTATAATAACACTAAGTGCGGATATAATCACAATTTAAAACTGTTTATTTAGCCTTTTAAATGATAGCAGCAGTACAGCAGCCCATGCTGACAATTTGAAGTTCACAAACATTATTTGCAGACAGTACTAGACAAGTATAGGGAATTGCAACCCCACCAGGAATACCCAACAGTGATAATCTGCTGCTTCTATTCTTGCATAAACACCCAGCACCTGCATCACATTGAACAGTGGCTAATACACAGTCCTGCCTTCTGTCTATATAATTCATATGGAGCTGCAAGAGTGCAGCAATTATCTCACCTGGGGCTGTAAGTTGCCATAAACCAGGAGAAGGGAAGAGGAAGCACACTAGGAGCCTTTAGACAATGCAATATATATCTGAGCAGCCTGGGAGTTCAGTAAGAACTACAACATACTGCAAGCAAGAATTAAATATCATTAGCTTCATAAAAGTCTTGGCATTGCTTGCTGAATATTGCAATTTTGCAATCTGTACAATCCGAAAGGGGGAGTATTTCACTTATCCTTTACAGTAAGATGGTAATATTACAGACGAATCCTGGGAAGCACTAAATCTATCATAGTGAATGTATAACCTAAACTTTTTTCTTTAGTTTTGGATAGGGTAGGGTACAGTACTTAATCTATGGGATATAGTGCAGTGGCGGCTGGTGCTATATTTTTTTGGGGGGGGGGGGGCGGCAAAAAATCCACCCCCCCCAGTGGAATCATCTGCACCCTCCCGCCCTCGGACGGTTGGTGGGATCACCTGCACTTACACAATCTAATCTAGGTCGTGGGCAGCGATTTCCTCCGGGCCGTGGCTTCATACTGTGTCTCCTCCTCCTGGAAAGTTTGAGACCCCTGGTATAGAGTATGACATAGTAGTAGTTAAAATCCTTGTCAGTTTTTAGTTTTTTTTATGTCTGTGTCCCATTGCTTTCAGTCCTAGGGACCTAGCAGGAAGTGAAAGAAAAACTCTTTAAAGTTGGAAAATTACCCTCAAGGACAATGGTCATCAGAAAAGACATACGAGAATACAAGATTGTAGTCTCTTTTTTTTTGTGTTTGATTTTTGATTGATATAAGCAGATGGTATAAAACGTGAAAACATGTAATGTGAAATCTATGGAAAAATAAATAATTTATAAAAAAAAATCAGAAAAGACATCTACACTTCCAACTTCCTGTTGTGTCTCCAGGACAGGAACTGAAATCTCCCCTGAGAAATACAGGCAATGGAAAAAAATATGGCACAGTAACTCTTTCATGCTAAATCCAAAACTTGGTTTTAGATATACACTATATGATTAAGTTAAGGCGTTACCAGTCAAGGGTACTGGTAATGCTAAGACATGTTAGACAATCCCGTGACAATGGTTTGGTGAAGGTCCCTTTCTGCTCCAACATTACTGTGCCCCATTGTACAAAGCCAGCTCTATAAAGACATGGTTTGACCAGTTTGGTGTGGAGGAACTCGGGTGTTTTTCGCCTCAACCATACCGGACATCTTTGGGATGAATTGGAATGAATATTGTGAATCAGGGTTTCTCATCCAACATCAGTGCCTGACCTCACAAATGTTCTTTTCGTTGAATGGGTAAACATTCCAAAATACTTACTCCAAAATCCTGTGGAAAGCCTTCCCAGAAGAGTGGGAGCTGCAATAAGGAGGCCAACTCCATATTAATAACTATGGTTCTGGAACAGGATGTCCAACAAGCTCATACAGGTGTAAGGTCAGGTGGTCACAAACTTTGGGCCATAGAGTGTAATTCAAAAAATATGTACTCTTTTAAGCAAAGTGCACTTATCTTTTTTGCCCCTCAAGCTAAACAAAACTAGCCCACCATTATTTCTTCCCAGATGCACACTGCCCATGTAGAAAACCCCTGTTGACTTCTATGAGGCCGTGATCTGAGGTCAGAGAAAATTGGGAGATGACCCCATAGAAGTCTAGCGGAAGCTAATGTGCATGAGTGACCCATGCACAAAGGATTTTCCAGGAGGGTACAAACAGCGAAAACTGTGGTCGTGGGTTTGACATATTTGTGCATCTAGGAAGAGGTTAAACTTAGTGGAGGATGGGAAGAATAACAGGACACCAAAATTACACATAAACAATTTTGATATTTTTTTTTTAGTTATTTAGGACAATCTACTATTATGCTGAACCTTAGCGATGAAACAAGAGTAGTCTTGATGCATGCAACTGAGCATGAAAGGGATAATTCAATATATTTAATTTATATCATAGCACTTAGATTTGCTGTCACAGTTATCAAATGATCAGGATTCTGTCCTACTGGCTCTCAATTGGAAACAGTGGCTGGTAGTGAGGTCTCAGTGCTGGAAGTACCAGAGTCCCAGAACAAAACAGCAATGGCGGCTTTATATGTGTCAGCACTGCGTTAAAGCCCACCTCCATACTACCACAAATAAGGGAAGGGTGGTGGGAAGGGGTTCAACCAAGGCTTAAATAGTTCTCATATGTAATGGTACTTTCCATGCATGAGCACTTCTAATTATATCTAGAAAGACCTGGTAGCATCACTCTAATAAAAGTCACATTAAGTGCAGTACGTCAAACAAAACGAAATGGAACCTTTCCTGATTTATGGAGAGGGGAAGTCAAATCAAGACAACATAAAGAACCTCTTACCCTTCTCTTCAAAATGTCCCTGTTCTTTGTGTGTCTTTTGTCATGTCTATGTGATCCTTGTATCTGCTCTCATTTCCACTAGATCTGACTGTGAGCTTGAAATTTGTAACCGTCGGTTCTCCCAAACTGATATTTTAGGTATAGGTGGAACCTGTTGGGCTGAATCATCCCCAGGCTTCTTATAGCTGTTGGGTACTTCCTTATCTTCTTAACTCTCACCAACCTGGGAATTTTTGGTGTTCCTGTCAACCTTTATGCATCCCAGCTCTTCCTGTCAGCCAGCAGGATGTAAAGACTTGGGAACTCAATGCAGTGATGGTTGAAACCACTCATAATGGGCACAGCAGGTTTACAGATCAGGGAATTCGGCACAGGGATGGTGGGTTACCCTCATAATGGGCACATCAGGAGTACAGACCCAAGAAGCAAGAACTCAATTCAGGGATGGGAGTAATGCCTCACAGTGGGCACAGCAGTTGTGCAGACCCAGGTACTCAGTGTAGTGATAGTGGAGTCCCCTCATATTGGGCACAGTGGGTGTGTAGATCTAGGAGCTAAATGCAGGGATGGTGGAAACCCCTCTGAACGGAAACAGCAGGTGTGCTCACCAGGAAGATCTCACTAATAGAGTCCCTGAGAGACAGTCAAGGGGTTTAACTCTTCAGCATTTACCATACCCTGAAATATCAGCTTTGGTTGGACTGACCCTTAAAGACCAGCTGTGGGATTTAATAAATATTTGATGGATTCACTAAATGTAACAAACACACATGCAAATTGTACCAATTTGTTGCAGTTTTCAAATTCAAAGTGTATCTAAACCCCCAAAAATTTAATATAGTGCTGCTTACAAGCGTTCAGATGTGGTAGCTGTATTACATGTTTTTTAGGTGTTTTCCATTTACTTTCACTGGGTGATCCTTCCAGTAGCACACTTCCTGTTCTAGGGTGACAACGCTCACTTACTGTTCTATACTTTATCAATCCTGATTTGGACTACAAACTTTATGAAATGCTTACCTTAGAACAAGGCGTCGGTCACTCACCTGGTCCACGCCGAGGTAGCTGACATGTTGCCTCGGCGTGTCTTCCAGGCATCGCGGCTTCAGCGCTGTGAGTGGCTGAAGCAGCGATGTCATCACTCCAGCGCATGCGCGCGGGAGACTTCTTTCCGGCAAGGTCCGGCGTCTGCCGGCCCTTCAGCCGAGAATCCACTGTGCGCATGCGCCGCTGCAGTCAGCGGCTCATTGCAAGGGGAATATCTCCTAAACCGTAAAGGTTTAGGAGATATTTTTTTTACCTGTAGGTAAAAGTGAAAAATATGACTATACAACCGCTTTAAGGGGTTCAGTTCAGCTCACAGGAAGTGACAAGGACACTACATTTCTAGCAGGATCAACAGTTTTCTGTACTTACTGAAAATGGTCTTGGCCTGAAAAAAAAAAACGAATGCAGCAGCCACATCTAATAACTGTCAAGGTGTTTTGTACTTGGTTTTAGATACACTGTCACTTTCTAACAATATACATTCGTTGTCAGTCCTAATCATCAATGCAGCTAATTGTTGCCCATAATGTGCAAAGTGATATGCATGGGCATGGTCAAGAAACAAGCTGTCACTGCTGCCAAATCAGCACCCAATCAGCCGCTGCCAGGGCATTCTCTTTCCCACAGCTGCATGTAACAGAAGGGTGGGGATACTCATGACATCATTCACCTAATATGGCTACATGGCCATATTTGAACAATAGCATTGAACAAATATGTTCATGAGGCCATATTAGGTTATTGATGTCTCTATCTTCCCCTTTGTTACCTGCAGCTTTGGGACAGGGATGCTCATGACATAATTGACCTAATATGGCCACATGACCATGTTTGGACATTGTCATTTGATAGCACAAATAACTCTTTGCTATGTGCAGCTGCATGGTGGGGATGCATATGACATCATTGACTTAATATTGCCATGTGCCCATTTTAGGTCACTGATGTTACAAGCTTCCCCGTCTCTTTGTTATGTGCAGCTGCCGGGCGGGGATGCTCATGACAGCTGTGAGGGGGTTAGCTCGGCAGCGGGTGTGTGTGACCCCCGGGATGGGCTCCCCACACAAAAACAGGCCCAGCAAACGGAGGTTGTGGTTTTCAAAATCAAAAAGGTGCGGTTTATTTTCTATTTACAGTGACAAAACACAGCAAAGCAAAAGAAACATAAATAAAATAAATCCTGGTCAACTTGACCTCTGAGTAAACATACAGGTTTCCTAACTAACAACTGGGATCAGCCTAGTGCTGTCCTAGTCCCTAAGTCCCTGGTTTTAAATGTCCAAGCAAATAGCCACACAGGCTTTGTCTCACCACACAGGGGTTCACTCTCCCTAGACAGTCCACACAGGTCTGGTTCCAGGCATGAGCTAACACCTAATGAATCTGGGAGTTCTTATAGAGGCCTAAATGAGCTGACAAGCTTCAGCTGGTCTCATCAACTCCCTGTCTGCACGACGCCCCACACTCTCCCTAGAGGTATGAGTCATCCATGAGCCCACTAGCCTCAGCTGGGCTTATACAACTCTCCACCTAGTTGTATAAGTCGGCGTAAAGCCTGAATCTGGGCGAAATATATCTACCCCCCTGGATGCAACCAGGTGACTTTACCTTCCTGCTGTCACATACCCCCCCCTCTTGTTTTAACCTCGGGGTTGGAACACCAGCAATCAGGCATTCATGTACTCGAGACAAAGCATCCACATTCCCCATTTGAACGCCAGGGCGATGCTTTACTGTGAAGTTGAATTCCTGGAGGGCCAGGAACCACCTATTCACTCTTCTATTTGTTTCCTTGTTTTGAGCCATCCACTTTAACGGAGCGTGATCCGTAACCATGTCAAAGTGCCTACCTAGCAGGTAGTACCGAAGGGAATCTAGAGCCCACTTCACCGCTAAACACTCCTTTTCAACGGTGGCGTAATTTACCTCATGGGACTTCAACTTCCTGCTGAGGTAAATGACTGGGTGCTCTTCCCCGTTCCAGACCTGGGACAATACTGCTCCTAACCCCACATCTGACGCATCACTTTGTACGACAAAGTCTTTAGAGAAGTCGGGTGAGTACAACACTGGCTGGCTACATAAGGCTTGTTTCAAGAATTGGAATGCTGCCTCAGCCTCGGGGGTCCATTTAATCATGACCGACCCTTTCCCCTTCGTCAGGTTGGTTAGGGGCACAGCCTTAGAAGCAAAGTGGGGAATGAATCGCCGATAATACCCAGCGATTCCCAGAAAGGCTCGTACCTGCTTCTTGCTGTTGGGACGTGGCCAACTCTGGATGGCCTCGACTTTGTTGAGTTGGGGTTTTATTACTCCCCTCCCAATGGTGTACCCAAGATATTTGGCCTCCTCCTGCCCAATGGTACACTTCTTGGGGTTAGCCGTAAACCCCGCTTCCCGAACAGAGTCCAGGACTGCTTGCACTTTTGGCAGATGTGAGGCCCAATCTGTGCTATGGACAATTACGTCATCCAGGTAAGCCGCAGCATACTTCCAATGGGGCCTCAGCATCTGGTCCATTTTCCGCTGGAATGTGGCCGGCGCATTCTGTAACCCGAACGGCATTCCTTTATATTGGAACGCCCCGTCTGGGGTTACAAATGCGGTTTTCTCTTTGGCCGACTTGGCCAGGGGGATTTGCCAATACCCTTTTGTGAGGTCAAGAGTCGTCATGTATCGGGCTGTTCCCAGCCGGTCGATCAACTCATCTATACGTGGCATGGGGTAGGTGTCAAATTTTGTAACTTTGTTCAACTGACGAAAATCGTTACAAAATCGCCAGCTCCCATCCGGTTTAGGCACCAACACAATGGGACTAGACCAATCACTTTGGGACTCCTCTATCACCCCTAAGTTCAGCATTTTCTGTACTTCCTCCCGTATTGCCTCCCGTCGGGCCTCTGGGATCCGATAGGGTTTTAACTTCACCCTTTCACCGGGCGGGGCAATCACACTCCTGTGGGGAGAACTCTCACTTTCCCAAGTTTCCTTGGCAATATCCAACAGCCCTCTTGGGTGTCTCCCATACAGTAACTCAAAGGGGGAGAATCCCGTAGAGGATTGGGGCACCTCCCTAATAGCAAACATCAAATAAGGAAGTAGACAGTCCCAATCCTTTCCATCTCTATCCACCACTTTCTTCAACATTTGTTTTAGGGTTTTGTTGAATCTTTCAACCAGCCCATCGGTTTGGGGGTGATACACAGATGTACGCAATTGCGTCACTTTGAACAATTTACACAGCTCTTTCATAACCCGGGACATAAAGGGTGTACCTTGGTCCGTAAGCAGTTCTTTACAAATACCCACCCGGCTAAAAACAAGAGATAGCTCTTTGGCTATGGTTTTGGCCGAGGTATTTCTGAGAGGGATCGCTTCTGGATAACGGGTGGCATAGTCCATTATAACCAATATGTACTGGTGCCCCCTAGCGGACTTGATTATAGGACCTACCAAATCCATTGCGATTCTCTCAAACGGGACCTCAATGATGGGTAGAGGGACCAGCGGGCTACGGAAATGTGGCATCGGGGCCGACCTCTGACACACAGGGCAGGAGGAACAATAATTTTCTATGTCCTTCATCACCCCAGGCCAATAGAATCTCTGTAATACCCTCTCTCGGGTTTTCTCTGTCCCCAGATGACCTCCAAGAATGTGCCCATGGGCCAACTCCAACACCAACTTCCTGTAAGGTTTGGGCACCACAAGCTGCTCAACGGTTTCTTCTGCCCTTTTTGCCACCCGATACAGTAGGTCCTTCTCTACGCTGAAGTATGGGTAAGTGCAGGTATTATCTGGGTTCACTAACTCGCCATCTATTTTCACTACGTTTTCCCGTGCCTTTATTAGGGCGGGGTCTTTTAACTGTTCTGTGGCAAAATTTTCCCTGTGAACCTCCAGATCAGAAAACTCCACAGACGGTAGGTTTTCGTCTGAGGAGGTGGGCTCCTCTCCAGTTTCTTGAGTCTCCCCTGCCAATACTGACAAGGGAAATTCTGGAGAGTCCTCACCACTCTCAGAGGAGTTCTGGCTATCACATTCCTGGTACATAGGGGCACCAGTGGGGGGCTCAGGATCATCCCACAGTTCCCAGAACTTCGGAAAATCCCTTCCCACAATGGCATCATGTGGTAATTGAGATACTAACCCCACTGGATGAGAGAGGGTACCTTTGGGGGTCTCGAAACACACTGTAGTCACTGGATACTCTCGGGTGTCCCCATGCACACAAATAACAGCTACCTTGCTATTCCCAGAGACCTCTGTTTTAACTAATTCAGCCTTTATCAGGGTCACAAGGCTACCTGAATCCAGCAATACCACAACATTTCTACCATTAACACACATTTTGCATAAATGTTTCTCAGTTCCTCGAATGGCAGTGCATGCGACTGTCGCACACAGCGACTGACGTCTGCCCGTCAGAAAGTCACACTGCATGGGTTCCTCCACAACCGGGCAATTGGCTGCAATATGTCCCGCTTGCCGGCAGCGGTAGCAAACGATCCTTCTTGCCGCCTCTTGAGCCGCTGATTTCCCAGGCTGTTCTCGCCAAACTTGGGGTAGAGCTCCCACCCTCTCACTCTCTCCACCCTCACCCCTTGGAATCCTCTTATCCGCCCCTGGGGATGGTCTGGTCTTAGGGTGGAAAGTCCGAGTGTCTCTGGAAGAGGCCGTCAGGTTCTCTGTAGCCAAGTATTTCTCCACACGATCCACAAGACCATCGGCCGTCTCTGGGTCTCCATGGCTTACCCACTTTTGGATGGCAGTAGGAAGAGCTCTCAAAAACCGATCCATTACAACACGTTCCACAATCTTTGGTGCGGACAAAGTCTCTGGCTGTAGCCACTTTCTGCTCAGGTGAATGAGATCATACATTTGAGACCTGGGGGGTTTTCCAAGCTGGAAAGTCCAGTTATGCACACGCTGAGCCCGGACAGCCTGGGTGACACCCAGCCTTGCCAAAATTTCAGCTTTTAGCATCACATAGTCTTTTGCTTGGTTAGGCTCTAGGTCATAGTAAGCTTTCTGCGATTCACCAGTTAACAGAGGAGCCACCAGTCCAGCCCACTGCTCCTCAGGCCACTTTTCTCTTTCAGCGGTCCTTTCAAATGTGGTCAAAAATACCTCTGGATCATCCTCTCCAGTCATTTTTGTCAATAAACGACTCACCCCAAAGGACGCGGTATTAGTGGGACGGCTTTCCTCACTGGTCTGCGGACGTTGCTGCATTACTGCTTCCATTTGTTGTAGTCTCTGCTCTTGCTTCTGTAACAGGTCTATGAAGCGGGCCTCAGATTGCTGCTGGGCTTGTTGCTGAGCTTCCAGACTCTGTTGGTGAGCTTGCTGCTGGGCTGCAAGGCTCTGTTGATGAGCTTGCTGCTGGGCTGCAAGGCTCCTTTGCAAACCTGCATTTGTCTGCTGTTGATTGGCATTTGCTAGAGCCAGCTGTTTCAGTATCTCCTCCATGCTGGCTTAAAAAAAACTGCCACTGGTTCTCCACCAACTGTGAGGGGGTTAGCTCGGCAGCGGGTGTGTGTGACCCCCGGGATGGGCTCCCCACACAAAAACAGGCCCAGCAAACGGAGGTTGTGGTTTTCAAAATCAAAAAGGTGCGGTTTATTTTCTATTTACAGTGACAAAACACAGCAAAGCAAAAGAAACATAAATAAAATAAATCCTGGTCAACTTGACCTCTGAGTAAACATACAGGTTTCCTAACTAACAACTGGGATCAGCCTAGTGCTGTCCTAGTCCCTAAGTCCCTGGTTTTAAATGTCCAAGCAAATAGCCACACAGGCTTTGTCTCACCGCACAGGGGTTCACTCTCCCTAGACAGTCCACACAGGTCTGGTTCCAGGCATGAGCTAACACCTAATGAATCTGGGAGTTCTTATAGAGGCCTAAATGAGCTGACAAGCTTCAGCTGGTCTCATCAACTCCCTGTCTGCACGACGCCCCACACTCTCCCTAGAGGTATGAGTCATCCATGAGCCCACTAGCCTCAGCTGGGCTTATACAACTCTCCACCTAGTTGTATAAGTCGGCGTAAAGCCTGAATCTGGGCGAAATATATCTACCCCCCTGGATGCAACCAGGTGACTTTACCTTCCTGCTGTCACACAGCATTGACCAAATATGACCACATGGCCATACTTGGACAATGTCTTTGACCAAACATGGTCATGTGGCCATATTAGGACAATCATGTCACAAGCTTTGGTAGATACGGCTGCAGGGTGGGGATGCTCATGATATAAATTTATCTAATATGGCCATGTGGCTATGTTTGGACAATGCCATTGACCAAATATAGCCATTTAGCCATATTAGGTCAATGATGTCACAAACTTCCCTGCCCATTTGTTACAAATGGGGTGGGGTTGTTGGTGACATCATTGACCCAATATGGCCACATATTACGTCAATCATGTCACAAGCTTCCCTGACCCTTTGGTACATACAGCTGCAGGGTGGGAATGCTCATAACATCATTGATTTAATATGGCCATGTGGCCATATTTGGACAATGTCATGGACAAAATATGGCCATGTGGTAATTTTAGGTCAATGATGTTACAAACATCCCTGCTTTTTTTTTATTTTTATGGGCAGCTGCATGGTGGGAATGCTCATGACATAATTGACTTAATATGGCCACATGGCCATGTTTGGACAATTCCATTGACCAAATCTAGTCATTTAGCCATATTAGGTCAATTATGTCATAAACTTCCCTGCCCCATTGTATATTGGAGATGTGTGGCATTTTTTGGGTGCATATTAAATCAATAGAAAAAAATTATTAAGTGTAAGTTTTATTAATATATAAAAACAAAGCAGTTGCATTAGAAAGGACTCATACAGTACAGACCTTAAAGGTACAGCATGATGGTGTGGTTCCCAACATGTCTCACCCTGAAATAGGGCTTTCTCAGGGGACGCTGTCCAAATGAATATCAGAGCCTTCCCAAAATATATTGCAATTGATAATGGTTCAGGGGGTCAAGCAGACACCATAAGACCAAAGGCCGGACTGCAGTCAATCACAGGAGGCATGAAAGGACCAGTCTAGTTTGAAAATAAAAAGGTGGAAACTACGAAGTGAGACATACACTCCCTACAGGACCTCAGATCATGTGCTAAGTGTCCCCAAATAGGAGTTTCTCATCCTCGTGTTCACCTTTATTTTTTATTATTTTTTGCAAACTAGACACTCTGGTCCTTTCATGCCTCCTGTGATTGCCTGCAGTCCTAGTCTTTGGTCTTATGGTGTCTGTTTGACCCCCTGAACCATTATCAATTGCAATATATTTTGGGAAGGCTCTGATATTCATTTGGATAGCATCCTCTGAGGAAGGCCCATTTCAGGGCGAAATATGTTGGGAACCACACCATCATGCTGCAACTTTAAGGACTGTACTGTATGAGTCTTTTCTAATGCAACTGCATTGTTTTTATGTATTAATAAAATGTACAGTTTTTAATACATTTTTTCTATTGATTTAAAATGCACCAAAAAAATCCCACAAATCTCCAATATACAAATTAACTAAGGGATGTGGTGCTATACTGTTGGTATATTGTCTAGAGTTTTTCCCTGGCCCTTTTTACATGTGGGGTGTGGATGTTTGTGACATCATTGACCCAATATGGATACTGTACATGGCCATATTGGACAATGCCATTGACCAAATATAGCCATTTAGCCATATTGGGTCAATAATGTCCCAAGCTTCCCCATTTTATTGTTACATGCAGGTGTAGGGCAGAGGATGCTCTGGTGATGGCTGATTGGATTTGGCAGGATTGACAGCTTGCTTCTTTCTGACTTCAAATCAAACCCATGCTCATCACTTGACTTGTGTGGAAAGACCACCAATCAATTTTTTATTAAATCCCTGCGGTAGATGCTGGTTTGGGTGGGAAGCCTCTTGAAGAAGCTTCAGGTTTAATGCATTCTTCTAATTTTCCTAGGAAGTATTTCCACGGTTGCTGAAACTCAGAGCACAAACGAGAATCCAACGTATGTAAATGTGTGAAGGGGACCCGCCCAACGGCAATTTTCGGACTGTGCCCAATCTTTGATCAATCCCGAGGTTTTTAAGCTTTAAGCCTAAAGAAGAATATGAAGACGAGGAAGGAGAATTTGGACACGCCTACCTTCTTTTAAACTCACTCGTGTTTGTAAAACGACTCGATTAATTGACATGTGCATGCTTTAACCCTTTCACTGACCAAGAGGCTTTGCAACGTGTTGCTTGTCCCTGTAGTTCTGAAGGGGTTAAATGTTTTTTTTTTTTTTTTTAGCATTTCCCTAAGTTAAACCTCACTGGTAGTTTAACAAGGTGTGTAAATAGATGGGATTCAATGGGAACTATCACTCTTTTTTTTTTCTGGATAATGTATTGTAAATTTCATTGGCTCCATGCAATAAGAATCTATTTTACAACCCAGATGGAAAATGCATTATTCAGGCAAGCAGACCTTTAAGCGTACTAATTGACGCAGCACCACGGTATCTTTTGTGGCATCCACAGAGAGCGAGAATTCGGTAATATCATTCTTAAAGCTGAACTCCGAGCACAAAAACTGTTATTTACATATGTTCCTCAATAGCCACAAAATATATAAATCGACATTGTTTGCACCAAATGCCTTTTCAAACCCAGATATTACAAGTAGCATTGGCATCATCACTGTGCTGTACATAGCCTGTGCAGAGAACAGAGCTGTGGGAGGGGCCTAGCAACTCCACCCACTACAGATTGCTTGCAGAAAACGACAGGAGGGGGCGGAGACCAGACCAGTCACCCTGCACAAGGAGAGAGAGTAGCAGTGAGCGGTCTTTATTACAGGAAAAGTCTCACACTGGATTACTGCACAGATCTGGAAGAAATACACAAAGCACACCAAGGGGTTTATTTATTAGTCCCAGAGAAATCCACCTAATGGGTCTAATATGTGTATATTCTAAAATTGTTAGCTCCATCTAATGGCCATAATGTGGTATTTTCCTGAAATATCGCACTCAGAAAAATGTCTCATTATAGCCATTAGAGGGAGCTGATGATCATAGGAAATACACATATTGGACACATTACAGGAATTATTTGCAACTGGAATTTTTATAAATAGACCCTCAAGATATAAGTAAGAATACACATGCCTACTGTATATAGTCACTGTTTGCTTATCTTGGAGTTCAGCTTTAAAGTGCATGTTAAGGCAATACTGTTTTTTTTTTGTTTTGGATGGACTGGGAATACTTAGAAAACCATATTTTTTTTACTGCTGTCTATGTCCTAACTGAAGAGATTCCCCCTCTATATTTGGACTTATAAAAGGGAAAGAAAACTATTTTTTTTGGAGTTGTCACCAGCAACAGGTGAGGGAAAATCCTCTGATATGAAAGCCTCTTCCTGCGACAACTCTCAAGGAATGGAAGTCACTATGGTGAAATGTTTTCTCATTTCCTGGTGGTGTCTTCCGGATAGAGAAAGCAGCAGGAAATCTCAACAGCTAGATACAGGATGCAGAACATTTTATGATATGGGGTTTTAACCCTTCCCCAATATATCTAAAACAAACAAAAAACCTTTTGGCCTTACATATATGTTTAGTATTTCTCATCTGATTGGCTGTTTAGTTTAGCATATCTTGTATATAAGTTCTATATACGTTTTGGATAGTTCCTTTTTGAACACTCCCTTGTTGAAAAGGGTTCACCTCTTCAGCGATTAATCTGCATATATTGTCCAGTTTATCTGGTGGTACTTTGTTTAATCACCACTTGGGGGGAGACAATTGTATATAATCATTTATAAATAAAAGATATAAATCTTTATTAAAGATTCAGTATTTTATTTTTGACTAATCAGGTGTTACAGTGTATAGCAATTAATGCTGGCTACAGTTTGATGGTAGTTGGCTACATGGTTGCCATAGTAGAAAAAAAATATGATATATGTGTAGCGCTACCCCCAGTTAAGAGAGCCGCTGGTTTGATTTCGGGCCATGAGTACAGCTCCACCAACCCCCGGCAATCTTGTCTAGTCTCCTATGGCACAGTTAGTCTAGGGATGTTATCTATCACAATCTATACCTGATTGCACACACACACCCCAACTTCTCAGGAGATATAAGCACTATGTGCAATGATAACACAGTGATGGCAAGTGGCAAAGTATAACGGTTTTACTTTAGTTTAAAGGGCATAGGTTAAAACATAACAGGTAACTTGCTTACAGAGCCCTGCAGCAATAGATTTAGCATACACTAATAGCACAGCGCGGTAATCCACCACGCGCAGCTATTAGTATCTATGCGCCCCTTGGCGCACTAAACAATATTCTATCTCCCCTCCCTGGTCAGGCCTGACACAGAATTAAACTCAGTCTTTTGAATTAGGATTTCTTTGCATGCAAACTTGAAATGGTGGTGCACGTTCAGGAACAGTTTTGTAATCCACAAAGTAGGTAACCACAAGGAACACTATGCTGGAGACCCTTTAACTCTGTCCTGCTACCGGTCTCCAGTGGAACAGCAAACAAATGATCGGAGGGCTAAGGCAGTCTTATAGGCCTAAACACAGTACAGCCTATTGAATTGAGCAGGTGCTCGCTCACCACTCCGGATGCGATCCCAGTCCGGGACTTCCACCTGCTGTGTCTCCGCACACAGCGTCTGCAACGATCGGGTCCCTGATCCAACTGATGTCCGCAGGAAACAAAGTCAGATGCCACCCAGGATATGCAGTGGGGTGGAAGGCTCTTCGGAAGTTGCGTAAGGCCCCAGGCTTCAGGCCCTGCACTCCAGCAGATTCGCACAGGAATACCAGTCAGCAGCCGCGCGGTGTCCAAAAGAGGCCGAGCTCTCCACCCCTCCTCCTTTTATCTCCCTCCCACAAGTCTCTGCGGTGGCAACATTGCACCCTGGGTGCCGAACGGGACTCTGGGAAATGCAGTCCCGGGAGTCTTAAAGGAGACCCCGCTACATATATGATAAAATATGATCCATATTTGTATGTATATACAAATATGTATAAAAAAAATATATACACATATATACACAGTGGGGATCGAAAGTTTGGGCACCCCAGGTAAAAATGTGTATTAATGTGCATAACGAAGCCAAGGAAAGATGGAAAAATCTTCAAATGGCATCAAATTACAGATTAGACATTCTTATAATATGTCAAAAAAAGTTAGATTTTATTTCCATCATTTACACTTTCAAAATTACAGAAAACAAAAAAATGGCGTCTGCAAAAGTTTGGGCACCCTGCAGAATTTATAGCATGCACTGCCCCCTTTGCAAAGCTCAGACCTGCCAGTGTCATGGATTGTTCTCAATCATCGTCTGGGAAGACCAGGTGATGTCAATCTCAAAGGTTTTAAATGGCCAGACTCATCTGACCTTGCCCCAACAATCAGCACCATGGGTTCTTCTAAGCAGTTGTCTAGAACAGTGTTTCTCAACTCCAGTCCTCGAGGCGCCCCAACAGGTCATGTTTTCAGGAATTATCTCAGATGAAACAGCTGTGGTAATTACTAAGGCAGTGAAACTGATCAACTCACCTGTGCAAAATAATGGAAATCCTGAAAACATGACCTGTTGGGGCGCCTTGAGGACTGGAGTTGAGAAACACTGGTCTAGAAAACTGAAACTGAAAATAGTTGACGCTCACAAAGCTGGAGAAGGCTATAAGAAGATGGCAAAGCGTTTTCAGATGTCAATATCCTCTGTTCGGAATGTAATTAAGAAATGGCAGTCATCAGGAACAGTGGAAGTTAAAGCAAGATCTGGAAGACCAAGAAAAATATCAGACAGAACAGCTCGCAGGATTGTGAGAAAAGCAATTCAAAACCCACGTTTGACTGCACGATCCCTCTAGAAAGATCTGGCAGACACTGGAGTTGTGGTACACTATTCCACTATAAAGAGATACTTGTACAAATATGGTCTTCATGGAAGAGTCATCAGAAGAAAACCTCTTCTACGTCCACACCACAAAAATCAACGTTTGAACTTTGCAAATGAACATATAGACAAGCCTGAGGCATTTTGGAAACAAGTTCTGTGGACCGATGAGGTTAAAATATAACTTTTTCGCCGGAATGAGCAAATGTACGTTTGGAGAAGAAAGGGCACAGAATTTAATGAAAAGAACCCCTGTCCAACTGTTAAGCATGGGGGTGGATCAATCATGCTTTGGGGTTGTATTGCAACCAGTGGCACAGGGAACATTTCACGAGTAGAAGGAAAAATGGATTCAATAAAATTTCAGCAAATTTTGGATGGTAACTTGATGCCATCTGTGAAAAAGCTGAAGTTAAAGAGAGGATGGCTTCTACAAATGGATAATGATCCTAAACACACCTCAAAATCCACGGGGGATTACATCAAGAGGCGTAAACTGAAGGTTTTGCCATGGCCTTCACAATCTCCTGACCTCAACATTATTGAAAACCTATGGATAGACCTTAAAAGAGCAGTGCGTGACAGACAGCCCAGAGATCTCAAAGAACTGTAAGACTTTTGTAAGGAAGAATGGGCAAAGATACCTCAAACAAGAATTGAAAGACTCTTGGCTGGCTACAAAAAGCGTTTACAAGCTGTGATACTTGCCAAAGGGGGCAGTACAAGATATTAACTCTGCAGGGTGCCCAAACTTTTGCAGACGCCATTTTTTTGTTTTCTGTAACTTTGAAAGTGTAAATGATGGAAATAAAATCTAACTTGTTTTGACATATTATAAGAATGTCTAATCTGTAATTTGATGCCATTTGGAGATTTTTCCATCTTTCCTTGGCTTCGTTATGCACATTAAATACACATTTTTACCTGGGGTGCCCAAACTTTCGATCCCCACTGTATATACACACACATACAGTGCCTTGAAAAAGTGTTCATACCCCTTAAAATTTTCCACATTTTGTCATGTTGCGATCAAAAATGTAAATGTATTTTATTGGTATTTTATGCGACAGACCAACACAAAGTGGCACATAATTGTGAAGTGGAAGGAAAATTATAAATGGCTTTCAACATTTTTTACAAATAAATATGTGAAAAGTGTGGTGTGCATTTGTTTTCAGCCCCCCTGAGTCAATACTTTGTAGAACCATCTTTCACTGGAATTACAGCTGCAAGTCTTTTTGGGGACGTCTCTACCAGCTTTGCACATCTAGAGAGTAACATTTTTGCCCATTCTTCTTTGCAAAATAGCTCAAGCTCTGTCAGGTTTGAACAGCAATTTTCAAGTCTTGCCACAGATTCTCAATTGGATTTAGGTCTGGACTTTGACTGGACCATTCTAACACATGAATATGCTTTGATCTAAACCATTCCATTGAAGCTCTGGCTGTATGTTTAGGGTCATTGTCCTGCTGGAAGGTGAACCTCCCCCCAGTCTCAAGTCTTTTGCAGACTCTAACAGGTTTTCCTCTAAGATTGCCCTGTATTTGGCGTCATCCATCTTCCCATTAACTCTGACCAGCTTCCTTGTCCTTGCTGAAGAAAAGTATCCCCACAACATGATGCTGCCACCACCATGTTTCACGGTGGGGATGGTGTGTTCAGGGTGCTGTGCAGTATTAGTTTTATTAGTTTTCTGCCACACATAGCGTTTTGCTTTTAGGCCAAAAAGTTCAAATTTGGTCTCATCTGACCAGAGCACCTTCTTCCACATGTTTGCTGTGTCCCCCACATGGCTTCTTGAAAACTGCAAACAGAACTTCTTATGGCTTTCTTTCAACAATGGCTTTCTTCTTGCAACTTTTCCATAAAGGCCAGATTTGTGAAATGCACAACTAATAGTTGTTCTGTGGACAGATTCTTCCACCTGAGCTGTGGATCTCTGCAGCTCCTCCAGAGTTACCATGGGCCTCTCGGCTGCTTCTCTGATTAATGCTCTCCTTGCCCGGCCTGTCAGTTTAGATGGATGGTCATGTCTTGGTAGTTTTGCAGTCGTGCCATACTCTTTCCATTTTCACATGATGGATTGAACAGTGCTCCATTAGATGTTCAAAGCTTGGGATATTTTTGTATAACCTAGCCCTGCTTTAAAATTCTCCACAATGTTATCCATGACCTGTCTGGTGTGTTCTTTGGCCTTCATGATGCTGTTTGTTCATTAAGGTTCTCTAACGAACCTCTGAGGGCTTCACAGAACAGCTGTATTGATACTGAGATTAAATTACACACAGGTGGACTCTATTTACTAATTAGGTGACTTCTGAAGGCAATTGGTTACACTAGATTTTAATTTGGGGGGTATCAGAGTAAAGGGGGCTGAATACAAATGCACACCACTCTTTTAGATATTTATTTGTAAAAAAATTGGAAAACCATTTATCATTTTCTTTCCACTTCACAATTATGTGGCACTTTGTGTTGGTCTATCACAAAAAATACCAAAAAAATACATTTGTTTTTGGTTGTAAAAAGCGTATAAATACTTTTTCAAGGCACTATATATATATATATATATATATACACATATATATACACAGTGGAACCTCGGATTGTGAGTAACGCGGTTAACGAGCATTTCACAATACGAGCACTGTATTTTAAAGAATTGTGACTCGGTTTGCGAGTGTTGTCTCGCAAAACGAGCACGATTCAGGCCAAAGCGGTGTGCAGTACCACTTTTGGCCTGAAGTGGGGGGGCGCCAGAGCAGAGCCGAACGTTGCCAGTCGGCGACGTTCGCAAATGCACTGAAAGGCCCGAGGACAGCACGGCTGACCTCTGCAAATCTCTGGTAGGAAGTCTTTCCGAGGTTTGCCGAGGTCAGCCAAAGTGTCCTCGGGCCTTTTCGGCCGTTTCCGAGGCTCTCCGGCGCCCCCCCCGCCTCTGGGCCGCATGCGGTATTGCTCATAATCCGAGGTTCTACTGTGTATATATTTTTTTATCGTACATCACGGGACACAGAGCAGCCATAGTAATTACTATGTGGGTAATAGGCCACCTTCAGGTGATTGGACACTGACATAATCAAAACAGGAAGTTCCCCCTATATAACCCCTCCCATACTGGGAGCACCTCAGTTTTTTTCGCCAGTGTCTAAGGTGGTGGTCACGGTTAAAGAAGTGCTAAGTGAGCTCCACAGGAAGATCCTTCATAAGATCAGTGGGGCTATGCAGACGGATCCATTCAAAATGCCAAATACTGTAAGCTAAAGTGGATGGTACCCGGGCCTCGTGAAAGAAGAACGAGGTTGTTGCCTATAATGCTTCTCTTTGAGAGCTGGACTCTGGGACCCAGCAACCTTGGCCATAAAAACAAAACCAAAGGCTTGCTCTGGCAGAGTGCTATATAGGTCCAAGGCAGTGAGACTCTTTACACAGAGGACCCAGTCCTTGAAGGTCTGTCATGACATGGCCCGCCGTGATGGGTGAAGGTTGGGTCTGTCTGTGATATTCCAGCAGTACCCTGCGGCGGGACTGGTAAGTGTAAGAAGAGGTACTGCTGTCTCGGGGAGAGGCCTGGAGGCCTGCCTAAAGGGGGATCCATCATCTCTGACATCCGTGCTCCATCCCGGCTGCTAGGACTGCTCTTATAGGGACTATCCGGGTGAGCAATACCCACTCAGGCTTGAGTGGCGACGAGTATATATATATATATATATTTGGGATCTAAGTGTTGCGTGCCTGAACCTTCCCCTACATCTTCAACTTTCCTGCCTTCACTTTCTTCAAGTTGACTGAAAAGCTACAAAAAGAATAAAGCCTTGCTGATTAGGTTTTACTCATGTGTGGACATTGGCCTTATTCCTGAATACACTGGTGTACCTAGACAACAAAGCTGAAGGATCCACTCGTGGGAGGTAACTCACTGCAGACCCAAAAGGTATTTAAATAATGGATTTTCATACTTAACAACGTGTGGATCCGGCGTAGCACCAGGGGAAGGGTGAAGAGGGAATTTCAAAACCCTGCCTGGGTGCTACATATATATATATATATATATATATATTTAGATACATATATCTACATACAACTATATTTTTAATGTTTATATTAGTGAGCCAAAGTCCACCTCCATCAATGCACCGAACGCAATACTAATGGCACCACATCCCAAAAATGAATAAATGAAAAGAAAGAACAGAAATGGGGGACTTTAAAACCCAGACATTTTATTATTTGCAAAGGTTAAAATTAAGATGCTGGCTTGTTCTGCATGTCTACAAATCTCAGGAGGCCAGCAGTTTCTGATTAGCCTTGAGATATGAGAGTGGAAATGGTTGAATAGTTTAGCAAAAGACACTGGGCAGGGCTGACACCAAGTCAGTCCACAAAAAATACAAAAGTTGTGTGCTGAATGCATTTCTGGCGAATCAACTGGTATTTTTTTTGTACCTTCAGGGCCTTTAAAGGGATAAAATATAAAGAAATGTACATGTACGGCAGAGAAGTATTGCATATGGTTTTTTTCCCCCATGACATTCACTTCAATGTATCGAAAGCCACCATCCTGTCTAGCCGACTCAGACACAGTAACGATTTTCATTGCAAATTTGTCTTAAATGTTTCTACGGCGGGCTCATTTACTCTGAAATCTACTTTTAAATTAATATGATGAGATGACTGAGATTCCCAGGATTAATTACACCGAATTACATTAAAACCTTTTTATTGCGTGTGCTTCCATTGCCATGGTTTAATAGTCAAGAGTAATGAAAGAGGCTTATTATGCATGGCAGTGTTTTTTATAAATGTGATTTAGCGGGTGAATTAGGACATGGCACTCAGGAGGGGGGAACCTTGGTGACCAATAATTTGATGTTTGAGTGCAGTTAAGGGTCGAAGCACCTATAACATATTTGACTCAGCCCTGTACACACAATCGGATTTCCGATGGAATCAAATTCCATCAGAATTCCGATGAAGCTGACTTTCATTAGTCTTGCCTACACACCATCAGACAAAATTCCGACCGTCCCAAACGCCATGACGTAAAACACCTACGACGGCAGTATAAATGGGAAGTTCAAATCCAATGGCGCCACCCTTTGGGCTTCTTTTGCTGATTTTGTGTTACCGCGTGTTAGTAAAAGTTTGGTGTTAGCCGATTCACGCTTTTCAGTCTCCGTGCTTTTCAGTCCGTTACAGCGTGACGAATGTGCTATCTCCATTACAAACGCTAGTTTTACCAGAATGAGCGCTCCTGTCTCCTAATTCAGTCTGAGCATGCGTGGGTTTTTTCTCCGATGGAGTTCCACACAGACGATCGGAATTTGCTATCAGTTTTCATCTGTAAAACCGATCGTGTGTACAGGGCTTAAGACTCTGGAGGTAAGATCTCAACACTTGTGTTTTCAGCTCCAACCTCTTGTAGGGGGGTACCTACGTAAGGTTACGGTTTTAATCTTGTGCAGCAGAGGTTAAGGTTTTGTGCTGTGATGTGTCTTTCTGTTTATGAAGTGATATATGGAGAAGGAACGGACCTCATGTTCAGTCTTTCCATGGGAATGATGTGGTGAGGACCAACTGTTACTACACGATCCACGATCTACAGCGGTGAAGTTATCCTTTAATGGGTCAGTGGAGGGTGACTTTGCTCATTATAAGGTATGGGGACAGCACCATGGGGTATAGAACAGCACAGCCACAGTCAGTGTATTGCACCTGATGGGAGAGGACAACCATGTGTTTAAGAATCCTATATTAAGCCTATTGTACTACCTCAACATGTGTTTGACTTCATCAGGGGCTCTAAACTTTCTAAACAATGGGCCAGTTTACTGTCTTTAAGACTGTGGCCAGTGAGAGCAAAAAACGGAAAAGAAGAAAGGTGTCACATCCAGGGAATAAAAACAGTAGCTTTTTTGAAGATCCCTAAAAAGATCAAACATGACACACATATACAGTTCAAAGGTGCTCAGTAGACGCGTTTCGTACTGTCGTGCTTACTCATTACAGTAATGA
Source organism: Rana muscosa (assembly GCA_029206835.1). Classification (NCBI taxonomy): domain Eukaryota; kingdom Metazoa; phylum Chordata; class Amphibia; order Anura; family Ranidae; genus Rana; species Rana muscosa. The sequence continues at coordinate 234,272,600 of CM055123.1, read as the reverse complement.
GTAAGCATGACAGTGTGAAACGCATCTACTGAGCACCTTTGGACCGTATGTGTGCCTAGTTTAATCTTTTTATGGATGTGACAGCAGGAAGGTAAAGTCACCTGGTTGCATCCAGGGGGGTAGATATATTTCTCCCAGATTCAGGCTTTATGCCGACTTATACAACTAGGGAGTTGATGAAGCCCAGCTGAGGCTAGTGGGCTCATGAATGACTCATACCTCTAGGGAGAGTGCTGGGCGTCGTGAGGCAGGGAGTTGATGAGACCAGCTGAAGCCTGTCAGTTCGTTTAAGGCCTCTATAAAAACTCCCAGATTCATTAGGTGTTAGCTCATGCCTGGAACCAGACCTGTGTGGACTGTCTAGGGAGAGTGAACCCCTGTGCGGTGAGGCAAAGCCTGTGTGGCTATTTGTTTGGACTTTTACTAAACCAGGGACTTAGGGACTAGGACAGCACCAGGCTGATCCCAGTTGTTAGTTTAGGAAACCTGCATGTTTAGTCAGAGGTCAAACTGACCAGGATTTATTTTGTTTGTTTCTTTTTGGCTTTGCTGTGTTTTTGTCACTGTACATAGAGAAATAAACCGCACCTTTTGATTTTGAAAACCACAACCTCCGTCTGCTGGCCCTGTTTTTGTGTGGGGAGCCCAACCAGGGGGTCACACACACCCGCTACCGAGTTAACCCCCTCACAGTTGGTGGAGAACCAGTGGCAGTTTTTTTTAAGCCAGCATGGAGGAGATACTGAAACAGCTGGCTCTAGCAAATGCCAATCAACAGCAGACAAATGCAGGTTTGCAAAGGAGCCTTGCAGCCCAGCAGCAAGCTCATCAACAAGCCCAGCAGCAATCTGAGGCCCGCTTCATAGACCTGTTACAGAAGCAAGAGCAGAGACTACAACAAATGGAAGCAGTAATGCAGCAACGTCCGCAGACCAGTGAGGAAAGCCGTCCCACTAATACAGCGTCCTTTGGGGTGAGTCGTTTATTGACAAAAATGACTGGAGAGGATGATCCAGAGGTATTTTTGACCACATTTGAAAGGACTGCTGAAAGAGAAAAGTGGCCTGAGGAGCAGTGGGCTGGACTGGTGGCTCCTCTGTTAACTGGTGAATCGCAGAAGGCTTACTATGACCTAGAGCCTGACCAAGCAAAAGACTATGTGATGCTAAAAGCTGAAATATTGGCAAGGCTGGGTGTCACCCTGGCTGTCCGGGCTCAGCGTGTGCATAACTGGACTTTCCAGCTTGGAAAACCCCCCAGGTCTCAAATGTATGATCTCATTCACCTGAGCAGGAAGTGGCTACAGCCAGAGACTTTGTCCGCACCAGAGATTGTGGAACGTGTTGTAATGGATCGGTTTTTGAGAGCTCTTCCTACTGCCATCCAAAAGTGGGTAAGCCATGGAGACCCAGAGACGGCCGGTGGTCTTGTGGATCGTGTAGAGAAATACTTGGCTACAGAGAACCTGACGGCCTCTTCCAGAGACACTCGGACTTTCCACCCTAAGACCAGACCATCCCCAGGGGCGGATAAGAGGGTTCCAAGGGGTGAGGGTGGAGAGAGTGAGAGGGTGGGAGCTCTACCCCAAGTTTGGCGAGAACAGCCTGGGAAATCAGCGGCTCAAGAGGCCGCAAGAAGGATCGTTTGCTACCGCTGCCGGCAAGCGGGACATATTGCAGCCAATTGCCCGGTTGTGGAGGAACCCATGCAGTGTGACTTTCTGACGGGCAGACGTCAGTCGCTGTGTGCGACAGTCGCATGCACTGCCATTCGAGGAACTGAGAAACATTTATGCAAAATGTGTATTAATGGTAGAAATGTTGTGGTATTACTGGATTCAGGTAGCCTTGTGACCCTGATAAAGGCTGAATTAGTTAAAACAGAGGTCTCTGGGAATAGCAAGGTAGCTGTTATTTGTGTGCATGGGGACACCCGAGAGTATCCAGTGACTACAGTGTGTTTCGAGACCCCCAAAGGTACCCTCTCTCATCCAGTGGGCTTAGTATCTCAGTTACCGCATGACGCCATTGTGGGAAGGGATTTTCCGAAGTTCTGGGAACTGTGGGATGATCCTGAGCCCCCCACTGGTGCCCCTATGTACCAGGAATGTGATAGCCAGAACTCCTCTGAGAGTGGTGAGGACTCTCCAGAATTTCCCGTGTCAGTATTTGCAGGGGAGACTCAAGAAACTGGAGAGGAGCCCACCTCCTCAGACGAAAACCTACCGTCTGTGGAGTTTTCTGATCTGGAGGTTCACAGGGAAAATTTTGCCACAGAACAGTTAAAAGACCCCGCCCTAATAAAGGCACGGGAAAACGTAGTGGAAATAGATGGCGAGTTAGTGAACCCAGATAATACCTGCACTTACCCATACTTCAGCGTAGAGAAGGACCTACTGTATCGGGTGGCAAAAAGGGCAGAAGAAACCGTTGAGCAGCTGGTGGTGCCCAAACCTTATAGGATATTGGTACTTGTCCCTACGGTTGAAAGTAAATTCCTTGCCAAATGGCAAGGCCCCTACGAGATAATGGAAAAAGTGAGCGAAGTGAATTACAAGGTCAGACAACCAGGAAGGCGAAAGCCCGAACAGATATATCACGTTAATCTGTTGAAAGCCTGGAGGGATAGAGAGTCCCTAGTCGCAGAAACTTGGTCACCAGCTCAAACTGGTTGCGTGATTCCGGAGGTTGGAATAGCAGCCACCTTGTCACAACCCCAACAACAGGAGGTTAAGGAGTTTGTGCTTCGCAACAAGGAGGTGTTCTCTGAGCTGCCGGGACAAACATCTGGGGTAGAGCATGATATTATTACCCCGCCCGGTGAAAGGGTGAAGTTAAAACCCTATCGGATCCCAGAGGCCCGACGGGAGGCAATACGGGAGGAAGTACAGAAAATGCTGAACTTAGGGGTGATAGAGGAGTCCCAAAGTGATTGGTCTAGTCCCATTGTGTTGGTGCCTAAACCGGATGGGAGCTGGCGATTTTGTAACGATTTTCGTCAGTTGAACAAAGTTACAAAATTTGACACCTACCCCATGCCACGTATAGATGAGTTGATCGACCGGCTGGGAACAGCCCGATACATGACGACTCTTGACCTCACAAAAGGGTATTGGCAAATTCCCCTGGCCAAGTCGGCCAAAGAGAAAACCGCATTTGTAACCCCAGACGGGGCGTTCCAATATAAGAGAATGCCGTTCGGGTTACAGAATGCGCCGGCCACATTCCAGCGGAAAATGGACCAGATACTGAGGCCCCATCGGAAGTATGCTGCGGCTTACCTGGATGACGTAATTGTCCATAGCACAGATTGGGCCTCACATCTGCCAAAAGTGCAAGCAGTCCTAGACTCTATCCGGGAAGCGGGGTTTACGGCTAACCCCAAGAAGTGTACCATTGGGCAGGAGGAGGCCAAATATCTTGGGTACACCATTGGCAGGGGAGTAATAAAACCCCAACTCAACAAAGTCGAGGCCATCCAGAGTTGGCCACGTCCCAACAGCAAGAAGCAGGTACGAGCCTTTCTGGGAATCGCGGGTTATTATCGGCGCTTCATTCCCCACTTTGCTTCTAAGGCTGTGCCCCTAACCAACCTGACGAAAGGGAAAGGGTCGGTCATGATTAAATGGACCCCCGAGGCTGAGGCAGCATTCCAATTCTTGAAACAAGCCTTATGTAGCCAGCCAGTGTTGTACTCACCCGACTTCTCTAAAGACTTTGTCGTACAAAGTGATGCGTCAGATGTGGGGTTAGGAGCAGTATTGTCCCAGGTCTGGAACGGGGAAGAGCACCCAGTCATTTACCTCAGCAGGAAGTTGAAGTCCCATGAGGTAAATTACGCCACGGTTGAAAAGGAGTGTTTAGCGGTGAAGTGGGCTCTAGATTCCCTTCGGTACTATCTGCTAGGTAGGCACTTTGACATGGTTACGGATCACGCTCCGTTAAAGTGGATGGCTCAAAACAAGGAGACAAATAGAAGAGTGAATAGGTGGTTCCTGGCCCTACAGGAATTCAACTTCACAGTAAAGCATCGCCCTGGCGTTCAAATGGGGAATGTGGATGCTTTGTCTCGAGTACATGAATGCCTGATTGCTGGTGTTCCAACCCCGAGGTTAAAACAAGAGGGGGGGGTATGTGACAGCAGGAAGGTAAAGTCACCTGGTTGCATCCAGGGGGGTAGATATATTTCTCCCAGATTCAGGCTTTATGCCGACTTATACAACTAGGGAGTTGATGAAGCCCAGCTGAGGCTAGTGGGCTCATGAATGACTCATACCTCTAGGGAGAGTGCTGGGCGTCGTGAGGCAGGGAGTTGATGAGACCAGCTGAAGCCTGTCAGTTCGTTTAAGGCCTCTATAAAAACTCCCAGATTCATTAGGTGTTAGCTCATGCCTGGAACCAGACCTGTGTGGACTGTCTAGGGAGAGTGAACCCCTGTGCGGTGAGGCAAAGCCTGTGTGGCTATTTGTTTGGACTTTTACTAAACCAGGGACTTAGGGACTAGGACAGCACCAGGCTGATCCCAGTTGTTAGTTTAGGAAACCTGCATGTTTAGTCAGAGGTCAAACTGACCAGGATTTATTTTGTTTGTTTCTTTTTGGCTTTGCTGTGTTTTTGTCACTGTACATAGAGAAATAAACCGCACCTTTTGATTTTGAAAACCACAACCTCCGTCTGCTGGCCCTGTTTTTGTGTGGGGAGCCCAACCAGGGGGTCACACACACCCGCTACCGAGTTAACCCCCTCACAGGATCTTAAATAAAGCTACTGTTTTTAAAGCGGTGTAATAGCTGATTTTTTTTTTTTTTAAAGTCAGCAGCTACAAACACTGTAGCTGCTGACTTTTAATAAGGACACTTACCTGTCCAGGGAGCCCACAATGTCCCCCGAGCCTGATCTGTCCATGGGATCGGCTGCCGCCGCCGCCATTCTATCGAAGGGAAAAAGGCAGTGGAGCCTTGCGGCTTCACTGCCAGTTTCCTACTGCACATGCGCGAGTTGTGCAGCGCAGTGGCGGATCCAGGGGGGGGGACAACAGGGCAATTGCCCCCCCCCCCCCGAGACCATCTGTTGCTTGCTCTGTTTTTTTTTTCTGCGCCTGATCTCCCGAAATTTGCGGACCCGGTACCGACCGGCCTTAGGACCCCTGGACCCCAGACTTGGCACACATGTAGCCCAATGTCTCATCTACAAGTGTGCAAAGTTTGGTGTCTGGGGGACTTACGGCCATGGAGCACTGATTTTTTAAACCCGGGCACCCCTTCCATAGACTCCAATGTTAAACGTTCATTTCTCCAGTAATTTTGCGGACCCGGTACCGGCCGGTCGTAGGTCCTCTGGACCCCAAACTTGGCACACATGTAGCCCCATGTCTCCTCTATAAGTTTGAAAAGTTTGGTGTCTGGGAGAATCGATTTTTCAAAGCCGGGCACTCCTTCCATAGACTTCCATGTTAAACATCAGTCTAGTCATGGGCACAGTGAGGCATGGGCACAGTGAGGCAAAGTGAGGCATGCAGATGGACACCCTAGGCTTATACTTTAGTCAATACGTTTTCCCAGTTTTTTGGGGTAAAATTAGGTGCCTCGGCTTATATTCGGGTCGGCTTATACTCGAGTATATACAGTACTTGTTCTGCGGCTGCCGCTGCCTCTCTGAGTCTCTCTCTCAGTTTCTCACATCAGCCGATCAGCGGCGCTGAGAGAGAGACTCGTCTAATGTAGTTACGTGGCGCACTGACACGATACCAGGAGTGGAGGAGGTGGGTGGAGCCTCTTCCCTGCACTCGCTGCTAACGCCTGAGCCGCTTGGCGTCTAGCAACGAGTGACATCAGTGAGTCACGTCAGGCCGCTCTGTGGGCAGGTGCAATAGCGTGCGGCTCCACAGACGGGTAAGAAAGCGGGCGGCTCCGCTTGCGGCGTGGTTTGTTGTCAGGGGGCGGCGCGGTTCGTGGGCAGACCGTGCTGCTCAGTGTGTTGGCAGCGCAGGTGAGAGAGCAGGCTCAGTGTGGCAGCTGGCCAATCAGCTAGCCGGGAGCGGGGGAGCAGAGAGATGAGATCATCTCTCACCGCCCGTGCCTGCCCTACATTCCTGCAGTGACTTCCGCCCTCACTGTGCAGACAGCAGAGAGATTACATTATCTCTCTGCTGCCTGACTCTGGGAGTCTGGGACACAGCAAGAGACAACCAAAACTACACCTTAGCAGGCAAGTTAGTGACAATCCGCAAGGTGTGGCAGGCGACGTGGCAAGTGACAATCCGCAAATTGTGTCAGGTGACGTGGCAAATGACAATCTGCATCTGGTGGCAGGCAAGTGACAATCAGCAAGGTGTGGCAGGTGACGTGGCAAGTGACAATCAGCAAGGTGTGGCAGGTGATGTGGCAAGTGACAATCCACAAGATGTGGCAGGTGACGTGGCAAGTGACAATCCACAACGTGTGGCAAGTGACACGCTCAGGGCTCCCACTAATTGCAGGCGACGGTGGCAAGTGACACATTCGGGGCTCCCACTGATTCTGCATTGAACTATTTAATTTCATATTACAATGTAATAATAGAAATAATGTGCTTCAATCATCCTGACACCATAACAACCTTGGTGCCGGGATGATTGAAGCGCCGACACCAACCATTTCCCCGATAAATTTCCCACAAAAAAAAACATTTTTTGGCAGTGCCCCTCCCGAGAAAAGACTCTGGATCCGCCCCTGGTGCAGCGTTCTGTGAATGGCCGGCTGTCTTCTGGGACACACAGGTCCCAGAAGACAGCGCACCCCATTTCCCAGAACACCACGCGAGGGATAAAGAGAACGAGGAGCTCCGCGGAGAAGGAAGTGGCAGATTAGGATGGCTGCCTAGCAACAGAAATTTCTGGTAAGTAAAACATTTTTTTTTTCCAAATGTTTTTTTATATATTTTAAGTAGACTGTTAACCACTTCAGCCCTGGACCATTTGCCTGCCAAATGACCGGGACACTTTTTGCGATTCGGCACTGCGTCGCTTTAACTGACTGTCGTGCGATGTGGCTCTCAAACAAAATTGATGTCCTTTTTTTCCCACAAATAGAGCTTTCTTTTGGTGATCACCTCTGTGGTTTTTATTTTTTGCGCTATAAACAAAAATAGAGTGACAATTTTGAAAAAAAAAAGCAATATTTTGTACTTTTTGCTATAATAAATATCCGCAATTTTTTTTAAAAAAGCAAATATTTTCTCAGTTTAGGCTGATATGTATTCTTCTACATATTTTTGGTAAAAAAAAAACGCAATAAGCGTAAATTGATTGGTTTTCGCAAAAGTTATAGCGTCTAAAAAATAGGGGATAGTTTTATGGAATTTTTATAATTATTATTTTTTTTACTAGTAATAGCTGCAATTTTTATCATGACTGCGACTTTATGGCGGACACATCGGACACTTTTGACACATTTTTGGGACCATTGTCATTTTTATAGCGATCAGTGCTATAAAAATGCACTGATTACTGTAAAAATGACACTGGCAGTGAAGGGGTTAACCACTAGGGGGCGCTGAAGGGCTTAAGTGTGTCCTAGGGAGTGATTCTAACTGTTAGGGGGAGGAGCTACCAGTGACACGTCAGCGATCACTGTTCCTGATCACAGGGAACAGTAGATCCCTGCCATGTCACTGGGAAAAACAGGGGAATGCCTTGTTTACAAAGGCATCCCCCTGTTCTGCCTTTGCCGACCGCAATCGAGGGCCGCCCGGGTACATCGAGTTCCCGGGACACGCGGGCGCACTCACGCGGCGCACGCGCGCGTACCCGCTGGGCGTCAAATTTAACCACTTGCTTACTGGGCACTTAAACCCCCTTCCTGCCCAGGCCAATTCTCAGCTTTCAGCACTCTCACGCTCTGAATGACAATTGCAACATGGCTCCCAAACAAAATTGACGTCCTTTTTTCCCACAAATAGAGCTTTCTTTTGGTTGTATTTGATCACCTCTGCGGTTTTTATTTTTTGAAGTATAAACAAAAAGAGAGCGACAATTTAAAAAAAAACACATGTAGCGGGTATTTGAATATGTGAGGACTCTGGTGGTGTGAAGTTCCTTGGGGTCCCTGGGTGGCGCTGTTGCCCTGGGCCGAAGTTGAACTCACACTGCGAACCGTGCCTTTTTGTCCTCCCCTGGAGCTGGTACAGCGGGGCGGGGAACCCGCTGTGGCGCAAAGGGAGAGGTCATAATCTGGGGAGAGAGTCGGAGGACGCGGCCGCACCCAGGCACCTTCAGCTTGGGTGCTGGTGTTCTGGTGTTCCAGGCCTAGGCGCCCTTTTGCTAGCTGGAGCGGAGATGGAGTCCATCTCAGGCACCTTTAGCCTGGGGTGAGGTACTATGGCGGATGCCTGGAGCTCAGTACCTTCGACTGAGTTCCGCAAGGGTGCAGGAATCCGAGGGGGCCCTAACTCCTTGGGTGCCCGTGTCTGAGTTTGTGAGGACTGGTGCGCAGTAACTTCTGTGGTGGAGATTTTTCAAATCCATATTTATAACAAGAAGCTTCAAGGGAACTCTCTAATTAAAAGGATTCTACATGTATATATGGTTGTATATGTTTTTACAATACTTTATTATTAAGGTGACTTAAAATTATCTTTCAATGACCCTATAGTGGTAGAACATGTTTAGAATATTTAGCATACACAGCTGTGGAATTTCATCTGACAAAAGGCTTATCTGACCATTTGTTGGCATGCTGAGGTGAATTCAAAGGAGGTGGGAGGTGACAAAGGAACAGGTTGGGTCCTGGCTTAATTGAGTCCCTCACCCAATCTAGCAACCCCCTACCCCTCAAGGGAATGCAAGGTCTTAGCATATGGAAAGGGGGGGGTGAGGAGGGGTGGGGTTTTACAAGGGTGTGTATATATCTGGATGCAGACCCAAAGCTCAGTCTTTTAGAATGAGGATCTGACGTAGCAGCATGCTGACGTAGTAAGCTCTCTCTGTCTCTCTCTCTCTCTCTCTCTCTCCCTCTCTCTCTCCCTCTGCCTCTCTCTCTCTCTCTCCCTTTTAGAATGAAGATATGACGTAGCAGCATGGTGACGTAGTATATCTCTCTCTCTTTCTCTCTCTCTCTTTCTCCCTCTCTCTTTGCCTCTCTCTCTCCCTCTCTCTTTGCCTCTCTCTCTCCCTCTCTCTCCCTCTCTCTTTGCCTCTCTCTCTCCCGATCTCTCTCTCTCTCTCTCTCACTCTCCCATTTTTAAGAAGATTAATCTTACTTCGCTTTTGCTCTCTTTTTCCTATTATCATGTAACATTGGTATCATGTTTGTCATAGCAATATTCCTGTTGGTATTATCATGTAACATTGGTCATAGGTGATATAATTTTAGGTTAGAGCAATGTTCCTATTTTGTATTGTGTAACATTGGTATCATCTTGCTATGAGGTGGTATCATTTCTGTAAAAATAAATGTAATTGTTTTCTCTTTTTGCACCGCTATCGTTTGATTTCATTTTATATAGACAAAAGGTTTAATCACTTATAGTAAGCATTTAAGCGAGGTTATGACTATCTCCGTAACACTTCTCCGAAGAGTCCGGCGCACCATCGCTGGTGACGGAGAGGCCTCCATTTCTCCCTTGGACGGATTTCTTCCTCTGACAGGGGCAAAGTGAGCGAAGGTAATTCACGTTCTATATTACCTAGTCAGTGGCAGTGACTATTCACCACTGGTGACAGCACAGTGGGCAGCAGCAAGAAGGGAAAGGATTGAGCCTCGATCTGTCCCCATTTTCCAAAGGAAAAAGATTGTTTTATTGCTTGGCAAGAAGAATAAAACTAAGTTGTACCTACTCACTGTGTGGAACTCGGGTTACTAAGCAAAGGAGTCAGGGACGAAGTACTGGACTTGGCTCTAGGACACCTACACAAAAGCCCAATCTCTGGCCTTCACCTCTTAGTTACGGGAGGACATGGGCCGTGGTGTGTATCATCCCTCTCTCCCAGGTACCCCTAGACAACAGCCATATAACCGATAAAGCAAGGGAGAGGGGTGAGGCCGCTACACACAATATTTTTTACTTTTTGCTATAATAAATATCCCAATTTAAAAAATTAATAATTTTTTTTTTCTCAGTTTAGGCCGATACGTATTCTTCTAGATATATTTGGTAAAAAAAATTGCAATAAGCGTTTGATTGGTTTGTGCAAAAGTTTTATAGCGTCTACAAAATAGGGCATAGTTTTATAGAATTTTTATTAATATTTTTTTTTTTTACTAGTAATGGCGGCGATCAGCGATTTTTATTGTGACTGCGACATTATGGCGGACACCTCGGACACTTTTGACACCATTTTGGGACCATTGTCATTTTTACAGCGATCGGTGTTATAAAAATGCACTGGTTACTGTAAAAATGACACTGGCAGTGAAGGGGTTAACCACTAGGGGCGCTGAAGGGGTTAAGTGTGCCTAAGGGAGTGATTCTTACTGTGGGGGGGAGGGGACTGAATGGGGGAGATGACCGATGGTTGTCCCTATGTACAAGGGACACACCATCAGTCTCCTCTCAGGACAGGACGTGGATCTCTGTGTTTACACACAGAGATCCACGTCCCTGGCTCTGTAAATGCCGATCGCGGGCATCTGGCGGACATCGTGGCCGCCAGGCAGCGCATTGGCACCCACGTGATGCGGCGGGCACAGAAGTTCCCCGATGCGCGCTCGGAACGAGGAAAGGGGAGGACGTCAATTGACGGACCCCCCAGCATTCTAGGTCTGCGCTGTAGCTGTCATTCGGCTATAGCGCGGACCTCTAGTGTGGTTAAAGGGACGTACAGGTACGCCCATTTGCCTGCCCGTGCCATTCTGTCGACGTATATCGGCAGTCAGCAAGTGGTTAATGTAAAAAAAAATTTTAGGGTGGACCTCCGCTTTAATCCCTGCATGTGCTACCACCTTTCTTCTTTTGCATGGACTGATTTGGCTGCGGATCATGCAGGCACCGGGTCCTCACAGCAGTGCATTATATCTTGCAGGCTGCTTGGAGCAGTGTGAACCCAGCTCTCTTTTCCAGAGTAGAAAATCCCCTGCCGTCAGTGGGAGTAAACAATGCTCCATCCTTGGTTTTGGTGGGATGAATAGTGCCCCAACATTGGCATTAGTGGGGGGAATAGGGTCTCGTTGTTGGTATGAGTGTGAGAACTAATACCCCATCAATGATGTCAGTAGGAGGAACGGTGCTTCATCATTGGTGTCAGCTGGAGGAAAAGTGTCTCAAGGGCCAGATAAAGGCAAGCAAAGGGCCACATTTGGCCCCTAGGCCACAGTTTAGAGACCATTGGACAACAATATCAAGTAAAAGCAGTTGCTGTTGAAGCATTGCCTGATCTAAGTTACTCCAGAATGTAATATGTAAGCGTGGACGTAACAAGTGTATTCATAGTGTATTGAAGAACTGGGGAATTAAGAGGACCTATCTAAACGAACCCTTCGGATTGGACAGCGAGTGTGTAATACAAGTTGAAGTTGACCCTTGTGGTTATTAAGCAGAGTGCATATACTAAGGTTATGAAGTATAAAGTGCCAAGAAGGAAGAACAAGCCTCGTACACACGACCGTTCGTGTGTATGGTTTCTTGTCGAGAAAACTCCAGGGAATCTCGACGAGAAAAATAGAGAACCTGCTCTCTATTTTCTCGTCAGTATTCTCGTTTTTCTCGTCGGCCTGTTTCACGATGAGAAAACCGGTCGTGTGCATGCTTTTCCGAGTCTTAAAAAATTGCGCATGCTCAGAATCAAGTATGAGACAGGAGAGCTCCTTCTGGTAAAACTAGTGTTCGTAATGGAGATAGCACATTCGTCACGCTGTAACGGACTGAAAAGCGCGAATCGTCTCTCCCCAAACTTTTACTAACACGAGATCGGCAAAAGCAGCCCAAGGGGTGGCGCCATTGGAATCAAACTTCCCCTTTATACTGCCGTTGTACGTGACCGTGCTTTACAACGACGAGATTTGGAATTGACAGTGTGTATGCAAGGAAAGCTTGACAAGAATCTCGTCGAGATAAATTACGGTTTTTTTTACAACGAGATTCTCGGTCGTGTGTACGAGGCCTTAGTTTAGGTGTGGAGTGGTGGTGGCCAGAGATTCTGCAGGTAGAGGTGGCTGGGCACGGGCACCCTGCTGTGCGGTAGGGTCCCTATCATAAGGCCCACTGCAGTGCGGAATTATCCTAGGGACTGTGCCTGAAGCCATGAAATACAGGGCCCTGTGAGTGCAGTAGCTCCACTCTGGACAACAGTAGGTGTACTGTAAAGTCATGAAGAACTGGTGAGAGTGAATCTGTATTCACCACTATCCAGAGTCTTTTCTCGGGAGGGGCACTGCCAAAAAAATGTTTTGGTTTTTTTTGTGGGAAATTTATCGGGGAAATGGCTGGTGTTGGCGCTTCAATCATCCCGGCACCATGGTTGTTATGGTGTCAGGATGATTGAAGCGCATTATTTCTATTATTACATTGTAATATAAAATTAAATAGTTTGATGCAGAATCAGTGGGAGCCCCGAGTGTGTCACTTGCCACCGTCGCCTGCAATTAGTGGGAGCCCTGAGCGTGTCACTTGCCACACGTTGCGGATTGTCACTTGCCACGTTAACCTGCCACATCTTATGGATTGTCACTTGCCACATCACCTGCCACACCTTGCGGATTGTCACTAGACACACCTTGCGGATTGTCACTTGCCACGTCACCTGCCACACCTTGCTGATTGTCACTTGCCTGCCACCAGATGCAGATTGTCATTTGCCACGTCACCTGACACAATTTGCGGATTGTCACTTGCCACGTCGCCTGCCACACCTTGCAGATTGTCACTAACTTGCCTGCTAAGGTGTAGTTTTGGTTGTCTCTTGCTGTGTCCCAGACTCCCAGAGTCTGGCAGCAGAGAGATAATGTAATCTCTCTGCTGCCTGCACAGTGAGGAATGCAGGGCAGGCACGGGCGGTGAGAGATGATCTCATCTCTCTGCTTCCCCGCTCCCGGCTAGCTGATTGGCCAGCTGCCACACTGAGCCTGCTCTCTCACTCTCACCTGCGCTGCCAACACACTGAGCAGCACGGTCTGCCCACGAACCGCGCCGTCCGCCCACAAACCGCACCGCAAGTGGAGCCGCATGCTTTCTTACCTGTCTGTGGAGCCGCACGCTACCGCACCTGCCCGCAGAGCGTCTAGCAACGTGACTCACTGACGTCACTCGTTGCTAGACGCCAAGCGGCCCAGGCGTTAGCAACGAGTGCAGGGAAGAGGCTCCACCCACCTCCTCCTCCGCTCCTGGTATTGTGTCAGTGCGCCGCGTAACTACATTAGACGAGTCTCTCTCTCGGTGCGGCTGATCGGCTGATGTGAGAAACTGAGAGAGAGACTCAGAGAGGCAGCGGCAGAACAAGTACTGTATATACTCGAGTATAAGCCGACCCGAATATAAGCTGAGGCACCTAATTTTACCCCCAAAAAACTGGGAAAACGTATTGACTCGAGTATAAGCCTAGGGTGTCCATCTGCATGCCTCACTGTGCCTCACTGTGCCCATGCTTCACTGTGCCCATGACTAGACTGATGTTTAACATGGGAGTCTATGGAAGGGGTGCCCGGTTTTGAAAAATCGGTTCTCCCCGGCCGTAGGTCTCCCAGACACCAAACTTTGCACACTTGTATAGGAGACATGGGACTACATGTGTGTCACGTTTGGGGTCCAGGGAACCTATGGCCAGTCGGTACCGGGTCCGAAAAGTCACCAGAGAAATGACCGTTTAACATTGGAGTCTATGGAAGGGGTGCCCGGATTTAAAAAATCGGTGCTCCCCGGCCGTAGGTCCCCCAGACACCAAACTTTGCACACTTGTAGAGGAGACATGGGTCTACATGTGTGCCACGTTTGGGGTCCAGGGGACCTATGGCCGGCTGGTACCGGGTCCCCAAATTCCGGGAGATCAGGCGCAAAAAAAAAAAAACAGAGCAAGCAAGTGAGTGTGACAGATGGTCTCGGGGGGGGGGGGGGGGGCAATTGCCCTGTTGCCCCCTCCCCTGGATCCGCCCCTGCCACTATCCTCCCTTCCCAAATCCCACTTACAGGCACAGGAAGGAAGGTAACATCTCCACAACAGGATTACAGAAAAACGAAAACTCTTCCTCACTCAATCCCAAACCCAAAGCTAAAGTTTATTGTGCTTATATACACTATATTACCAAAAGTATTGGGACGCCTGCCTTTACACACACATGAACTTTAATGGCACCCCAGTCTTATGCCGCGTACACACGATCGTGAATCACGACAGGAAAAACGAGGGAACGGCTTGTTCCCCCACACACGGCAGTTTTTCCCGTCATTTTTTCTCTTGGCGAGAAAAATTACCGTGTGTAGGCTCCCCGGCAGTGTTTCCCTATGGGAAAACTGCAGCGGAAAAAAATGACAGGAATCACGACGAGAAAAATTAGAGCATGTTCTAATTTTTCTCGTTGTGATTAATGCCGTTTTTCCAGTCTGGAAAAATGACAAAATGCCCACAGATGATCGTTTTTTCTCGTCCAAAGGAAAAAATTTAATTTTTCCCGACGGGAAAAATGATCGTGTGTGCGCGGCATTAGTTCGTTAGGACTAAGCTCATCAATGTCTTTATGGACCTTGCTTTGAGCACTGGTGCACATTCCTGTTTGAACAGGAAGGGGTCCTCTCCAAACTGTTCCCACAAAGTTGGGAGCATGAAATTGTCCAAAATGTCTTGGTATGCTGACACCTTAAGAGTTCCCTTCACCGGAACTAAGGGGCCACGACCAATCCCTGAAAAACAACCCCACACCATAATCCCCCTCCACCAAATGATTTGGACCAGTGCACAAAGCAAGGTCCATAAAGACATGCATGAGTGAGTTTGGGGTGGAGGAACTTGACTGGCCTGCACAGAGTCCTGACCTCAACCCGATAGAACAATTTTGGGATGAATTAGAGCGGAGATTGCGAGCCAGGCCTTCTCGTCCAACATCAGTGCCTGACCTCACAAATGTGCTTCTGGAAGAATGGTCAAACAGTCCCATAGACACTCCTAAACCTTCCCAGAAGAGCTGCAAAGGGTGGGCCAACTCAATATTGAACCCTACAGACTAAAGCTGGATACACACTCTATACAACTTGTGTTGTTCAATTCCCTTTAGATTTACCTTCAACTATGTAGTGAAAGGGCCTGCCTGATTGCATACAAATTGAAACTCTTAAGGTTTGACCCCATAATATACTGTTTTGGTAAATCTAAAGGAAAACATCTAAGGCCCGGTTCACATAGGTCCCGCTCTGTACTATGGAACCGTTCTAATAGGAGCGACTCGGGTCGCTCCGACTTAGAAAAAGGTTCCTTTACTTCTTTTGGGGGCGACTCGGGACGACTTGCATTAAATTCTATACAGAAGTCATTATGCAAATCTCCTCAAGGGGGGCGTCTCAAGTCGTCTTGAGATCGCGTCGCCGAGTCGCCCCCAAAGTCGTGCCGCCCCTGTGTGAACCGGGCTTAAAGAAAATATTATAGTGTATATCCAGCTTAAGACTGGGATGCCATTAAAGTTCATGTGTGTGTTAAGGCAGATGTCCCAATACTTTTGTTAATATAGTGTATTCTTCCTTCTCTGTCCCCACACCAACACATCAGCATCCTAATGATATTTTTAAATAAAACCTTTACATTTTCATTTTGTACCTTATTTTAGTCCCAGTGACATCACTACTTGATCTCTGTGCTTCTCTATGCAATACAGGCAGATCATAGCTGGTGGGAGGAGCTGGCAGGGGACTGTACACAGCTTCCTGAAAAACATCACAACCCCCTGCCTCAGTACTCCTCTCAAGAGCCCTCAGCCCTAATACAAGCAGTGGGCTGGCTCTTGGGAGGAGTTATGCAAATGTAAAAAAAGCCTTGATGGGTGGGTGTCAGTCTGGAGGGGTGGGTGTCCCTAGACATACAGACCCACCCTAAGCAACACCCACAGGTGATGCTGAGCCTCTATGATTGAAACAATTGAAATCCAATAGAGGAAAGGGGAGGGGCCAGGAACAGTCAGGCTTTGGAGGAAAGAACTAGATGATGCTGGATGTCCTCCAGCCAGGAAATGAGGCGGCTCTATCTGACTTGCTTCAGATTCTAATGCACATTGTGAAAAGCTCGCAGTGTGCAGTGAAATCAGAATAAACCATTTCAGTCCAGGAGAGGAGCCGCCACAACTATGCGAGACTGAAGAAACGGTTTGAGTTCAGCTTTAAAAGAAAAACACAATTGTACGAAGTTAGGCTTCAGCGGCATGCGATGATGAATCCAAAATTGCTAATGTTGCTGCTTCCATCATCCTAACCTTTCTCTATTTAGTCAGGAGATAATGTCGGGTCGGCTCACATTTTCGGAGTCTCGTTATTTAATTAAATCATTCCAGGTTTAATTACATAATTGCTGTCAGAAATGTTTTCAGAATCAATTATTTAATTAAGCCAAAGTTAATTACACTGCAAAAAAATGTCCCGGGGGTGGGGAAGGGGGTAAAAAAGAAAAAGTAAAGTGGCTTGAGCTGGGATTGGTTGGCGGCGGCGATGATCGGATGTATTGAGTCATCTTGTCTTTTATGTTGTAGAAAGTGTTTTTGCTTAATTTCAAAAATCGGATTTTGGAGAAAGAAGAAGAAAATCTATATTTTTCAGCATTTGTCTGTATCTGTCTTGATTAGCTTGCTTTGGAAGAACAACCTTGGAAATATATATATATATATATATACATACAGTATATACAGGGCTTTTTTTCTCAGAGAATAGGTGCAGGAACTCTCCCTTATGGAGTAACTCCGTCTTCACCACTACCTACCTCCGAGCGGGAGCTGCCAGCGCCGAGGGATCGGCCTCGGGGGGGGGGGGGGGCTGACATCGCGGGCGAGTAGGACAGGTAAGTGTCTTTATTAAAAGTCAGCAGCTACAGTGTTTGTAGCTGCTGACTTTTGAAAAAAAAAAACAAGCGCGGGTGGAATCCCGCTTTAACTACTTCCAGCCCAGCCCAATTCTGGCGTTTCTCTCCTACATGTAAAAATTATAATTTTTTTTGCTCGAAAATTACTCAGAACCCGCAAACATTATATATATTTTTTTTAGAAGAGACCTTAGAGAATACAATTGTGGAGGTTGTAATTTTTTATGTGACACGGTATTTGCGCAGAAATTTTTCAAATACCTTTTATTTTTTGGGAAAAAAAATCACTTTTTGGTACTCTCACTATAATGTTTGCAGCGATACCTTATGTGCGGTTTACATATGTGTGCGCGACTTACATATGTGTTCGCTTCTGCGTGCAAGCACGAGGGGACAGGCGGAGCTTTTAAAAAAATGCTTTTATTATTGTTATTTTTTTATTTTATTTTTACACTTTCCATTTATTTTTTTATCACTTTTATTCCTATTACAAGGAATGTAAACATCCCTTGTAATAGGAATAAAGCATGGTAGGTCCTCATTATGGAGAGATCGGGGGTCTACACGACCCCACAACTTCCCTCTATGCTGGAAAGCATGAGACTGAAAATAAAAACAAAAAATGATTTTTGGCCTTCCAGCAAAAGAACATGGCAGTGTTTTCATGTATCAGAGCTGGAAGTGAGGTCATGATGTTACTTCCAGGCTCCTAGGGTCATAAAGATGTCTGAGGACCATCTGGTCCACAGCCAGCTCTATGGTAAACTGCTGCCACCGTCAGATGTCTGATTCCCCGATTACACTATCCCTCCTGCTACCTGTTAGAGCAATCCAGCGGCTAAACAGCCACTAGGATGGCTTTTACTACAGAGGGAATCGCCGGCTGAAAAATAAAATATATCTGGTGCCTGTTGCTGCACACATCATCCAGATATCTTCACTCAAAGTCAAGGACGTCATATGACGTCCACCTAGGGGGAAGTGGTTAACAAAATGCCATGATACTCAAAATGATGTAAAGGTGTATAAATCATATATTATAAAAATATATTGCTCAAATGTGCATATAACATGTGTTGCTCAAAACAATCAAAATCAAAAGAAAACTTTCACATTTGTATAAAGAAAGATGTCCCAAATGCAGGATAGTCCCAAAAAAGGTGCAGAAAAAAAAATAACACTTTCTTCATAATTACTGTGCTCTAACAGACCTCCACCAACCCCACCCAAGGGTGAACGCTCACCTCCAATATTGACACTCACTACAAAGGTCAAATGCACATTTATGTCAGGTACTAGGACCCAAAAGACACTTGTACAAAAGAACGGTTGTCCTTAATCTAATCCAGTTTGCATGTATATCAAACACCACTCAGAGGAACTATAAATCCCTGCTCAATGATTGTAACTAAGGTTAAGTCATCCAGGAAAATGTGCAGCCTTCAAGCTCAAAAGTGATCACTGCCATTAAAATACTTTATTAAAAGCTAATAAAATATTCTCACATGTAGGTAGTAAAATTGCAGGGGCTCCACAATAGTCTCAGCCCTATAAAATCCCAGTGCTGTCCAGAAAAAGTAAAATCAACACCACTATGGCAAGTCAGAACTGAATCACTGTAGCACAATCCTACGCATTTCGTCATGTGTCCCTGATGATGGAGCTAAGAAGCCAATTTGGCAAGTTGAAGTACAATGAGTAAGCTGTTAGTAAGAGAGAGCGGACAGAGATTTATTAGTCTGCTGCTTCTCCTTTGCTGTCAAAGGCTGGGGGTGTGGAGGAGACCTGTAAGTGAAGGTGAAACTGCAGCAGAGAAAGGTCCCCTCACCTGCTAGATAGGGCTGATCTTTGTCCTGTAAATCAAAGTACTGGATGGACAACAATACAAATCCTCTGGGAAGTAAAACAGTTCTAACATATGTATTTTATCTGTTTACTTAGCAGTTTGCTTGGAGTTCAGCTTTAAGAAAAGGCTAGATCATATTTCTCTCAGTGACACCCTCTATATTTGTCCTGGGGACCATTGTCATTAGGACAGAAAGTGATGGCAAGTCCAACATTTTAGCGTTGTCACCGTAACAGGAATAATGGGGAAATCTTCCAAAGTGGAGCGCTGTGCCGGCAACACCTTTATAAGGAGGGATTTCGTCTATTCCTACTCTAGTTGCAAAATCTAATATATAAACCTACAGAAACTGGTATAGGGGAGTTATATTAGTGTATTACACTTAATTGCAGCCCTTAAGCACCGTTCCTGAAAAAGGATGTTATAAAATAAATTACATTATTTAAAATGTAATATTTACTTAATGATTGTAAAAAAAAAATCAAATCTATTTAATTCAGAGAATTTTTCATAGATTAAGGGCCCTAGGGCAGACATAAAATGTGGGGCCCAAAGCCCCCATGCAGCTAATAGCCAGCAATGTCTATGTGGTTTTATTGTGGTGTGCTTAAATAGTGACATTTCAGCCCATAAATGCTAATCAGCAGCATAACATTCCCAATCTGCTTTGTAACACTCCTGCTTTAAATAATTTAGTATACCATCAAACTGCTGTATATCTCATTCTCCCCCCTTTCCCACAAAAGAGATGGGAATGAGAAACAGTGCACCATACCAAAAATTTAGCTTGGCTAAACAAGTATGGTTTTACAGGTGAGGCTAGGTTTTAATTCATTGGAAAATCCGTAAATGTTTGCAAAGATATCTCCTTGTTTTACCATAGCCAGTTCAAGAAATCCATGACATTGTGCAAGAGGCTACCAGAGCATGGTGCTAGAAAGACCACTGGTGTTATGCAAGACAGACCAGCGGAAACCACCAACATGGAGCAAGATAGACCACCGGAGGTACTCAACATGGAGCAAAAGAGACTACCAGAGGCCACAAACATAGGGCAAATGAGCCTCACAGACCATCCGCATGGAGCAAGAGGGACTACTAGAGGCCACCAACATGGGTCAAAAGAGAAGGTCACCCGCATGGAGCCAGAGACACCACCAGAGGCCATCATTATAAGAAACTTTTCGAAATTGTAAACAAAATGCTTAATCCACATAGGTTAACCAAGACGATAATACCATCACAAGAATTCACCAATAAATTAGGGATCGCTTTCCAAGATAAAATTCATAAAATCCGGTTGGGCATTGCCAAGAACATTCACCTGATTGACCAACCTGGTCCACTACAAGAGGCTATCCAACCTACTCTGTCCAGCTTAAAAAACTTCACTCCTACCACGCCGGAGTTACTACACAAAGTTATTCTTAAATTGAAGCCCACACACTTTACGGATGAATTTTGCCCCGCCTGGTTTTTCAAACTCCAGTCAAAGGCGTTCCTTCCAGACTTATGTACAATCATCAACTTCAGTTTGAGGCTGGGAGTTATACCAGGGAAACTTAAACACTCATACGTTACGCCAATTAAAAAAAAAAACAGAGCTTCAAGACCAGAATAATCTAAGACCCATTTCTAGCATTCACTTTGTGGCAAAGATTATGGAAACCATCGTTCTTGAGCAACTTCAGGAATACTCTGAAGGGGAGGGCCTATTCCACGATGTCCAGTCTGGGTTCCATCCGGGCAGGGGAATAGAGCTCTCCACGATGGCCATGAGGGAACAGCTGCTGAGGGTCAGAGACGCTGGGGAATCGGCAGCCTTAGTGCTATTGGACCTCTCCGCGGCTTTTGACACCATTGATCACGACATTCTGATCTCGCGCCTTCATGACCAGTTTGGAATTTGAGGTGCTGTCCTGTTATGGATCCAGTCTTTTCTACAAGACCGTACCCAACAGGTTAGTCTGGGACCTTTCAGGTCAGCCATAAGCCCAGTGCCCTGGGGAATACCACAGGGCTCTGCCCTCTCTCCATACCTTTTCAATTGTTACATGCGCCCCCTACCCAATATGTTGCAGTTACATGGCCTTCAAGGCCAACTATATGTCGACGACATCCAAATCCTAGTCAACACTTCCAAAAATTACAGACATCCCCAGATCCTAGCAGAATGCATGACTCATATCCATTCCTGGATGAATAGAAACTGGTTGAGCCTCAATTGCTCCAAAACAGAAATACTCCAAGTGGGTGAACCTCTAGCCTTTCCCATTCTATCCCGATGGCCATCTGACCTAGGTACCTGCCCAGAACCTAAAAGACAAGTCAAGAACCTTGGAATCATTTTTGATGCAAAGCTTACCTGGATTCCGCAAATTATGAACTGTATGAAAAATGCCTCATTCTATTTGCAAATTATTCGGAAGATCAGACATCTACTTTCATATCGACACCAAATCACACTTACTTTGGCTCTAGTACAATCCAGACTAGACTTTGCCAATGGTTTTTTGCCTTGGCCTTCCCCTTAAGTGGGTCAAAAAAATCCAAATTATACAGAATCAAGCAGCAGGCACTATTACGGGTACACCATATAGACATCACATCACCCCCGTGCTGGCACAGCTACATTGGTTACCTATAGTGCATAGAGTACAATTTAAAATCTTGGTTCTGATGTTTATAGCATATTGGGGCCTGGGCCCACTCTATCTCACAGAAATGGCCCCCCATTACACACCAATTAGAGCATTGCGGTCAGGGCTTCAAAATAGGATCATCCAAGCACCCGCCCGACTCCAGTTCTTGGGAGGCCGACGAATGCAGACTATGGGCGCGGCCCTTTGGAACCAACTCCCCGACCATCTCCGGCTCCCAATGCCCCAAGCTCTTTTTAAAAGGCAATTAAAAACCCACCTTTTTAAAAACGCTTTTTCCTAATTACGGATGTAGAGACATCTAACTGTGTAATAATTTAACGTCAACTTTGTTTTTCGACTCCCCTCGTGAGCCTTCCTTCTTCTTCTTTTTTTTTTTCTCCCCTCCCTTTTTCTCAAATGTGTTTTTCTTTTCCCAAGGCTGATTGGTGAATTTATGGTACAGCGCGCTTAGTTGCAGTCCTCCAAGACAGTATTTGGCGCCTTTATAAATTTACATATCAATCAATCAATCAATCAATCAATCATTATAAAGCAAAAGATACCACCAAAAGCCATCAACATGGAGCAAAATACACTACCAGAGACTACTAATATGGGGCAAAAGAGCACCTGAGGCCACCCACATGGAGCAAGAAAGACTGCCATGGGGAAAATAAGGACCATAGGCCACCGGCATGGAGCAAGAATGACTGCCAGAGGCCACCAACATGGGACAAAAGAGACCACCAGAGGTCAACCGCGTGGAAAAAGAGACACTACTAGAAGCTTACTGGGCTTGTCCCACAGGCCTACTGAAGATCCACGCCCCCTTCTTAGCCAGTGGCTAGGTCTGTTCCTACCTGCCTCTGCAATAGACTTTGTAATGATTTTAGTAGTTAATGCTGAGTATGACTTATACTCCACCAGTCTCCTCATGTCTTCACCAGACACTTAACACGTTACGCCCTAGCGCACACAGGGAAGCCACCGTACTTTGATTGGCAAGGCCTGGCACTCTTGATCCCAGTCTAGGTCCCTAGGCAAGTCCTGAACAGCAGCTGACTCCAAGATGTAGTCCAAACCACAGGGTAGGGGACATGAAATAAACGTATCCCCTCACCATCAGGGCTCATATCACCAACCATCGTCACTAGCTTCCACTGCCAGCTGGCTGCTACTCGTTTGTCACCTTCTACTTCCACAACCATAGAGGTTCACTAAATGTTCAAATGGTACACATAACCATAAGGGTTATTTTGGCACACTTGATTTTGCATAGGCGCTTTGCTTCTTAACCTGAAGGGTTAACACGGCTCAAGCCCTGTACACACGGGCGGGAATCCCGTCAAAAAAAAAACGTTGGTTTTCTCGACGGGATTCCTGGCAAGCTTGTCTTGCCAAGCCCTGTGTACAGACGGCCATTCAAAAGAACTGCCGTTTTTTTGAATGGCAAGAACACGGTGACGTCATCGACTACGACGAGCCGGCGCTCGTCACATTCGATGCTGTCGCTGAAATCTTGCTACACCCTACACTACCCTTGTATGCTACCGCGCATGAATCAAAGTCTCATCGAGCATGCGCAGGCTTACCTGGGACAGGTAAGCATACTCACGTATGGTTTTCCCAGTCGGAAACACTCTGCCGAGAATCCCGACGAGAAAAATAAAGAGGAGGTTCTCTATTTTTCTCGTCGAGATTCCTGGGAGTTTTCCTGCCGAGAAACCATACACACTAACGGTTTTCTTGGCAAAAAGCTCTCTCAGCAGTTTTCTTGCAGAGAAAACTGGTCGTGTGTACGCGGCTTTATGCCGCGTACACACGATCATTTTTCCCCTCGTGAAAAATTACATTTTTTCCTTTGGACGAGAAAAACAATCGTCTGTGGGCTTTTTGCCGTTTTTCCCGATGGGAAAAACTGCATTAATCACGACGAGAAAAATTAGAACATGCTCTAATTTTTCTCGTTGTGATTCCTGTCATTTTTTTCCGCGGCAGTTTTCCCATAGGAAAACACTGCCGCGGAGCCTACACACAGTCATTTTTCTCGCCAAGAAAAATAAAAATGACGGGAAAAACGTCCGTGTGTGGGGGAACAAGGCGTTCCCTCGTTTTTCCTGACGTGATTCACGGCGGTGTTTTCACCGCCGTGAATCACGATCGTGTGTACGCGGCATTAGACTCCCCATAGTAAGGTTCTTTTACATACACCAACATCACACCTTATTCTCCCACTTACTTCTTTCCAGTAAGCGATGCAGACAACTTCTTCAAGTAATTAAAGTCCCCTTACTGGTATTCAATTTGTGACCTGAATGTATATCAGGCTTGACCCTCGTGACCTCTTTTGATATTATGTAATATTTTTAAATCCTGTGATAATACTTTAAATTCAGTGAAAATTTGAAAATTTGTTTTTGATTTGGACATCACAGTAGCTAAGTGGTTAACGCCTCTCCCTGGCAGCACTAAGGCTACTTTCACACTGAGGCGCTGGATGCGCTGGCGGTATAGCGGCGCTATTTTTAGTGCCGCTATACCGTATTTTTTCCCGCGATTTGCGGGCGCTAGCGGGGGGATTTTAACCCCCGCTAGCGGCCGAAAATGGGTTAAAAACGCCAGCAATAACGCCTCTTTGCGGCATTTTGCAGGCGTTTTGGAAGCGGTACCCCATTGATTTCAATGGGCAGGGGCGCTATAGGAGCGGTATTTTTACCGCTCCTATTGCGCCTCAAAGATGCGGTTTGCAGGAGTTTTTTGACCCTCCTGCAAGCGCAGCGCTCCAGTGTGAAAGCCCTCGGGCTTTCACATTGGATACAATTGAGCAGCTTTTTTGGGGCGCATTGCAGGCGCTATTTTTAGCGCAATAGCGCCTGCAAAGCGCCTCAGTGTGAAAGGGGCCTTAGGGCATCAGTTTGAATTCCAACCATGGTGCTACCTGCCCAGAGTTTGCAAGTTCTCCCTGTGCTTGTGTAGGTTTCTTCCAGGTTTTCCAGTTTCCTCCCACACTCCAAAGATACGCTGGTAGGTAATTTGGCTCCTGTCTAATTTAGCCCCAGTATATATGTGAGTTAGGGACCTTAGATCGTGCGCTCCTCAAGGGCAGGGACTGATATGAATGTAAATTGATGGCACTAGATAACTATCTGTAATAAAATAAACACAATTTTTAGAGTTTTGACAAAAGGGGTATACATGATACCTTTTGACTCAAAGGTGCCCATACAATCCAATTTGGATGAGTTTAGTAATTTGAGATGAAATACAGGGATGGTGATGCCTTTCTTTGGGTCAAGAATGATGAACTTCTAAAACATCCAATAATATGTTATATCTTTTTACAAATGTAGCACTACCCCCGCAGGAGCTGCTGGTTTTAGTTTTGGGCCTTGCACGTTACCTCAATATTCGTTGTCTAGGGGAAGAAAGTCTGTAGAAACTCCAATGTCCACACAAGATGTAAAAGCTTCAGCAGCGAGGTTTTATTTTCCTTTTGCATAATCAGATGAACAATGGTAGAAGGGTGAAGGGAAGGGGTAGGTTCAGGCGCACAGCACAGATCACTGGGGAAACTTCTCATGTATAAAGTTAGTCACCACTCCTCCCTGAGTGGGTATTGTTCACCCGGATAGGCCCCTCTCACCTGGCCTAGCAGCCGGTATGATGCACGAACTATGATCAGGACCAGTCTCTGCCTCAGACTGGTTGTGGACAAATTGGATAATCTGGGATCCTCTGCCACAGGACTTAACACCCGGACTTCCAGCCAAACAGTCAAGAGCCTTTAAGCCAACCCGGCAGACTGTAATGTGAACTTAACTGCGGTGCATCCTCCAATAGAATTACCTCAAGACACCAGCCTTCTGCTTGGTCTTTTCCAGGACAGGTCCTCCCCTGGTTTCCTCCATTGAGTGGCTTCCTCCCTCAGGACGGACAGCACATGATCACCTTCAAGGCGTAGGCCCAGTCAGCATAACTGGGCCTACCTGGTAGAGTTGCGGCCTCTGACCAGCATGGTTTCGAGGCCAGAATCACATGATACACCCCTCGCGCCAGGAGGGCCGCGGGGGGACGAAGGACCCCAAAAAATGGCGTCTGCCCCTTAAGTACCCATCCCTAGCATGCTCAGCGGGTAGACCACACCCACTGAACTGTTCCCGGGGGAAGGCACCCAATACACTCTGGCTTGTCAGTCTTCCACATTGGCCTGAGGTGGTAACGCCACCTACAGGCGAACAGAGGGATGTCTGCCCAACACAGCCATAGCCGGAACAGAGGCTAATTTAGCATAAATTATTTACATCTGAGCCTAACTATTGGCTCAGATACCCTCTAAATTGAAACATAGCGCCCAGTCATTGGGAGCAGGGCGCTACACAAACAAACAGAAACATGTCCCAGCACATTTACCAGCTAGCCTCCAAAAATCCAAAATGGGCCTGTATAAAAATTAATGTTAAAATTGCGGGTTTAGTTTCACATTTACAAATATATGTGGAAGCCCAATTGGCCCACCAAGGCTCCGCTGTATACTGCGGTCCCAACTCTATATTAGAGAGTGTCATACAGTACATATGGATTTGCTGTGGGGACACATTGGATGCCTTCAGCTGCTATTGTGCTCTTGCTGGGCATCTAACATGTCCCTGTGCCTTTTTACAGAGGAGTGGGCTCCCTTCAGGCATACTTGCCCTTAATTTATCAACTGCTGCTACAGTATATATGCTCCAATTTGGAGACTCTAAAAAAATCTAGAGATAGGACAGCAGTATACAATGGAGCCCTGGTGAGACAATGCAGCTTCCACATTAATTTGCAAATGTGTGCAACTAATCCCTATGTTTTTAATGTGAATATGTTGTATCTTAAACAGTTATCTTATTACAGGTTTCTTGTAACATGGTCGTTGCCATTCAACAAAATGGTGGTTGTCTGCACAAATGTGAATGAGATGGGTAAAAGATGGCTTCATCTCCTATTCTCCACCTGTAGAGAACTCCTCAGATGTGTTCCTCCCACTAAAAAGGGTGAAACACATCTGAGGAGTTCTCTACTGGGGAGAACAGGAGATAAAGCCATCTTTTACCTATCTCATTCACATTTGTGCAACTGGGGTCAGTGTCTGTGTGCAGACGACCACCATTTTTTTGAAGTCTACTAGAGCCTCACAAGCTGATCCTGTCTGGCTTGCACCAGTCCATTCACATGCTGATCCAACTGACACAGGTTTGGAGGACATTCGATTGTCCATTGCCATTGTTTGACATGAGCTATACTCTAATTTTCGAATGAATGTTTGTATGAACATAAGAAAACTCTCATCGGCACATGATAAATATTGTTCGAAAGTACTTCAAAAAACTTTTATCATTCAAATTTTGGAAACAAAATCCACATTCACAGAGGGGACACTGCTTTTCTGTGGTAGGGAACCCTCTTGCAATAAGCATATCAATTCTGGTCCATTTCCCTGAACCTTTTAGCTATGTTCCAGCATAACCACGTTTTTTTTTCTTTGCTTTTTCTTTAAAAAACATTTGAACAAGGTGTTTCTCCTGCAGACGGGTTGGTTTTGCCCTGTTTGTATTCCTATAATGTATTTTGTCAAAAACGTTAAATAAAGAATTGAAAAAAAAAACTGTAGCGCAAAATAACAAACAATACACACAGGACAGCAAGTAAAATGAACGTTTTCCAAAGAAATTCTACCAGTGTATGGCCAGTTTAAAACTGTACAAGTCAGTCCCGAAAACACATTTATTGCTAGCATGTGAGAAATAAGATCATGACCAGCTAGGCGTTCCTCCAGAAACAAAGGCAGAAGAGACACTGCTCTGCCCAATTATCCCACCACACGGTGGCCAATTTCTAGCTAGATTTTATCTTGCATGATGTGACATTTTGTACTCCAATTACGCAAAGGGTTTAAAGACCAGTTCACACCACAAAAACGTCCTCCAAATCCTTTCTGAATGCGTTTCTGCATGTGCTTTTTTAACGTGTTTTTTTTTTTTATGCAATTCTGGATTCATTTCAGATGCTCTATTTTTCCTCCTTTTTGTTTCGGTCATTTCAAATCCAAAATCTTTATTTTCATTATTTTCATCATGACAATGCTTCTGGGTCACTTTTCCTGTCAGATCACTTCCTGTTTATCCCTTGGAAGTGGCCAGTGTAGAGAAGATGTCTGCACTGGCAGGCTTATTCATGGTTATGGCCATTGCACTGCCTATCAGTTTCCAGATACAGCCTTATATGCTCCATCTTGTCCAGATGTGCATGTGACCAGAAGAGGATCATGGGAGGAGTTAAAATACATTTTTCTTCCTTTTCCTGTCACTGAACTGGGGTCCAGTGTTTTTTTTATGTTTTTTTTTTGTTTTTTTTGTGTTTCAGTACAGTTTTGTGCAGGAAAAAAGCAGCATATTGTACTTTTTTCTGGAGCTGAAATGCACTAGAACTGACTGCACCAGTGTGAACTATGCCACTGGAAACCATGTGTAGCGGCCTCACTCCATCTCTTTTGTCTAGGGGTATGTCACACGACAGAGGGAGATGCGCTACGGCCCATGTCCTCCCCATAGCTGTGGGTGAGGTGAAGGCCAGTACCAGATATTTCCTCGGGCCTGTGTGCTTTTGTCTAGAATTAAGTCCTGCTGCGCCAACACTTCCCTCTGCTCCCAATAACCAGAGTTCCACACACCGATCAAAGTCCAACTCTTGTTTTATTGCATATCTCACAATAAACAGTGCTTCAGTAGACAACTGGTTGCGACTTGATAACATTTTGATACGGGGGATGAGCAGGTCGAGGCACTATCCCGGTTGTCAGCTAAACCACTGCGATCTCGCCAGCGGTTACTATAGCCTTAGCTAGAAAGGACTTAGAACGTGAGAGTCTCTACCAGCGACTCAAGAGAACATAGATAGGAGTACCTTTGCTGCGCTGCGGCCCCTGTCGGGGGAAGATGTCCCTCCAAGGGAGTTACCAGAGGCCCATCCATCACTGGGTTGATGCTGCTCCAGACTCTCCGAATGGGTAACCTCCCCGGCCTCCTCACCTCAGACATGGGCCCCATCCACTTCAGGGACCCTCGGACTTCTCCACCCCCGCAAGACCCAGTCGAAGTCACTGGGCCCCAGGCCTCCTGGTTTAGTACCTCATCCCAGGCTGAAGGTGCCTGGGATGGACTCCAACTCCGACAAAAAGGGTAGCACTGTGACGGCCAATCTACCTTGAGCCTACGGGTACCCCGCCACCCAGAGACCAAGGAGATTATTACACCGTCCAATCCTCCACGAACACAAATAGTCCATTATTCCCATACTTACACACCTGAGTGTCCTACCTAAATTTAAAGACCCCGCTACATACTCCCCCCTGTGATTTGACGCTGGTCCCCAGCATCTGGTGCAAACCCATGTCTCCCATGGAGTGATGACATAAGCCTGGCCCCAGAGGCTATCCCTAAAATTTTGAACCTTAACCATACCAAGACCTGCTCAAAGGGGAAGGGAACATAAAACAATAAAACTTTTCCATAAAACCATCTAACATGTACACATATACAATCCCTCCCTTCACTGTCTAAGAACCATCCCATACTCAGTAGTCTTGACAGACGAATCTCCTGCAGAAGGGAAACAAAAAAGAAAACACAACATCCTAACATTTTGTGTTAATTTGGAATGAATGGGTCCATCAGCCAATAGACCCATTCGCTCCAATGAGTAAAGTGATGCGCGTGTAAAAAAAACAAACAGCCGTTGCACAGAACTGCTACCTGGTGGCAGTGCCGCGGTAATGACACTTGGTGCAATCTTCATTCTTCCTGCGTCCCTACACTGATTCTACCCCCAAAGTCTGTCTTTGAACTGTGAGGAAGAGAGAACAAACAAAAACTGCTCTCATTCCTCCAAAAGAGTAGAAAACAAAAAACCCAAATAAAAAACTAGGGTACAGTTCAGATGCTCCGGCAAGAACACTTCTAGAAGGTTGTCACAGAAAAAAAAAACGAGTCACTTCTCACAAACAAAACCTCGGGTCAGGCAAGAACAAAGGCTTCAGATGCTTATCGAAAACATCAATCGAATAGTCAGCGTCCTCTCCATCTTTCCTGCAGATGCGCACCTTGTCTGCGTGGATATGGCGACCCCACATCCAGTCTGCTCTGCAATCTCCAAACTTTTTCGACACCGAGGGTGAACAGGACAAGTATCTTCATGCATGGGGTACTTTAAGTTTTTCCCAAACAAATTCGTCATACCATCTCTGGCGTATGACCTCAACTTCAAAAAGTAAGTCCCGAGGCAAGTAGGGATATTCCCACCCATACTCACGGGCGACTCTCTGTGAGAAAAGTCGTTGCAATCTGGCCAAAGGAGGCATGGCATCCCGCTCACCTTCTCCGGGTTGAACGATGGCTTTCACTTCCTCTGATGGCTTTTCTCTCGGTGCTCGTAGTGATGCGCGTTGCATCCCCGCCACCAAGACGGGCGATGTTGTAGATTGTGGGAAGGTAATTTGAGGACTAGGCTTCCTCGTAGACTCCGGGGCCTGTACCCGGGGCGTGCTGTCTCCTATTGACATAGGGGAATCCTGCGGTGCACGTAACATAGGTAATGGGCGTTTGTCCCAGCCCTTCTGGTGAAACAGTTCATCGATCTCACTGTCATCTCCACAATCCGACAGTGACTCCAGGTTGGAAGTGTCATACATCTCGGCGGGAAGGTAGTCTCTGGTAGACGTGGTACTACCCTCCCTTGCGGGCTCCACCGACTGTGGACCCCCGATACCTCCAACCACCACCACAGTCCCAGCCCCTGGCTCACCTTGACCTTTTGTAGAACTGGGATGTCCAGGACTCTTCCAACCGGATCCATCCAGGCCAGGCAAGCGACGGGGTGAAGCTCTTCCACGACCACAGGAGGCCTGCACCAAGCCGACTTTCCTCTTCGGAGGTGGGAGCAGAGAATCTGTGGTGACCGAAGCAGCATCCTCGGATTTTTCTCTCTCAGTCTCTGATTGGGAAGTCACATCGCCCTGGTCAGTGCGTACGGGAACCTCCGCAAAGGCCTGGATCTCCCCTTACGGAGTAGCGGTACCTGTGAGGCTGTTGAGGCGAAGGGCCCGGGGCCTTACTGTGGATGGCTCCACCTCGAACAAGAACTCTTTGCATGCTTCGCAATGCCCGAATGGCTTCAGGTGAACCACCAGTCCCGAGCATCCGGGACAGATCACACCGAGGGCCTCCGTGTCTCTGCAGGTGTACAGAGCCAACTGTCCTCGGGGCCTGAGTCTTATCCCCGTGTCTGTAAGGGGAGCAGCGAACATAGTCATCTTCGTGGGGTAGGGAACCGGAATCCACGAGGAGCTTGAGGCCATCCCGACTGTCTGCTGCTCCATCACGCACTGACCACGTGCCGAAGTCTCCACGTGAGTTCCTCCACATGGCCAGACTCCTCCAACGACTTGCACGTTTTCGCGGGCTTCCATCAGGCTCCGCCCACGAACTGCGCAGTCACGGGGTGCCTCGTGGCGCAGTGCAATAAAAGCCCCCACATGTAGTACTTCACACGGCTGGACTCCTCTCTCTTCTCGCTCCTCTGCATGGGCCTTTCCTGTCCTAGGGTCATTTCCACGACTTTGAGCAGGGATGCACTTTGGCCGATCACTTGGCCGACCTGCTCGGAACTCCTCCGGGCAGCAAAGTCCAGACACAGCCATTCTTACTTCCAAAGTCAAAACACACATCATCCCGGACTCACGAGCCCCCACGTGTAGCGGCCTCACCCCATCTCTTTTGTCTAGGGGTATGTCACACGACAGAGGGAGATGCGCTACGGCCCATGTCCTCCCCATAGCTGTGGGTGAGGTGAAGGCCAGTACCAGATATTTCCTCGGGCCTGTGTGCTTTTGTCTAGAATTAAGTCCTGCTGCGCCAACACTTCCCTCTGCTCCCATTAACCAGAGTTCCACACACCGATCAAAGTCCAACTCTTGTTTTATTGCATATCTCACAATAAACAGTGCTTCAGTAGCCAACTGGTTGCGACTTGATAACATTTTGATACGGGGGATGAGCAGGTCGAGGCACTATCCCGGTTGTCAGCTAAATCACTGCGATCTCGCCAGTGGTTACTATAGCCTTAGCTAGAAAGGACTTAGAACGTGAGAGTCTCTACCAGCGACTCAAGAGAACATAGATAGGAGTACCTTTGCTGCGCTGCGGCCCCTGTCAGGGGAAGATGTCCCTCCAAGGGAGTTACCAGAGGCCCATCCGTCACTGGGTTGATGCTGCTCCAGACTCTCTGAATGAGTAACCTCCCCGGCCTCCTCACCTCAGACATGGGCCCCATCCACTTCAGGGACCCTCGGACTTCTCCACCCTCGCGGGACCCAGTCGAAGTCACTGGGCCCCAGGCCTCCTGGTTTAGTACCTCACCCCAGACTGAAGGTGCCTGGGATGGACTCCAACTCCATTCCGGTCAGGCCTAGGGCGCCTGGGCCGGAATCCGGAACCGCCCGCACCCAGGCCTAAGGTGCCTGGGCGCGTGAAGAAGATCCTCCAAAAGACCTCGTGGTTAGGGCGTCTCCCCCTTTTATCTCCTCCCATCGACACCACGGCAGGTTCCCCGCCCTCGCCGTACCATCCCCGGAAAGGGACAAAAAGGGTAGCACTGTGACGGCCAATCTACCTTGAGCCTACGGGTACCCCGCCACCCAGAGATCAAGGAGATTATTACACCGTCCAATCCTCCACGAACACAAATAGTCCATTATTCCCATACTTACACACCTGAGTGTCCTACCTAAATTTAGAGACCCCGCTACACATGTAACATACACTATTACCAAAACTATTGGGACGCCTGCCTTTACATGCACATGAAATTTAATGGCATCCCAGTCCATAGTGTTCAATAATGATTTGGCCTAGCCTTTGCAGCTATAACAGCTTCAACTCTTCTGGGAAGGCTGTCCACAAGGTTTAGGAGGGTGTTCATGGGAATGTTTGAGCATTTTTCCAAAGGTGTTCTATCGGGTTGAGGTCAGGGGACCTTTCTGTGTGCATGTTGGAACAGGAAGGGAACAGGAAGGGGTCATCCCCAAACTATTGTTGGAACAGGAAGGGGTCATCCCCAAACTATTCCCACAAAGTTGGGAGCATGAAATTGTCCAAAATGTCTTGGTATGCTGGCGCCTTAAGCGTTCCCTTCACTGGAACTAAGGGGCTAAGCCCAACCCCACATCATAATCCCCTCCTCCACCAAATGATTTGGACCAGTGCACAAAGCAAGGTTCATAAAGACATGGATGAGTGAGTTTGGAGTGGAGGAACTTGACTACAAAGATTGGAGAGATCAAAATTAATTGAAATAAATACAGAAATTTCAGACCAAAACGGTCTGACCCTAATGCACGACCAAACCATATGCATAAAGTCCCCTTGTTCTGACTCACAGTTATGGCATGTGGGGATGTCACATTTGCGCATAAGAAATAAACGTTTAGGTGTATTATGTTCTGTGTATCATATTTGTATGAGCTTGTATGAGCTTGTCCCTAGCAAACATTACAGTATCAGGATATGAGGCATACACCGCATTCTAGTCATCTGTAGAGAGATCAGGGATATCAACCAGCCACCTGTCCTGTACTCTACTTAGCTGGGCAGAAGGTATGTTTAGTAGTAAGGAGTAGTAAGTAGAAATAGGTTGTGTGTGATTAGATTGTAATTTATTTTAGTGTATAGAAAGCACATTGATATATTTGGAGTTGTTTGAGCCAGCAAAGGAAAAACTGGAAGGAGAGCTGTCATTCTCCCTACGTGTTGTGACAGCATAATTTGAATCCTGCTATCACAGCAACTGCATCTTGCGTTTTGTCTCCAAAGAATCCTATTAAAAATGAAACAGAGCCTTTGTTGGGGCTGTGTGTAAGCTGAACTCAGAAGAGCACTCCCCTAGGGACAGGCAGGCGGTAATAAGCAATTCAGACTGCACCCCAGAGAGCAGTTGTGTCTATCAGCAAGGTAACGATTCACTGCTGAGTAGCCATAATGATCGGGCTGGTAGAGGCACCTTTCAATGGCTCATAAAATGGAAAACCTTGATAAGCTCACACTATGCATAACGTCCTGACCTGGTTACAAGAACCGGAGGAGGCAAACGCTAATCTAGTATCACCAGGATAAAGCGCTTTGCTTGTGCAGGAGCCATAATTATGTTTAGACACGCCAATGTGTCCGAATTAGGTGAGAGTCTTGAGTTTTTCTTTCTTTTTACTATCCTTCCAACTTTCAGAGAGCACTGGATGATTTCCCGGAGGTACAGTGAAGAACACTGCCAGGTACAGGTTGGGGCACTTGCCGTTTTATTTGCAATGGTGAAGTACATTGCCACTGTTCCACAGTAGTAATGTTATTATCTTCAATATATCTGTACAGGTAAGCTCTTTTCTGGCCTGGTCTTCCCACAGGACCACTGGCAATGCCAATTTACCTGTGAAGTTATTTACAGAACCATATATAAAGTTGACATGCGGTCTGTATTTTGCTAGCCTGAAGAGTAAAAATGGGACCAGTTAACAATGACATTAAGGCGAAGGTGTATATAGTCTTAAGAATTTAAAGCCCAACTTTGGGAAACTTGAAAATCATCCCTTGCAGTGGGGATGTGTCAGCACTATAAATTCTCTACAATAAAAGATCTGGTTTAAGACTCCACTCCAAGAAAATGTATCCAAAAATTAAACAAAACCAGCATAACCACTCATACAATCTAAAACCATAAATCCTTTATTAGAACATTGTACAGTACACTAACAATAATAATTTTGGCCAAAATTACTAGAAACATAAATCAGACAACATCTTAACCTTCTTCCGTGAAGTCTGGATTTTATATTATAAATCCTACCTGTAAATAATTATGTTTAATATCATAGACATGTGTAGAACGAAAAAAAAAACGTTTTGCTCGGTTTCAGATTGGTTATTTCACAAATTTTGTTTAGTTGATTCGTTTCGGAATTAGTTTTGTTTTGTTTAGTTTATTGTTTTTCTAATGCATTTCAACTTTTTGGACAGATTCGAATTTGAATATAATTAAAATTTTCGAACTGATCTGAATTCTGTGAAGAGTAGCTGGTTATTAAGGAGTGGGGCGGCCACTCGGCTGCAGTATCCTTAACAACCATGACACATCTGCTGTCAGCGGGATTCCCAGAAGGTCAGATGCAGCCCAGCAGGTCAGGAAAGGGAGGGGAACAGTGCCCCCCCCCCGAACCATTCCAGGCCACATGCCCTCAACATGAGAGGGTGGCTCCCCCACCCAAATCACCTTGTTTATTAGACTTTGGTGGAACCGGAGATGTCAGACGCTGGGAGGCAAGCGACAGGTACAGAGATTATTTTTTTCGGGGGAGCGTTCATCGTGGTTGATGCAGGATTTACTTCGGGAAACAATTTTCTTTGTCAAAAACTTTCTCTGTGTTCATATTCATTTTTGAAAGTTTGTTTGGTGAATGAGTAGGGGTATCCCCTACTCATTCACATAAGGCGGCCGGGATCCAGGGGCCCCCTTTGTTAAAGGGGGCTTCCAGATCCCAATAAGCCCCCTGCCCTCAGACCCCCACAACCACCACGCAGGGTTGTGGGGAAGAGGCCCCCCATGTTGTGGACATGTGGCCTGGTATGGTCCAGGTGGGTGGGGGTGCTGGCTCACCCCCACCCCTTTCTCCTGGCCTGCCAGGCTGCATGCTCAGATAAGGGGTTGGTATGGATTTTGGGGGGCCCCATGCCATTTTGATATGGGGTTCCCCTTTTAATCCATACCAGACCCGCTGTTTGTTTGTTTTTTAAATTTAATGCTGGCACTGGTTTGTTTATATTCTACTGTTAACAGGGAATTGTGGTTGTTAACATCATGCTTGTTAAGGACGCAGCGACTGGGAGGCCCCCCTGCACCTTAACAACCAGCTATTATCTAATTAATTCAAATAATTTGTTTCATTCGGATGTTTCAAACATCTGAATGAAACAAGCTAATTTTGTTTATTTCGGATTCATTGAAATTTGTTACTGTTGTATTCGGAAAACTCGAATTGATCTTTTGTCCGAATTTCAATTTGAAACAAAACTAACCACACATGTGTAAATATCACAAAGGACCCCTCTATATTTCTTGGTTCTGATCATATAAATAAAGCATGATGAAAATTTCCCAGAATTAGCATGAGTTGTTCCCTGGTGCTGCTCCTTTACTTGTTTTAAATATAAAGGATGTGGTCTATGGTAACAAAGGAAAAAATCATTCCAAGTGCCACACATCCTACAGAATAATAACAGCTTCAGCCCAAACTCCGTCCAGGCCATGCCACTGACTCATTTCACCCCGTCCACTGGGCTTCATGATGGAGGACTCCGTGATGAAGTTCCGTGGGTGGAGCAAAACATGTCAGGGGTGTGGCCTGGATGGAGTCTGTTCTTACCATTACTACTCATGGCTTCTGTTGGATGTGTGGCACTTGGAATGATTATTTCCCTTGTTTGCATAAATTGAGCTGAGACAAGCTCCTTTCCTGCCTGCATTTCCCAACGGCTGCTCACCAGACTCTCCCGGGAGACTGTTGCATCATCTTAATGTCTAAGGTTTACAACCACTCAAGGACCAGGAAAATAGTGCAAGTTCAACTGTGCAAGCTCATATCAAAGCTCTGCATTAATGGGTGCTGGAACAAAATGGAACATAATGCTTTTTATTGCACCCAACACTCTGCAGCGTGTTAGAATAAGTCCAAATACACTGTAAAAGGCATTAAAAAGAAAACATATGAATTAGGTTAACACTCTGAACAATAAAAAAACACAGATCAACACTGTGATGCGTTAAAAAGTTGCACTACCGCCTACCAAAAGTCACGCATGCCAACACCCATGCAAAATAGATATATGGGAATAATAATGCCCCATGGTTTGTTTCAGTGGGAGTAATTGTGGCCCTTCATTGGTGTCATTGGAAGGAATTGTGCCCCATTATTGGTTTCATTGGGCCCCATCGTTGGTGGCACAGGGAGCAATTATGCCCCATCGTTGGTGTCATTGGAAGGAAATGTGGCCCTTCATTGATATCAGTTTGGGTAATTATCTTTGCTATAAGTGGATGAAATCGTGCCTCAAGGGCAGGATAAAAGCCAGCAATGGTCCACATCCAGCCCCTGGGCTACAGTTTGGAGGCCACTGCATTAATGCATGTATTGTGATGTGAAGTTTTATTTATTTTTTTATATACAAAACTGTTACCTCACTGTTCACATATCACAACCCTGAGTGTGCTCAGATGGAGATCACAAAGATGGACCCATCTATGTAGCAGTTAGTATAAACATATTAATGGCAAAGAAAACATTAGATGTAAATCTATCTTATAGATTGCAATGTAGTCTGTACGGTTCACCCAAGGACACTTTCACATGGGCTGGATCTGGTTTTGCTCAGCAGGTGATCAAAGGTGAGCTGAGCAGAGAGGCTGGATAACAGGTCTGCCTATGCAGAGTGGATACAGACACAGCCTGCTCTGCTTTATGGGCCGTTGAATGCCCTCCAGTCTGGCATTTGGATGTCCTCT
The DNA here is from genome assembly GCA_029206835.1 of Rana muscosa. Lineage (NCBI taxonomy): Eukaryota > Metazoa > Chordata > Amphibia > Anura > Ranidae > Rana > Rana muscosa. Next base: position 234,235,523 of record CM055123.1, on the reverse strand, counting down.
ACCTGACAACTCTCCAATCCGATCTAGCCTTCTGTTTGTTTTTGCCTGATCAGATCAAAGGTAGCCCAGTGTAAAGAGACACAAGTCTGTTTACATCCAACTATTCATAGAGAATAATGGAGGGTCCCATTGGGTCCACCTAAAAACGGAAAGGCGAACCTGATTGGACCCCTTGTGTGAAAGGGTCTTAAGGGGATTGTTTGTTTTTTTTTCCCCAAAAAACTTCAGTTTCCCTCTAAAGTAGACATTAACCTCTTGTCTACCAAGGTAGATTTATAAACCGCCTGGTATACAAGGGGTTAAAGCAAGCTAGAACTTAGTGTCGATTTTTAGAGACATCAAAGGGCTTTCAGGTAAAAATGATCTGGGCTGCTCTAGAGCCACCCTGATCACTTTTATGGGGCTCTGAATGTGTGTTTACCCCTCTATGCTTGATTAGCTGCAGTGGAGGGCAGGGGAGACATTGGAGTCTATGGATGTCTTCATAAAGAGGACCTGTCGCCTGCCCAATCCTAATATATAGGGGGCTTGTTAGCTCTCTTGTGATAGCAATAAAGCTAAAGGAAAAACATAAAACAAATTATATGGAGCACACCAACCCAACCACTACTGCCATCTCCCACTTGCTTGCAGTCGGGCACACCTGCTACTTGCCCGGTATCCCTCCTTTGGTTAAAGAGGAGTGAGTGGTGTTATTGTTTGGGCCTTGCAGCAAATTACCTCTCTCGAGTGGATCCTTTTTCTTTCTTCGTTGTCTAGGTAGATGTTCCTCAGAAAAACGCCAATGTCCACACAGGAGTAAAACCTAAGCAGTAAGGTTTGATTCTTTTATCTTTTTCAATAACTTGAATAGGGAGTAAGAAGATGAGAGAAGTAGGGGGTAAAGGTTCAGGCACACAACACTTAGAACACAGTGTTAAACTTTCGTCATCACTCAAGCCTGAGTGGGTATTGCTCACCCGGATAGTCCCTTTGAGAGCGGTCCTAGCACCTGGGATGGAGCACGAATCAATCTTTTCCTTTCCTGAGTATCTAGGGATGCGATTGGGGAATCCTCTGCCACAGAATCTAAGTCCCGAACCTCCCAGCCAAACAATACTGAATAAGAACCTCGGTGCCAGACCGGCGTATTGCAGGCTTTGTGACTTTGAAGATGGATCCCTCTTTAGGCGAGTTTCCAGGCCTCTTCCCGAGAGAGCAGTACCATCACTAGTCTCCTCTGGAACTGATCCTCCCCTGGTCTCCTTTCCTAAAGTTGGGCCCCCTAGAGGTGGGCAGCCTGGGATCCCTTTCTGAGGTGTAGGCCCCAGCCAGCAGAGCCGGGCCTACCATGAAACGAAGCAGCCTCGGGCTGAAGGTGCCCGAGGCCCGAACACACTCGCGCACCTCGTGCCATACGGGCCACGAGGCACACACCCAGGACCAATGGGTCCCCTCAAACTCTCTTCACCCCCAATGGCGTCTGCCCCTTATGTACCCCCTCCCAGCATGCACAGCAGGCTGACCACGCCCACTGCACGGCTGCCGAGAGAGAACACCCATGGTGCTGTGATACCCCCAGTGGTTCAACCTGAGACGGTGGTGACAGTGCCACCCACAGGCAATAGGGAACAATACTGTCAGGCAGCATCACACCCAGAGAAGAAGCATTAAAGAACTTAACAATTGGTCTGAGCCCAACTACTGGCTCAGACTACCCCTACATTTCCACCTAGCGTCCCCAAATATTGGGAGGGGCGCTACACATATAAAATAAATAAAATTAATAAATAAAAAGTTGTAATGCATCCTCCATATACACCCTGATTCAAATGCACAGTGTGGGGTGAACATGTATGTCTAAACATCGATTGCACCACACGTAAGGTGTCACCACAAATATTGGAGTAAGAGAAATCATATTAGGGCCATATAGTTAAAGTGATTATGAATCCTACACATTTTTTTTTTACCTTATTGCATTCTTTGCATTAAGGTAAAACATGTTTAGGCATCAGTATCTTCCCTCATCCCCCCCTTTTAATGACCTGAGCCCTCATTCAATCCAGGGCTGTGCATTACTGAAGCTCTTCTCTCCCCTCTCTTTTTGGTGTCTCAGGCTTTAATAAGGCAGCAGAAGCCATTGGCTACTGGTGATGTCAATCATAGCCAGTGATGAGGGAGCGGGGGCATGTCTATAGATGCAGACAGCGAGGCTTGGGAACGAGCAGCTTCCTATGGGGCACTTGCTAGAGAGGAGGAACCAGGAGGGCCGGTGGGGGACCTGAGAAGAGAAGGTTTTGGGGCTGCTCTGTGCAATTCTGTGCAAGCCCCATCTTTTTTATTTTACCAAAAGGAATGTGTATAATATTGTGTTTGCAGTAAAATTCATTTGAGTGTATTCTTTCCTGAAAATATTTTGATAAATAACTGCACAAACATTATGCAACATAAACTTTTTTACCTACAGTACCATCATTTTATTCTCCAGGGTGTCTACTTTCAGAAAATATATACATTTTTTGTTGAGTCATTTCAAAATGCCTATTTTAACATGTGTGAAAAAGTTAAAGAATTTCCCTGGTAGGCAATTGGTTATAACACCAAAAAATATGGTCAGAGTATAAAATTTACAGAATGTTTCCCTTTTAATTTGTGGAGACCATTGAGTTCCTCAGCCATGCAGCGGGATATAGAGCTCTCAGTTAAAATAATATACATTCTTTCTTTGTGTCGATGGCTGCACAGCGCAGATGGGCCGCCTGATGTCTTATCCATGGCCAGTAAATTTTCAGGGCTGATAAAAGGTAACTGCCTTGGTCAATAAAAATATACAGTACTAAGAGTCGGGAAGAACTAGTTTTAGCTTGATAATCAACTGCGCCTGCCACCTTGGCTTGCTAATTAGCAGATGTCACGGTTAATGTTGGGTTTGCTGTAGAAGTAAGCAAAGTGTGTAATTCAGAATGTCAGGGTGATTCAAAAGATGACGGTTTGAGCCAAGACTTGCAGTCATCGCAATAAATAATTCACTGATCGAGGCACTGTGACAGTCAAAGCAGAACTTTTTATGGGCTCCATGCAGATGTAAAAAAAACACAAAACAGTTATGAAGGCATTAAAACTGACACCAAAATGGAGCAGCATGCCTTCCCCTGACACCATTCCTTCCATTGACAACAGTGGATCACCATTCCTTCTATGACACCAATAATGGGGCACAGTTCCTTTCCATGACACCAACAGTGGCGCACTATTTTTTTAACGGACACCAACAATTGGGGCACGATTCCTCCTCCTACTGACCACAGACGCTAAGTCAATTTCTAACTCCCACTGGCCACCAAGCCTGAGGCATTGTTCACTGATGTCAGAGCATTTTTTGTCCTCAATCTGCCTCCCCCTCCCTAAGGTCTGAAGAACAGCAAACTGGCCCTTTGCTTTATAAGTAATTAAAGACGAATTCCAGGTATGGATATTTCTACATATTTACATTGGTGCAGCTAGGTTCAATGTAGCTATGTATATACCTGTGGGATCTCTCTAGAAGCTGGAAATCACAAGGCACCACTACTGCAGTGGTCTTCATGTGCTTCCAGGCCTTGTGCCAATCAGCTTACCTGATGCATTCTAAACATAGGAGGCTGACTAATTGGCACAGGACCTGGAATCACGTAGAGACCATTGTAGTAGTGGTGCCTACTACTATTATTATTATTATTATTTTTATACAGCATGTACATAACGGTCCATATATATTTGGACATGGACAACATTTTTCATACTTTTGGCTCTGTATGCCACCAGAATTTTTTTTTAACGAAACAATACAAATGAATTTGAAGTGCAGAATTTCAGCTTTAATTCAAGGGGTTGAACATAAATATTAAGCACAAATTTTAGGAATTGCAACCATTTTTATGTACAGTCCCCCAATTTTCAGGGGCTTAAATGTAATTGGTCAAATGACTTTAATCATAAATAAAATGCTAATTTTTTAATATTTTGTTGAGGATCCTTTACTGGTAAACGACTGCCTGAAGTCTGGAACCCATGGACATTACCAATGACTGGGTTTCCTCATTTGTGATGCTTTGCCAGGCTCTAACTGCAGCTGTTAATAGTTGTTCTTTGTTTATGGGTCTTTCTGCCTTTAGTTTTGCCTTCAGCAAGTGAAATGCATGTTCAATTGGGTTAAGATCAGGTGATTGACACGGCTATTGCAGAATATTCCACTTATTTTCCTTCAAAAGCTCCTGGGTTGCTTTTGCAGTGTGTTTTGGGTCATTAACCATCTGTACTGTGAAGCGCCGTCCAGTCAACTTTGCTTCATTTGTCTGAATCTGGGCTGACAGTATATAGTATTTCTAAACACTGCAGAATTCATCTGGCTGCTTCTGTCACATCATCAATAAACACCAAAGACCCAGTGCCACTGGAAGCCATGCATGCCCATGCCATCACACTGCGAGAGAATGCAAAGAATTCTCTGATTGGATGATCCGGAGAGGCAGGACAGTGATGTCGTACTCTTCCCCTCATACATTCAGATAATGCTTTGTATTCATTGACAAAATGACCTCTGAACGGTGCCCATGTCGAACAGTCGACCTTGTGTGTTCACAATGCAGAAGTACAGCCACTCGGCACAAGACCCAGAAGCAAGTGGAGATCACTGGAGTAGTGGTGTCTACTTCAGTGATTTTCACCTTCTAGAGGAATCCCACAGGTATGGTATATACATAGTTACATTGGTCTAAGCTCGATCAATGCAACTATGTACAAATACCCATACCTGTAAGTCTTCTCTAAACCTTAGGGAATATCTCAATAAAGATGAAATTCCTATTGCAGAGGATGCCTAAAATCTGACTTGTATCTTACTGCAAACTTCTGGGAAACTCAGTGACCCAATCACATGTAGCACTCTCCTAGCTATGTTGCTAAGTGATAGGAAAATGTAGTCTTTGGGCGGGTGGTAGTCAGCCCAGATTTGATTTGATTACTGTATGGTAGTTGCTTATTTGGATACTCCCTAAGGGCTGTAGGGTTGTTATCTCTCAATGTTGCCAGTAGGTATTACTGCACTGCTGGTTATAGTATGAGGTTTCTCTGCCAGGTTGAGTTTTAAATATTGACATTTTCACCACCCATCCCAGTAGGAGGATCAGGCCACTGGAGCATGATGGGGAAAGGTATACATATTTTGGAGGGCCATACGTGCACTCTCCTGCCTCAGAGGTTGCTGCTAGACTTTCTATGCTGCTAGGCCCAGAAGCTTGTTAGGGGCCTAGCATGTGCTGGGTATACAACCCTATACATCTGACCTAGGAGATTCACCAGCTGTGAAAGCTGCCATCTCTGAAAGCCTTGCTGCTGATCTATATTGATACTCATCAGGGCTCTGGTAGAGCCAGGGTACCCATACCATGCAATTACAAAGTCATCCCTGAGACTTCAACCTTGAGGATCCAGTCTAATTACACTTCACTAGAAGGAAACTAGAAACTACTTCAAGCCTGGGCAGATATTTGATGGCCCTGTGAGTAAAAGACTTGTTTAATGATCTGGCTGAGGTTGGTGTTTTAAGGATACAAGGGCCAGTGTAGCTTTACAGGGTAAAACCTTTACAGTGTCCCTGATCTGGCCATTCCTTCTAGTTTCAGGATTCAAGAAGAGCTATCTATAGGACAGTGAAGTTAGTGACCTTCTCTTTGGAACTTGCACTTATCGGAGTATCCCAGGCCCCATACCCCTTCCCAGTTACATCAACATCAAAACCTAAAAAGTCATCCCCTAGATTGGATACTGGGTCAATGTGCATAGAGTCACTATTGTGTGTGCTGGCAGCCTCTGCACAATCAGGAAAATAACCTTGGTCATCATCATTCTGTGTTGCTGTTAGAGGTTCAGTAACTATGCGTTTCATCACCATCCGTTAGCGGCCCTTTCAGGGGTACTGCTACACACACAAGCTGAAAATCATATATCTGTGGGTATTTTAAAAACCAACTGTGTACAGAACCCATCCAGTAAGGTAGAAAATTGTGGAATTCCCTTTTTAAGGCTGAAGTCTGGTCAAGGAAAAAAGACCAGTCATCAACGGGCCTGAACTGCAGCAGAAGATCACCAGTCTTCACTCCTGGAAGGGGCACCACAGTGGGTCACATGATGGGTGGATATAGGTAAGCGAGAAGGGTCTTTTATAGGGCTTTTTTATGTGAATGAGTAGCAGGGATGGAAAGACTTCTTATTTCTCCCTAAAATAGAAGAGAATGTTCTTATATAGAGAGAGAGAAATAATATTCATATTTTTACATGCTTTCTTTTCCATTTTCCTAATGTAGAGATTGGCAAATTAGCCGCAAGAGCAGCCTTTCTCAATCTTTTTACCACAATGGAAACCATAAAAATTACTTGTGACTCATACAGATGGGCAATCTGGCGGAGATAGGCTGCTACTCATGATCCCTATTGATTGAAGAGCTCTCATTTTGACTCGACAGGGGCTAGGAGATGGCGGATCTCAGCAGGTCAAAATTAGAGCTCTTCAATTAGCAAGGAGCATGAGCTTTGCTGATTAGAGACCTATAGCTCTCGCTCAGCAGGAGGTGTGTCAGGCCCCTGCAGAAAAAACACTGCTTCCACACAGAGAGCAAAGGTTCTTCTTTGCAGCATGCTGGCAGGAGTCAGCTTTTCTACTGAGGCTATGGAGGTCTGACTTAGCTAAGGGGCATGTCAACAGCTAGCAATCACCATAAGCGCGACCACAACCTTCTCACCCTTTTGTCTAAGATTAAGTGTAGTATCTGCCCTGCGCCCTGCTAGCATTCCTCCTGATGTATTTAGGTGGGAACGGTGGGAGGACCTTTTTCCTCCTGGGTTGATTCTGGCCTGGTTTATCAAACTTGTCCTTGGTTGAAGGCAATAAACTCAAGTGAGCTCCCTCACGTGAGAAGTTCTTGCACATACACCGCAGGCTTCTCTGACCCAGTGTTTCTCAACCTTTTTTCAGTCAAGGCACCCTTTAAAATTCCACACAATTCTAAAATTTAAAAACAAAACTAATAGTTTTGCATAATGTAGCAACATCCACATGTGTAGGACACCCAACGTTAGAGGTGATTTATTCTTCCAAAGCAAATACACCTTTGCACACTTGTACCGATTAGTATTCCAATGTTTCTATTCTCCCTTTGGTTTCTCTCCTTCACTCAGCTAATGTGACCCTGGTGCTGATGGAGAGGGGCAGGTGCTTGATGTCCTTCTTACCAACTCATGACATAATTGATTGTTAGGACACTGTTGGCTGGAAGGATGTAATGGTGCACAGTGAAAACCTGTGGCTTTGTGTAACAAATAGACAAACTTAATCCACCCGCTTGCTTGTATACAGTTTTTGGGCAATTTCTTGGTATTTTGTCAGGCACCCCTGAAGACACCTGAAGGCATCTCAGGGTGCCTGAAGACCCTGGTTAAAAAAGGCTGCCCTGGCCAGACCAATGCAGCACCATCCCTACCAGGGAGGAATTAGAAATTGCTCTGGTCTGAAATTGGCTCGAGGGTCGTGGTGGCGCTGGATGCCGCCAAGGCCTTCGACTCCGTGGAGTGGAACTACCTGTGGGAGTGTCTCTCAAGATTTGGATTTGGCCCCAGCTTTATTCGCTGGGTCCAACTCCTCTATCAATCCCCAAGGCCAAGAGTGTTTGTGAATGGTTGGCTTTCTGACCAGTTCCCGCTGGAGAGAGGGACCCGGCAGGGCTGCCCCCTTTCCCCCATGCTTTACGCATTGGCTGTGGAGCCGTTGGCCATAATGGTCCGTGCGGACACTTGCATCCGAGGTCTCAGGATGGGGAACCTGGAAGAAAAGATTGGGATGTATGCCGACGACACACTTTTGTATCTGGCGGACTCCGGTCCTTCTCTTATAGCAGCCCTCCAGTCCATAGAACGTATGGGTGGCCATTCGGGTCTGAGTATTAATTGGGCTAAGTCCCAGATCCTTCCGATTGACCATTTCCCCTCCTTGTTCGCGTCCCCTCCTCTGCCTCTTCCAAGGGTCTCCCAGATTAAATACCTTGGCGTTCAGGTCACTCCTGAATTCATTTATTTGGGGTCATGGCAGACACAAATTATCCTGGAGAATCCTGAGGAACCCTGTGACGTTGGGAGGAGCTGCTCTCCCTGACTTTCAGGATTATTATTTTGCCTCCCAGCTGTTCCACTTCTATTATTTTGATAGACATGAACTAACGAGATACCAGACACTACTCTGTGAACACCCAGATGGCTCGGCCCACACCCCACTTCAATCGGTCCTAAGAGCCCCATTGACAAGACGCCCCCCCCAACGCACAGCAGACATGTTGACTCACCACCGGAGGGTATGGCGGGCGGCACTGCAGAGAACTGGGACCCCAAGGGTACACTCTCATACCCCTCTCTGGTACAATACATGCTTGCCAGAATTATTGTCCATTCCGGACCCCGCGGTGTGGATACGCCATGGGATCTTATACATACACCAGATCATGACCGATTCAGGCCTTAAGTCATTCCAAATGCTGAAAGATGAATTTTCCCTCCCCAATTGCCTTTTCTTCAGGTATTTGCAACTCCGTCACGCCATACAGGCCCAGTTTTCTGGCTCTTACCCGTCCCTGGCAGTTCCCTCCATAGGGGACACAGTCACGGGTAATGTGCCTGCTAAGCTCATCTCCACTTTGTACTCCGCCATTCGTCTCCCTAGCACCACAGCATTGGCCTATACTGCTAAGACTAGATGGGAGGCGGATGTTGGACTTATAGAGGATGAGGACTGGGGCGAGATTTTGGAGGACGTGAAAAAGGTTTCCCCCAAGCTGTCGGACCGCCTCACACAGCTGTACATTATACATAGAACATATCTGACCCCTCAGAGAGTGGCACGTTTCAGGCCCACGTACAATCCAGGATGCCGCCTCTGTGACCATACCCCGGGCTCCTTTTACCACCTCATATGGTTCTGTCCTACCATTCAGGCATATTGGACACAGGTGATACGCTTCCTACACGATCAGATGGGCTCCCCTGCTACCCTTGACCCAAAGATGTGCCTACTTGGCCTGTTGCCAGACTTGGATGCCGACAAACCCCTCCGTACCTTTTTACATGAGACGCTATTCTTGGCAAGAAAAGTAGTGGCCCGTAATTGGATGCAGGCCCTGCCCCCTACAGTTCAGTGCTGGAAAAAGGCGGTTAACGATGCTCTCCCATATAAAAAACTGATTTATGTACATAGAGGGTGTCCGCTAAAGTATGAGAAGGTCTGGGACAGATGGATGGCGGATGGTGAAACGTGTACCTGACATGTCGATTTTTTATTTTTGTTGTATACCGGCTCTACTTTCACTGCTGTTATTATCTTTATGACACACAGATGCTTCACTGTGTTCATGTATGTACTATTATATTGGCCATACTGGCTTATGTTGATTTATGTACCATGCATACTTTTCAATAAAGTTGGTTTCCAATTAAAAAAAAAAGAAATTTCTCTGGTCTGGCCAGGGTGCCCCCTGGAGTAGCAGTCCGAGGGTGCCAGAAATTCTCACATGGGGGAGCTCACTTGAGTTTATTATTACACCAAGGTCACTGCACTATTGCACACTTTTTCACACCTGCCTCCTGGGCCAGGTCTTTTGGCTATGACCAGAGGAATTTTTATACCTTGATGAAGGGCCCACCATCGTATTGCACACTGGCAGTTAAGCACTTTTCCCACTTCCCTTTCTTACCCTTTGTCTGTTGTGTGTGTTTTTTTTTTTTTGCACTTACGCAGTTTGGCACCTACTTACCGCGACTAGTAGGGTGTAGGTCAGGGGTCTCAAACTACCGGCCCGCGGGCCATTTGCGGCCCGCGAACAGGTTCCAATTGGCCCGCAGGCAGGGGCCGATGGCTCAGTGTGTCACTCGTCTCTCTACCTTTCTCGGAGTCTGTCTGTGTGGACAGAGCCGGTGCTCCCACTAGGCAGCCACCTAGAACGCAGCTGACCCTTGCCTTATCTCTTCCTCCTCCTTGTCGCCCCCCCCTCAAACTTCCGGCAGAGACGCTGATAGGGGACCAGGACAGGACAGGACCAACCCGCAAGGCTACCAGCGGCAGTGTGCAGCTTCCCGCCCCTCTCCCTCCAATCGGCTTTGACATGCTGGAGGGAGAGGGATATCTGTGTGTAACAGGGCAGGCAGCCAATAGCGCTGCTCTTCTGAGTGGGAGGGCGTGACTGCTAAGTTGCTTCGCCTCCCACCACCTCTTTAGCCAATCAGATTGTCCAGCCCGCCACATTTAGAAGAGGCTAGTGGCCAGAGCAGGGCGGGATGCAGAAGATCCGACATACCTGAACATGAAGAAGGTATGAGATCAAACATGTTACAATGCTGGCTACAGAAATCTAATCAGCATTCTCCTGTCCTGTGTTCAATGTAAATAAAAACAGATAAGAAGCAGTGTGAGAAGATGGAGGGAATCAGTGTGATCACTGCATATTCCACACACAGCACAGGAGAATGAGAACACACTGATCGAGGGGTGACTTCCCTGTCTTCTCACACTGCTTCTTATCTGTTTTTATTTACACTGAACACATGACAGGAGAATGCTGATTAGCTTTCTGCAAGAAGCTGGAACTTCAGCTGTTTCTATATAGCTATTTGTGCCAGAGTCCTGTGCCAGCCATCCCTGATTTGTTTGACATTTTCCTTGTTATCTTTTGAAGGCATTAGTTGGTCAGGCTGGGAGCTTCACAGACCTGTTAACCATTTACTGTCCTCCTGTGCTTGAGAAATGACTGTTGGCAAAGTTTTTTTTTTGGCACTTTGTTATATCTTGTAAACTCCTGTTGCAGTGCAGCAATCAATGTTTTTTCCACACTGTTCACTGCTAGCCTAGGACACACTTGTACAATGTCTACAGTCTCTGACCATCTCCTGTATCGTGTCCGCAGTCTCTGACCATCTCCTGTATCATGTCCGCAGTCTCTGACCATCTCCTGTATCATGTCCGCAGTCTCTGACCATCTCCTGTATCATGTCTGCAGTCACTGACCCTCTCCTGTAGTACATTTTGCAGGCTCTGACCCTCTCCTGTACTATGTCTGCAGTCTATGACCCTCGCCTGTAGTACGTTTTGCAGTCTCTGACCCTCTCCTGTACTATGTCTGCAGTCTATGACCCTCGCCTGTAGTACGTTTTGCAGTCTCTGACCATCTCCTGTATCATGTCCGCAGTCTCTGACCATCTCCTGTATCATGTCTGCAGTCTCTGACCCTCTCCTGTACTATGTCTGCAGTCTCTGACCCTCGCCTGTAGTACGCTTTGCAGTCTCTGACCCTCTCCTGTAGTATTTCTGCAATAAAGGAGGGCTGCAGGCATGAATGAATTAATGTACTGCCACTGCTGGTCATGGTCACTGATGAATTAATGTTTTTGTGCGTGTTTGCAAAATTAAAGTGGGCCGGTCTGGATGAAGTCCAGGGCCAAATTTTTGTCCCAGTCCAGCCCTGCCAGGAGGAGAGGTAAGTGAGCCATCACACTGAGGCAAAGTCCTTAGGTAGGTGACTGGGTTTGAAATTTGTGAGCAGGGGGTATTTGTGAAGTGTAGGGGGGTATTTGTGAAGTGTAGGGGTAGTGCTGGGGGTTAATAGTGCGTCTGCTGACACCAGTGCTGGGGGTTAATAGTGCGTCCGCTGACACCAGTGCTGTTTTTGAAGTTTGAAAGTTTGCATGCGGCCCCCATGTGATATGAAAACTTGTCTTGTGGCCCTCAGGTAATTTGAGTTTGAGACCCCTGGTGTAGGTCCTCGGATTTGCCCTGGAAGTCTTGGGGGGAGGGCGGATGGCTTTTGGTCTTTTGAATTTAAAATAAGGGGGAAAGGTAATGGTGTAGTTTTTTATTTTGAACATTTTGCTTATTTATTCATAATTTATGATGATTTATATATTTGAATTGTAGCAAACGGACCCTTTTTCCTACCTTTGGCTCACTTGCAGGAAAAGGGCACACCGTACTATATGCCCGTACCCTCCTGGTTGAGGAGGTTGAGCGGTGTCATGTATTTGGGTCCCACAGCTAGGTTCTCCATCAGTTGGTTCTCATCTCCTAGGATATAGGGACAAGTCTCTGTTTTCCCCCAAGTAATTCAAATGTCCACACCACTCTAAACTCCAACTTGAGTTTATTTTCTCAATGTTCAGCAGATAGGAAAGGGTGGATAAGAGACAGGACAGCAAGGTTTTGGGAGGTAGGTCCAGGCACAAGTAGATACTACAATCACCACTCTATCCCAGAGTAGGTTTAGCTCACCCGGATAGTCCCCTGTAAGAGCGGATCCTAGCAGCCGGATTGATGCTCGGACGTTTAATTTGGTTCTTTTCCTAGATACGATTGGGAGACTCTCTGCCACAGAATCTATCAGGTCCCGAACTTCTCAGCTTTTGCAATATAAGGACAGGTGCCAGCAACAGCACATTACTAGGCCCTTGGTGGATAGATGAATCCCTCCAGAAAGTTACCGGGCCCCTTCCTTCACCGTGAACTCTCACCGGTCCTTCAGAAAGTGGAAGCAGGCTCCCCCGCAAGGGACACCCTGGGATTCCTCTTCCCAGAAGTGGGTTCCAGCTAAAGGTGCTGGGCCCAGTGCTGAAGTTGCAGCCCCAGGGCTAAAGGTGCCTGGGACTGATGCGCACGTGGCCCCATTGCCTGGAGGGCCAGGCGCCACGCACCTGGACTCTGACTCCTCTCACGAACTCCAGAGAGCGACCCCTCCCAGGCGGCATCTGCCCCTTATGTATCCTCTCCCAGCATGCACAGCAGGCCAACCACGCCCACTGTACCGCTGCCGAGAGAGGACACCCTAAGGCACAGCACTATTACTGATGGTTCAACCCTGACCTGTCATGGCAGTGCCACCTACAGACCACAGGGAACTGCACACCAGTATACCACCTGAAGAAATAAAGTAGCACAACCTATCAATGAGAACGGTCTGAGTCTAACTACTAACTCAGACCAGCCCCCTAAATTTGGGTATATAGCACCCCTAAAAGGGGTGGGCGCTACAGAATAAAATAAACAATTTTATACTATTGAAAGCTCTGTGGACCTTTATAGTGACTGTCTTGTGTAGTCTGTCCTGCAAGTATTTGTTTGAAATTTGATTCAGTCATAGGATCACCCCAGATCGGGGGGAATGAATGTATAGTAGGATACATCACATTTTTATGTTTAAAAATGATCCATACTATTCTTTTTAATGTATATCCAAAAAGTAATTGAGCAGACTTTGTATTGTATTTAAGTCTTGGTGGGCTGTATCCAAAACAATTATTTTTTTTTTCAAGTTAAATCATAATAATAATTTCTGATTTTTTTGCCTTAAACGCAGAACACATTTTAGAATCACTCAGAATAATTTCAGACTTCTCTCTGCAATTCTGACTTTGTGCCAGTCTTTATCATTATTAACCTGCAGGTATTTTAATTAACATTGGGATGTCTGCAGGTTTAATACTGGATCCTTGCCAACCAGAATACAGTCAGTAATTAAATTTTACTGAATATTTTGCTCACGCAAAGATCTGCAGTATAAATAGATTTGATTCGTCAAATCCCTTTCAGCCAAATGGCCACTTAACTAATCTGACTTCGAATTTCTTATTCATTATTGTAAAATATATGTTTTTTTTGCTAAATCTTCAAGGACATTATGGAAAATATCGAGTCTTAAATGGGTTGTGTCAACTTTTTTTTTTCTTAAAGGGTCGGGACAACCTAAAAACAGTTTTGAATAGAAGTGGAAAGGGCCACTTGTTTTAAGGCTGGGCTCACTTATCTCCGGCTATTGTTCCCAGCATGGGGTCCAGTGGGTCCCTGTTTACTGGTTGAGGTGCGATTCAGGTCCAAATTTATGCCTGAATTTGCAGCTGAACCAGATCCAAAGACGCACAGGACCCTTCTGGAATCCCAACTGCGACCGCCCCGGATCTGTGTGAACCGGCTCCATTGAAAGCCGGTCACACTCACCTGTTATGCGAATTGGATGTGGCGAAACCCCCGCATCCAATTCGCATATATGTAAACCCAGCCTTAAGTAGAATTAAATAGGAACTAACGCCAATTTTTTTTTCAATTTGAATAGAGTAGTAGGGGGTTATAATCACTGCCAATGTTTTTTTCTTCCCATCTTTGCCTTATTGGGTAGATTTCCCTTCACTTCCTGTCCAATAGCAAAAACAGGAAGTGAGAGGAAATCCCACCAAAGTTTGGGATTTTCGTTCACTTTCGGTGATAACTGTGAGCAGGACAGTTAAATGGACAGCAATAAAAACCTGACAGGGGTTCTAATCATTCTCCACTCTATCCAATGCTAAAAAATAAGAACGTTTTCACTTTAGTTATACTTTAACCCTTTCACTGCCACTGACAAATGGCATATGTCCTGGGGGGGGGGGGGGGTTAACACTCACTCATCCAGGAGTGTGTGTAAATCTGACAAGTTGACTGTTGGCTATTAAGTCGCCTGACAGCTTCCATACATCCTCAGAATATTCATCCCCCTGCACACGCCCTCGCCATGTTTCCCTAACTCTGTGCTTCTAACAGTGGACCGGAGACTGACATTGCGAGTGCCTCTGGGTAGAGGGGAGGGAGACCAGTGACTGTCCATTCAGTGATCTCCTTTACCTAGTAAAAGATTGGAAGTAACATGTGCAATGACACTTCCATTTTTTGCTGTCACTTCAGCTTTAGTGGAGGGCATGTGAGCCATCAGGGGTCCATAACATAGGTATACAGCGGCATGGCGGCTCTGCTGCGCCAGATCATGTACCTAGTGTGTGATCTGGCACTTCCGGGTAGGGGGCGCGTGTGTGAATTTACACAGCAGATGCCGGTCAGCAGGTCCCGGCCAATGGATTACTGACTGCTCCTGCAGAACGTCCAGAACACACACAGGACAGGGCTCGGTCTATGTAAACAAGGCAGAGCTCTGTCCTGTCAGCAGGGAAGTAATGGATTTACTTTCCCCACAAAGCAGGGAATGAAATTGATTACTTCCCCCTAGTAAAAGCACCACACTGTGTACACATGAACACTGGCTAGGAACACAACACATTTAACCCTTTGATCGCGTTAGATGTTTAACACTTTCCCAGCCAGTCATTAGTACATTGACAAGGCATATTTTTTCAGCACTAATCATTGTATTAGTGTCACTGGCTCCCACAAAGTGTCAGGTATTGTCAGAACGTCCGCTGCAATATCACAGTCCCGCTATAAGTCGCTGAACGCTGCCATTACTACTGTCAACCAAATCCTCGGAGAAGGGAGCAAGGGGCAGGGCCAAGCTGTGCTGTGTGTGTCAATGGATGCACACAGTCCAGCTTGGGAACGAGCCCACATGTGTGCCACCATAGGAAGCGTCTTTCTATGGTGGCACACAGAGAAGAGGAGAAGTCAAGATCACCAGTGGGGGTCCCAGAAGAGGAGATTCTGGGCTGCTCTGTGCAAAACCATTAAAAAGAGCAGGAGGGTATGGTATGTTTATTCTTTATTACGAAAACAAAATCAATTTACAACCACTTGCCTACTGGGCACTTTTACCCCCTTCCTGCCCAGGCCAATTTCAGCTTTTAGCGCTGTCGCACTTTGAATGACAACTGCGCAGTCATGAAACACTGTACCCAAATGAAATTTTCATAATTTTTTTTCACATAAATAGAGCTTTCTTGTTCATTTTTAATTTTTTGCTAAACAAATGAAAAATACAGAAAATTTGGAAAAACATTTTTTTATAGTTTTAAAATTTTGCAAACAGGTCATTTTTCTTCTTTACTTATGTGCAGTGATCAGGCTGCACTGATGGGCACTGATAGGTGGCACTGATGGGCATTGATGAGGCAGCAGTTATAGGTGGCACTGATAGGTGGCACTGATGGGCATTGATGAGGCAGCAGTTATAGGTGGCACTGATAGGTGGCACTGATGGGCATTGATGAAGCAGCAGTTATAGGTGGCACTGATGGGCACTGATAGATGGCACTGATGGGCATTGATGAAGCGGCAGTTATAGGTGGCACTGATGGACACTGATAGGTGGCACTGATGGGCATTGATGGGGCAGTAGGTGTAGGTGGCACTGATGGGCACTGATAGGTGGCACTGATGGCCACTGATAGGCCATCAGTGCAGAATATCAGTGCACATCCATGAAGGAGAAAAATTACCTGTTTGCAAAATTTTATAACAAACTATGATTTTTCATTTTATTTTTGAAAAACGGGTGCGCAAATATTTTATAACATAAAATTACGCAACCCACCATTGTATTCTCTAGAGCCTCTGCCCAAATAATGTTTAGGGGTTCTAAGTAATTTTCTAGCAAATTTCTTTTTTCTTTTTTACATATATGTGAGTAGTTTAAAAATTGGCCAGGGAGTCAAGTGGGTAAACCATGGTATGGGTGGCCAGCATTTGCCATATGATGCAACTTGGTGGGCCTTTCACGCATTAACACTCACATTGCCACAACGCACAAGTGTGCATGGGCCCTAAGGAAAGTTTTCTATGAAGCTACAAGTCCAAACATTCCCTTGCTAGCCAGGTAGTGGTGATCTGTGCTGTTATATTTCCCAGAGGTCTGGAAAGCAATAAGTCTCCTGCTTCTAATTCAGAGGAAAGGCATTCCACAAAAACAGCTGTAGATATCTGTCATGGACCTTGGAATACTGAAGTATTTCTCCTTTGAATCTATTACACAGTGGGGGGTCTTCTGCCCTGTCTTAAGGCTACCCCCCCCCCTCCAGACGGCTCCATGGGCTGGAAGGAATGCATTTTTCTGTGTTTGACTGTTTATGTACTTTAATTACCCCCTGGGGCTTCTGTGTCAATACACGTCTCAGTTCTTCTATTCAAGCTTTCAGACCAATAGGAAAGTGGTTGTTGGGGGCAGGGTGTTCAAACTGCTGTATAATAGTGTGTGTGTGCTTCCAATAAATTGAGATTCCTGTTTGAACTTACATACAGCCTGCCTGGTGTTTGTTCTGAACTAGCACAAATGGATTAGATTGGCACATAGCTGTAGTTTGAATCCTGGAGCATCGGATGACCGAACCATCAGACGTTGCGATCTGCAATATGATCCAATGGTAGCAGAGGAGTGTCGGGAGAGTGGAACCGAGTGAGCAAGGGGCTCGTTACAATATCGGTGAAAGCCTTTGATCTGTATATACTATTCATGTGCGTATCTCCAGTAAAGCTGGCTACTTGACATGGGAATTACACTGTGTTTCCAGAGTATTCCACTTCTGTCTGCGGTAATCTTCTCAGCTCCGTCTGCAGAAATTCAGCCCTCGCTCCTGCAGCAGGAAAAAAGCTTCATATAGTCCCAATAATGCGATTTCTAGGCTTTACATGTCTGTGCGCCTCTCCACTGAATACTGAAAAGGACCGGCTGTACGTTTTTGGTGAGAAAGTCTTTTCCTGGGTCGGTGTGATACACATCTGAGATAAACAAAAATGTTCAAAATGGCAACAACTCTTTCTGGAAAATGATAAGACTAGGTTCCCACCTAGAGGTGTGGCTAAACGCGTATTCCGACGTGCGGGAAATACGGAAAAGAAGTCCCTGACCCTTTTCCAAAAATGTGCCACAGCAAAAACGCACGTTAGCAATTAACCGCTTGCCACCAAATCACGTACCTGGTACATCATTTGACTTCAAGTGGTGGTACCGGAATGATGCCTACAGCTGCAGGCATCACCCTGGTACCGTTTTTTGGAGCCTACGGTCGGCTCTCTTGTAATAATAACAACCGGCTAACCAGACACTTGGTTGTTATAACAAGCAGCAGGAGGGCCCCCCCGGCCCCCCTGCCTCTTTCCACGGCTCACACAGGTCATATCATTGCAGGGTGGAAGCGAGGTCAAAATGTCACTTCCGCCCATGGTTCTTAAAGTGGTTGTAAACCCAACAACACAACTTGCACCTACAGGTAAGCCTAGATTAAGGCTTACCTGTAGGTGAAATAAATATCTCCCTAACCTACACGGTTAAGGAGATATTTTCAGAAAACCCTGCACCGATGTCTACGGCGCATGCGCGCCGTAGACAACGGCGCAGGCGCACCGAGCGTTGCCGGTTTTCTCAATGGAGACTGCCGGTTTTCTCAATGGAGAATGACGGCCCCGCGCGCATGCGTGTGACGTCATGGCGGCGGCGGCAGAGGGGGACGAGGAGCGCTTCGGAGGCTTCGATCTGAGGTAAGTGCCACATAATGAGCTAGTATGCATAGCATACTAGCTCATTATGTCTTTTTCTTGCAATTGTTATTTATTTATTTAGTTTGAAAAGTGGGTTTACAACCACTTTAATGGGACATTTTTTTTTTTTTTCAAATGACATTACATTTTTTTTTTATTGCATTTTAGTGTAAATATGAGATCTGAGGTCTTTTTAACCCCAGATCTCATATTTAAGAAGCCCTGTCATGCTTTTTTTTCTATTACAAGGGATGTTTACGTTTCTGTGACACAATTTTTTTTAAAAGAACAGTTTAAAAATGAAAAATAAAAGGTAAAATAAATAAAGAAAAAAAATGTAAAAAATGTAAACGCACCCTGTCCCGCTGAGCTCGCGTGCAGAAGCGAACGCATACCTGAGTAGCGCCCGCATATGAAACAGTCTTCAAACCACACATGTGAGGTATCACCGCGATCTAGCCCTAGACCTCCTCTGTAACTCAAAACATGCAACCTATAGAATTTTTTAAACGTTGCTTATGGAGATTTTCAAGGGTAAAAGTTTGTCACCATTCCACGATCTGGTGCAAATTTGAAGCGTGACATGTTGGGTATCAATTTACTCAGCGTAACATCATCTTTCACAATAAAAAAAAAATTAGGCTAACTTTACTGTTGTCTAATTTTTTAGTCAAAAACGTGAATTTTTTCCCAAAAAAGTGCGCTTGTAAGACCGCTGCGCCAATACGGTGTCACAAAAAGTATTGCAACGACCACCATTTTATTCTCTAGGGTGTTAGAAAAAATATATATAATGTTTTGGGGTTCTAAGTAATTTTCTAGCAAATAAACGTGTTTTTAACTTGTAAACACCAAATCTCAGAAAGAGGCTCGGTCCTTAAGTGATTAAAGGAGAATTAACCCAAAAAAAGTTTAATTAAATCCACAAGGGCTTTTTTTTTTATAACTTCTATTCCTCTATACTCAGTGCTAAGAGATGTCAGGCGATCAGCCACCACTGTTGCTTCCCAACCACTCCCATATTTACAGTGGGAGGCTGCTCCATTTCCGATGGGGTCCGGAGCATTTAAGTGGCTGGTGAATTGGTAAGAAACTTGATATTTTGATTCTGCTATATGCAGCACTGTAGAAGCATGGCTTTCTAAAATAGATTCTGACTGATCCTGTTTATTCCATACTAGCTCCTTGCTCCGTGTATGTATTATTACCAGAGCCAGGCGTTAAAAAAAAATCAATCTGAAACTGATTGTCCGTAAATGATATGAATTCTAATTATCAACTTGAAATTTGCAAAGATTTCAAACAAACTTCTTTCATGTTGTCATTATGTTATTATTGTTTGTAGAATTTCGAAAAAAAAATATTAATTTAATAGATTTTGGAATAAAGCTGTAACATAACAAAATATGGAAAAAGTGAAACGCTGTGAATACTTTCCTGATGCACTGTATAGACAATAAGTAAAACAACAATTCTTACTCTGAATGGTCTAAGGTTATCAGTGGTGTACCCCAAGGTTCAGTGCTGGGACCCTTACTTTTTAATATCTTTATAAATGATATTGGGTCTGAGATCAAAAGTAAAATTTCTGTCTTTGCAGATGACACCAAGCTATGCAGTGGAATGACGTCCTTGCAGGATGTCTCCAATTTACAAGCCGACCTCGATGCCCTGTCTAATTGGGCGACTATGTGGCAGATGAGGTTTAATGTTGATAAATGTAAAGTTATGCACTTGGGGGCTAAGAATATGAATGCATCATACATACTAGGGGGAAAACAACTGGGGGGATCCGTAGTGGAAAAGGATCTGGGGGTTTTGGTAGATCATAAGCTCAATAATGGCATGCAATGCCAAGCTGTGGTTTCCAAAGCGAGCAAAGTCCTTTCTTGTATTAAGAGAGGTATGGACTCCAGAGAGAGAGACATCATTTTGCCCCTGTACAAATCATTAGTAAGACCTCATCTGGAATACGTAGTTCAGTTTTGGGCACCAGTTCTCAAAAAGCATATCGGGGAACTGGAGAAAGTGCAGAGAAGGGCAACCAAACTGATAAGAGGCATGGAGGAGCTCAGCTATGAAGAAAGATTAGAGGAACTGAATTTATTCACTCTTGAGAAGAGGAGAATAAGGGGGGATATGATTAACATGTACAAATATATAAGGGGTCCATATATTGATCTTGGTGATGAGTTATTCACTTTACGGTCAACACAGAGAACAAGGGGGCACTCTTTACGTCTAGAAGAAAAAAGATTTCATCTCCAAATGCGGAAAGGTTTCTTCACAGTAAGAGCTGTGAAAATGTGGAACAGACTCCCTGCAGAGGTGGTTCTGGCCAGCTCAGTAGATTGCTTTAAGAAAGGCATGGATACTTTCCTAAATGTACATAATATAACTGAGTACTAACAGTTCTAGGTAAAGTTGATCCAGGGTAAATCCGATTGCCTCTCGGGGGATCAGGAAGGAATTTTTTCCCCTGCTGTAGCAAATTGGATCATGCTCTGCTGGGGTTTTTTGCCTTCCTCTGGATCAACTGTGGGTATAGAATTGGGTATATGGGATTGCACGATATTTTTTTTATTTTTATGGTTGAACTGGATGGACTTTGTCTTTTTTCAACCTGACTAATTATGTAACTATGTAACTATGTAACTAAAATTAAGTTCTGGGATACCCAATCTCATATAAGACTTCAATAAATCGAAAAAGTTGTGTAGCACATGGATCTTTTTCCCCCTCTTACCTTCTCAAGCAGGGGGATAAGACACACCATGCCACATGCCCGTGTCCTCTAGATTATAAAGGTCAGGCGGTGTTACATACTTGGGTCCTGCAGTTAGTAATTCCCTTCTTCTGGTTCTCCCCTCTATGGCTATAGAGGCGAGTCTTTATCTTTCCCAAATGAGGTCAATGGCCACACAACATATCAACTCCAACGTGAGTTTATTTTATCTTGCTTCCAGGAACCAGAGAGTTGAAGTGAGAAAAAAAGAAGTGGATTCAGGCACACTCTTGGCTTCGTCGCCACTCGATCCCGAGTGGGTACAGCTCATCCGGATAGTCACTCAATAGCACTAGCAGCCGGCGTGATGCTGGAACAATGGCTCAGTCCCCTCCAAGGACCAAGTCAAGGAGATCCCTCCTGAACTTTCAACACTCCGCAGAGGCAGTCTGCGAAGTGAGGAATCCTTCCCTCCGACAGGTCACCAGGCCTTTCCCGAGTCAGCAATACTCTATTACTCGCCCTCTTGTTATGGGATCGATCCTCCCCTGGTTTCCTCTGTGTCAGAGCGGTTACCCTCACGCGGGTTCGCAGTTACCCTCACGCGGGTTCCCTGGGACTTCTCTTCGGTTGTAGACCCAGTCAGAGGCGTAACTATAAACCTCTGGGCCCCGGTGCAAGAAATCACGAAGGGCCCCCCCCCCGAAAAAGCATGACTTTTATACTTTTTTTTTGAGGGGGTGGCAACGGCGGTAGTTGAGGGGGGATGGCAGCTGTGGTACTTGAGGGGGATGGCAGTGGTGGTACTTGAGGGGGGTGGCTGCAGTGGTACTTGAGGGGGTGGCGGCTGCGGTGGCAGTGGTGGTGCCATCCTCTCCCACCACCACCTGTGCCTTTTACTGATCCCATCCTCCCACCACTGATTTCATCCCTATCCCCCCCCATTACCTCTGTTATAGAAGTAATGGGGGATAGGGATGAGATCAGTGGTGGGGGGATGGGATCAGTAAGAGGCACAGGTGGTGGAGGTTGGCATCGATTGCTCAGCTCTGCAAAATGTCACTTACCGTCAATCAATCGATTCCCCGGGAATTCCGTTCGATCGGTCACGGTGCCTTCTAATCTCCCGCCAGGATGCCTTCTTGCCTCATGGGTAGACGGGTAGGTATTCCACGCAGAGAGGAAAGCTCCTCCCTTGCCTTCTCTCATTGGTGTCAGCATGTCTGCTGACTTATTTTTCAGTGTCTGCCCCCAGTCTCAGCGCTGCCTCTGCCCAGGCCCAGATTTACTCCCTTTGTTGTCCCAAGGCCAGGTCCTTCAATACCGCCCCCCCTACACACACACCATAACATAGGGGGACTCCCCAGAGAGCCCCTCTTATATCAGGGTCCCCAGAGAGCCTCCCTACTTACATCAGGGTCCCCAGAGAGCCTCCCCCTACATTAGGGTCCCCAGACTTACATCAGGGTCACCAGAGAGTCTCCCCTTACATCAGGGTCCCCAGAGAGCCTCCCTTACATCATGGTCCCCAGAGAGCCCCCCCTTACATTAGTGTCCCCAGAGAGCCTCCCCTCTTACATTAGTGTCCCCAGAGTGCCTCCCCTCTTACATTAGTGTCCCCAGAGAGCCCCTTCTTACATCAGGGTCCCCAGAGAGCCTCCCCTTACATCAGGGTCCCCAGAGAGCCTCCCCTTACATCAGGGTCCCCAGAGAGCCTCCCCTTACATCAGGGTCCCCAGAGAGCCTCCCCTTACATCAGGGTCCCCAGAGAGCCTCCCCTTACATCAGGGTCCCCAGAGAGCCTCCCTACTTGCATCAGGGTCCCCAGAGAGCCCCCCCTTACATTAGTGTCCCCAGAGAGCCTCCCCTCCTACATTAGTGTCCCCAGAGAGCCCCTCCTTACATCAGGGTCCCCAGAGAGCCTCCCTACTTACATCAGGGTCCCCAGAGAGCCCCCTTACATTAGTGTCCCCATAGAGCCCCCCCTTACATTACATTAGTTTCCCCAGAGAGCCCCTCCTTACATCAGGGTCCCCATAGAGCCCCTTCTTACATCAGGGTCGCCAGAGAGCCCCTCCTTACATCAGGGTCGCCAGAGAGCCCCTCCTTACATCAGGGTCGCCAGAGAGCCTCCCCTTACATCAGGGTCGCTAGAGAGCCCCCCCCTTACACCAGGGTCCCCAGAGAGCCTCCCCTTACACCAGGGTCCCCAGAGAGCCTCCCCTTACACCAGGGTCCCCAGAGAGCCTCCCCTTACACCAGGGTCCCCAGAGAGCCCCCCTTACACCAGGGTCCCCAGAAAGCCCCCCTTACACCAGGGTCCCCAGAGAGCTCCCCTTACACCAGGGTCCCCAGAGAGCCCCCCTTACACCAGGGTCCCCAGAGAGCCCCCCTTACACCAGGGTCCCCAGAGAGCCTCCCCCTTACACCAGGGTCCCCAGAGAGCCACCCCCTTACACCAGGATCCCCAGAGAGCTCCCCTTACACCAGGGTCCCCAGAGAGGCCCCCCTTACACCAGGGTCCCCAGAGAGCCCCCCCTTACACCAGGGTCCCCAGAGAGCCCCCTTACACCAGGGTCCCCAGAGAGCTCCCCTTACACCAGGGTCCCCAGAGAGCCCCCCCTTACACCAGGGTCCCCAGAGAGCCCCCCTTAAACCAGGGTCCCCAGAGAGCCTCCCCCTTACACCAGGGTCCCCAGAGAGCTCCCCTTACACCAGGGTCCCCAGAGAGGCCCCCTTACACCAGGGCCCCCAGAGAGCCCCCCCTTACACCAGGGTCCCCAGAGAGCCCCCCTTACACCAGGGTCCCCAGAGAGCTCCCCTTACACCAGGGTCCCCAGAGAGCCCCCCCTTACACCAGGGTCCCCAGAGAGCCCCCCTTACACCAGGGTCCCCAGAGAGCCTCCCCCTTACACCAGGGTCCCCAGAGAGCCACCCCCTTACACCAGGATCCCCAGAGAGCTCCCCTTACACCAGGGTCCCCAGAGAGGCCCCCCTTACACCAGGGTCCCCAGAGAGCCCCCCCTTACACCAGGGTCCCCAGAGAGCCCCCCTTACACCAGGGTCCCCAGAGAGCTCCCCTTACACCAGGGTCCCCAGAGAGCCCCCCTTACACCAGGGTCCCCAGAGAGCCCCCCCTTACACCAGGGTCCCCAGAGAGCCTCCCCTTACACCAGGGTCCCCAGAGAGCCACCCCCTTACACCAGGATCCCCAGAGAGCTCCCCTTACACCAGGGTCCCCAGAGAGGCCCCCCCTTACACCAGGGTCCCCAGAGAGCCCCCCCTTACACCAGGGTCCCCAGAGAGCCCCCCTTACACCAGGGTCCTCAGAGAGCCCCCCCTTACACCAGGGTCCCCAGAGAGCCTCCCCCTTACATCAGGGTCCCCAGAGAGCCCCCCTTACACCAGGGTCCACATAGAGCCCCCCTTACACCAGGGTCCACATAGAGCCCCCCTTACACCAGGGTCCCCATAGAGCCCCTCGTTACACCAAGGTCCCCATAGAGACCCCCTTACACCAGGGTCCCCAGAGAGCCCCCCCCCCTTACACCAGGGTCCACATAGAGCTCCCCCCTTACACCAGGATCCCCAAAGAGCCCATCCCTAACATTAGTGTCCTCAGAGGCCCCCTTCCTTACATTAGTGTCCCCAGAAAGACCACCCCCCCTCTTACATCAGGGTCCCAAAACAGCTGACTCCCCCCATGCAGGGGTTCCCCTGTACCTGGCTGGTGGAGGTGGAAGGCGGCGATCGGCAGCTCTATGGTGTCCACAGGCAGGGGGGTCTTGCTGGGGCTAGTAGTTCTATCTCGGAATCATGTATACAGCAGAGGGGGGAGGGGCCTCTGACCCGGGCATCAGCAACATTGTACAAGCAGAGTGAAACTAATACCTGCCCGGGTCAGAGGCCCCTCCCCTTCCCTCTCCACTGTATACACACTGACACAAGAGAGAGAGAGAGAGAGAGTACTACAAGCCCCAGGGAGATCCCTACCCACACAGGCACCATAGAGCTGCCGATCGCCGCCTTCCACCTCCTCCCACATCTCCCCACTGCACTCTAAACGGCCAGCCAGAGGTGCAGGCAGGGGAGATGTCTTGGGGGGTTGCCGCGGTGCCGCCCCTGCATCCACTGGCGGGCGGTGGGCAGGCCTCTCACACGGGCGGCGGGCGGGCCCCCCGGACTTCACAGAACTACAGGGCCCAGTCGCAACTGCGACTGCTGCGACCCTGAAAATTCCGCCACTGGACCCAGTCAAAGGTACCTGGTACCTGGTACTCCGTAGCCTCAGGCTAAAGGTGCCCGAGACTCCTCGATCAGATAGAGCGCACCCCCCTCTGAGGGGTAGCTCCTTCGGGGCAGTGGGCCCCGGAATTGTCTCTCCGGGCATGGGCCCCAGGAATTAGCTTCTCGTGTCATGACGTCTGCCTCTTATATATCCTCTCCCGGCATGCACAGCAGGCCAGAACTGCCCACCAACGGCAGCCGAGAAATGACATCCAATACCTACTCCATCACCTGTGGTTCAACCCCGGGTATAGGTGACAACACCACCTATACTCCCAAAGGGGAACTGCACGCCAGGTGACACAGCAGTAAGGCAGATTCCAAAATAATCAAAAGACCCGAGCCAAACTATTGCTCTGGTCACCCCTAAATTTAGGTATAGCGGGGTTAAATTTGGGGACCCCGCTACAGTTGTGTGTGTGTATATATATATATATATATATATATATATGTAGCGGGTATGTACTTTCCCGGGTGTAAATTTGAACGTGCCAGGCTTCCTTTTTGTCCTCCCTCGGCAGCGGTATGGTGGGGCGGGGAACCCGCCGTGCTTGCTGGGAGAGGGTATAAAGGGGCTGGCCATCTTTGTCACGGGGTCGAGTCCCAGGCACCTTCAGCCTGTGGGCGGTGGTTCGTGTCGGTTATCTAA
This sequence comes from Rana muscosa, assembly GCA_029206835.1. NCBI lineage: Eukaryota > Metazoa > Chordata > Amphibia > Anura > Ranidae > Rana > Rana muscosa. The sequence continues at coordinate 234,209,588 of CM055123.1, read as the reverse complement.
GCGGGCCTAGGCCTAGAGGACAGCCGGAGGTCGTGTTCCATCCCAGGCACCTTTAGCCTGGGGTGAGGTACTCGGATGGAGGTCCGGAGCTCAGTGCCCAACACTGAGTTCCGCGAGGGAAGGAGATCCTAGGGAACCCCGGGAGTGGGTACCCGAATCCGGAAGGCGTAATGGACCGGCGGGAGATCCTCACTCGAAGACCCGGTGCAGCATATTGCCAGTGACGGGTGAGCCTCTCATCGGAGACTGCCTGGAGGGAAATCCCCCCTCGCTCGGGGACCGCAACTCACTTTCAGGGAGTAAAGTGGAGAACACATTGTGTCTGGGCCTATTCGCATCCACACCTCCTTTTCTGTTCTGTTTCTACAAGGGAGTTCAACTGATTGTGTTCATTCGAGAAGAATAAAGGAGTGTTGGACTTTAATGGTGTGGGGCTCATTTCCTGGCAGACATTGTTCAAGGTAACTCTTGGTGGAGGCTCCAGGTGCACAGCACTGACCCAAAGGTAAAAGAACTTTACTTATATTACATTGACACTAGGGATGAGCTTCGTGTTCGAGTCGAACATACGTTCGACTCGAACATCGGCTGTTCGATCGTTCGACGAAGATCGAACGATTTGGGCCGTTCGCGCCAAATTCGAGTGACGCGAACGGCCCACAATGCACTACGCCATCGCAGTGTCATCCAGGCGCTGTGATTGGCCAAGCATGCACTGTGACCCCGCATGCTTGGCCAATCACAGCGCCGGCAGCGAGGAGAGCAATGATTGGCCACAGGCAGGATGCCTGTGGCCAATTATTGCTGAGGGTGTTTAGTACACGCCCCACACTATAAAAGGCCGCCAGCACGGCGGCCTAGTGTAGTGTGTTCCGGAGCAGGGATAGAGCAGCATAGGCAGGGACAGTGACTGTTATTTCTTTCTTGCTTAACCTGGATTCCTTTAGTTTAGGGAAAGAGAAGGATAGGTAGGGAGAGTGTCAGTGTGTTTTGTGCTTGTGCTATAGTGTGCTTAAAAAAAACATTTATTCTAGGGACAGAAAACTGTAGGTAGGGACAGTGTCAGTTTATTTCACTCTGCAAGTCCTTGTTTCCAGGGACCTGGAAGGACAGTGAGTGAATTGTCCTTGTGCTATATTGTGCTTAAAAAAACATTTATTCTAGGGACAGAAAACTGTAGGTAGGGAGAGTGTCAGTTTCTTTCACTCTGCAAGTCCTTGTTTCCAGGGACCTGTAAGGACAGTGAGTGAATTGTCCTTGTGCTATATTGTGATTAAAAAAAACATTTTTTCTAGGGACAGAAAACTGTAGGTAGGGAGAGTGTTTTTTTTTCTTTCACTCTGCAAGTCCTTGTTTCCAGGGACCTGGAAGGACAGTGAGTGAATTGTCCTTGTGCTATATTGTGCTTAAAAAAAAACATTTTTTCTAGGGACAGAAAACTGTAGGTAGGGAGAGTGTTTATTTTCTTTCACTCTGCAAGTCCTTGTTTCCAGGGACCTCTAAGGACAGTGAGTGAATTGT